>JASTWQ010000026.1:725073-1450147 GCA_035220615.1 Leptothorax acervorum | reverse complement strand
TAAGAACTTATCTTCAAGACAGTAGTTTTGTATATAGACGGTAAGTCTCGTACTAAGTCAATAATTTTTATCACATAAAATTTTGAGATTAAGGGCCAGTTTTTCAATAGTCGCTTAACTTTAATCTATTCTTAGCTTAACTCACTCTTCATCTCTTCTAACTATCCCCCTTATGCCTATTTCTACCAATGCAGATAAACTTTAATCTCGGTTTAATTTACTTTTTATCTTTTTCTAGTTCGAAGAATTAGAAAAAGATAAAAGTAAATTAAACCGAAATTAAAGTTATCTACATTGGTAGAAATGGGCATTAGAAAAGACGAAGAGTGAGTTTAGCTAAACTTCAGTTTAAACGACTATTGAAAAACTGGCCCTAAGAAAGATTTTAATATCTGAACAGACAGCACTGTGAAAAGAACAAGTGAGGAAAGGGACATGCTGCGACATAAAATCGCTGAGGAAATAAAGGCTTCTGGATTTGACGGCTATGCTGTATCAATGAGTCAGTTTTAAACGAAGAGGATACTCTGGACGTAAAGCCGATTGACAAGGAGATAAACCATGAAAACGACAATCGGTTGCATGCAATATTGGCAAATTTATCAAATGATACATCAAGGAAGGATCTCGTCAATCATTTACGTCGAAGGCTGCTCCTGTCGGCAGCTCGAAAAACTTAATTGCAACAAGATATTTGTGGCCGATTCCGCTGTGGACATCGCCGCGAAGGTGCTCGGAGATGTGTGTTTAGGACGAGGCGCGCAACTTTCTGCGCAAGCAAATTTCTGCGATGCTCGGTGTGCCGACATCAAAATACTCAAACCGATAAGAGATTTCTCGCAGCAGGAATTGGTATACTACTCGGAACACCACGAAATAAATCCTGCCAAGTCCGTGGAACCCAGTGCACCGGCAACTTCCATACAGGCATTAGCACGAAATTTCACGACGGAACTGGAATCTCAATTCTCCGGTACGATATCCACCGTATTCCGTACAGCCGATAAAATAAGCCCGAGGAACAACGTACAGCAAAGTATAGAGGATAATTGCGCGCTTTGCGATGCGAGATTGGACTTTGTGCCTTCTGGCAATGAAGTGACTGCCATGAGAGCGATTGAGGTTTCCAAACTGATGTCTTCCAAATGCGTTAATGCAAGTAATGAAGAAAACGGAGAATTGAATTGCATTTCACGCTCGGATAACGAAGAATGCTGTAACGGCAGTGACGAGTGTAGTTGTAAGAACAATATAAAGAGACAAGTAACCGCGGAAGACGTTTGGAAATATCTCTGTTACAGTTGCAGACGGATATTTCAAAGTTCAGAGATTTTACATACCTTGCCATCATCGTTATTGTTCGCCAAAGTACAACATAAAATAGCTTTGAAGAGTATGAGAGAGAAAATCAGTGACTTTTTATTATAAATAGAATTTTTGCTTCAAGATTTTGCGCACAAGGTGATGAAGCGAGAACATTTGTACATTAACAGAGTGGAAATATATCAAGAGATTATTTAAACACAATAACATGTACTTATCTTATTTTTCCCGAGAAGAAAATCACTTCGTATTCTTCCTCAAAACTTTCATTTATAAACGACATTATTTATGATTTCTACACATTCTCCATGTTCATATTGCTTTATTACCCATTCTAATTAGTCAAATTATGAATTTTTGACAGACTGTCTAAATTGTGATTTAATAAAATGAAAGGACAAACGACGTAAGACTAGCAAATTCTTAATTGTCACGTTTTTCCACAAAATCTTGGATAACTTCTTTTGCGATGACAATTTTGATTTTCCCACTGTCGCAAGCTCGCAAGAGCAACCTCAACCTAACCTAACGTTTACTGATTAGTGATTACGTAAAAACACAGATGCAGGAAGGTTGTTTTCAAGATTTCTCCGAGTGATCGAGAGCGTGAATAATAATTACAAAAATCAAGGCATTGATTATCAGCGGTACGTAAAATTGTATAATTTTTCTCGTTTTTGCGTGCGCGATTAGGAGTTACATTATTGTGCGTACATATGTGATTTTTGGGGTTAGGTTACTTTTCACATAAAAATATTTTTTTTTTTATTGAATCCGTATTTTTGCAATGCGAATAAATTGCGATGAGTTTACGATATAATGATAGTATTTGTTACCGAGATTTCCTTTAATGTTATCCATAAATCCATCAAGAATCACGGTTATATACATATATTTAGGCTGACTTTGACCAAACTCTGATTTACTTGTTGGTGATTAACTCATCTATCTATGTATGATAGAATTATCAATTTTTGTTGTTTAACATGTGGGAAGAAAGATGGGATTAAGAACGAGGTATTATATAGCTGGAAATCTTGCTTCAAGCAATTCTGCTTCAAGCACTTGAATTAATCACCAATTAAATTGATCAGAGTTTGATTGAAATCATTCTGGCAAAGGAGTATGTTGGATCCGGGTTTTATATTTGGATATGTATCGAGCTCCTCATGATAGTCATGCGGTATGTTTTCTGTTCCTGAACTGGTTGCACTAGTTCAGAGTTTATCTTTTTTACTCCACATTGAAAGGAAAAAGATAAATTCTGAACATGTGCAGCCAGTTCAGGAACAGAAAACAGACCCATATGATCTTAGAGAATGCTTGTTTATAACAAAAACTGCACCGTTTGAAATATTGGGTCTGTTTTCTATTGCTGAACTAGTTCAGAGTTTATCTTTTTTACTCCACATTGGAAGGAAAAAGATAAACTTTGAATTAATACAGCCAGTTCAGCAATAGAAAACAGACCCATAAAGTGGTATGTTAGTGTTGCAATTCTTAAACGCTGTGTTTTTCAGGTCATCATGCTGGACCACGATAATATCGGTTACATGAAATGGGGCGCGCCCATGTTCAAGGGACCCATCACAGACCTCTTCCTCCACGTACGCAATTTGCAGTGCCTCAAAGAGTGCGCTCCATACGAGCTGAAGTACGTGGACTGCATGGAGGCATACGGCTATCACAGGGGCAAGGAGAAGTGCAGACTGATACTCGAGGACATGTACGAATGTACGATGAAAATAAAGAGAATGCGGCGCATCCACTTGATGGCCCAAGAGCGAGATCGTCAGTTTAAGAGCGGCGAAAGGGAGAAGATGTATGAGGATACTCCGCCACTCGATCTGTTTTAAATCGCACTTCTTCTCGCCGGGAGAATGCATAGTTTACGTGTAAATATAATTGAACTAAAAGGATTAACTTGATAGACGAAAAAAGCGTTTTATATCTACAGAAAACCTGTCGCACCGGTTCATTGTGTGTTACCTTTCCGAATATTTCACTGTATTAAAACATTTATCAGGTTCACATAGAAGAACTGCGACAAGAATGTAACTCAGCTTCTGGATATTCAAATTGTAAAAAGATATCTTTACGTTACAATATAAAGATATTAATAATCATGTTAATCTTATTATATTATTAATTTCATATAATTTCATATCCAAAAATATTTTATTTTTATTAATAAATTACCTTGTTATCGACGTTGATACGACGGAACGCTATCCTCGTCCCCAGATCGCGCTGAGGTCGACCTTCTCCAGCCCTGGTGATGATGTCCAACTCCCACAGATGGCACAGATGACGCGATTGAGAATCCGCCTTGCGATTTGCGACCGCGTTAACGTGTGTGTTCCTTCGTGGCCTCCGTCCGTGTGCGGGAACCACTCAGGTGATCAGGCGGAGGGTTCACGGTAATCCGTGTGCTTTATTTTCTGAATTGGCTGGTGAGTCGATTTCCCTGCGTCGTCCTCGAGGCGATGCACCCCGCACTTACCCCGTATTCGGCTCAACGGCGGCGTCGAACCGAGAATTTAACCGCGCGCACGTCCGGGACCAGTCCACCCCGCGATTATGTAAACGGAACGATATTGTGCCGCGCTCGAAGGCTGTCGAGGCTTCCTGACTGTCCAGCTTGACACGCCGTAATTTCAAGCTCGGATTTGATCACGTCGGATTCCGCAGCGCACGTTTTCACGATTCATCTCGTGAGCGAGAGAGTATTTGTTCACGAAAGATTCTTGACACAAGGAAGGTTGTCAGACGTACAAAATCCCAGAAACCTACCCCCGCCAATGCAACAGACACTTTCTCGTTTCGTTATATTTGTCACTATCATCAGAAATGTAACTTGCATTACTAACTACTGTCAAAATTGCTTATATGGAATAACTTATTTATTTGCAAATTTGTAATTTCTCTCGTATATTTTGTACTCCGATACTGCTCCTATTTACTGTATGGATGATCTATTGTATTACGCGTTTCAATTATCTGTGAACATTATTAAAAATGAAAAAATGATTGCACTTCTGTCATAAAGTTATTTACAAAGGAATTAATTAAATGGAATATCTGAATATCCCTATATAAATAATGCAGAATTAAATTTCGCTACTACTTGCAAAAGACTCATAATAACTTATAAGACTCATATTAACTTATATTAACGTAATTATATAAAATAGATTGGTTTTCTGAGAATTTAAATTTGTAGGAATTCGGCAGCCGACAACGATGATTAGCAACCGTATGTCAACGATCCTGCGGCTGGCTGGGCAGGAGCAGCAATGGCAGCAGCAGAGGGGGATGGCCACCCTCAAGGCAATCTCTATGCGTTTGAAGTCCGTCAAGAATATCCAAAAGATTACTCAGTCCATGAAGATGGTGTCGGCGGCCAAGTACAATCGAGCTGAGCGCGATTTGAGGCAGGCTCGTCCTCTCGGTGTCGGTACAAAGGTGTTCTACGAGCAGGCTGAGATTGAAGCACCGCCGGAGGAGCCGAAGAAGCTCGTCATCGCCGTGACCAGCGATCGTGGTCTCTGCGGCGCTATTCACTCTGGTGTATCCCGTAACATTCGTGATCGATTATTGGCTGATCCTAAGGAACGTGAGAACACGAAGATCATATGCATCGGCGATAAGTCCCGGACTATCCTCCAGCGGCTGTTCGCGAACAACATACTCTTCGTCGGGTCCGAGGTCGGTCGTAAACCACCGACATTCAACGATGCGGCTAAGACAGTTATACATATAATGAACAGTGGGTAAGTTAGCTGCATTGCCAAACATATAAATCCAAGGGCTAGATAAAACTAGCTATATAATTTAAACAGTTAATTTACAGTGTTAGCTGAAATTATTCACTATAAATTGTCCTAAATTTCTGTTGCTTAACCATATGGATTTGTTGGATATACAATAAGTTGTATGTTCTTTTTACAGATGCAGCGCTGTACAATATAAATTATGAATACTCTTTTACAGTTATTCCTTCGGCTCCGGACGCATAGTATACAACAAGTTCAAGTCCGTGGTATCGTACGCGGTTGACGATCTACCGTTGTTCGATAAGAATGCGGTGGTTACTGCACCAAAGCTGTCGGTGTATGATTCACTCGACGAAGAGGTAATACAGAGCTACCTGGAATTCTCCCTCGCCTCGCTGTTGTTTTATTCGATGAAGGAAGGTGCCTGCAGCGAGCAGTCCAGTCGTATGTCGGCTATGGACAACGCCGCCAAGAACGCCGGAGAGATGATCGAAAAGCTCACTCTCTCGTTCAACCGCACTCGGCAGGCTGTGATCACCAGGGAACTGACCGAAATTATCTCCGGTGCCGCCGCTTTGGAATAAGAATGTCCCGGTGGGAATATTTAGTTAATCAATGTATAGTGCCGGCAAATAGAAAGAGAATACGTTGCTGGAAAAGGAAGAAGAACGGGGAGAACCGGGAAAACCTGTTACGCTGCCGAAAGATGAAGTTCCCCATTGACTTGGACGATGTTCAATCAACCGCGGAGTTGCATGGTAAACATCAAGAATATTACAAGCCCATCTGTTATTTATATGTCCAAGTTGTTCAATAAATCAATCCAATTACAAAACCATGTGTTTCAGCACAACAGCTGTAGGTTTAGTTGCGTAATATAAATTTTGAGACTGAGATAAAAATAATATAAAGCATTATATTCGGTTTGTAATATTATAAATTGACAATAAGGTTCGAACATTGTAAGCCCATTTCCAATGAGCTCCTCTAATATCTATATTTACCAATTTACATTAAGTTTAATCTTGATTTGGTTCAACTTTTTATCTTTTTTAAATTCCTAGAACTAGAAAAAGTTAAACCGAGATCAAAGTTAATCTCTGTATTGATAGAAAAGGACAATTCTTAGAACCAGAAAAATATGAAAAATAAGTTAAACCGAAATTAAAATTAATCTCCATTGGTGGAAATAGACAAAACCCCGTTTTGGACTTGGCATTGAAGAAGATTGCAAATTGGAGATTAGAATCCGATCAATTGGGAGTAAAGCAAACCGAAATTTAAAAGCGACTCGATTGGCCGAATTAAAATTCTTTGATGGAGTCGGAGCGCAAGAAGCGAGATCGCACATTTGATGCCAATACTACTAGGATACATCTGATGGAATACTATCAAGGTAGTCAACCAATCGCGATCGAGAATTTTCACCAATGCACAATGTTAACAATGTAGTAAATGTGTTTAGGTAGGAACCAATCACGTTTGATTGCTACTGAGCAGCTCTAGGTCTGTTCTCTATTGCTGCACTCTGAACTAGTGCAATAAGTTAGAGTGAGACAAGTATATTTTCTTTCACTCTAACCTACTGCACCAGTTTGCACTAGTTCAGAGTGCAGCAATAGAGAACAGACCTTCTATTCGCTGAATGCAGGGCGCAGGCAATTGCGATTGGTCGATCCCGCTCGTCCGCTTTACGTTCCTCGCGTAACGCCACGGCGCCCTCGGTGAGAACGACGGTTGATTACAGAATACAGGGCGCTGTTCCAACGCATCGCGGGCTGTGAGATGTGACCTGTGACGTCGACTAGATCCGGTTCTACGAGAAACGTAGGCGAAAGCCAAGAAGGAACAACTCCGGGGAAGGAAACGGCCCTAGACCAGAGGCGCCCTGAGTGATACCGTTATCCGGGGAAACTCGTGGAACGATGGGCAGCGAGGAAGGACTAGGCGTAACCACCGGCCAGCCGAATCTACACAAGCAGGACCTGTCGAAACTCGTAAGTTGCGTTTGCGGACACGGGTCGCGACCGCCTTCGCGCCATTCGCTCGGACGCCCGTCGCCTGCCGCTTGACGCGACTTAACCTCGCTACGATCCTCCGCGTGCTCCGGTACTGGCTCGCCATGGCGACGGCCGGCCTCGTGCACGAGACTCCTCGTTTGAATCGAACCCGCACGACGGTTTAGCCCTAGCCCTACGACGAAAGAGAAAAATGAAAAGGACTCGGGGCACCCTCGGTGTCTCACGGAGTCCCTCGCGAAGCGACCTAATGGCGCGAGTTGCGGACGAGATTTGTACCGCCTCGAGGTGAAAATCAACTCTCTCGCTGTACGTGGAGGATAATGTGATTCGGGAAACTACGGCCGATCGATTTTGACATATGTTGCTCTTCCAGCTGACGCGCAGATCATCAGCTACGATTTGAGGGAACAAAATAAGTGGGAAGGGCCGGAAGGGAGGGGGGGGGGGGGGGAGTTATTGGCTGCTCATTAGCATCAATCAAAAATTAAACTGTAACGTACTGTTAAGGAGGTTCAAGCATTACTTGGGTCAAAAATGCGATTGAAATAAATGTCAAAATTACAGCGATCCCGAATTATATGCAATATTAGTACAATGAATTGTGGATGCTACTTACGGATAAATTATATTATCAGCATATGGTTCTTTAAATCTAAATGCATAGGCAAAATGTAGTTTACAAACTAATTGTTGATTGTCGATGAGTTTTATTTATTCTAGCTGTTGTATTATTTTTTATTCTTTTTCCTTCTTTTCTGTTATTGCTCGTTTCAAGTTTAATGAAGATTTAATGAAAGTTCCATGGATAAAGCTGTAGTTGTAATAATAATAATAGAATACATTACGTGGCTCGTGAAACATAAAAATTATCTTGCGGGTACATTCTATGTTTATTTTATGAGAAATGGATCTTTTACGAATCCACATGTTACAAGTTTATTATTTTATTCTTTGTTAATCTTTTGATCTCAGAATTTTAAATCAAATGTATCTCTCTAGATTAGAAAACAAGAAAAATTGTCATTAGTTTATTCTTATTTGAATTTGATTTAATCAGTCAGAGTTAAAGTATTGCATTAAAAAGTACTCATGCTCCTTTTTTTTTATTTTGTACAGGATGTTAGTAAATTAACTGCGCTGTCGCGTGAAGTGATCAGCAGACAGGCTACAATCAATATTGGTAAGTGTACAAGATTTTACAGTATTTGGAGTTAAGTGTATAGGCTATACGTATTCTGATATGTGCATTTTATTTTATAAGATATAAATAAATGTGTAAACTCGTTACAGGCACTGTCGGGCATGTAGCACATGGAAAATCGACGGTTGTGAAAGCTCTTTCGGAAGTGCAGACTGTTCGCTTTAAGAATGAACTAGAGAGGAATATTACTATTAAACTTGGTGAGTAAACTTGAATATACTAACTTTTTTTCCTTATTTAATTTTTAAGAAAGTAAATTTTGCACACTATACCTTTCAGAATACCTCTGCAAAGGAATATTTTTGTAATTATTTAATTTTTTTGTTGAGTGAACTATATTATAACTGTAGTTCACTCAGTAAAAAAATTAAATACAGATCCTTTAAATGTTACTTTCTGTTGAAAGTAATAATTTTTATAATATACGTTAAAAAATAATTTATATATTTATTATTTTTAAAATAATTATTTAAATTAATAAGATTTAAATTAATTTAAATTAATAATATTTAATTTAAATCTTGATTAATTAAATTTCTTAAAACGTGAATTTTTGATACGAAAGAAATTGAAATAACAGGTAAGTGTAGTCTTTATAGTGCAAGTTAAAATAATTAGCATTTTACGATTCTCTATCTATATAAATGTCTTCGGCGGTCAATATTATTAAAACTGTGGTATATGGGAAATTACATTAATATTACGTTAATATCTACTAAAAATTTTGTATATTCTACGTCGTTACATATTATCGCTTGGAGTTTATTTATAATAAAATATCTGGTGGGGGGTTTTATATGGATGTCTTGCGTGATACTTGTATCACGAGAGCTAGCATTTAATATTTATTATCAAAATACAAATCAAACCGATATATCATGCTTTAAAAATATACAATGTAAAAATACGCAAAAAAACCTTTTAACTCTCTTTTAATTCGTGAAGCTGCGAGTAGGATGAAACGCCGAATATCTCTTAAGAAGATATTAGAATCACACGCTGTCACTATTATTACGTACCACTCGGTCATGGCATGAACAAAGCATCCCGGTGCTATTCTCATTGCTATCACTCGTCCGGCAAGCCGAGATAAAAGGCGCAAAGGAGTGTTGAGGAAAAGGAAAGTGGAAACGAAAACGAAACAAAACATAGGAAAAGGAAAAATGAGCGAAAAGGGGAGAGTGATCGTTCAAATTAGAAACAAGGAAAAAAAAAGATGGAACGAGAAATGACGCTGTTTTAAATGTTTGGCATTGCAGACGCGGCGGGTTGCGGTAGCAGCGGTGAATCGGCAGGTATACGTAGCAGCATAGGTAGCAAAACGCCAGCTGTTAACCAAAAACGACACCTCTCCCCTGCTGGAGGCACTGACGCACCGTCGTGCGCTAAGATGCTCAAAATCCTCAACACAGAAGGCTACAACAACATGTCTCATCGATTGGGCAGCAGAAACTCGCTCTGTTCCACTTCTTCATCCTCCTCATTGATGTCGTCTTTGTCGTCGTCATCGTCATCATCATCATCATCGTTATCATCATCGTTATCATCGTCATCGAGGCGCTTGCGAACGCGGCAAGTAATCATAACGCAGCAGATGCTCAACGCGTTCAACAGCAGCTCTCGCACGCGTAGCAAAAGTACAAACGCAAGGGATCCGGGTAGCGACGGCCGACAATCCGACTATGAGGAATCGTCGTCCGATGGTAGATTGTCTGCACGGGAGGACATTATGACTCCACGCCTTGACTTTGAACTGAAGGAGGTGCGGGTATTGTTGTACGATATCATGCGCAGCGAGAAGTATCGCGAATCAGCGGCAGCAACGCCCGGCAAGCCTTCTGTTGTGTCCAACAAGAAGATAAAGCTCTGGGAGGTGGAGAGAATCCTACAGAAGCGCGTACAGAATGGGCAACCGTCCTATTTAATCAAATGGAAGGACTGGGACATTCAGTACAATTCGTGGGAACCGGAGCGCAATCTCGTCAACTGCGAGGATCTGCTGCGTGAGTTTAATGACGAGCAGCAGGAGTTGATCAATCGGTTCAAGGCGACGACGAACTTCTATCCGGACGCGTGCGATGTTGAGCTCTTTCTCGCTCAAATGCAGCGTAGGAAGAAGATGTCGCTCGATGACGCCACATCCGCCGCTACCGTCGCCGTTGCCGAGGGTGGGATATACGGCGAAATCCGACGTTTCCTAAAGACTTCGCGCAACGTTAGACAAGAAGCAAAGATCAAACGGCAGATATTGCGCATGCTGCTGATCGAGCTGCGGCGCGACCAGCTCGAGTCGCTGCAGGATTGGGAAAACGAGATGAACAGTATTACGAAGGGCAAACCGACGATACAGGTGGAGAACCTGGTGGATCTGGAAAGTGCGCCGCAAGACTTCTACTATATCGACAACTATTTGCCAGGCGCGGGCGTCATAATACCGGACGATCCACCGATCGGTTGCGAGTGCGACGGCGAATGCGGGACTGGCAATAAGTCCGGCTGCTGTTTCGCGCAGGACGGCGTCACGTCGTTGCCGTACACGTCAGCGCGCCGGATACGCGTGCCTCTGGGTACGCCTATCTACGAGTGCAACAAACGTTGTGCCTGCGACGCGTTGACTTGTCCGAATCGGGTGGTGCAGCAAGGTACCGGCACGCAATTGTGCATTTTTCGCACGAACAACGGACGTGGCTGGGGCGTGCGTACCCGGCGCGCGATCAAGAAAGGTACCTTCGTTATCCAGTACGTGGGCGAGGTGATTAGTAATGAGGAAGCAGAGAAGCGCGGTAGAAAATACAATTTGACCGGTCGTACGTATCTCTTCGATCTCGACTACAACGAAACCGACGGCCAGTGCCCGTACACCGTGGACGCTGCCATGTACGGCAACGTTTCGCATTTCATCAATCACTCGTGCGACCCCAATCTCGGAGTCTACGCGATCTGGATTAACTGCCTGGACCCAAATCTGCCAAATCTTGCGCTGTTTGCTATCAAAGACATCAAGCAGAACGAGGAACTCACTTTCGATTATATGTGCCAGACGCCGCGCGACAACGCGAAGAGGCAACAACTGTTGGAAGACAAACCGGAGAGTGGAAGTGCCGCTTCGAAAAACAGGATGCTTTGCAAGTGCGGAGCCGCGACATGCCGGCGGTATTTGTTTTAAGAAGCACGCCAGTCGCGTAACTTTTGCAAACGTCAATTGTTGATCTTAATTAACTCTCTCAATCTTTTTTTTTTTTTTTTTTTTTTTTTTGTATATATTACTGAGTTAGCGATGACTGTAATCTGAAAAGGAAAAGTGCACTCAGTTGGCCTATTCTGTATAACTCTTAACGACAGTTTCATTGTCATTGTATTGTTGTTGTGCAGCTTTTTTACTATATATAGTATCTGCGCAACGCAAATATAACGATAACGAAACTGTCGTTAAGAGTTACAGAATCAGCCCCAAGGACTAATAATCGGAACTCGACTAAGCAGTTATAGTTACTTTAAACTCCGTCTGCGGTTGTTTTCTTAAATTTATTTAACTTGAAATTTTATTGTCGCATATAACCGCGGCAATTTTCCAAGTTTTTAATGAATTATCTATGTTTCTTTAAGTGCTGAATGCTGAAATAATTAATTAATATATGAAAACGAAGCAGTCTTTCAAGTGAAGTAATAAATAAAAGAAAATTTTGAAAACTTAACTTTACTATTGTATCTTATTGTAGCATGTACATTGTAGTATGTATTTTGTTCGCAGTTGATGCGATGACAAATGATTACAATGATTTATCTTCATTTTTATGCCTGCCAGAAAAATGAGACTTTAAAGTACAAACTGCAAACTTTAAATTGCGGTGAGCAAAATTTATTGTCGTGAGTGGGTTAGTGAAGAGTCACGTGGATGAGCATAGAAGAAAGAAATAACGCTACGAGCTTAACTAGGAGATGGATGTGGCTGCACATAGACATTTTATGTGAATATTGTCATCGAATAATAATCAATAATGTTGAGTTTCTTGAATATACTGAATTGTTATGAGTGTGACAAAACTGTTTGTCGGTTTTGTTTTAGTACATTCTATGCTCATTTTTATATTCAACTAATTGTACAAAAGTTAAACGCAAACGCGAGAAGTGTGAGGTAAAAAATTCGCGTTCTTCAATCGCGTGGTGGAGTAGTATCGAGTGGCTTTTATTGTATTATTGTTCATATATTTTGTATATTAATATGTTATTTTTTAGTTTCTTTTTTCTTTTCTTGGAGAACGCAAGTGTATATTTCTTGCGTACATCTACAATATACGTATTACATTTTGAATGCTTCAAGTTTGCAGTGTCTTCTGATCAGTAATTTCGGAGAAAGTCGAAAACCTTGTTTGTTCCAGCTTCAGAACATTAATAATTTATATTTAATTATAAATGATTAGAGACATTTAAAGAAACAAAGTTAAAGGGAGAAAACAAAGACCTCCTTGAAAGTTAAAGGACAATAGACGCTGCGAATGTGAGTCATTCACCTGAGCGCATAAATCATATATTAAGAAATGATACTGCTATAGTGAAAACGCGTGCTGACACATTCTCGGTGTCTTGATGTTCACCCCAGCACATTGATTGTAATATCATCATAATTTATATTATAGCCGTGCGTCTTAGAATTTATGAATATTTATTTTATTTTTGCTCGCGCACAATCGCGAGCGATTCAGTAATTCGTCCGTGGGTGCTATTAGGGCTTTTATTCATAGAGTAAAGAAACAGAATCTTTGGTCCCGTATAGCTGGAATGCGTCGTTCGATTTAACACGTAAATCTCGCGATTCATCGCCACGGGCGAAGAAGTGTTCTATTTTTATTCCAAGGAATCGCGTGTTCATATTACTACTATATTGTACATTTTGTATGGTAATTGATAGTCACTAGAAAATCTTTGTAAGGGTTTCTGGAGATTGGCGTAACGCCGCGAGTCGACTGTTTACATTCTGAATAGGCAATTAGTGCAGGCAATTGATTAGGTACACATTACGCAATGTATAAAACCTAATCCGACACGTACAGATTCTCCGCAGCTAAGAGTTTCATCACGTTAAAAGATTTGCCAAGAAAGTTTGTAACAGCGATTCGATTAAATTTTCTGTTAAAAAAGATATCGAGGAAGAACACTACTCATATATATGCTTTTTATGTAACAAATATCACGTAGTTAACGATAGTAAATGGTCGTTATCGCATTGCAGTATTAAATAATTAATATGAGAATTTGTTTTACGTTGTCGTCATATCTTTTGCTTGCTACCACACCGGAACGTAAAGGGTCGACGTAAAATACATACGTTAGTTGTTAAAAATAAATCATTATCTTTAAGTTGTATGTCGTCTTAGAGCTTCAGGCCGTTTCGGAACCATATATATGTGCCATTCTATTGTCATATTCTCTTTACAGAGAATCTCAATCGGTGATATATTTTCTTACATCTTTTCACGCGCGAAACATTACAAACATACATTTATATTTATGGCCTATGATACTGTTTATACATACAAGTCGGTATTACAAGAGATCAAACAGTTAATAGTTAAGAAAGCGTAAGATTTCTGTAAGACGTAAGATACTATAAGATTCACGCACACGTCGTTGTTTTGTCGATGGATGAATCTGAAAATAAAGTCTCGCACACGAGGTGAATTACAATGTCGCGTTTATCTCTGCTGATATAAAATTAATCTATTATCGCAAAAAGAGTCTATGACACGTAGTCGGTTTATTTTTTCATGGCGTGGAACGAGTCGATGAAACTATTTCGATGACATTTCGATATAACACACATAGCTAATTTTAGCTTAAAATTTTTATGATGGTGAATCAGGGAAGCCGTCTGATGAATATTATAGACGACAAGCAACGAGAATACGTGGAGAACACTATCTGAATTCTTTTTATATATACATACATGTATGCATTTGGAATTAAAATTCTTACAATTTACTCTGAAGAGGAATTTATTTGAGAAATCAACGAGTAACGTACAGCGCTTGATTAGTTCCTTTCTGTGAAACAAAGTCCTTGTAAGCTCAAAAAGAAAGAAGACGATTGAAGGAACGAGTTCTCTGATTGCTCTTCTTTTTTTCAGGATATGCAAATGCGAAGATTTACGAGTGTGAAAATCCGAAATGTCCTCGACCTGGACGCTACATATCCGGTAGATCCAGCAAAGACGACTCCTTCCCTTGCATGCGTCCGACTTGCTCAGGAAGATTCCAATTGGTTCGGCACGTCTCCTTTGTCGATTGTCCTGGACACGACATTCTTATGGCGACTATGCTTAACGGAGCAGCTGTTATGGACGCCGCCTTGCTTTTAATCGGTAAATAATATATTTTTTTTGTGCCGATTGTACGAAATTTATTTGTTCCATCTTTTTCCAAAGTAATAAGCTATTTTACTGAATTGTAGCTGGCAACGAATCATGCCCGCAGCCCCAAACGTCGGAGCACTTGGCCGCTATCGAAATTATGAAACTTAAGCACATAGTCATCTTGCAAAATAAGATCGACTTGGTTAAAGAAGCGCAAGCCAAGGAGCAATACGAGCAAATTTTGAAGTTTATTGAAGGTTATTTGCTAATATAATTATATTATTGCTAATATAAAACGACACACACGCGTATCTGTTTACATAATTTCGTTTGTATAATTTAAAATTAGGGACGGTGGCGGAAGGCGCTCCAATAATTCCGATCTCGGCACAACTGAAATACAATATTGAAGTACTATGCGAGTACATTACCAAAAAAATCCCGGTGCCAATGAGAGATTTCACGTCGGAACCCCGATTGATCGTTATCCGATCGTTCGATGTGAATAAGCCGGGCTGCGAGGTGGACGACTTGAAAGGCGGCGTCGCTGGTGGTAGCATCCTGAGAGGGGTGCTGAAAGTATGAGTATAGAACAGTCTTAAACCAGGTTAATTTCTCCGAAACGTGTATCATAAATACCGCTTTTTTGTTACAGGTTGGTATGGAAATTGAAGCGCGTCCTGGATTAGTGTCCAAGGATAGCGAGGGCAAGCTGACCTGTCGTCCGATATTTTCGCGCATCGTGTCTCTATTCGCCGAACAGAATGAACTGCAATTTGCTGTACCTGGTGGTCTAATTGGTAAATAATATTCATCGTAGATCCTTATTGATCACTCTAATATGAACACTCTAATAGGAATCGTAGCAAGTCTTAATCATTTTATAAGAGTAATAAATTATGTGTAAGGTGTCGGGACCAAGATCGAGCCCACTCTGTGCCGCGCTGATCGTCTAGTCGGGCAAATTCTTGGAAGTGTCGGCGCATTGCCACAGATATTCATTGAGCTGGAAATATCGTATTATTTATTGAAACGTTTATTAGGCATACGAACCGAGGGCGATAAAAAGGGCGCGAGGGTAAGTCCATCTGCAACATTCTACCTACACAATCTTAAAAAATTAACGCATTCTAAAATTAATATGCGTTTCTGTAAACTGCATGATTTTAAGACTATTTGTAATTCATATTATCGTAAACATTGCAAAAGTTTTGAGGCTATAGAGAATATTTTATACAATATTTTGTTCCCTGAGATGTTACGTATATTTTATTTGTTATGTATATTTTCTGATTATGTATAATTCGTAATTAGATCTACCTTTTTTGTTTTCTCGAAAATTATAATTATTCTATAATTAAAGGAATTTTAATTTTTTTTTTATTGCTCACGTAAATATATTGATAGGTACCGAAGCTGTCGAGGGGAGAGGTATTACTGGTAAATATCGGATCCTTAAGCACCGGTGGCAGAGTGTTGGCTACTCGCGCCGACTTAGCAAAGATCAGTTTGACGAATCCAGTGTGCACGGAGATCGACGAAAAGATTGCGTTGTCCAGACGAGTGGAGAAGCATTGGCGTCTGATCGGGTGGGGACAGATTTGCGGCGGTCAAACAATAGATCCCATTCTGGATCGGAAATAATGGGGATATTTGGAGTCTAGCTTCCCTCAAAAGAATTATTTCTATGGTTTGTTTACAACGCCACAGCTGGCCTCGTGTACGAAATATTTGTAATAAAAATTTGAAGCTAATCCCGCTACAAGACTGTTCCATCCATTTAATAGCGCTACAGTTGAAGTCGAACCCTGGCCTCCTTCAGGAAATAATTCTATTTTGATATTTCTTAGTTTCCTAAGGGTTTCGTAATATATAATTTGTTTATGGTTACTAATTCTCTACCCAACTCTTATTATGAAAGACAATGAGTGTTTTATTTGATGTAGTTATCAGCTACATGCACACTAGAAGAACCAGGGAGATTTCTGTTAGCCTCCCTTAGTTTACGGAAATTACTAATTTAAGATCCGTACATAGGATGAGGAATTGAACTCGAGATCCGTCAATTCCAAGTCTACCGCTACCGCGGGAAACTGCGAAATCCCAAACATATTACATGATCTAAATATTATATATGGAAATTATTGTACAAGTATTACAAAGGTTTCTACTAAGTACTGTGGCAGTGCCGATCTCGGAAGTAAAGCGCGATAACGTAAACAACATCTCTGTATATTGTCAGGTATTTTCATGTCATGTTTATTTTCCATTGTGATTGTGAGACTTGGCGAGGTGACCGCGACCATAAGACTCTTTTCGAGGTGATCGCAGTACGCAGTACAGTTTGAAACGATAGTTGAAACGGACAAAACCTAACGAAACATCATGCAGTCACAATCTGAAGAAAGGGAAAAACAAAATGTGCCTACGGAAAATGTGGACACGAAAGATGTGTCTACGAAAAATGTAGATACGAAAGATGTGTCTACGAAAAATGTAGATACGAAAGATTGGCTTACGGAAAATACGCTTGCGAAAAAATATAAGTGTGTATGTCCCGTCGACAATTGTGAATGGTGGAGGCATACGGCTACGGAAGATGAGGATACGAGAGATGTGCCTACGGAAACAGCGGATGCGAATGAGGCGATTTCGTCAGATGTGTTTGCGATAGATTTGGCTACGGTGCACTATGTCGCCGACCAGGCGCAGAACGTATCCATCAACATGTTGGGCGTAGATAAGATAGAGCAAGAGGTATTTTATCTCCTTTGAAAATTTGATTTTATTAATCCTCAATATCTTGACAATTTACTCGTAGATCTTGAGAAAGCGAGAATTTAAAGATTTAGATGATAAGTTAGACGCGCGGTTTCACTTTATGACGTGATTAATTCTATAATCTTTGTAATTTGAAGAATTAAAAGAGATAGTATTGATCATGAACGAAGTAAGTAGGTATTACATCGAACAAAAACAAAAAAGAAACATTAATTCTTTCGAGAATACAAAACCATTCTTTTTAACACAAAGAATATGAAAACGATAAATCTGTCAGTATAGTTTACATACATCTCAATATATCTACATGAATATATTCAGCGAAAATCTACTTTTTTTTATTTGTGATTCGAGAATATTGCAAAAAAATCTACCAATTTGATCTAACTTTTCATTGTTTTCAATTAAATATACGATATTTCGAAGTATAAATTATATTGTTGAATAAAATTTCACTTTTCGTTAGAATGTCACGATTATAGAAAAAGTACGCCGCTAAATGAGATCTCGGTTTGCATAGGTGCTACATTATATGATTCACAATTTGTCGTTGGATTTTGAAAATTTCGCTGAATTATCATATCGTTACGTGCGATTGTCATCTGTATACCACCCCAAACCGGACGACCTCGGAGCGGCAGACTGGCTATTTGTGATAAATACATTAAATTTTGCACTCTGGACAGGAAAGAATGAGCAGGAATGGAAAGTTGACGGAGAAACTGGCTACTTGGCATTGTGCGCTGCTATCAAAAGGGCTATTGACGTGAATACATTTATTCAGTTTTTTACGTGACGTTGCTAAAACATTAATATTTCGTCTATCGATACGTCTCTAATATACCTTCGCGCGCGAATACCTTTAATAAAATTTAACATATAAACATTAATCATATATTGTTCTTCATGATGTGACTTATCTGTGCTTGTCTTCTATTATTGACTTTGCTAACAACATGACATTGACTGCCTCTATCTCCGCTGGCACAATTTTCATCGGTTAACATTTAATTTTAAACTTTTTTTCTACAATGATTCTCCGCTAACGGTTGACCTATCCGTGTACTGTTTTATTTTGTTGTTATGACTTGTCGTGTAATCTGCTTCGACCTGTCCGTTACATTTTGGTGTTTGCCACTTTTATCTGTTATTTAAAATGATAATTTTTATTAAAATTTGAAGCATCAATGCACGGTAAAAGTATATGTAAATTAAATGTATCAGTTTTTCATACTTTGTTTCCTCCGCTTCATGAATTTCGGCGAAAGATTGACTGAATTTTGCGAGTTATTTCTTACTTCATCTTTCTTTTCATCCTGCAACATAATAAAGAAAATATATTTAATGTAAAATTTGTTTTTATTTAAAATGCTTTATTATGTCGCTACCAAAAAGTTTTTGAAGTATCTCTTGCAGCAAATGAGTTTCCTCCCACCTGGTAAGCGCCTTTTCATGTAACATTTTGTAAATAGCTTCGTATCATCCAATAGCCCTGCGGGAAATTGATTATAGATACCTAGTAAAATTAAATCTTTTGTTTTCTTCAAACGATTGTACATATAATGATAATTCATGATTGAAATGTAGTCTTCACTACTTCTTCAATCTTCTCTCATTACTTATAGCATTACTTTTCATTTTTACGGTTTATCTATTTATTTTCTTGTTATAATTCTCTATAAATTTTTGACGGCGATTATCTATGCGCTGTAGTAACACTTTTTGTTTTACAATATTTTTTTCTTGAAACTGTTGCTTTTTTCTCCATCTTAAATTCGCCAATGTAGAATTTTCTTTCCGGATTATTCTGTTTGCTTACGAGAATTATTAAATTAAATCACACTTGTACATCGAAAATATCGTGTGACATGCTTCGTTTTCTATCGAAATATTTGGAACAATGTACCTTTCTTCCATTTCTTTTTGCTTCTGTTGTTCGATATCCAGTAATCGCTTTTCCTTGGCTTTCTATCGCACTTTGTCTTTTTTCAATCCACCAGCGTATCGATTGCTTTACGTCGGGTGATCTCCGTCGCAATCTGTCGTGCAGTTTTCGTTCATTTGTTTGATAATATAAACCGTTAAAAAATTTCGATGTGTTCCATGCCATTATTTGTATATTTTTAAAATTTTTAGGTATTGTTTGAAATGTGTATAATATAAAATATTTATATAAGTAATAATTAATTTTTTAAATATGTATATCTATGTATATTTATTTATCTGTATATGTGTGTATTATTTATCCATATTTCTATGCAAGCACGCAAGATAAATCTCAAGTAACCGCGTAAATCATATTCCATTTTAATTTTATTAATTAAAAACCGTGAATTTTAATACGACGCGCGATTATATAGTTGTGTAAACACGATATGTGATATAAACTCTGTCTTCATAATTTTGTTACATTAGGTGTAGATATTATTGTTTTTTTTAAATCTAAACATGGCTGAAATTCTTTATTTTTTCAAACTTAACGTGCAATGCTTGCGATAGGGTGGAAAGCCAATGTGGGACCCTAAGTTTTATAAAGACCTATCTATGACCGATATGAAAGACATATTCCGGGGTGATGACAATAATGACATCCCACGCATATCCCAAAGATTAAAAATTTTGCACGATGTTGGAAAAGTTTTGTTGGAGAGCTACAATGGTATAAATTATCGCATGATAAAATTCTACATACACGAATTTATAACATTTTCGTTTATTCTATGTATGCATTATAACTCGTCTAAGACCGATCTTCTTTCTCTTTTCTTTCTGGAAAGAAGAAGGAAAAGTTCTCTATTGTAATCGTTAAAGTATCGTCAAATATTTGAAATACTATGTATTGAAGTAATTTACATATTTTATATAAAAATAATTTACTAATTCACACATTACAATTATAAAATATTGAAGTAGAAATAGCGGAGTTTTAAATTAACGGAACTAGAGCTCTTTGTCGAGAAACAGATGTTGTCACGAAGAAAAGAAAATAAACGATCTAATGATTATTAACTTATAATATAAAATCAATATTTCTCATTTTATTTCTCGATAATGGATGACTCAAAAGTTGAAGGTCCTGGATGGGATATATTGAAAAAATATATATCTTTAATTAGAATAAACCTTAAATACTTAAAACGAATTTAAAGAAGGGCTCGTGAACAAAGCAAGTTCTTAGTGCTTAAAACATACAAAGAATTATAAATATATACAGACGTTTCGACTTTAAATATGGTCATCATCAGTGCCTGATAACAAAGTTTAAATTACCATCGTTGAATTACAAATTATGTCATCGTTGACTTACAATCGACATCGCTGAACTTACATATCGAGTCTCGCATAAAATCACCTATTGTAATTTGTAATTCAACGATGGTAATTTAAACTTTGTTATCAGGCACTGATGATGACCATATTTAAGGTCGAAACGTCTGTATATTTATAATTCTTTGTATGTTTTAAGCACTAAGAACTTGCTTTGTTTGCGAGCCCTTCTTTGAATTTGTTTTATTATTGTGCGAACTCTCGTTTAACGTTTTATCTTAAATACTTTAATTATTTGATAAAAATAAGATTTCGTTTTGTCATCAGGTACTTTCGAAACATGTATAAGTTCATGTGTAGAAGATGCCATGCAGTTGATGACTATACTTTTAACATTCCCGTCGTTTTATGAGTGTCCAACATACGACGAACGATCAGGTATATTTATCGCTATGATAAACGATGTGCGATATTAGAGAGAGGTCCTGAAATCAAAATAATATCGTAAAATTAAATTAGTCTGTAATTTCAAGCACAATTTGAAAGAATTTTAAATAAAGACATTTGATGGATTTATTTGAACATGTACTTTGATCAACGAGAATGCGCTCTCGTATGTTACGAGCCATTTCAGTTACCACATAAAAACGCGAAGTTTGTGAGTTGTATAGGGAAGGGGGGAATTAATAAGCCTTTCTAATATAAAATCTCTTGGATCCATAGATCTCTTAGATACATAAATCTTTGTTGATTGATGATAATTAAAATAATATATCACACTTGTGATGTGCTGTAAATATAGTTTAATAATATAATGCACTTGTCTCAAACTTTATTTTAGTTGGTTTGTACAACAAGGCTTGGATATTGACAGCCGACATTTCCTCCTTCTTTGACCAGAATCATAGTCTTAATATAGTCTTGAGAAAATACTTATCTTCTACGATATTTGCCGATTATCGTGTTCTTCAGATTTTCGATCATTTTAAAGCTCTTGTTTATAACGAGAATTTCTTGGATAAACTTAAAGAACAGGGTAAGACACTTATCACTTTTTATCAATATATCCTCGTCGACTTCCCTACAAAATTTCACTCTGAACATTGTATTAAGTTATACACAAAAATTACCTTGTGCCTTTAATTATGCTCTTTCGACAGACATAATATCTGCGAAATACTGTATGTAGCAATAAATGTTCACGATGTTGTAGAACACAAGTCATTATTTTTCGTTGAAAATATTATTTCGATAAATTCGTTGAAAATATTTTTTCGATTGATTTCTGTCGTTTCTTTAGAAAAAAGAGACTTATTCAGATTATTAATTTCTATCTAATATATTCTTTGTTTTAGTTATATAAATTTGTTGTTATTATAGCTATTCTACTTATACGCCTTTTCATTATTATATAGATACTAATTACGACATTTTACATGAAAGTTTTCATGTAAGAGATATTTTTCGCGAAGAGAACTTCTTCGCTAATTATAATTTCTATATGGAATATTTATCGTATTTATCACAACAAAACTTATCACACATACACATTGTGTTTTCCTATAGATGAAATAGTGATGTACGGGAGCAGAGAGGAATTAGAGATACGCTGTTGTTCACTAGAGATAGTATTATTATTGCAAGAAAAGTTGATGAAAAGTGCCAATGATTATGTACGCAAGAAAAGACCCGATATAGATCGTGAACTTGATCTCGATTTCATCATGTGTCTGATTGACAACTTTCTGTGGGACTATCGACAAAATCACGATAAGGAATTGAGGAACAACGTATTATGCAAGATCTCCACTGAGCAATATTAAAACAATTTGTATTGTCACAAATCGTATATATCGAATGACGCCTTTTCTCACGTTTTATTCATATCATATACATATATCATATTTTTAAAATAATGGAACGCAGACATGACACGGTCGATACTAATTTTATATTTCTCGATTAAGATTGACTGTTTTAAAGAAAAGATTCTTTTATTATTTTGATATGGACAAAATTATTTGTAATGTTCAAACGTTTAATCAACAGTTGTAATGAAATGTGTAATTACTGTAATTAAATATGCGTAGTTAAAATAGCATTATTAACTTATATATCAATTATTAAAATAATTAACATATTAATATATTAATTACATATTAATATATTAATATGTTTGACATATAATGATATATAATTTTAAAAATTTTAAATAACGTTTAATCAACAGTTGAAGTGTGTAATTACTATAATTAAATATGCGTAGTTAAAATACCATTATTAACTTATATATCAATTATTGAAATAATGAACACATTAATATATTAATTGCGTATTAATATAATTTAGTATGTTTTACATGTAATGATATATAATTTTAAAAATTTCAAATAATGCTATTTTTTTTAAATGTTAGTATTGAACTTGACTTATTGATCGATGATTTGGACATTATTTTTATAATATGCTTGCACTGCGTGATTCTGCAAATGTAGAAAATGCTTTTTTTATTAAAATTCCTCACTTTTATTATTGTATTCGTAGGATTTTTTAATTAAAGTTTAATTTCAATAACAAAATATGTTGATTTTTTAAATATAAAACACTTCCACAATATATTAAATTATTTAAATTAGAATTAATATTTAAAATTATTATCTACTTCTTCACTTAATAACGTGCAAATTTTCTTCTACTGTTTCGAATTTTGAATGTGATGTGATATTCACTACTAATAATAACAATGTACAATACCTACGTTTAGTAACGATACTTCAATTTCGAAAAGGTGTATATAATTTTTTTTTACAATTCATACCTACTTTTTATTTTTTTTAAATATATTGTATTCTTACTTCCTAATTTTTGTTTCCTCTTTTTCACCATATATACATATACATATACACGTATATGCATTTGTACTTTTTATTGTTTCATTTCTTGATCTTAGATTAAGAAATAAACCAATAAAGAGTACAATTATGAGCAACAAGAAAGACCTGTTCCTTCAATAAATTAATGGTATGTATAATTAAGCATTAAAGAAAATAGAAGAAAATATAACAGATTCAATAAATTTTATTTTATACAAGTTTTCTTAGTATGACTCCATGATGAATTATTTCGAATTAGATGATGATTTTAAATAAAGAAATGCATGGTACCAAAAAAGACATATTAAAGGTATTATTATATTTTTATTATGATTAAAAATCAATTATTTTGGGAAGACTAGGAAACCTTGAAAACCTTTTTATTTTACGTCGACTTATTCTTCCGTTTATGTCTTTTACTTTATTCAATAAATATCTCTAGATTCACGATTTAAAATGTAAACAGTTTGAGGAAGTCAAACAAATTAATCTTTAAGACATTTTATGTTGTCGAATAATGTAAGATTTAAAAAAATATAAATAGTTTCAAATAAAATTCAGCAATTAATTTTAAGTTTGTATTAAAGCGAATTCTATTAAACAATACGTTTTAATAGGTGGTAGATTTTATGCCGTCTAACCAAGATACTGTAACATTGAATACTAACTTTTATACGATAATTACCCGGATTTTATCCTTTCTTCTTCGACTTCAGAAGCGGGGATTGGCTATTTTTATTGCCCACGTTAAATTTTTTGCTGCACATTCCAAACAGTACCAGTCGTATCAGACAGTTAATAATTAAACAGGATTCTAAGCATTGTGCTCAACAATCAAGAGAGCTATTGATGTAAAAGTCACTAATTTATTTAAATTTTCTTTATTTTTTGAATGGCATGAATATAAACACTGTGCCAATTTATGAAAGATTTAAAATGCTTCTGACATGGGATTAACATAATATAACACAACTTAATTTTTTTTACCAGGTAGCATTAACACATTCTTTTTTATTCTATATTCTGTAATTCATTAACATAGCTATTGTGTGTGCTGATATATTAAATACTTTTGCTTCAATTGATATATGTTTTGGTATTAATTTATGTTCTTTAATTTTTTTTTTCGTTAATGATTCCTATTTTTCAATAAATTCTTGATTTTTATACTTTCTTATTGGCACTTATGTTATGTCTTTAAAGTCATGCCTTTTTCTTTTTTATAATTTCCGGATTACATCCTCAAATTGTCGTTAGAAATAGTAATTTCTATTATATAAAGTTTGAAACAATAAATAATGATCTTGTGGAAATGATTACTGATAAATCTAACATATCTATAATTTTGTATTATACTCTATTTTTAAAAATTATTTTAAAAATCCATATCTCTCGCATCAATTTAATTGTATAACGTGTAATCTTGAAATATGACAACAGATTAATTTGGTATCCCTATTATTACATGACTATTGAACAAAGTGAGATGGAATATATTTTTCGAGGTGACGATCCTGAAATAACCCTTCCACATTTAGAAGAAAAACGTATTATTTTAAATTACGTCGGAAAAACTTTATTGAAAAATTATGAGGGTACGTATAATTACAAGAACAATGTGAAGAAAAATGTTTCTTTCACAATTTTGCCATAATTTTGTAATTGTTCTGTTTATTCGCTGTATGTATATGTACATGAATAGTTCAAGATCGATTTTCTTTTGTTCCTTGTTATCGAGAAAGAAAAGAGAAAAGTACTCTGCTAATATTATTATAAAATAAGCTGTCATCAGAGACGAATGGAGAAGCACTGTAGTCTGATCGGATGGGGACAGATTTGCGGCATTCAAACAATAGACCCCATTCTGGATCGGAAATAATAAGGATATTTGGGGTCTATAGCTTCTCTCAAAATTATTTCTACGGTCTATTTACAGCGCCGCAGCTGGCCTCGTGTACACGGAGAAAATTTTATACTAAATTTTACTAATGTGTCGCACCTACTGCGGACCATCAAGGAGTATAAGTTTAAATGCTATAGTCTTATAGTAAAATTGTTATGACCATAGCATTTAATGCTATGACCATAGCATATTTTCTCCGTGTACAAAATATTTGTAATAAAAATTTGTAGCTAATCCTGCCACGAGACTGTTCCATTTATTTAATAGCGCTACAGTCGAAGTCGAACCCTGGCTTTTCTCAGGAAATAATTGAGTTTTGGTATTCCTTAGTTTCTTAAGGATTTTGTGATATAGAATTTTTTTACTGTTCATTTACTGCCCAACTCTTATCCTGAAAGTCAACGAGTGTTTTATATGATCAGTCACATGCACAACCTTTACTAGAAGAACCAGGGAGATTTTTGTCAGCCTCCCTTAGTTTACGAAAATTACTATAATTTAAGATCCGTACATAGGATAAGAGGAATTGAACTCGAGATCCGTCAATTCCAAGTCTACCGCTACCGCGGGAAACTGCGAAATCCCAAACATATTACATGATCTAAATATTATATATGGAAATTATTGTACAAGTATTACAAAGGTTTTTACTAAGTACTGTGGCAGTGCCGATCTCGGAAGTAAAGCGCGATAACGTAAACAACATCTCTGTATATTGTCAGGTATTTTCATGTCATGTTTATTTTCCATTGTGACTGTGAGACTTGGCGAGGTGACCGCGACGGTAAGACTCTTTTCGAGGTGATCGCAGTAGTTTCAAACGATAGTTGAAACGGACAAAACCTAACGAAACATGATGCAGTCACAATCTAAAAAAAGGGAAAGACAAAATGTGCCTACGGAAAATGTGGACACGAAAGATGTGCCTGCGAAAAATGTGGATGCGAAAGATGTGCCTACGAAAAACGTGGGTACGAAAGATGCTGCTACGAAAAATGTGGATGCGAAAGATGCGGCTACGAAAAATGTAGATACGAAAAATTGGTTTACGGAAAATACGCTTGCGAAAAAATATAAGTGTGTATGTCCCGTCGAAAATTGTGAATGGTGGAGTCATGCGGCTGCGGAAGATGAGGATACGAAAGATGTGCCTACGAAAAATGTGGGTACGAAAGATGCGACTACGAAAAATGTAGATACGAAAGTTGTGCCTACGAAAAGTGTGGGTACGAAAGATGCTGCTACGAAAAATGTGGATACGAAAGATACGGTGAAATATATCGCCGAACAGGCACAGAACGTATCCTTCAACATGTTTGGCGTGGCACAGTTAGTGATGGAGGTATTTTATCTTCTTTGAAAATTTGATTTTACTAATCCGCAATATCTTGACAATTTACTCGTAAATCTTGTGAAAGCGAGAATTTAAAAATTTAGATTATAAGTCAGACTCGCGGTTTCAATTTATGACGTGATTATTTCCATATAATCTCTATAATTTCAAGAAAAGAGATAGTATAATTGATCATGAACAAAGTTTAAATACTACATCGAACAAAAACTGAAAAAAAAACCACTAATTTTTTCAAGAATTCAAAACCGTTCTTTTTGACACAAAAAATATGAAAACGATATATGTGACAGTACAGTTTATATACATCTCGATATATCTACATGAATATATTCAGCAAAAATCTATTCTTTCTTTTTATTTGTGATTCGAGAATATTGCAAAAAAATTTATCAATTGATCTAACTTTTCACTGTTTTTAATTAAATATACGATATTTCGAAGTATAAATTATATTGTTGAATAAAGTTTAACTTTTCGTTAGAATTTCACGATTTTTTAAAAAGTACGCCGCTAAATGAGATCTCGGTTTTCATAGGTGCTTACTTATATGGTTCGCAATCACGAAAATGGAAATATCAAGGAGGTCGCATTTCGTTACGTGCGATTGTCATCTGAATACCACCCCCAACCGGACGACCCCAGAGCGGCAGACTGGCTATTTGTGATAAATACATTAAATTTTGCACTCTGGACAGTAAAGAATGTGCAGGAGTGGAAAGTTGACGGATACACTGGCTACATGGCACTGTGCGCTGCTATTAAAAGGGCTATTGACGTGAATACATTTATTCAGTTTTTTACGTTACGTTGCTAAAACACTAATATTTTGCCTGTCGATACGTCTCAATATGCCTTCGCGAATACCTTTAATAAAATTTAACATATTAACACTAATCGTACATTGTTCTTTACGATGGGACTTATCTGTGCTTGTCTTCTAATATTGACTTTGCTAACAATATGACATTGACTATCTCTATCTCCGCTGGCACAATTTTCATCGGTTAACGTTTAATTTTAAACTTTTTTCTACAATGATTCTCCGCTAACGGTTGATCTGTCCGTGTATTGTTTTATTTTGTTGTTATGACTTGTCGTATAATCTACTTCGACTTGTCCGTTACATTTTGGTGTTTGCCACTTGTATCTGTTATTTAAAATAATAATATTTATTAAAGTTTGAAGTATCAATGTACAGTAAAAGTATACGTAAATTAAAAGTATTAATTTTTCATACTTTGTTTCCTCCGCTTCATGAATTTCGACGAAAGATTGACTGAATTTTGCGAGTTATTTCTTACTTCATCTTTGTTTCCATAATCCTGCAACATATCAAAGAAAATATATTTAATGTAAAATTTGTTCTTATTTAAAATGCTTTATTACGTAGTTACTAAATCGCTTTTAAAGTATCTCTTGCAGCAAATGAGTTTCCTCCCATCTGGTAAGCGCCTCTTCATGTAACATTTTGTAAATAGCTTCGTATCATCCAAAAGTCCTGCGGGAAATTAATTATAGATAGTAAAATTAAATCTTTTGATTTTTTCAAACGATTGTACAATGATTCATGATTGAAAATTGTCTTCACTACTTCTTCAATCTTTTCTCGTAGCATTACTTTTTATTTTTTCGGTTTCTCTATTTATTTTCTTGTTATAATCCTCTATAAATTTTTTACGGCGAGTGTCTATACGCTGTAGTAACACTTTTTGTTTTGCAATATCCTTTTCTTGAAACAGCTGCTTTTTTCTCCATCTGAAATTCGCAAATGTAGAATTTTCTTTCCGGATTATTCCGCTTGCTTACGAGAAATATTAAATTAAATCACTTGTATATCGAAAATATCGTGTGATATGCTTTGTTTTCTATCGAAATATATAGAACAACCTTTCTTCCATTTCTTTTTGCTTCTGTTGTTCGATATTTAGTAGTCGCTTTTCCTTGGCTTTCTTTCGCGCTTTGT
This sequence comes from Leptothorax acervorum, assembly GCA_035220615.1. NCBI lineage: Eukaryota > Metazoa > Arthropoda > Insecta > Hymenoptera > Formicidae > Leptothorax > Leptothorax acervorum. Next base: position 1,421,336 of record JASTWQ010000026.1, on the reverse strand, counting down.
CCTTCTTTTTCCAATCCATCAGCGTATCGATTACTTTACGTCGGGCGATCTCCGTCGCAATTTTGCATTTCTGCCGAATCTGCTCGGCCCGTCTTTCATGCTTAATGTTTATCAGTCTTCGTTCTTCTTGCCTTATAAGCCTTAACAATTTCAATCTTTGCGTCGCCCTACACGCTCGCTCCTTCAGCTTCCGGATTCTTAATTCCTCCTGTAGCAGCCGTTGCTGCACGAGACGCTGTCTCTCGCTGGCCAGCTTCTCTCTTTCCTTCAATCTGAATTTATAAGAAAAAATATTTTGTTAGCATAATAATATATATGTATATTTAAGAAAAAAAATATTGCGAAACAAGAAGTGTGTTTAGGATTGAAGAAATCTCCCACTGTTTTTTATTAAAAATAATATTTTCTTTGCTATAAACAATTGCGAATTATATATACCTTTCCGCTTCTTTGCACGCCTGATCTTCGGCGAAACGTAATGCTGTCCTCTCGACGAAGAGACGATCCCTTCTTCTCAGCTCTTTCTTTATACGATCAGCGTGTACCTGCCTCAGGTACTTCCTATACCCGTTGTAATCTCGCAGCGAACACTTCACGTCCATACCGTCCGTGATTAGATCGGCTTTCAGCAGACACCTCAGATTAATTGGTCTGGAGAAGAACTTGACCAGATGCTCGTCGTGCAGGGGTTCATAAGGGAATTTGGTCTCGTGGCAATAAGGGTCACTCAGATCAAACTCTAATTTCGGCCCCCACAATTTCTTTCCTACTTTGCGCCGCGTGAAGCTGTAAGCGCCCTTCGGTCCAGGTATCATAGGTATCTTATGCTCCAAAGGCATCATCTTCCATCCCGGTAGGCCGAACCCGGGCACAGCGCCCTTCGGCTTGGGAACCGTCTCGGCGATTCGTTCTAAATCCCTGAACGAATTAATAATTAATTCTTAATTCGCAAATATATTATCCTTTATATATTTTTATATTTTTTTTATAAAATATGTATATATATTTCTTTTGCATACAAAAAGTGGCGACTATTAATTAATAAGTAATATTTACATCTGAAAAGTTTGATAAATTCAACTATATTGTCATTCGAAAGCGATATAATTGAAAGAAGAGATAAGCCAGTCACTTAATGTTATAAATATTATTAATTTCGTATCCAATCTGGTCTTGATTTTAAGTTTAGAGTTTGCTTTGAAATGCGAATTAAAATTTACTAATGTTTAAAAATTTACACTAACTCCAAATTGTGTAAATTTAAAATATTACGAAATCTTTGTTTTAATTAATTTTTAATTTAATAAATATAACAAAATTTTTTTTGCATTTGAAATATTAGATGTCGCAAATTAAAACTATCTAGTATTGAGAGGTTAAACTACACATAAATTACATGTAGGAAAACAATACTTACGTAATTCTTTTAATTCCGATCATAATACCAATTGATTTATGTACGAGGTGAACTATTATTTACATCGTAAATTTAAAACGTTTTAGTCTTACTTTTTACAGCATATTTGAATTCATAATGGTGTACAAAATTACATTTATTACAATATCGTGCACACATGCATATTCTGTCGGGCAGTTTCCGTTCACTTGTTTGATAAGTAATATAAACCGTTAAAAGTTAAAAAATTACAATGTGTCCCATGCCATTATTTGTATATTATTAAAATTTTTAGATATTGTTTGTAATGTGTCTATAATATAAACTATTCATACAATTAATAATTAATTTTTTAAATATGTATATGTATATTTATTTATCTGTATATGTGTGTATTATTTATCCATATTTATATGCAAGCACGCAAGATAAATCTCAAGTCCTTAAAAATTTTATAACGCGTAAATCATATTCCATTTTAATTTTATTAATTATAAACCGTGAATTTTAACACGACGCGCGATTATATGGCTGTGTAAACATGATATGTGATAAAAACTCTGTCTTCATAATTTTGTTACATTATATATTATTGGTTTTTTAAATCTAAACATGGCTGAAATTCTTTATTTTTTCAAATTTAACGTGCAATGCTTGCGATAGGGTGGAAAGCCAATGTGGGACCCTAAGTTTTATAAAGACTTATCTATGACCGATATGAAAGACATATTCCGCGGTGATGACAATAATGACATCCCACGCATATCCCAAAGATTAAATATTTTGCACGATGTTGGAAAAGTTTTGTTGGAGAGCTACAATGGTATAAATTATCACATGATAAAAATCTACATACAGCAATTTATAGCATTTTCGTTTATTCTATGTATGCATTATAACTCGTCTAAGACCTTTTTTCTCTTTTCTTTCTGGAAAAAAGAAGGAAAAGTTCTCTATTGGAATCGTTAAAGTAATTTAACGACTCCAATAGAAAACTTTTCTTAATTTTTTCAAATATTTGAAATACTATGTATTGAAGTACCTAATTTATATATTTTATACAAAAATAATTTACTAATTTACACATTACAATTATAAAATATTAAAGTGGAAATAGCGGAGTTTTAAATTAACGGAACTAGAGCTCTTTGTCGATAAACAATTAAATGTTGTCACGAAGAAAAAAAAATAAACGATCTAAATTAATTTATATTATAAAATCAATATTTCTTATTTTATCTCTCGATAATGGATGACTCGAAAGTTGAAGGTCCTGGATGGGATATATTGGAAAAATATATATCTTTAATTAGAATAAACCTTAAATACTTAATTATTTGATGAAAATAAGATTTTTTTTTGTCATCAGGTACTTTCAAAACATGTATAAGATCATGTAAACAAGATGCCATGATGTTGGTGGCTATACTTATGAAATTCCCGTCGTACAGAGACTGTTCAACATACGACGAACGACCAGGTATATTTATCGCTATGATAAACGATGTGCGATAGTAGAGAGAGGTTCTGAAATAAAAATAATATCGTAAAATTAAATTAGTCTGTAATTTCAAGCACATTTTGAAAGAATTTTAAATCAAGATACTTGATAGATACATTTGAACATGTATTTTGATCAACGAGAATGCTCTTTTATGTCACGAGCGACGTCATTTCAGTCACCGCATAAAAACGCGAAGTTTGTGAGTTGTATAGGGAAGGGGGAATATAATTAAGCTCTAATATAAAATATCCTGGATACAGATCTTTGTTGATTGATGATAATTAAAATAATATATCGCACTTGTGATGTGCTGTAAATATAGTTTAATAATATAATGCACTTGTCTGAAACTTTTTTTTAGTTCGTTTGCACAACAAGGCTTGGATATTGACAGCCGACATATTGTCCTTCTTTGGACCGAATCATAGGCTTAATATTAAAATAAAAAGAGACTTATTGCCTACGATATTTGCCGATTATCGTGTGCCTCAGATTTTCTATCATTTTAAAGCTCTTGTTTATAATAAGAATTTCTTGGACAAACTCAAAGAAGAGGGTAAGACACTTATCACTTTTTATCAATATCCTCGTCGGTTTCTCCACAAAACCACTCTCTGAACATCATATTAAATTACAATTATATACAAAAATTACCTTGTGCCTTTAATTATGCTCTTTCGACAGACATAATATCTACGAAATACTCATGTATGTAGCAATAAATTTTGACTATGTTGCTGAGCACAAGTCATTATTTATCGCGGGAAATATTATTTTTCCTATTGATTTCTGTCGTTTCTGTAGAAAAAGAGACTTAATCAGATTATTAATTTCCATCTAATATATTCTTTGCTTTAGTTATTATATAAATTTGTTGTTATCATATGTATTCTATTTATTCGGCTTTTCTTATTACACTGACACTACGACATTTTACATAAAACTTTTACGTGAAAGTAAAAAATGCAAGGGATATTTTTCGCCAAGAGATCTTCTTAATTCGCTAATTATAATTTCTATATGGAAGATTTATCGTATTTATCACAACAAAACTCATCACACATACTTATACATTGTGTTTTCCTGTAGACAAAGTGGTGATGCACGGGAGCAGAGAGGAATTAGAGATACGCTGTTGTTCACTAATGATAGCAAGATACATACGTATACAGGTGATGCAAAAGTGCGAATACTACTTACCCGATAAAATACCCGAATTAGGGCTACCTGGTTTTGATGGCATGTGTTTGATTGACAACTTTCTGTGGGACTATCGACAAATGCATGATGAGGAATTGAATAAGAAGAGCGTATTATGCAAGATCTCCACTGACCAATATTAAAACAATTTGTATTGTCACAAATCGTATATATCGAATGACGCCTTTTCTCACGTTTTATTCATACCATATACATGGGTATATCATATATTTTTAAAATAATGGAACGCAGACATGACACGGTCGATACTAATTTTATGTTTCTCGATTAAGATTGACTGTTTAAAAAAAAAGATTTTTTAATTATTTTGATATGGAAAGAATTATTTGTAATGTACAAACGTTTAATCAACAGTTATAATGAAATGTGTAATTACTATAATTAAATATGCGTAGTTAAAATAACTATATTAACTTATATATCAATTATTGAAATAATTAACATATTAATATATTAATTGCATATTAATATATTAATATGTTTTACATAATTATAATAATAGATATATAATTTTGAAAATTTCAAATAATGCTACTTTTTTTAAATGTTAGTATTGAACTTGACTTATTGATCGATGATTTGGACATTATTTTTATAATATGCTTGCACTGCGTGATACTGCAAATGTAGAAAATGCTTTTTTACTAAAATTCCTCACTTTTATTGTATTCGTAGGATTTTTTAATTAAAGTTTAATTTCAATAACAAAATATGTTGATTTTTTAAATATAAAACACTTCCACAATATATTAAATTATTTAAATTAAAATTAATATCTAAAATTATTATCTACTTCTTTACTTGATAACGTGCAAATTTTCTTCTACTGTTTCGAATTTTAAATGTGGTGTGATATTCACTACTAATAATAACAATGCACAACACCTACATTTAATAACGATACTTCAATTTCGAAAAGGTTTACACATAATTTTCTTTTACAATTCATACCTACTTTTTATTTTCTTATATATTGTATTCTTACTTCCTAATATTTGTTTCCTCTTTTTCACCATACACGTATACACGTATATATACATATGTGCATTTATTGTATTTTTTATTGTTTTATTTCTTGATCTTAGATTAAGAAATATACCAATAAAAAGTACAATTATGAGCAATAAGAAAGTAGACCTGTTTCTTCAATAAAATGGTATAATTAAGCATTAGAGAAAAAGGAAGAGAATATAACAATTTCAATATATGCAACTGAAAAAAGTGTAAGTATATAAGAATAACTTGCGCGAGCACAATTTTTGAAAACAAATCATATGATGTGTGAGATATGTAACGCCAATATAACGGACTTTTCCTGTAACCAAGAACGTTATCACGTCGTGTTTATTTTCTGTCATAGTTGTGAGTGGTAATCGCGGTCGAAATAATCGTAGTCAACAGTTTAGAATAATAGGCTTAATATTATGGAACGTTATGGCTGCGTCTTCCTCTTCTACAATTTCATGTTCGACGGAGGAAATTATTGCAAAAAGAACGAGAAATGTGATCATCGACGAAAATGGTGTGCAGAATTTAGCGGAGGAGGTTTGTTTCCCCTTACCGTTTTTTTGAAAATGTTAAACAGTCCTCAACTTATTTGTAAATAATTTATTCGTAATTTTTCAAAAGAAACGAGAGAGAGAGAGAGAGAGAGAGAGAGATAAAGTTATTAAAAATCGTAGAATAAAATTGTTTAATAAATTTTATTTTATATCAGTTTTTTGAGTATGACTCCATGATGAATTATTTCGAATTAGATGATGATTTTAAATAAAGAAATGCATGGTACCAAAAAAGACATATTAAAGATATTATTATATTTTTATTATGATTAAAAATCAATTATTTTGGGAAGACTAGGAAACCTTGAAAACCTTTTTATTTTACGTCGACTTATTCTTCCGTTTATGTCTTTTACTTTATTCAATAAATATCTCTAGATTCACGATTTAAAATGTAAACAGTTTGAGGAAGTCAAACAAATTAATCTTTAAGACATTTTATGTTGTCGAATAATGTAAGATTTAAAAAAATATAAATAGTTTCAAATAAAATTCAGCAATTAATTATAAAGTTTGTATTAAAGCAAATTCTATTAAACAATACGTTTTAATAGGTGGTAGATTTTATGCTATCTAATCAGGATACTACAACATTGGGTACTACTTTTATACGACAATTACCTGGACTTTATCCTTCCTTCTTCGACTTTAGAAGCGGGGATTGGCTATTTTTATTGCACACGTTAAATTTTTCGCTGCACATTCCAAGGAGTACCAGACAATGGACAGTTAATAATTATACAGGATTCTGGGCATTGTGCTCAGCCATCAAGAGAGCTATTGATGTAAATCTAACACATTCATTTTTATTTTTTTCATTTTTAAATGACATTCATGAATATAAACACTCTGCCGATTTATAAAAGATTTAAAATGCTTCTGACATGGGATTAACATAATATAACACAAATTAATTTTTTTTACCAGGTAGCATTAACACATTCTTTTTTATTCTATATTCTGTAATCCATTAACATAGCTATTGGTGATAAGTATATTAAATCCTTTTGCTTTAATTGATGTAAGTTTTGGTATTAGTAATTTATGTTCCTTAATATTTCTTTCCGTTAATAATTCCTGTTTTCCAATAAATTCTTGATTTTTATACTTTTTTATTGGCATTTATGTTATGCCTTTTTCCTTTTTATAATTTGCGGATTACATCCTTTACTTACCCCAAAGTGCCGTTAGAAATAGTAATTTCTATTATATAAAGTTTGAAACAATAAATAATAATCTTGTGGAAATGTGATTTCTGATAAATCTAACATATCTATAATTTTGTATTATACTCTATTTTTAAAAATTATTTTGAAAAATCTATATCTCTTTCGAATCGATTTAATTGTATAACGTGTAATCTTGAAATAGGACAACAGATTAATTTGGTATCCCTATTATTACATGAATATTGCACAAAGTGAGATGGAATATATATTTCGAGGTGACGATCCTGAAATAACCCTTCCACATTTAGAAGAAAGACGTATTATTTTAAATTTCGTCGGAAAAACTTTAATGAGAAAATATGAGGGTACGTATAGTTACAAGAACAATGTGAAGAAAAATGTTTCTTCCACAATCTTGCCTAATTTTGCAGTAGTTCCGTTTATTCGTTGTATGTATGTATGTACATTAATAGTTCAAGATCGACTTTTGTTTTTCTTTTTGAGGAGAAAAAAGAGAAAAGTTCTTTGCTAATATTATTAAAATATGCTGTCATCAAATAGCGATAGCATCATGCATACTTTTCATAATATAAAAATGTGTTTATGTGAATGTCACGACTATAAAATATCAAAATAAAAAATAATAATGAAAAATTTGTAAAACTTCAAAAACTTTTGTAAAAATATAGGTATTGTCAATTAAGGAAAGAGATGTGACATATAAAATTTACGTTGTAAATTACCCTACTCTGTGCCATGAAGGGAATATCTTTCAAATTTTATTTTTTTTCATTATTAAACAACTAATTCATAGTGAATATTTTATACATATAAAATACATAATAGATGAGATAGTGATGTTAAGATTTTCTTGTGTTACAGGTCTATTTCTAAATTGCATAAGAGCATCTGGATATAATGCAAAGAAATTAATGAAAATGCTTTTTAAATTTGAGTCCTATCAAGATGAAGTAACGTATTATGGAAATAAAAGTAATTATGTATTGCTATTATGTAGTATGCAATATACCAGAATACTTATAAATCACACTTTACAGAATAAGATCATATTAGTATATATGGTAGGATATCAAGTTTATAAGATATTTAGTTGTCGTGTTTGAATATATTTGAATGCAAGCATTATCAGAAAAATGATGTAGTGTGTCTTGTAATATATGAATTACCTTACAAGAGGCTGAAGTTCGTAAGACGAAAATTCTAAACTTCTAACGGAAAATGTATCTTGGATATATTTGTAAATTGATGATTGCTATACATAATAAATAATAATGCGATACAATTTGTAATAAAATTTAAATAATATTTTACACAATTTGCTAATATTACCCTTTTTATTGAACGTCTTTTCAGTTCGTCTCTATACTAAGGCCAAGATATTAATAAGTGATCTACGAGCTTACTTTCCAATTCGTCAAGGACAGTCAGTGAAAACATCTACATTGTTAGTTGATTACTGTGCCCCTCAAGTTCTTCTTCATTTTAAAGCTATACGCTATACTGAGTATCTCAATCTTCTTATAAGAGGTAAAATATTCACCGTTAAATCACTTTTCATAAACGATAAATGTTTCATCCTGAAATTCCATTGTACAAATTTCATAAAATATTCTTCTGATATGAAAAACATTTAAATTGTCGTAATGTAACGCAGCATTAAATTCAAAGAATAAGCAACTTTTTTCAACAAAAGATATGTTACATCTATCCTATCTATTTTACGATTTATTTAATAAAAAGAAAGATTGATTAAAATTCTATAGTTTCATTTAAATTTATCGACATATTAGTTATGACATTTTGCATGTTGCATACAAATCTTTATTTGTGGGGGACAACCTTTCTGGTCTCAATTTCTATATAGAGAATTTGCTGTGTTGTAGCAAGTTGTAACAAAATGCATTGTTTTTCACGCAGATGGTGTACTGTTCGTCGGTGATACAGAAGAATTGGAATTACGCTGTTGCTACATTTATGCAGTCCAAGTGGTGTGCGATGAGGTGCGGAAAATGTGCGCGGAATACGTGGGACGCGGGACTGCCCTAGACACATTAATATCTCACATTTCGACAGTGGTCGATAATTTTATATTTTATTATCAACTAACGCATAGTGATATTTTGTCCACAGTACCATTTCACTATGTTAAAAGTACAAATTATTAGAACAATATTATATTGAGTTATCGTCAGTTCGCAAGTAATTGACGCATACCTATATGTATAACGACAATTGTTCTTTATACGATATAAGCATATTCTTCTGACAATGAAACGATACATTTTTTATCACGTCATAACATTTTTCCATAATAATTCAAGAACAGATACAATCGATTTTTATGTCATCAAACGATAGATTTTTCTTCTATAGTGAAAAGTTCCTATCTTATCACAATTATTCGAAATTATTATTTGATCATAAAGTTAATGCAACTTTCCCTTTCTAATAATTTCTATATACATATCAATTTATTATATGTACAGGGTGTTCTCGGGTTAAATGGCCAAACTTGAAATATGAATTTAAGATCTCAAAACAAACAAAATTTTCCTCTGGGAGTATGCTCGCAAACGCTTCGTTCAAGAGATATTGACTTCTGAAATTACAGAATTAGAGGAATGAATAATTTCGAAATAATATAGATATCCTCTTCACTGTTAAACAGTAATCAAAACTAAAACAATTATCCTCTTTACTGCTTAACAGGAATCACAGTAATCAATATTAAAATAATTATTAATAAAGGTGTTTAGATCGACCAAACTGGCAAATTTATTAATTAATGAACGCTACAATAATTATCTTCTTTACAGTAACCAAAATTTAAGTATTAAATATTTTGTTCAAAATAATGTAAGCGTTGCACCTATCGGTGAGAGAACAAATGGCTAACTGACATTGTGCGTCTGTTATTTCTTTGCACGCTTGCACTATTCTTTATTTTAATTACGATTGAAGATTATTAACAGGTATTTCATACACTTTTTACTTTGAAACACTCCATTCAAAAAATCTATTTGTGTTAAATCATTTTAAACAAGATATTTATTACTTAAATTTTAATTACTATAAAACAGTAAAGAGGTTCATTATTTTTATTTTGATTACTATTACAGCTGCAGTAAAGAAAACAATTATTTTAAGTTTGATTAATGTTTAGCAACAAAGAAGATAATGCTTTTAATTTATAATTGCATTACTGCAGTAAAGTTTGATTATTGTTAAACAGTAAAGAGGATAATTGCCTTAATTTTGATTAGTGTTTAGCAGTAAAGAGGATAATTCTATATTATTTCAAAGTTATTTATTCATAATAGTTCTGTAAATTCAGAAGTCAGTATCTTTTGAACGAAGCGTTTACGAGCATACTTCCAGAGGAAAATTTTGTTTGTTTTAAGGTCCTAAATTCATATTTCAAGTTTGGCCATTTAACCCGGGAACACCCTGTATATATGTACATACATTTACATTAATATTTTTAAATATATTTAAAAAATATACGTATATATTTTTTAATAATGCATTGTATTCTATAAGATATCAAATAGAACAAGTGTTTCTTGTTTCGTCTCAAACATGACAGTCGCAACATATATTTCTTGAATGTCAAGTTTGAGGGAAACCTATAATTTTAACGAAAATACAAGAGATGCTTTTAGACAATCATATTTTAAGAATAAAAAAAAATATATATATACTCTGTATTTTTCTTTTTATACATACTATTTCGCACTTGAATATTAAACAAGTAAAATAAAGAGATGCAAACAGAAAATTATATATATATATATATAAAGACTTTACTAAAACTGCATAATCTAAAAAGTAAAAAGAGAAAAATAATTTCTTCTTTTTAGTTCTCCCTTCCATATTTGACTTAATTTATTTCTCCTTTTTTGCTGTACATCTATATCATCTTAAGAGCAAGAAGATAAAATAATACAACTATTTGAACCAAGAAAAATAAACCTTTTTTAAACAGATATGTAATATAATATATTAAGCATTGAAAAAAAAAAAAGTTCAAATAACAATACATCTCTTGACTCTTGCGACTAAATCTCGAGGGTACCTATAAATTGACGCAAAGCGTCTTTAAATTCGAGTTTGGAAACGAGAATATTGTGAAGGAGAAACAAAAATGAGAATAGAAAAAAAAACAAAAAAGAGTAGAGTGAAGCGTTCGCGGAGATTTCGAATTCGTCGCGAGAACGAAGAAGAAAAAAAACCAGCGTATCTTTTATGCTGAACTTCCTTCACATATCTTAATTCACATCCTTTCGTCTTCCCTCCTTCCTTTGAACGTCGAGCCCGGGTCAGTCCGGTTCCGAGTGCAAAAGGTGCAGCACGACGGCGCATACGGGAAAAGGAAACGGCAGGCCGGAGGGCGGAAGTGCAGAGTGCAGATGCTCGAGAGTGTGCCGTCAGCTGTCACGGTGGTGTTTGACGGGCGGAAAGCAAACGAAACAGGCGCGAATGATGGATTCAGTTTCGTGAGCAACGGGAACGCCATGTCGCGCTCGTTCGCGACCGCGAGGACCGCCGTTCCCAGGGCGGTCGACATTCCGGCACGCGAGGCGAGAGACACGACGTTAACGTAAGTCATGAGTCATGACGGAGCAGATGGAGGGTTCTGCGCTTACGCCGCTTACGGGGCGCCGGCCGGCCGTGGCTGACGGCGAGGAACATCGCCAGGCGCGCGCGAGACGCTACTCATCGAGGAGGACGGCGTGAAAAGATCGGCATTATATAGACGTAAGTTCTTTCTGTTCTCGCCCCGAAACACTACGGGGCGATCCGTGACATTTCGACGCTCTCGCGAATCCCGGGGTAGAAACGTTCGGGGTGATTTAGGTTAGGTGGAACGCGCGGCGAAATCGAAAGTCGATTCGAATATTATATTCGAACATCTTCCTCTTTTTTTTTTTCGCGATTTTCCTCTTATGTTAAAGGCGAAGAAAATGAAATATCGACGCGGTGGATCTCTTTATTTCGCATGTTATGCCGCAGGGATAATTTTGAACGAAAAGACAAACACGAGAAAAAGAGGCGTTTTATAATTTAATTCTTCTAAAATAAATTTCTATAAAAATGTTAATTTTACGCGAATAATTTTCTGCTTTTTTACATGTTTTATTTTCTTGCATACAATCTATTTCGCCTGCAAATTTTAACCGATTAATTAATTATTTAATTATATTTAGAATTAATTATTACTCAGAAGTCAAATCTACCTGAATTTGTCTTTTTTTTTCGTGTAAATTAGAATCCAAATATCTTATACAAGATAATCTTATACAAGAAGCGAAACAGAAAACTAATTTGCTGAGCAATAAGATGATAATCATATTGTTCCTGGTGAATCTGAGTGTCTAAATTTCTCTAATGGAAAACATCGTTACAATAAAAGAAACTACCATTTGAGCACGTAAATAATTTCTTTTTAATCATTTCTTTTGCCAAAATATAAAAATGTAATTTAAATTTGCTTTTCTCGTTTCTAAGAAGCTTCAATATTTATCGTTTTTACTTTATTTTCTGCGCACAAAAAGAGCGGTTTTGTTGTTCTAATTTTAGTTTTTCCTCGCGGTTTAAAATGCCAAAGAATTTCAAACAATAAGTATGCGATATTTCAAAGTATAAATCATTACGTTAACGCGAAATAATATCTGACTTTCCGTCTGAGTTTCTGTTACAAAGAAAGTGTTAAATGAGACAATTTAATTGCTCCACATAGGTGCTGCGTTACATAATTTGGAATTACGAGTATGGCACCACCTACGATATTTCAAACAAGTTCGTGCGATATATGGCCGTACCTACTTCTATGGATTCTACGTATTGAGTGCTATCGAAAAGGCCAATAACGTGAGTACCTCAATTTTAAATAACATTTGTAAATGTCTACAATGTCTTTTATCATCGTATCGGTAATTTAATACAGCAATCACGATTGTTTATTGGTTTTGTACGAAATGACACTGTCTTGTAACATAAAACGACATTAAATGCCTCTGTCTCCGTTTTAACATAATTTTCGCAATGAGGGTAGGGCGGGTAGGGGTAGGTTGTTTACGACACTACGTCATCATTTCCTAGAATTGGCGTTCGGCCCTCGGCGCTCGCGGGGGACCGGGGGTAAGCTTTGAATACAATAGGCCGCGGGCCGTTGCGAAGGTCGGACGCAACTATTTATTTATTCGCACGGCGACAGCCGAACGAGCCGGTAGCGGCACGCGCCGCGGCCGCTCCGCGTATCGTCGTACTATTCTTCCTTCAGACAAGTACTTATGGGAAGAAAACGCGATCGCTTTCTACGAATAATCAACAAGCGCGATTGATACTTATCCCGCGTGATCATTCGCGATTTGCAATCGATGTAGGTACGGCTAACCGTTGAAGCAAATATCTTGCGCAATTAACACATCTAACAATGAGATCTGTACGTCTAATGTAAAAATCAAAGCGATAGCGGAGACGCGACTTGAAATTACTTCTTTATATGCGATAATTACGGACGATAATTGCTTGTTTAAACGACGCTTTGAATCTTTCGTCGCTTTAAGTATAATTTGCTGGCCGTTTCTAGATTGAGAACGCGAGATCATAAACGAAATATTGAATCGAGTTCTTTAAGTATTATAGAATGATATATCTCTCGACGATTTATTAATAATACGTATATTTTTTACGGGATTTATAGTTCAAAATACATGTGCAACGTTTAATTTCTAATTACTTTCGGACGGTCGATTGTCTTGATTAACCGTTAACTCATTGTCAGCTGTATTATATTTGTATTGTATTATACGGTATCGATGTTAAAATATATAATCTTCAAGTTTTTCGTTTATTAACGCGGAATCATGCAAATGTAGACTGGAATGTAGAAATTTAAATATCGTTGCCATACATTTAATTGATAAATTAAATCTCAATTAATCTCACTCGTACTTAACTATATTTTATTTAATATCTATTCATCGATAGTTTAAATTCGACATTTGTACATTGGCGATTTCTTGAAACTTTGTCGTTCAAAATTCGTCCGTTGGTTAAATTTGCAATAAATTCCGGGTTCAAATAGTAACTTCGTGCAATCGTACCCTTTTCGTGTTTCCTTCTCTGTCGCAATGTGCGCGTGTGATTAATGTCGGAATTCGAGTGTGCAAAGTGCCACGAAGTCTCATCAATCATTCAACGAGGTTTGTCAATCATATCACGAGATTTGGTCAATCATGCCACGAAGAGTAATGTAAGTACACAATTTCATATGCGATTAATCACGTAATCAATACGAGAAATTGATTATGAATGATTCCTTTTTATTTTACGATAAATTTATTTAGTTACAATATTCTCTTTTTCGATAATTTACTTAATTAATTATAATAAACATTTTTATCGTAATCATATACAAAACGCTCGCAGTCTTAAATTACGTTATGAAATAATTGTTATTTTTTTCGATTGGCAACGGGCTGGGTTAACTCCTTTTGACTCTTTGTCACAACTAGTGATTACTAGTTGTGATAACTACATTTGCTTCAATTTACAGATGGCTTCAATTTTGCAAAAACGTTACATAAAGTTTAATAATATGTACGTATTTTTAGAAAATTTATTCTTATTTCTTTGAATAGAATCTTGAATTTCTTTCTTTAAACTTAAGAATAATTTTTTGGAAATAACGCTTTTATAATATAAATCAGGATAGAAAGGGTTAACCTGGTTTCTCGTCTCGAACACGATATTCGCAATGCTTTCTTTGGCTATCAACGTGTCGTGTCGCGATGCCATTTGGCACGAATTTCATTACATCTCTATGTAAAGCTATCATCTTGTTATCACTCGCGAGAAGTTCATTTATTTGATTATGTTAATATACATATAACGTTTCAAAATCAATTTACTCTACGAAATTATAATCTTTTGGTGCAGACATTAACGTATCCTTGTCGCTCGCAAGGATAGCAACGCTGGCGATTTTATGAATATAAATAAATTAACTTTTAATTAACAATTAACTTCTTTTATAAATGCTGTCCCTAAAGTATAACATTCGACTCGATTTTGCGTGAAGTCATAGCTGTACATTTCCACTCGGTTCGAAAATGCGCAAAATCCTACGTACACAAAGTCATTTACAAATATACAAAATCAATCGCTACGAATATGCGAAATCAACGATAAATTCATTTAAAATTTCAAAGCGACTTGTCGCTATAATTCTAATAACTGCTATTTGCCATTGAACCCCACAATAATTGTCATATTTGCACTTATTTTTACATTTACTTAACTATTTCTTTCAATTAACTTCTTGACTTAATTTTATCGTATAAACTCGCACTGAGCCGTGGTTTTCTTTATGATACATTTTCGATCGCGCAATTTCCAATCTCTGTTTTTCGTGTATATACAAAATTGGATTTCACGGCCGCAACTTTCCGTGCTATCTATCTCGTAAACGCCAGAATACCGCAACGTTTATTACACATTTACGGTATATAAACTCGTACCCGAGCCGTGGTTTTCTTGGTGATACATTTTCGATCGCGCAATTTCCAATCTCTGTTTTTCGTATATGTACAAAATTGATTTCACGGCCGCAATTTTTCGTGCTATCTATCTAGTAAATGCCAGAATACCGCAACGTTTATTATGTATATTTATATACGGGGAAAATACTGTTCAATTTCTTTTCTGCATTTGTTCCCAAAATATAATGTTCGATTTGAGCCTGCCGGGTGAAATTACGGCAGTGTCGTTACCCTCTTGTTTCGATCGCACGATTTCCGTTCGATTCGTCGGTCGCTCTTCTATCAGTGACCGGCTGACCGGCGGCGACGTCAGTTTTCCGGGCATTTGACGCAGCCCTTCCCGAAATTCCCTCGAAAGAGATCTGGCTGTCAAACTGTGCATCTGCCTGGGCGTTTCGACTATCTGTACCTCGGGGGTGGACGATCTGTCCTTGGCATCATCGACTTTCGCCACCTGCGAGACAGAAAATCGATTTGACCCAATATACAAATTATTGACGTATACATATATGATATGCATGATATCTATTTTAAAAAATGCTCTGCATTAATTCTACAGCTTCCATGGCTAAAAAACAAAAATATTAATAAAAAATTTATTTGAAAGTATTTGTATTATGAATATATTATTCAATTTAATATTATTAATCTTTATATGACATTAGATATATTTTTTGGAATCGTACCTATACTACAACTTAATTTAGTACGCTTAATTATAGATAACATGACCGGCAAATATATATGATAAATAAAGCATTCAGAACAAGAGTGAAGTCAGATCGTATAAAGTTTACAAATCTTTCTATAAATCTGTGTTTGTATTCAATCGAATTGGGATACATTTTTACTTATAGGCATTTTTCTACTCATAAATTTTTCTATTTCGAAAATAAATCCGTATATTTAGTTAGTTATCCATCTACGTGTCATCTGTTTTTATTATACGATTATGGACGCATATCATTCTTGCTCCGAACAAATGCACCGAGACTCGATATCAATCCGAGATCTATCTGAAATCTAAATGAAATGAAATGACTATTTCATCGTTAGTTACCGAAGCTCTGTTTATTTTCGCGGGCACGGCAGTCTCTATTTCGGAAGTCTGTCGCCGGCGGAACGCTTCCGCGAGTCTTTTCACCGAGGGCTTCGCTTGCAGCTCCTCGTCCGTCTTCTCAGACTGAGCCTTAGTCCTGATATATATATCCTCGAAGGATCTGTCGACGTCGGACGGAATTTCGTCGTAATCGTTCAGCAACGAAATATCGTCCCCGATGATCGCGTCGCGTCCCTCCGTCGCGGTCGTCGCGCTTTCCTCCGCGAGATCCAGCAAATTCTTGTCGGTCAGCTCATCCTGAGTGTCGTTCACGTAAACCGGATTCGCGTAATAGCACACGTCGCCGGCGACGTTCGGCATCGATTTGGCGGATATCAGCCGCGAGTTCACCTCCTCGGCCTCGTCCCGCAGCTCGTTGAGTCCCCTGGAGCTCTTCGCGAAATCCCAGCCGAGTGATCTCGGCGTGTCGATCAGGTGTCCTTTGTACGCACGTCTCGTCAGGTTCGACTTCTCGTTGTTCCGCAACGGCTGATCCAGCTGATTGTTGGAGCGAGCACGACGCAGGCCGTCCTGGTAGCCGAAGGAACTCAGGTCCAGTCTGTTCACCACTCTCTGTTGCCGGGTAGGCTTCTGATCCGGCGAGAACTCGTTCTCGAAACCGTACGCCTTCAGATCGATCCTGCGAACTTTTCTCTCCTTATCGTCCTTGCGCTCGGTTTCGACACTCTGCTCCTGATTGTTGAGCTTGGCGTTAATCTCATTCTTGCTGTTTTTCCTCTGATTCTCTAGGATGTCGTCTGTGCGTTGACGATCCTTCCACGTCGTCTTATCGGACGCGTTTGTCTCGCTTCTGGCTTTCCGGTGATCGCCGTCGTCGACGGGAGCACGCGAATTCACGGCGCGATTATTCGTTTCGGGACTAATTACCTCGGCGTTGTTCCTGCGCCATGACGCCGGCGTTTTCGTATCTTTATCCCCTTGCAGGACCGTCGAAATACCGTCGTTGATTTCCTTGGACGTAGATTCTTCCTAAAACACACGAAGAATCGACTGATGTTAACGATCTAATGTAGGATTTGTTCGAAAACTGCATTTCAGTTTATGTTGTCTCTTGAATTTTTATTATTCTTTTTTTCATTTATCCTTGCATGCTACGAAGAGTCAAAATTCCTGTTTATTTTCCTTCTGCTTTTCTTTTTCTCCCTCGTAGAACTTTCATACGATTAATATTATTGTCTCAT
Organism: Leptothorax acervorum; assembly: GCA_035220615.1. NCBI lineage: Eukaryota > Metazoa > Arthropoda > Insecta > Hymenoptera > Formicidae > Leptothorax > Leptothorax acervorum. Next base: position 1,403,616 of record JASTWQ010000026.1, on the reverse strand, counting down.
GTCGTAACAATATTCTGTAATATAAATTTAATTTTCCAACACAGTAATATTAATGATATTAATGATATTAATTATATTATACAAAGCTTGTGCTCCATTTTATCATGACATTAGTAAGAATTTTTTTAATATTGTAGTTAGCGCGATTTTTATATGATCTGTAACCATCGATTTTTTGTTAGAAGAAGTGAATGACAATAATATTAATCATATGAACGCTTTTTTGCTTAATACATACCAGTCGCAATTTTTGTTAATAGATTTTCTTTTTTTTTATCACGGTGTGCAAGTTTCAACTCTCGATATCAAATACGTGAGTACGTAATTTTAATAAAAAGGTTTTTAGACTTTGTGAGTGTCATTAAGAAAAGAATAACATTTTATCGAGTCATATTCGAAAATATTAAAGTTTCGGGCATTTCTTATTTACATTATAAATTTTGGAAGAGAAACGCGGACTAATATGTTTTAAGTTCAGCCATGCATTCGCTTTTGTAAATTAAAAATAAGCTATCTGTGGTTAATATTGTCGTGCTCTTTCAAGAAGTTTTCTTGATGATAATGTGTTGCATAACCTATGTTCCAAATATTAATTGTGCAATATTATTTGTTAATGTGATTATACATAAATATTAACAGTATCATTCGCAATTATTACTTTAAAGCATTATTCTTGATGAAATGAGGGAACTTGTGAATATCTATAAAACATGCCAGATTTAATGATTCTTCTAATATTAGTTTATCATAGTTAGTACAGGTTTAAAGGAATTATTAAATACGCAAAATTTTACATGCAATATAAGTAATATAAATATTAATTGCTATTTAGTTATTGGAGGAAATTAGCAACAAACGAGAAATATTAGGGTTTACAGACGAGTGCATATATACATATGACTATTTGTTAGTCATCGCGTATGCGTAAATAGGTGGTACTTACCGATTAAAATATTCTCTTTCGCAGCTCGTAATTGCGAAATTGATTCCGTTGTGTTAACACGAACCGAGCAATATCTCACGAGATACATCGAGAACGTAGATGCTAATTAGATTGCATTCTTTGTGCAATTTGTACAAGCGTGATGCGTGCATTTCGAGTGGTAAATAACGGGTTCTATTGTCGATTGAAGATATGTCTTAGATTCACACCTTTATACTTTCAGAAAAATAGACAGAAATGAAATTTATATACTAACTCGATCTTTTCCTCAATTTCGAAACGTTTCTATACGGGCATGTCTTCAGTTGCGTGAAATTTATGATGGAGAACTATTTTAATTGTGTCATCATCTAATAATTCTAAATTTTATGTTATTAATATTATAATACATAATTATCATTTACAACTTCTAAGACAATGAAGCTCCTTTACAATTCTCTAAAATAATTAATTCGTGTCCATAGTTGTCATTTTCCATTATACTGAAAAAGAGGAAAATCTAATCTTAAAAAAATCTTGTATTGCTTTTTTAAACATAAGCGAGATATGAGAAAATTAAGAGTAAGTTAGTTATTATTACACATTAGTGTAATATATAATATAAATAATATGTAGTTTAAGTTTTTTTTATATTTGACGTAAAAAATGAAGTCTAAAATGGACTCACACATGGCTTGCGAACTCCTGCGTAATAATTCTTAGAAAATTAATATTAAGTTAATAGCAACCATCACCTATAAGTTTCATGCAGAAGATATGATCAATTTTTGATTGCTCAATTAAATTAGTTGAGATCTTCATATCAATATAAAATATATATATGTACACTGTACAGGATTATCCGTGTTAGATAAATGTTTTCTTCGAGGATTTCGACAATCTTAGATCTCTATGTAACTATCAAGTATAATTTACATAAAAACATTGTCTGAAAAGATATATATGTATATATTATCTATTACTTTTTTTATACAAATTAATCATCTAATTAAATAAATAATTATATATATTTCTTAAATATCTTCTAATAAGACCATTTTGTGTGATATTTTTATATTAATAACGGTAATAAAAAATATTAATTCTGATCATGGATTAAATCAATTATTAGGAATTTACATGCAAAAATTTATTTATTAGTTTTGCTTTTCGCGTTTTGTTTTGGATTAAGAACACGATCTCGCGTAAAGATAACGATCAAAAACAGACAATTAATTAAAAATCTGTTAAGGAGCGGAAGGTCAGCATTATCGTGATACACATTTTAGATTTTTATGCAGCCGTATTTATTTGCCACTTTCAACTTAACGTTGTATAAATATGAACTTTCAATCATTAATCCTGTATATGACACCTAGTATATTAGCGCATCGCGCCATGGCATTATTATCTCGAAGAATATGGCCACGGAGTTACGATATTGGCACGAATGCATTCGCATTCTCTCAGGTACAATTATTGCACCGGAAAAAATACATCAACTATATAACATTATAACAATCATCAAATAAACCTTAATGAATCTTTATAACCGTTAACTGGATCCACTAATTATCGCACGGAAGCTCGCATTCTGAATTTCTAAGATTCGCGTCGTCGCAAAAAAATGTAGAATGTCGTTTCCTCTTCATTTCATTGAAAAACAATGGGTCCCGTGTTGACCAATTCATTTTGAAGCATGTTGTCTCACTCTTATCAATCGTGATAAGAATTTAGAGAAATAGAATGAGAGAATTTGAGATATAATATGACCGTAAATATCTCTAAGATTACTTCTGCAATGTGAAGTACTTCATACTTCTCTAACGATATTCCCCTTCATGGCAATCATGTTACAATTATTAGCATGATAGGTACATCGTGTACATTCTCTTCGTATCCGACTTTTTATTCCATTTGTAATCCTTTCTCCTTATCATCACCATATCGTGATGTCGCTCAAACATCTCACATACAACTTCTTGCATCGTCTCTTATCATCGCCTTTCCCTTCTTGCCGAGATTCCTCCGAGCTTTCTAGATTCCTTTCAATATTCCTGGTTATCGATTTCCCTAACTTCTCGTTGTTAACGTCTTCAAAGACTTCGCGACGCCTTCCAGATCTTGTTCCTCTTCCTCGCGCTGCATTGTCATCGTTGAACGCGCACGCTTTCCGTCCTCGCGTGACATCCTTCAGGAACTTGTTCATTATAATTTCGTCGGAGGCACAATCGATCTCATCCTGCCACTCGTCGTCCTCGTTCGGCAAAGACCAGAGGGAAAGCGAATTTTTGTTCCTCTTACGAATCAGATTCCTGCGTTTCGTCATACAGCTCATTCTGAAAGCACTCGTTCGATTTCTGTTGCGTCCAATTTGCGCGTGTCCCGTGGATACCCGATCGTTCGTAACATCGTTTTCCTCGTCCTGCCAGTCGCTTTCCTCAAAAGTCGAGCTCGTCGAGTGTTCGAAGCTAGCGAATCCCTCGAAACTCATAGAACGATTCAAGTTTATCGGCTGATCGCAACTTCCTGAATTTACGTTAGAATGTAGTTCGGGATTCGCCGATTCTTCCGTCTCGACGAAACCGCGACCGTCCTCAGTGCCGGAAACGACAGCTTCTGGTAGGATCGGTCTCAATCGGATCCTCCTGTAGTTCGGAAACCTTCTGCTGTCGATCCTCCTACTCCTCTTGATTCCGCCGAAGGTCTGAAACTTGAATCTCGCGAACTCCGGGCTGCCATCATCGAACGGATCGCGATCATCCTCCAGCGCGGCCGATTCGTCTTCGAGATCATCGTCGAGTTCCTCCGTCTTCCTCGGTCGGATCCTGATGCCACCGAACGTGTGGTATTTGTATCCGCCGGTGGTCCAGAACTTCCTGCCACCGACTGACGATATTTGCCAGTCGCTGCCGGGACGATCGTTATCCGCCACCCGGTACAACCGTCGCCAGCGATCGCGCTCGCTGCTATCCGAATCGCGAGAGCCGATCGAGCACATCCCGGAGTCGTGGTCGCCCGGATCGCGATCGTCCCCATCGCCCGGTGATCCCGCGCGATTTTCGTAACGCGGTACTATCGGCTCTTCGCCCACGCGATCGTCCCAAGGCTGATTCCAATCTGTCGGCACTGACTTCCGAGAGTCCGTGCTGACCTCCAGGTTTTCCGCCAGGACGTAATTGTTCTCTTCTATCTCAAAAATAGCTCCTACATTCGACTCCACGGAATTCTTAAATTCTCTATCATCTCTCGCGTCGTCTGTCGTGTGTCCCCTTTCCTCGAGGTACATCATTCGAACGTCGTTTCCTACGAGATTCTCGTCTCGCTCGTCGTCGCCGTGGCGCGTTCGATCGCCCGCGGACTCCAGATGCAGGAGAGGGTTGATCGCGAAGTGGGAACTGGCGCGGGGATCGCGGCAGCATCGTCTAGGAAGGCTGCCGCGCAGCGAAGCGGCTTCGAATTGCTCGAGCTCGTCATGACTCACCTGTCGTTCGTGTTGCTCGTCGCCGGCGCAGCTCGATTGCTGGGACAGCGAGCTGCTGGGTCTGCTCGACATCGAGGACATCGCCGATCTAGCCCGTTCCTGCCGTTCTCCAGTAGCCACCTTCGATTGGTTGATGTAGTAATCCCTGCCGAATCTATATAACAGAAAAATCGAGTCGTTTAACGTCACGGAGTTCTACATTGAAAAATGATCGGCACTTGTGATTCTTTTTTTATTTCTGCCTTTCTTTATATTGTTAGTTAATTAATACTTTAAGAAAACTTTAACCAAGGACACTAAATAGAAAGTTAGTAAGAGAAATAATTCTCTCTCGTTTGATTTTTTTAAATGTATTGAGAGTTTTAATTATTATTAGCTTTTATTGTTTCGGAAAAATTAACGAAAGTTACCGTTTAATGTCCGGTCGACTGGCTGTCAGGAGCGTCTCCAGATTCACTTCGTTCAGCTTCGTTAACTCATAATGAGCTCTAAACAAAATAAAAAATTAAGCTGAGAGCTCCGCGGCTATAATAAGATATTCGTAAAATTTCTCATGCGATTCTTACCCTGGTATGTCCGAATTTCTCGAATATTGTCTCTCCAAGCATCGCTTTCGTATGCTCTCCTCGCTGTAGGGATTGTTTTCGATCGGCGGCGCGTTTTCCCACTTTTTGTGCTCGCGTTCCGCTATTGTGCCTGTCCGATACATTTATTCATCGTCATATCCGCGATATGCTTATCATGATATATGAATATTTCATTATATTCATGAATCTTTCCGCGTTTTATTGCAGGACATTGAGAATTTTTTTTAAAGAGAATTCATTAAAATTTTGCTTTTCATATTTCAAAGAAACAAATGCAATTAATATACGATCCCTCGCTTTATGTGAAGTAACTTTTTGAAGCTGTAAATCTTTATTCGGAATCTTACGCGTGTTCGATTTTTATTATATGTATATTATATAACCATTTCTTCGTGTATGTATATGTACGTTTATTTTCTCTATATATAAAATTTATATTTAACATTAGTAAATTATTTTGTACATAATTTACACTACAAGATAAAATGGAATTTTATAAATCCAAAAAATACGAAGATATATGTGAGGAATTTCAGCGCGTATTGTATATTGCATACAAGTTTTTTTATTGTGAACAAGTAAAGTTACCTGGTCGTGGAGGGGCGCTTAATGGATCATTTTCACTCATCATGTCGGCGTGATTCTCATCGATCGTTGCATAAGACAATTGGACTTCGGTTTCTGAACGTTCGCTGCACAAAGTCGAAAATGAATTATGAAAGAGGTATACCGTGTCGCGGCGAAACTATGAAAAGAATTATATAGCAGGATACGGAACTCATGCAATACCGAGTTGCGTAGGAAACTGGAACTATCATTATCGCTTATTACGCTTTTATTTCGAAACTTGAGCGAAGTTTCTTCATATTTATTGTATATCGTTACAAATATACGAAAATCCAAAAACAAAGACTAAAAGAATAGAAATCAGAGACAAAGATACCTAAATTTAAATAATATATTTTACATGTATATAAATTCAATTTAAAACAATTGTTTAAACTATAAACTGTAATTTTATTCTTTTACTTTAAAGTCATAAAATTATAGATAATTGAAAAAGAAAAGTATTAAAAGATAAAATATTTTGAGATTCCTACCTTTTTGGTTCTTTAATTGAATTGTTCTCCAATTTTCTGAGTTGTTCATCCGTCGTTTTATCGGCCGTCTCGCTCTCTCCAGAGCAAACTTCGACTTTCGTCAAACTGTCTAAATGTCTCTGGATTGCCGTGTCGTAATGTTCGGTATATTCGCTCTCTCGTTGCTCTTCGTTTTCGTCGGCGACGTTTTCCCCACGATCGCTCCTCTCACTCGATTTCTCAGATTGCACCTTTACTTCCTTTTGCGCAGAACTTTCCACCGCGGTCGCGATTGTCCTTTCGCCGCGCCCGGCTGTATCCTTATGCTTCTCTTTGGTTTTGTCTCCTTTTGCCACCGTTATCAACGCAAATGAACTTTCATGCCGATTACTTTCATCATCTTTACGTTTGTTTGCTTTCTTCTCCGAGATTTCCGAGGACTTTAGGAGTCCTTCGTGGTTATTTCCGTCTCGACGCTCGCAAATAGTCACGTTATTTTCAATTTTCGTTATCGCTTGACAGGTATCGATTTCATCCTTTCCGAATGGTTGCGTCATGGTTGTTTCTTTCTGATTGCTTTCTATTTGATTATTTGTCGTGTCGCATTCGGAGATCCTGGGAGTCCTCGGAATCACGTTGTTGATCGCCTCTATCAGTTCCTTTTCGATCTCTTCATCAGATTTTGTGGAGGAGCATTCGGATAGGTCGGACGTGTCCTCGGCATCCCGGTCGCCGATCAGAGCCTTGTAATACGCGTTAGAGCTCGGGACCAACATAGCAACCGCGTCCGGCTGCGACCGGGAAGTCTTTTTCTTCTGAAACAACCAATTGTCCTCCCAGGACTCGATGGGCGAGACTATATCCATCGTGCGACCACCGGCGTGACGTTTCGACCTGACCGGTGAATATTCGTTGCGATTTAAATCCGAAGAATCCGACGATGATGACGGCGACGGCGAAGGTAATTCCCGTGGAGCTATTATAAAAAATTCAGAATAAATAATTATGCGTGCGATAAAGTTATAAGTTGTTTTATGCTGGAAACAGTCACACGAGACTTTATATTATTTTTAACATCTTTTTAAAGAGAAAGATATCAGAAGCGGATTTAAACAATTGCCCGAGTATTGAAATATATTCTCAAATTGAGAGCGATCACATGAGTTAAACGATTTTAGTAAATTTAATTTGAATTATTTTGTCTGAGGCAAGACACTATTTTAGACATAGACGATTCCACGTACTTTTTAAATATGTAAGTGATACTCGAAGGGAAAGTCGAGATACTCACGGTCAACGATGTCCATTCCGTACTCCGGAAATGGTACGCGCCGGGTGCATCCGAATTCCAAGGCGCCGTTGTCACGAAGTTCGTCATCGTCCGACGTGATCGTAGTTACTTCCTCTATCCTTTCTTCCATCTGTAACAGGATTCGGTCTCCCTCAGAGAGCGTACGAGATGCGTTTATATTTTATTATATTGAATATTACGTTAAAGAATTTAAATTTGATATGCAAATTTCACGTTTATCTTTCATCATAGCGCTTAGTAAGTACGTTTCGCATTGCGAGAATGTGCAAATGCGATCGTAATCAACATCCGTACCGTAAAGGACACCGGTTTCCGACGATCTTCATTCCGCCTGATCGACGCGCTATGATCGCCGTTGCACGCGAGACGATCGGACGCGTAACTCGTCGCATCTTCCTCAAGGCCATGCTCGCTCTCGTCTAAAAAAGAAACATTAAAAAGGAATATTATCTTCGTAAATATGACTTCTCTCCACGCTTCATACGCGATAATATGTTAAGTAAATCCTACGCACTTGCGGTATATTTCGCTTTAGGCGAATCTGTGTCGTGCAGAACATTGCTATTGCCGTCAACCCGTTCCCTTTGATATCTGTCGATGACCTAAAATGCACATAAATAAAGTCGATCATATTTAATTTAAGTACAGCGCTTTATTAGTGACGGTAAACTTTTAATTAATAATAATTAACTTAAGAAACATATATAGTGCGCGCATCTTAATTTCGCATAGTCGATGTTCGAATATGAAGCAGATTTTAATTAATATTTAACGTAGAAAATATAGAAGTTTATCTCTTTATAATCAGTTTTAGAATATAACATATTTTTTAAAATTATATTTATTCAAAAAATTTCGAAGATATTTATGTTATTCATAATTAATTGAGGAAGTCTATCGCTTTCTTAGATGTCAAATTGTCTGGTGCATACGAACAACCTTATTAAGTATCGCGGTAGCGAGAAGATCCTCGTAACTATTATCCGCGACGGCGCGTGCTTCTCGAGGATGTTCTGCATCCGCGGATGCAGTCAATCCTGGTAATTTCCGGGCTTCCTCGACGGCTCGCTCGACGATCTCTCTGAGCGCCGCGTGCGCCATAGCTGGCGGATCCGTAGATGGTTTGTCTAGAACATCAAGTCGGAAAATTGTCAAGATCGACATTGTCATTGCGGTGATCGATGATGAGAATATATTTTCTGCTGGTCATATAACGTCTGCAATTACTGCGAATGCGACATAGAAGTACTTCTGGGGTCAGTTGTACCGTTAAATTCGATATATTACCTAATTTAATATTACATTTAATATTGATCTCCCCGCGTTCATCAACTCTTCAGTAATTATAAACTAAAATGTCTGTAAGAACTTCTTAATTATCAAAAGCTTGAACGTACACCGATTTCGTTGAATTAACCGCAGACTTCGGCCACGAAACGATGCAGGTCATGTTTTCTCCAATTTAATCTTATCATCTATATTCATTATTAATACAAAATGTACGTGAGAACATACGTAAAAGCACCTCATTCGAGAACACGAAATTCTCGTTTGATCAAGACATTTTTTTAGTATTCTTTTAGAACTATTTTGTATCGTGTACTCCCACTGGTCCCCGAATGTTGTGTTGATTCACGTTTGATTGGCGACTCCATGGATCGATCGCGGTTTCCGCGGAGTGACTGTCGGACACTCTATCGTGAACGATCGAGCGCACCTTGCGAACAGTTATAGTAAAACGGGGTATAGCAAGCGCGAGTCGCGCTGCACTTTCTTCGGCATGATCGAGTCACGGCGAGATAACGGCGACGATACAGCCGGCACTCGTGAATACCGGCCGCTTCTTCGCTGTAATTTCTCCGACGCGACCTTGCCGATGATGCATCCTTACGGCCACTCCTCTCGTCGACGTCTCTCGCGACTTCATCCCGTCTTTCCGTCTCTTTCTCTCTCTTCTCCTTTTGCGTACCTTGTCCGCCGCGGATCGCGGCCGCCAGGTGAAATTCACCGACCTCGTGAACTCTTTCCGCGGGAAACTCCGCGAGGTTCGCAATTTTTACTCCGTCTACATTTTCACATCAGATTCTAAATAGCCAACGCTAATAACGATGTCAATTCAATAGGATTCTAAATTATTTGAGTGTGTGTTTTTAGAATTCAGAATTTGAGATGTTTATTTATAAATTTGAATGAATAACTTGACGAATTTTAACTGGTTGATCTTTAGAAAGAGGATCTTTAGAAGGATATTTTCATAAATTTTGAAAATTTGAATTAACAGGAAAAAGTTTTTTTAATATATATTCCAAACAGAAATTATCCCGTGGAAACAGCAATTTTTCGTCCGAGAACTGAAAAATCAATTTAAAAGAATTTTTTAACTTTTGGTTCTATTATTTCGAGTATTAACAATAATTGCTGAAACTTTTAAATAACCAGTCAAGATTTTTAAACGCTAGATTAGTAAAAAAAATTTAATCCATGGAAAATTTTATTAACACTGGCAACAAAAATGTTGGCGATTTTTCTGCTTTTGGATGCGAACTTTCCACAAGTTCCCATGAGATAAAAAATGAGATAATCTTCTATTAAGAAAGTCAATAAAATATAGTGCAGGAAATTTTTATTGATAAGATTTGTGTGTTGTGTTGTTTGCGACATCCTATATGGAAGATTAATAATCCTCAAGCATAACACTGGGCTATTCGCAAATAAACACATCGCGTGTGCGCGAACGTCCCTCCTCTCTTTTTTTTCTTCTCTCTCTTTCTTTCTCTTTCTCTGTACAACACTCGTGTCTCACACAGCCACTTCTTGCATACATACAGTCGAGGATCTATCTTGTCGAGGACATCCAGCCTTGATCTCGCGCCGTAGAAGGTGAAGGCCGACTACAGGTATTTTGCGCGCGATCCGGCCGCCTTAAACATTAGTCGTATTATTAGCCGGCATGTAGAAGAAGTTTCTTCGGCAGGCAAAATCGTCTTCTCTCTCGACAAGTATTAATGGCGATAGAGCCAGTAACACCGCCACTGGCCTTCGATCGATCTTTTACTTTCCTCGTACGATTATATCAAACGACGTGTGTCGCGGTAGCGTGACGTACAGGAATAATAATTGCGCATAATTAATCCACGATAATCGAGTCTTCCTGCTGTGACCGATTGGCTGGAAGAAAACGTGGTTCGTTCGCTTCACGTGACTGTAATTTAACGTATAATTATATATGGAAAGAAAAATGTCAACGCAACCTTCGGGATCACTGACACACGATAAATCAAAATTGCTAACGCAACATAGAAATCTTAATGTAGCTTGAGGATCCGCATAAATTCTCCATCCGACAAGTCTTCACTTTGCCGGCTTTTGCTGCCGTCTCTATGTAGCTTTCCTCGCGTTAGAACAGATTTAACTTTGGCTGGGAATCATTGTAGGATAGCGAACGGCTTCGGAATTTACCGTTTGCTTTATTTTACGAGCATCGAATTTGAGAACACCAACGACGCGTCGGCTTTCTCATGACGCAACGTCAATTATCGCGCTATCGGAACAATGCTCTGTAAAGTGAAAATTTGGTTTACAAATAAATGCTTTCCCATTTACACGCGAATAATTTGGCAGATAAACTCTGCATGTTTGACGGCGTAACGGGCGTGCTTTACGTGGGAAACTCATTCCTGTCGGAGAAATTCAACGTTCATTCAGTGCGACACCTCATCAGTGCGGCGCGCGAGAATCTCGTGTTAAAAGTCTGGATAACGGAAGTCGTAAAACCGTTGCGCCAAGGCATTTCCCCTTTTTCGCCTTCTGTCGATCACGACATTATAAATGGTCGTTCGCGCTCGGAGATCTTAAGATGAGGTTACTGGACCAGTTTTGCGCGCAGAGAGAACGGCGATATCTCGCGAGAGGATGCGCGTCGCGAGAACGACGGCGCGTTTTCGTGCGAAAGTTCGGGGACTACTGATATACAATGAATGAGAAATAAAAATTCGTACGTTCAGAGGTGCCTCAGTCGGAATAACACGCAGTTTGGAATGGGAAAGTGGAATATAATATGATATTAAAATAGAATATGTATATATGAAGAAGTGAAAAGTGTGGAAGTAAATATTAAATATCTCTTTCTCCTACAATTTTCGTCATTTGCTGTCTATTAGACAGCAAATAGAAAATAAAGAATTAAATAATTAAATATACAGAGTAAATGTTTCTCTATTTAGGAAAATTTATGGAGAAGAGAAGTAAAGTGTCTCTTTTCCTTTACTAATCCAATTACTTATTATTGTAATATATCATTCTATAATATAATAATATAATTGGCATATTAATTGTAACAATATTATATGTCAGGTTATTACTTTCTTTACATTGCAACAAGTGATGATCATTGCTATTGTCTGTTTATCTATGTCGGATTGCTCAGAGATAAGAAGATAAGAAATCGGAGTTATTTGCGGCGAAAAGATTACAGTATACTTGTACGACGTATTTTCATTGTGACATTGATAAAACATTATGTTACGATAGCAAAAATGGATCAAATACGTATACAGATATATGAGTACAGATATATTTTTAACATTAAATAATTCGGTAGAGTTGATTCTAATTTTTGTTGTTAAGGTGAAAATTGCGATTAGCTCCATTTAACTCCATTTCAATCATTTTTAACATTTTTAATTTTACGTGTATTAATTTTTTCTCTATTTCTAAACATGTATTTATAAAAGGGAAGACAAGAGATAGATTAAAACTTCGTTAAAACATATATGATAAAATTTATAAAAACCTAGAATTTAGTAGAACACATTGAACATGTTCAAGAAATTAGCACAGATATTTACCATTTTTCCTTGAGATCAGAATGTAGACGAAATAGACGACGATCAGACCACCGATCCACGTCAACATTTCTTCGGCCGACTGCAGTTGCATTAACTGCACCTTTCACATCGTATCATCGGCTAATGCGATTACTCTGTCCCTCCTTTTCTATTCTTTCCGACTTCCTCGGCACTTCCTCGCCAAAGTTTAGAACTGACAAGTCGAACACTTAATGGCACACATACGTATATACGTTTATCAGCGAGGTTGAAATTTACTCGTTAGACATCACTGTTCTTCGCGAGCGTGATACCTTCGATAAGAATAACTATAGACTCATCTTACGTCACTCGCAATTTATAGAATTATTTCGAAGTCGGAATGTAAATTGCGCTTTGCCCTAATCTCTTGAAAAATGTGACGATGCTCCTCCTCGTAATGAAAATAGTCTAAATTCTGAAGAAATATCCCACGCATTCCACGCATGCGAGTAGGTACACAGGAAAATTTTAACGTTTATCACCCCTGTGTAGTCAAAATGCATATTTCTTTTTAATATAGTTTTAAAAATATTGCCGTAGGTATATCTCTCAGTTTTAAGATAAAACCATAAAATACATTTCACGTCCATTTAGAAACTATATACATCAAGAAAATTTTAACGTTTATTACCTCTGTAATCGAGATATATATTTTTCTCTAACTAGTTAAAATCACCGTTACATATTTCTTACAATTAGTTTTAGAATATAAAGTTATAAAATAGATCTCGTACCTATTTAGAAGTTGTCTCTATACGTGCAGGAGATAATTTTAACATTTATTACCTCTGTACTCGAGATAGTATTTTTTTATTTCTATAAATAGTTAAAAAAGTGTCGTCATATTTCTCGGTTTTGGGTCATAAAATAGATCTCGTATCCATTTGAAAGTTATCGTGTATCTATACGTGCTAGAGCGATAATTATTTTTCACTTTAATGACACATGTTGTTCATTGCATTATGCATTGAAGAGCATAAGCCGGAGTGAATATGAATCATTGCTGAAAAGTTAATTGTCAGTATCAAGTTTTTATACAGCACACGTCTTCGACGAATTTCGCGGAATATTCGTACACGCGTGGAATGGCGTCAGTTTTTTTTTCGTTTTTTTTCCAACGAGCGGTTTTTAAGTTCTCATTTGCATAGCAAATGTTGAAGTAATGGATCGTGGCGACGTCAACATTCGAACTTGTGAGATTCTTTCTGAGCACGCTTCTGCTTTTTCTAAAGGTGACGCGGTTGAAGGCTTTATGACAAACATATCGTGATCGAGCATATCATGTTTTTCAATGTTTTCCGCGTGCATGATTTTATTTCGTATAGTATCAAACTAGACGCACCTTGCACGGAAGTATTATGTAAGAACTTCAGTGTATTCCGATTTTTAGATTGCTCGGTTTATTTTACGGCCAATATTTACTTATACTTTCATGCGATATTTGAAAGAAAACACGTGAGTTTCATGTCAGGTTGTTGATAAAAGAATATCGCAATTACTTAAAAAGCGAATATTTATCTACTGCGCCGTTTATGTAAGGTGGGTCACGTAAAGGTTGCAACACTTAATTTTTTGATGGGTTTTGAAACGCACAAATATTTCGAGACTGCAAACCACTATCGAAACAAATCACCCATTTCAAAAATTAAATGTTGCAACCTTTATGTTACCCACTGTATGTACGTGTCCAGCTTCTATTAATTGTTAATCATAGATTTATCTACTGTGCCATATATCTATGTACGTGACCAGCTTCTATTAACTTTTAATCATAGATTTCTCAATAAATTTGGAGTAAAGGTTTTGACTTACAATTCCAATATTAAATAGGGATTTCAGTTCTTGAAATAAGCATTCTAAGTGAATGAGAAAATAATAGGCACTTGTGAAATATTTTACGATACAAGTGTTATATAATTTACGTTACGAATCGACGGGCGGAGCATCGTCGCATCTTTCAAAAATATATGTCACGAATGGAACGCTCATAAATCGGTTAATTCTGGCATTTCGACATTTTTGCGTAATTTGCATACCTAAAGATTATTTCGACGGGCAACGTTGGAAACGCTCGAAAGTCATGATCATTTCTCGGTTTAAAAGTATCTCGTTTGTTCAGTTGTGTCGTGCGGTTGATAAAAGACCGTCACGCGTGACGATAACGAGAGCTCAATAAGATCGTCCTCTTTTTTTTGACACGCGAGAATTCTTTCGTTCTGTGTGATAGCATTTACTGGAATCTATTCGCTCTAGTACCGTTATTTATATTGTAAAGGATAAGAACAAAATACTTTATTTAAGGCGTGTTAATTAAACGAGTCATATATCAAGCTGAGAAACGTCTTCTAGAAAAATATAATTAATAATTATGAAATAAATTGCGAACGTGAATTTAGCAAAAGAAAAACTTCTAGAAATTTTTTTTATAGTGACCTTTTCGGTAATAAAAAAATTGAAAATGCTGACGCGATCATAATCATGATAAATGATTAAAAGAAAATATAAATAACTGAAATAAAAAATGACGGGTCGTGTTGAATAATGCGATTTATCGCTCGGTTAGCGATGTGTCTCGCACGGATCTTTGGAAAAACAAACAGAATTTATATTTCTTAAACGCCATGTAAATTCCATATTAAACGATAGAAATCAAAGAAATAACTTTGCTCCTCGAGCACACAAGCAGACTTTTTTAATATTAAAAATATATTAGCTTGAAATATTAAGTACAAGACTCGATTAGTCGAGGAAAATGATCGAGACTGAACGCCTTGTGCAAAAAGACAGCAAATTGTATGCTCTTATTTTAACTTGATCTTGACGTATAAATTTCGAACGCTGTAAGGATTTTTTTTTGCGTTTGCGGTGCAAAAACAAAGTCATTTATCAGAATAATTGCGTGCGAGACGAGATCAAAAGTGGCGGTGAATGTCCAGACTCCAAGGTCTTTGAATCGATTTCTCGAACGTGAGAAGATCTGTGCTCCTTCGCTTCCGCGGCATCGCCTGGTATCGCCTCTTATCGCTCCACCGTAATTAGTGGTGACCTTGAATATTTTAGTATAACGAGAGAACTCTTCGCGGGAGCTATGAGCACGATTTCGGCCAATCGCGAATCGCCAAGGAGAGATCAATTTTATCTTTTACGAGTTTTTCGCGCAATACAATACAATTACGCGACCGCAAAGCATTAGACACTGTGCAATTTTCATTTTCTTATTTTCATCTAATACCTTGAAAAAGTAGATAATAGCATGAAAATAAAGTAACACAGGAATCTATTCCATAAAATTGTACGTTTAATGTCTGAGGCTGTTGAAAACATTTCTAAATTAAATTAAACCAACTACTTTTATATAAACATAAATTTTTTTATTAAATTAGATTTTCGAACTAATGAAAAGATCAAGTTATAATTGTTTAAAATTTTGAACTTTTTAAATTTTATTATGCATTCGGCAGATTTGTGGAGAATTTATTAAAATTGGTGCAGAGTGAAATTTTAAATTGATACTATTCAACATATAAGTTTGTTTCTCTTCTCCCCTCTTTCTATTATCTCTCTTTCTCTCTCCGGAGAAGTTATTAGGAATGGAAAGGATGTCAAAGTGCTTTCCCTCTTCCCCCGGATTAGAAATTCAATTTCACACAATAGACTCCTGTCATTCTCTGTCAATTCACTTATTTCCTAGGGCTCGTGCCAGCGTTTTCATTAATCAGAACGTCACCGATGTTTATACCGATCCGTCATGAGCGAAGCCGAAACGACCGTATAATCATCCGGGGTTAAAGATCTCCCTGTCACGCGTCCGTTAAAGACATCTCACCGTTCCCTTCTCACGTTGTTTTCTCGCGGCACATTCCTCACGTTTCGCGCATCCCTGTTTCCTACCGTCGCGTCTACCTTCTATTTCGCGGTCGTCCTTTAATCGCGCGCCGCGCGGAATTTCACACGCGTGCTCTCGCACCGCTCGCCCGCGACTGAGACACGCACGTCTCGCCCGTCGCCGTCACCGTCGCCGTCGTCGTCGCTCGTCCTCGTCCACCTGTGCACGATGTGTACGACCTATGGCTTCCTCATAGTGGGGAGCCTGGTCGCTTTTGCGAGAGAACGCGCGTCTATCACGATAATCGCGCGCCGCCGGATTGGATCCCGCTCTGTGGGACCACGACGGCCCGCATTCGCACGCGCGCGCGGCGCGCGCGTTTAACGCCTAATCGCAGTCGCTTAAGTCTCGAAATTAGGCCCGTAGTAATCTAGAATACTTCCGCGGTTCATTCGAGTTCGTTATATACGTCGGTGTTATTTCCGGAATACTGCACCGAATGAAGAAAACGTTTGCTCGAGGAATATTATGGCTTTTATCGTTTTAATAATAGAATTTATGTGCGTTTATATTTAATAAATTTAAAAAAAAACAAAAAAAGGCACGTGTTTTTATCTGTTTCTAATAACATATAATTCTAAAATGAGCAGTATTTTGGGATTAAGAATTTATATGTGAAAATTATTAACGAATGTTCATTTCATATTAAAATATTGATCGTATGACACTCACAGTATTCTGAAAAATGTAGAATTTTAATGTCTATTTCTTTCAAAATATTGATTCACACTTTTAACTTCCTCGGCAAAGCTTTACAATGAACTTGCAATTATTACTACGACATACCGTACGAGCTTAAGTTTGCGAAGCCACACGACTTACCTAGAGAATTGGAGCGACGTGTTGAGAAGCGATATTGGTCGTTCGCGCTCGCCACGTTATGTGGTCTCGTCTAAGGCGCGTTATCGCGTGCATACGCGGCTCAGTCATGCGAACGGTGTCTTTTTCAGCTCTCTTTCAGGCGGAACCAGAAGAGAGTCGCTCGACCGCGCGACAAGATGTAAAAGTCGCTCGGGTTACGCGAGACTCGAGTCTCGTACCGTTTCGACCGCTCGGAGCAGGTTGTAATCGGTATACAAGTTTCGTTACGACAGTCCAAATTAGCTATTTTAATTCCGTAAATTCCGCGGTGCCGGTTAACCGGCACGATTAGTCGATCGTGGCCTGCGTAAATGTCACTTGGATTTGCGGAAGAGTCGCGGAACTCGTTTCCCTTATCCGCGAACGCTCGCCTGGATACTTTTACTTCGTGCACCTGTGTGAATTTTTCTATGGATTTATCTATCAGATTTACCCCACAAACAGTGTTCTATACCAACGAATAAAATTGTAATAAAATCTTGTTATATAATATAGGTATATTGTATATGTGTACCTATATTATATCGATTATTATATATAATACATATATTTTAACCCAGTTAAAGCCGGTCTTTTTTGCAATTAAAATGCAAAGGTACTTGATAAAGATAGTTAGGTAATTAGTTATCATAAAAAGGGATTTTTTATAAAGTACAGGGACTTTTTATAAAATATTTCGTAACAATTATGAGTGAGCCATGCATAGCCAGCTTTGTGTGTGTGTCGTTATTTATATATTCTTTGTGTGTGACGTTATTTATATATTCTTCAACCGAGTTAGGCACGTCGACTTGGCGATTATTATTCGAAGAACATTGCAATTATTCGTCGTTTCCTTCATGGCTTCCTTCGACTAGCGAATCAGCTAATCAAAAATCTATCCTTCGAGTAAGAAATTACGATGATTCATTCGTAGGAAAAAAGCGTTACGTTGCAAGATTCACTGTGATTTGTTCACATTTTTGATTGCTCGTTATTGTTTATGTAATCAAAATGATCGAATCTTTTTCGTCACAAATTATTTCGATTCAGAAGAATTATTAGTTATATTTTTTATAATTTTATATATGCAGTATAAACACCTAATTATTCCTTTAAAAAAAGAATGCAATTTTGTTGCTGTCACAGAATTTTTTAAAACATATAACTAATAACTGTAATAAATTAAGCAATATATTAAACGTTTTTCTTTTAATTTTCAAATATTATTGTGAAATGCGGCAAAGAAAGATTTTTTCTTCGAAAGATGTTTTATTGTTGGACATATGCTGTAAATCATAAATATATTTTGATTGCTCTTGCGACCAGCATCGTTGCTGGCAATGACACATTAGTATGAAGAACCGAAGAAAGGAAGAGTTGAACGACTCAAAAAGTAGACTTGAAAGCTGCTGATCGCCATTTAACAGCGAATTCCCAATGGCGAAAGTTGACACTTCGACTTCGGCGATTTAACTTGAAACTTCGAAGGTGATCTAAAATTTTCTGTTGAAGATTCGAAGATTTACAGACAGAAAATATCTACAATACATTAATTCTTAACTATAATTGACTAATTAAATCCCAATAGTATTGTATGGCAATTTATCTTTAAGTTAATAAATAATTTTTTTGCTAAATTGAAACTAAGTTGTCCAAGTTGAAGTTTCAACTTTTGCTGTCGAGAATTTGTTGTTAAATGGTGGTCAGTTCTTTGATCGAGTTTCTAAGTCGTTTCTTCTTTTCTTTAAGTATGCATTAAAAAGGAAGCCATGAAGGAAACGACGAATAATTAAACGGCTTTCGACTACAATTGGTCGCAAAAGCTATAATTGGAATATGTTTACGATTTACAACAAGACAGATTTTGAAGAAAAGTCTTTTTCTTCGAAGTCACATTCGATATGAAGCCTTTCAAACCGGAATAAAGGTTCGTGAAAACGACGGAACAGTGTTTTAGTAGTTAATATATAATTAAGTGTTTATATCTGATGTAAAATCTTTCTATATACATGTATTAAATTATATTCGAAAGATATTTATATTAATACGATGAAAATAGACTGGTTTTCCATCGCTTTGATTAAAATAAAAAATTACATGTTTAGGTAAGCCTTCTTCTGTTACAAAATTAATTGGGTTGTATCAAACAATATTAGATATAAAGAATTATACTTTCTCTGATTGATATTTAAAAATATTGGATTATATGATATTGCCTGCGAGATTATGCAGGCCAGATGCTTTGAAGAGAACGCGACGCCGCGGTACAGCGTGCACAATCTATCGAGTTCTCGCTGAACTACGTATACACTATACACATACCATAGCGTTTCAAATTTTTAAAAATGTAAGAGATAAATCCCTTTGTTCTAACAATGTAAGATACGCGATATCACATTAATTGTTTTTAAATAACAAATTGTGGATAACGGCGAAATATCATCATATGATATTTTGCCGCTGATAATACGTTATTTCGAAGGAGATATTATTTTTCCTCTTATTGTAACATTTATTCGCATTATGCAAGAAACTTCCACAAATTCCAATCTCCAAATGCGATCAGATACGTCACATATTCCTTACTATCATACAAAATAGCAAAATCGATTTAATTATATGTATACCTACTTTCATTTATAATGTTTCTTACGACACGCGTAACATATTGAATAAATAAAATTGAGAAATTTTTGAGTAAAAATTTTTTTAACAGATACAAAAAGATAGAAAACTTTTTCTCGCGTACTCAGTGAAGATTTCTCTATATTCGCGATGTCGAGATTTTCGATTTTCGTCGATAACGAATTCGCAATTCACTTTCGCTGCGACGGAAGGGCTGTCTCCATTTTCGCGTTTGAACACATTTTGAACGGGATCGGCTTGCCGTGGGAAAATAAAATTGTGTGGAATGAGCCAAGTGAGGACGCTATACGATAATTATGAGCGCGGGTAGTGTCTTTTACGTAATCGCGTGCCGTCAAGATGTCGCGAACGCGGGTATAATGATAAAAGTGCCTGGAGAACGACGACCGGTGGAGCGGAGCGGCGCGCATTGTCTTCGTCGGGAAGGCATTATCGCAGGCGGCAGTTAATAACCGGTGTACGTCATCGTGGCAAGATACACCGGGTGGTCGATCTCAAGACTCATCCGCGAATTGCGCACGCGACATCTCGTTCTTACCACGCTGAAGTTCAATAGTTACTACTTCTTGAACCAATTTGAAAATTGAATTAATTTTCACTCAATTAAAAGAATATTGAAAGCGGAGACATTCATAGCCTTAAAAATCTGTCCATATATCTATGAACTTGCAAATAATAGTGCATTTGTGTGATTTATATAATAGTGTGGTAAATTTTTATTTAGGATTTAGGACAATGCAATAATTATTATCGGATTATAAAATCTTGGTTGCGTTCCGAAATTAACACCCTATAAAGCAACGTGCTCTTTATTTATAAATATGCTACCGGAAAGCTGAAATTGCGCGAGACTCATTGAAATATTTTCTTTAGCAATGCTAGCTTGAAAGAAGAACCGACGACAATAATTAACGTGGGTCGGCGAGGTCGGAATGTAAATGCACGTAGAAATACAGGTCATGGTACATATTCGTGCATTTTAATATATATATTGCACAAAATCAAGTATATTCTTATAATTATACAACATTTAAATTACTTATTGCAAATATATTCTTTTTATAATATAATGTTTAGAGAGCACATCTAAAGTGACTGGTCTGCGTCTTATAAGTAAAAAAAAAAAAAATAATAAAAAGAAACAAAGAAGAGCGAGATTTAAACAATTGAAAAGTTTAAAAAACAAGGATAAGGAACTAATTAAAAGAACACCGATCAAGCTGAATTAGATCAGGTTACAAATAGGATACTTACTCGTAAGGGACGCTTCCAGGCAGGTAGCCAATCGAGTCAGAGCGGCGATCAACGGTGGACGATATTCCTCCAGAAACCTGTCGTCTGGATTAATGGACATTAATTAGAATTTTGATTAAAATTTTACACTATCACCGCAGCGATGTCAGTTGCTATTACGTGCATGCAGTTGGTCGCTTACACTCAGAGTCCCCGTAGAGTCGATCGATCGGTGTGTCGTCCACGTTTTCAACGAGACCGTCGACTAGCTTCTCGACAAAATTTCGGACCGCTTGCACCATGCGCCTCTCTTCCCGATTCTCCTGAAGCTGCTCCACGTTCGAGATCGCGGCTGCATGTCCTGAAAAATTTCAGCAGCATTCTTAAAAATGTATTCTTCACTTCCAATGTGTTGAATATTGAAATTCAAAGCGAGAGGTTCTATTCAAACGTCGCTTTCTTTTTGAAAAATTAGGACCAAGTAAGAACAAACATCACAATTAATGAATGTGTTGTTTGCACTTACCGAATGCACGCGTTTCGACTTGCGTGCGAGAGATTCTATACTCGTATTCGAACGCCTGCACTTTCTTGTTGAAAAATTAGAACCAAGTAAGAACTAACAAACATCACAATTAATGAATGGGTTTTGTTTGCTCTTACCGAATGCACGCGTTTCGACTTGCGTTAATGCTGAGAGTTTACGGATTACAAAATTGCAAGTGTCACGTCCGCAGCAGTTACGGAATCACGTTTCTTCCGCGTTTAATTTAAATGTCACGTTTTCGCGCACTCGTTCCTCGATATCGCGGAACTACGTGAAACTTCGCGTTGTCACCGTCATCACGTCAACTCAAATCGCACAAGCCGTCCGTCGACGGGACGAAGAAAAGTCGCTTTCTAAATCCTGGACCGTACAGCCGTACGCCTCGCCGTTAGATCGCTCGCGCGCTCTTTCCCGATCGAGCGCGTTGATACGATTCACGTGGCGGATCACGCGCGGCGCGCACCGAACAATGAGCATCACCGTGAGAGACTTTTCGTGCCGTTCTTACTGTTCAGGTCTCCTTCCGTTACGCGGCGACTTTTCTGCCTTGGAACAAGGACGGGCGTTTGCCGATCGGGAGACGGGGATAGAACGACGGGTGCAAAATCGCGTAGAAAAAGAAAGCACACGCCGGACGTTCCGGAACACTTGTGACGCCTCACCGTTGCCTTGGCTGCATTTGCTGTCAGCGCTATTGTGTCACTATATCTTTATCGTTCATCAGACATAAAACAAGGATAGAATGATGCAATAGCGCTGATAGCGCGCTCCTCGAATGCAGCCCTTGTCGCGAGCCTCGGAAATATTTTAACTGAATAACGTGTCATGAGAGAATTCCGCTACGCTATTCCCTATGCGTGTTACCTGCAACGTGGACGCGCGATTTGGCGGCGCCGAAGAACCCATGCAGTTTCTCCTCCTCCTCCACATTCGCCGTGCCGCCGAAATTGTCGAACCACTTGTCATTCCTCTTCAGCCACGATCTGCGAAATTATGAATTGTTCCTTTCAACCACGACTTTTATTTAAGACATTTGATGATGAACTTGGGAAAATTCGTAATGCTATATGCAGATTTAACGTCCTTAATGATAGGGACTCTAAAGAGACCTCGAGAAAGATTATACGGTTCGTTTATCGAACGGATTGAGGATGCAATTTGAAAATAAATAATACGGTATAGGGAGTATATGAATGCGTATTATTGCGGAAACCTTTGTTGATGGCAGAATATGCAGTGCCAGGCATTGTCGGACGTGTCCCAACGCGAACAGGCCTTCCTACAGGATCTTGCGCCGCAATCGCTGCAGCGCACGCCGCGGCCGACTAGAAACGGTGCTAGGCAACAGGCGCAACGTCCATCATCGACGACCGCTCGTTGTTTCGTTTCCCTCGCCTTCGAATTCTTCCTAAATTTTTTTCTTTCATAAATCAGGATGAAAACATCGAGGAGACCGAAAAAATAATTATAATAATATGGTCATAATCACGCGTACATGTGCATCGATTGCTGACGCACGTTATTATTGTCATTATTTTTAATAGATCTTTAATTAATTTTTTAATTAAATAAATGTTACTGAATATTTATCAATTGATGGGGCAATGGGAATTGATCGATTTCAACCTGATATTAATTTTTACCAGGATTAATTTTACTTTTTTCGTAGAAATCATTATAGATTAAAATTTATTCTTTGCATTTTGATTGCACTTTAGAATATGGCACGATGATGAAAGAAACGTATATAGTATCGTCTTATCCTAATTATTGAATATGTAAAGTGGAGGGTTTACTCAAAATAGGCGACACATAAACTATGAATAATACATTTATTTGGCGCAAAATTATTAATCGCAAGATTTACAGCCAAAATATATTTCTTACGTGTGAGATAATAATCTAATATATAGAAGTTCAATATAGAAATGACGAATCACACACAGCAAGCAGTTTGACGAATCACTGGTTAAATTTATTTTTGAATACGCTGATACCAAATATTTTTTATGTTAGTATTTATGATGGAAGACAATGAAATTAAAGTTTATATTACATAATATGCAATATAATAAAATAATAATTAAAGAACAAGCATATATAACGCGTGATACAATTGTTCGATTTTATTATATTATGAAATCACAACGATCGACTCGATGTACGTATTCTAGGACACCAGTTGTTACATATTTACAACGTCGTAACGGTACAAAATAACCGCGCTTACTGTATATGCATGCACCAGCTATTAACACAATGCGCATTTACTGTACAGGGTGTTCTGCAAAAGTGAATACGGGTCGAGAATTTTACTCCTTAAGACTATAATTGCCTTATAGAAAAAATTAAGAATTTCTTAATTTTTAAATTGATTTAAACTACTTGCTGTTTGACTGGGACGCTTTTACTTATTATTTAACTTAAATCGAGGATTATTTGGAATTTAAGTAGCCTTTTAATAAATACATTATTTTAATTTTATAGCACATCAAGTTTTATTAATATACTTTTTAACATTAAATAAACTGCAATCATGTCTTAAATTAAAATTAAATAATTTTGGAAAAAAGGTTTCTATGAAATATAATCGAAGGATATAATTTTCTGTTTATATTACTTACAATTTTATTAATAAAAATTTTAGTTTAGTAACGCGTCAAAATAACATTTTTGTTGAAGAAAGATTTAGTTCATATTGTTTGAAGGGAAGCCCAATTGATAATACTAAGGCACCCTGTATACGTATATATACATATTGCTATACATGAGATCCCATATTCATCGAAACCTGTAATTGGCGCGAGCCAACAATATGAAAGAGAACGTAATAGAAAGTACTTATAAATAGGTACGGCGTGGGTACAGTTTTATGCTACAATAGCGCGCATTTCTAGCTATTTTTTTCTCGGTCATCGCGCACACTTAACTTAATTAACGGTTTATATTTATTTGGAAAGTGGCAGAAGTCAAACACGCATGTCATAAATCGACGCCGTTATTTCTTTCTACTTCAACGCGCAATACTGGTTAACCTAGTTCAAAGAAGTTAAGTGGGATCACGATTTGATTATCATGTGAAATCGGCAATTTTACTTTCTCCTTTTTTTAGGTAGTTATGTTTTTAAAATAATTAAGTAATTTTTGCGGAAGTTTCAATACATAATATATATGAATATGTGGTTTCTCTCTCAAAAGAAATCTTTTTATATGCCATAAAAACGTTGTATGTTAGTGTTGACAAAACTGTTTGGATCGCCACTTTCGAAATAATTTAAATAATTTAAATTTAATTAATATTTCTAATTTGGCTGATGGCCGTTCGTGTTTAATCTTCGCGATCGAAGAACACCGCGGCCGCGCTTATTGAGTGACTGTCTTCATCCCGTTCCATGTCGGAGGTGATCACCTTCACCACCACAACTTCAATGGTGATTAGCAAGAAGAGGACCACAAAAGTCGCCATATTATACCTCTCCTGACTGGGCATGACTTTATCGCTCTCGATTAGAAGCGTCGAGATCAAGGAAACGTAGATCAGCATGTTGCTGACCGGAGAACGGAGGAAACGTTCTCTAAAAGAATAAAGGCGACGCTCGTCTTCCGCTTTTGTTTAGAAATTACTTCTTCTTCTCCAGTCTTCTAGAAAAGAACTGTTGCTATACTTGGCACAATGTAGATCGTGGAAAAGAAATCGTGAAACTAAATCGTAATTAGTTTTAGTCAACTTTGATCCTGTCACGTAACTCCACTCTGACTTTTGAACAGATAATTCTCGTCGCTTTTTATATCACATGGCACTATCAATTACGCGCAAGGATTTAATAACTAATCACGATTAATCCAAGGCAGCGTTGATCTTTTTTTAAATACTCCTCCGTTTTTTTCTAAATTATAGCACACTAATTATATCAGTCCGAAAGAAAGATATAGTTTATCGCTATTATTTCTGGCCAGCATCGATCCAACCGGCCTTCGATGGTTCCTACTGCAAGATCTCCCGGAAAAGTCTCGTTCCGTGAAAATTGGGAACATCTAGACGCACAATGCGCAGAGTTCGCAAATTAGTTTGTAACTTAATATGCGAAAGTTCCTTCGACCCTAATCTCTTATTTACGATGTTGGACACGGTGATTCGGCGATTCCGCATCTGGCCGCGATGATTCTCGCTTTCCCCGTCGACTTCCTCGGCTTATCCATTCCGCGTTCCAGCATCCTCCCGCATCCGCGATCTTGATCCGCGGCGGCGATGATTGTGTTTCGCGCTGAACGCTGAACGTGCGCTCGCGCTCCGATTTAAACGCCGGTTATGCGATCGCAGCCGCCACGGCTTTCCACCGCACGATCGCCAGCAGTTACGTCGTTTTATGTAACGGTGTGCGCACGACACGCGATCACAATCGAGCTTCGTCTGCACTTTTTATATGTCTGTTCTTTTTATAAAGGTTTTTAATTTTACGTAAGACGTCAATGATTGCCGGCATAAATTATGTAAACATGAAGATTACGAAACTAATTTTCGATTTGATAAAAGCTCCGTTTAACCTTTAAGCAAACAGTTCATTAATAATATCCTCGTTTGATCTGGTTTTTTCCCCTAAATATATTTTGTTGTTATTTATTTATGCCAAGTTGGTTTTTTTCCTGTTTTGTTTCTGGCACGAATTTACTCGGAATTAAATGTGTCGCGTAATTCCGTGCTTTGATTTCTTCAGAAAATATTTCTGATTAAAATCTTTCCTGTTCCTCTTCTTCTTTCTCTCTTTTTTTTCTTGATTCCGCTCCACTCTTCGCTGTGAATTATGTTCTGTTTAATCGTTGCAATTAATCTTAACGAGACTTCTCTTCGATAAATTAAATTCCCTTTGTCTCGTTATCTCTTTCTAATTCTTTCAGATAATTTCTTGTCAATTATACTTCTGAATCTTTTTCTTTTCAATCAATTCTGCCTTTATCACATGTTCCAGATTTGTATATTTTAAACTTGCTCGATCTCCTCTTCTTTCTCTTCTTATTCCTTATGCTCCATCTTCTTCAGGCACAAATCTTTTGATCGGACTTCTTGCTGGCCTCTTCTTTTCTGTTCTCTTTCTGATACACACATGTAACGTTCTTACAAAATATAGGTATATTATGTATTAGATCCTCTTCTCGTCGTTCATGCCTCGATAGACTTGGACGATCCTCGCGATTCGTCACCTACGATCTCCTTTCGGTTCAATCAACTCTTCTTCTATTTTTAACGTACACAGCTGACTTATTAGGACGTTCTGATCCTGCAAACATTCGCGAATGCTGCGTCTTCAATTTCTTCAAGTAATTCCTGCACTCGGATCCTCTTTTGTTCGTCCCTTTCACTGTGTAACTTCTCCTGCTATTCTTGTGCTGTGCACTCCTTCACTGCACTGGACGACCTCCAAGCTGGTTTTTCTGCTTCTCTTCCCTTCTCTCCACTTTTCGTCTTCTTCTCTTTTCTTGATTTCCTCTTTCTAAGTTGCAGTTTCTTCTGCTGCTGTCACATTCTAGCCCGCTGTTTAATTCGACGTTTCAGTAATCTAGACTAGGCACTTTTTGCTGACCCTTAATGGAGAGGGCAAAGTACTCTAATCTCTGATTGATAGAGTCGCAATTTAACTCGCGTCTTTGACGATGTTGACGGCGATGCGAGTTTTTGGTCCGCGGTCAGACCGCAATGTATTAACTCACTCGGCATGCCATTTCCGTGGACCACTCGCACCGCAGAACCGGCGCGATCGTATCCTCGTACCGGACTGTCGGCTCGAAAGTGACAGTGAACCGTTGGTACCCGGGGAAACTCAGGATCGCGCGGTTATGCGCGCCGATGGTAGGAGCCTCCGTCTTCGTTACATTCTTACAGCGATGTATTCCTTTCTCTTGCTCGTTTTCTCTCTTTCTCTCTTCCTCTTTCTTTTTCTTTAGTTGGTGACCCATGTTGCTGTGATTGATAGAAACTTTCACTGAATTTCGGTGGTCGCTGAAATGTTTGATGTCAGGAGGAATTGCTATAGTTCTTACTTTTTATGTTATGCAAATATTAACACATCAATTCTAATGAGAACACGTAATATCAAAAATAATAATACGGTTATTTATTCCTGTCGATTTAAAATTACGAGATGATTAATAATTAGTACGGTCATGGTCATATTAGTTCGAGCTACTTTTTGGATGAGATTTATATATATCGTGTGCTTAATTTTTCGATGACTTTCTTATTAAAGAGAACGAAACCCGTTTCGTTTTCTATTTAAATTTAAGGAATCCTTCTTTATGTTGAAAAGAGGAAGAGAGCGAAAATAAAGAAAGAGAAGGATAGAAAAAAGTAATAGAGCACAATTGGAGAACGACGTTTCATTTTTGTTCGTTTAATTTTTCTCAAGCGGTTTTCAGTTGGGATTGAATTACATAACAGAAATTTATTTATATATAGATTCGAGATTCGATTAGAACGTTGTTGACAGGTTGAAAATATTTTTGCTAAAATTTAGGTCAAGTCTGTAGAAAGTTGCTTTGTCGTTACCACATTTTTAATGATACTTATGACTGTCGGAGAAGCACTGGTTTTACTGAACATGATTTTAGTGTAGGTACTTACGTTATTACGACCATATTATTAATCTTCTTATGAGAAAACGAGATAATTTTATATCATCTCTAAAAATTCATTTCTATTACAAAGTTTCGAAAAGGTTATTAATATATTTTTTCGTAATTACTTCGTCCAGTGGTCACAGGACTGCAGGGTAAAGTGATAACAAGTCGCAAATATAATTATTCATTAAATAGATTGCGCCTCATAAAAATTGCAATTAGTAAAAATGGAAAGTACATGTATAGTTCAACCTTTTATAAATTTAATAATTTTTCTCATTTCTATATATATGCGTTATAAATTAATTTTGATAGACAATGTGTTAGTAAACGCCACAAAAAATATAATTTTAACTTTTAAATTAGAATCGATCACATTCTCTCTCTCTCTCTCTCTCTCTCTCTCTCTCTCTCTCTCTCTCTCTCTCTCTCTCTCTCTCCCCCGCGCGCGCTAGCAGAATGGTCCATTTTTACAATTGATCGATTTCAATGACCTGCGAAGCCTCACGCTTTGAACATTTCCTCATTTCTTCGTATATGAGAGACAGGCGATTCGCAGGTCCGACGCGCGTTGCTGTAATTCAATTACATCACCTATCGTGCAATTCCTCGCTTCTGTAACCGTTTCTTATTATATAATAAATATCTTTCCCGTCCGAGCGAACATCGCCGTATTTATATATTTATTATACTCGATGAATCCTATACGTCTATCTTACTAGTCAGCTCTTCCTTGATGTTTTTTACACTAATATTCAGTCTTTAAGGATAGATAAGAGTAAATAAGATTGTTTAGACGTTTTAGATAAGACATGTGAGCAAGCGAGAAATTGTGAAAAAAGATAATTTTTGTAATTTATAAAGACATAAATATTAAATCATCTTAACTGCATAAAATGGACTATAAACACGTAAGTCTGATATCAATTTCATAAATTATTTAGAAACGTGAAAGAATATATTCTGTGATATTACCTACATCTTATATTTTTTAGATTTTGGATTTTTTAAATATAATAATTGATGTCGTTTCTAGTTTATTATATTATTAGTATCACTTTTTCCCTTTATCGAAGAAATTAGCAGAAAATTTTTCTTCCACGAGAGAAGGCGTATCGAACGTGGGACGTGAGTGGTACGAAGCAGCAATTTACCCATCTTAATAAGAAAGTACCGCCTCCATTTACGACCTAGTATAATCGAATAAGAATCTAACATCATCTCATTAGAATAGTTTTGCAAGTATGCAGTAATTATCGAGCCGCACCGAGTCACTGTTCGCACTTACCGTTTCTCTCGCTTTCTCCCGCAGATGATCCTTAGAAAGAAATGTTTCATCGGTCGTTTAGCTTCAGCTCGGTCTCACGATGAATACTAACGCGAACACTTCGCGCTATTGTCATGAGTAAGAATAAGAATAGCAAATTGGTCTGTTTGGTCCGAAACTGGACGGACCAAATTTCTTCTTCAATCAAAACTGTTCCAATTTTTTATCTTCGTCTCTTCTTGTGCTTTGTTCTATGTCATATTTTATGAGCGTCGTATTTTTTACGTAATTTTTTTTTCTCAGATTGTTTAATATTAGCCTGATCTTTTAACACCTCAGCGTGTGCTCTCTTCTTTAAAATGACACCAATATTTTCGAGGAAAGATACTCGTCAAACCGAGCGTCAAACAATTGATTTTTTCTATTTCAAGACTGTTATCCGCCGCGTTATATGGCGCGAGTCTGCGAATTTTCAATTTTATATTTGTCAAGGTAGAAAATAACCTGGACTTTCAGCTTCACGCGGAAAACTAATTTCCAGCATTGAATAGCAACTCTGTCGGTCTTACAATTAGTCGTCGCAGCGGCGTCAAATACTGCGCGTTCAAGTCTCCGTTCCTTACGTTGCCGCTTTTATAATAGACAATAAAGCGGACTTCGCTGAGAATTATTACTTCCAAGTATAGTCGGACAGGAGTTTCGCCGGTTTCAAAAAAGACAATGTCGATGTAATACGCGCCAGAAACGTTCCAAATGCAATTTACGCTTTCATCCTTGGCGGTAGATCACAACGTGACAGCGCGGCGATCTGACTCCGTGTAAAATCAGTTTCGAGTCATCAGAGTCGCGACAGAGGAACTTTCGCGATTGACGCACGTCGGAAAATCCGACCGATTTCTGCACAGACAATAATTAAGAATTAGCAGTCCTCGGCACCTTCGGAAATCGCCTTCGCGTTCGAGCAAGCCGTTCGCAGCGATCAAGACCGACTATCCGCGACAGCGAATATCCCGACAATGAAGAGAGCGTCGCTGCGGTGCGCGCGGATCCCCGGGTGTTCGGCGTTCCTGTACGTGCGCTTCCGGTTCCCCTACGCGCCGTTGCGTCCATTGTTCGGCGCGGCTCGATAGCTCGATACGTACATTGTGCAACGCCCGACGTTTTACCATTGACGTATTCCACGCCCCATGGCCCGCCACGTGCATCATTAATGACGGTCCCTCTTTCTCTTCTCGCCTCCGGTGCCCTCCTCTCGCTCGCGGGTATCGATACGTCATCGATGTACCGTCTCGTCGCACGCATCACCGCGCCGTGGGCGCTTCCGGTGGCACCGCGAGCCTAAACCGGCTCGTCTGTGAGGTCGCGGGACCACGGGTATTATTCACGCGTTCCGTTCAGGAGCATTGCACGCGGCGTTCTCGCCGCCGCGGACGGACGGACGTCGCGATCGCGTATGCCGGATTCGCATCGCGGAAGAAAAAGTCTACCGTCCGCGCGTAGAGTACAAATGTGCGAAATTGAGAGGAATGGATATAAGAAATATAAGTCGCTGAATGACGATCGACTTAAAAATTTATTATTTGAAATATTAGATAATAGATGATGTTCGTGCGCGCAGCAAAATAAAATGAAACAATTTGAATTGCTGGGATAATAATAATTAATTGCTTCAGTAAGAATTTATTAGTAATTTTGTTAAGATCTTTGATCGAGTGTATATAGTCTTTTTGGTGATCTTTATACAGCGATTGTTTTATCTTCGAGAAATTATCTTGTTCTATTTCGCGACAATTTCCATTATCCCTCACGATCTTAATTATTCACGTCAGTTCATTTCTTTATTGTGAGGATATTTTAGGGGAAAAGTAATTATATTTCGATTTGAAATATAATTTGTCTGGCAAACGGTTTATTTCGATTGAGTACACGTGTGAGTTTCGAACTTTTGAGGAAGAGCTCATAAAAAAAATAACTTATACCACTTTCTGAAATAATATCCTCTTCCAGAGAGAGAGAGAGAGAGATACAAAAGAACAATATAATCCTCTTCCAGATATAAAAGAACATCGACAAATCTGACAAGACTACGAAAATATCCCGCGCATATATGTATACGATACAATCTACGAGTCTACATGATTTTGCAGTACTGCTTCTCTCTATTATAAGCATTGATATGCTGGGAAATGCGAGAGGCGGAATAAATTTTTAATCCGGGTCACATAGCCGACACAATGCTATTTCGTTATCTTAGAATACCAGTAGGCGATAGGTATCGATCTGCTTTGAATAAATAATAAATCTGTCGCGATTTTAAGTCGGCGGTACAACAAACCATCCAGCTTTTGTTGCGTCACGAACGATCCCAAATAGTTTCGAAGCGGTAGTCAGGTATTGTTAAACTCCAACGCTTATCTTTACCGATACGCGATTTGCTGATAAGACTGTTTAGTGAGATAAAAAAAAATAGATGTAAACCTGCTCTTCCTATTTCAAAACAACATGACTTATAGTAGGGGAGCCCAGATAGCTAAATGGGGATTTACTCGAGCGTCGTAGAAACCTATTGGATTTTGAAGATTAGATGGTAGAAAGAAAAAAAGGTTATATAATGTACACCCTTTCACCGGTGGGGGAAGCGTCTACAGGTTTTCAAAAATGTAAAAAAAATAGTCACATGGAGATACTCGAGCGCGTCAGATATTGATAGTGTATATGCCCCACGTGTCTCTGATATTGGAGGTATATTAATCTGCCGGTTTGCATGGTGAGGGTGGCTGTACGGAAGGGTTGAAAATGGGAAAAAAAAAAATTTATTCGAGCGCGTCAGATATTCAGAGGGGATGTTAAGTGAACCCGAAAGAAGCTCCCATTCAAAAGACTGACGATTCGGACATGACGCAAGCTCATGGCGGCTTCTTGATAATGTAAAAAAAAATCGCCATTTTGAAATACTCGAGCGCGTCAGATTATTATACAGGTGATTCAGCTTGATGTCCTAGTCGTGCTGACCCATAATCTGACGATTATTTGGAGGGATTTTCTTTATCTGACGAATTGAAAAAAAATTTTTTTTTTATTTTTATTTTTTATAATTAATAACATGAAACTAAATTTATAGCATTAAAAAATAGTTTTCTTAAGTATTTTATAACAATTTTAACAATTTTTTTATATAAAATATATTTTGTTTTTTAAAAATAATAATTTTTTTTATTCTAAGAATTATATTAAATAACATTAAAAAAAGAAAGGGAATAACATTAAAAAGTGAAAGGGAAATAGAGGCGCGGAGTGGGGAATACATGCTTCACTGCAGCTGCAAGCACTAAACTTTTCTGACGATTTGTGCTACTTCGGCTTGTGGAAATCGGCAGATTATATTTTTTTCGTTATTCTTGAATTATTTCCTTCAAAATAAAAAAAAATTCGACCGCGCTCGAGAATGTCAAGGTGACGTTTTTTTTTTGCAAGTTTGTGACCCTCCCACTCCCTTACGTCACGCTCAAATCGTCAGATTATTGAAATGCACACTTTTCAGCATGTTATTAACCCACCTTACCTTAATCTGACGCGCTCGAGTATTTCTAACGATCGATTTTTTTTTACTATTCTGATCGGCTGCCCTAGACGCGCGATCCTATATTAAGGGCTTATATATAGTGGAGGTACTCAACAGGGTGCAAGGTATCCCCCTATATGTTAATCTGTCGCGCTCGAGTAAATCCCAAAATCCCCTATTGATAATTCTGGAATTTCTGGGCTAGAGTATTACGTCTGTATATTAAAAAATGTTTGATATAAAAATAATACATGCATGAAAGAATTTAATAAATGTTTGTATAGAAAAGTACAGAGTATTAGAAAAATTGTCTTCAGATTTGGAAAGATTCTAGACTTTCTGAAAAGTCGAAGATGTTAGATATTCAAACTTCTTGGCATTTCAGGGTTAAAAATGACGGATTTGACGTATTGAAATTGATATATCGAACAAATCAAGAATTCAGAAACTTTCGTACTTGTACATTAGTCTGCGGCTCCAAAGTACTTCGACTATTCAAGGTTTATAAAAATTTTATAATTTAAAAAAATTTCTCGAGATAGTTCTCGAAATAAATCTCGAGACACACATAAAGCTTCATAGAATTCGAAGGATCAGAGGTTTGGAAATATTAAACTCCTTCGCGGTCAGTCTATTCTTATGAATCATCTTTTCCTCCAAGAAAGCAATTCAGAACAATTGTCAAATATATCTTGGCAAAAAAGTTTCAAGAGATAATATTTGAAAAAAGATTAGAGAATCAATTGATAATAATCTTCAGAATATTTTCACGCACTTACCTTGATCGAAGGCCGATGTAAAGGATAATCCCAGAAGCCACTCCGACCGCCAGTAGACTCGTAGACGAAATCATGTTTCTTTCGTTCAACTCGAAAGACGAAAATGTAATCTTTAACGAAGATGCAGCGGAAAAAAGTTTTCCTCGAACGAGTTTCTCTCCTCGCGCGAGACTGATAATCCTTTTAACACGAGGAAGTACTTATTTCGCGATGTGACTGGAAATACACACTTTAGTCGACTGTTGATCGCGCTTTTTGCGATATGATATGATATTACGTATGTCGATATATACAATCGATGCCAATCGTAGCGTGGAGCGCGCGGAATCATTCCTGAGCGATTAGCATTGTCGCGCCAAGCGCAAGCAAGGACGTGCCCCCGAAGGATCTTGTTATTTCACTTGAATTGTAATTTGTCATGAGCAAGTGTTTCCTGGAAATACGCTTGCAAAGTTTATTCCTTCGCAATTTATTTTCGTCAGATATTAAATGTCATTCTTGTATTTTTTAACCCTTTCCTATGTCGAGCTGGATTCGACATATAATGCTTTGCAGTAAATCATTCCTACATCATTCTCTAAGCATTCAAATCAATGCATGATTATAATCAGCAAACTTTATTTTTGAAATTCTCTAAATAATAAACATTCTTTAATTTATTTACCGCTTATTGTTAGGTTGAATTGAGAATATATCCTCGCTTATTTATGAGAAATAATTTGAACTGCAAAGAGCTAATCTAATTTAATTTTTATTTATTAATTTAGAAAGAGAATAATGGTATCACTTTTATCTTTATGTAGTAATCCTTGAATGATCATAATATATATTATGTAATCTTATTCGTATATTTATGTGGAATTTTTTAATATTTGATTAAAATGCATAAGATTTTCTGTCTTTTTTTCAACAGTTTAAAAAATAAATTGAACTAAATTAAGACAGATATTTATACTATAAAATTTAGAGTTTTTAATCTTATTTGAAGTAATACTTACATGTTTTGTAGGATTTATATGTAAAAATATTTAAGTAAGTACTAGAGATCTAGATTACTTTTAGATTATTATACTTATGTTTGACTTTTAGAATGCGCAATTTTCTGGGCAATAAAAAACATCGCATGGGTAGAGCTGAATACACAGAACAGCGGCTTCTACTCTCGATAATTAAATGTGTACGTCTATTTTTAAAGAACGGTATACCATTCGTATATTCGATTTTTATCGATTTCCCGTGACCTTTAGTACTGAATAGCACTCATTAAAAATATCCCCTTTCGATGTCAATATTAGCCGAGTTCAAGAATCCAAAAAATCCAGTTATTGAAAAATTACAAAATTACAATACTTGATAAATTTTTAAATTAAAATCTCAAGTATTTTAGGATTTTGAACTGCTTGACATTTTATAAATATTCTAATTTTTTATTTACAATTATAAATATTTTATGCTTTAAAGTCAGCGAAAAAAGAGTAAGATAAAATCTTTTCGATTATTAACTATATTCTCTTATTTTACTATATAACTGTATTTATAACAAATTTTAATATTTTTAAATTATTTTTTACATTAAGTTAAGAGTAAAATTCCATTTTCTATACGTGAAATTGTGTAGCAGAATTAATATTTAGCATTCGTAATTTAAATTCAAGAGATAAAGAAGAATATAATAAAAATTGTTCGAATATTCACGCAAAATTTTCCCGACTTTACCATAAATTTGCAATCTTTTCTCTCTTTTCTCTTTTATTCCCGAAACGTACTTCACATCTCCCAATTCAAGTTGTACTTTGCACCTCCACTTTATTCACGCGAAGTCCTCTTCTCGCGTGATTTATCTCTCCCACGAGGAGAAGGCAAGGAGCGTTCTCTATTTCAGAAACACACACGAAAGTGTAGCCGCTTTCTTCTCCGCACGAAAAATTTCGCAACCGTTGCATCCGCGTATCGCCCGTATTCCGTATCCGTCCCGTGCTCGCGATAAGGCCCGACTGAAACCAAGTTCTTATACGGTCCCGCGAACGGTCTCACCACGAGTTGGGAGAGCTCGTTTTTCTCGGCTCGCACAATACGCGACAATTGCTTCATCGTGACGCGGGAAGCACGTGAGTCTTAGTTACGCGTTTCCACCTGTCGAGGCCCCTAGACGCCGCCGCACTTCGGGACCCTAAACATGTCATTTTGTCGACGTTGTGATCTCCAGTCCGTCAGTCGCCGATGAGCAGAGACGCACGTTCGTGTACACATGTCTTCTCGTATAAGTGGATAGAAAGAGTAATGTAAGAAAAAACGAATAAAAGAACAGATGCGCTTCTAATTTTTAATCCTATTATCGATGATCCAATATAGAATAATATTTTAGTTATTAAATTAATGCATGTGACGCATATCAAGCTCTTGCTGTTAGACGCAGTTGAATATCGTATGTTTAGTTATTTGTAATGGAATTCATTATTGAATTAAACGCCTTGACATTGTACATGTTGAAGATACTTTGCACTTTGATAGGTATACTTTATTACATTTTGAGTAAACGTATAAGTTTTCAAACTTTAAATAGTATTTACGTAACAGCTATCTACGTATACTTGACTTGAAAAAGATATGGCTTTCGAAAAAATACGTACTTCACTTATCAAGACGTGACTAAGAAGTTAAAAATTCTTATTTTCTTTATCAGATACTTTTAATTACTTTTGCTACGAGACATGGTTTTATCAAGCCATATGTTATTTATTTACAGTAATTGTAAATATACGGAGCAAAGAGTTTGATTTTTGACTTCTAAAATTATCATTTCTAAATAAATAAATTGTTTCTTTAATATATCTTCATCTAAACGTTGTTTGAAGACAGAGTTATGACACATCTCGAGCTGTTGACATGAAAGTGAGTACATGCATTAAATTCATTTGCTAATGACTATCTGCATAATATGTAATTTTACTTTTCTCTGTATCCGCGTGATATTTGTATTGTCGATTGAATTACTAAAATATAAAGTGATATTCTTGATACTATTATAACGCGAAAATATGGTGTCCTCGAATTATTGTATTAACAGATCATTCTTATAACACGGACGGTACGAGTTCACGTGATAACAGCATGTTATCTCGAGATGATTATTTGATAATGTCTTACTAATTATTTATACTATGCTTGATGCAATTTGCTTCTTTGTTAATAAATTTTTATTTTGTTCTTGCAAGCAATAGATACTATTTTAATTTAATTTACACACATACACACATTTTTCTACCTAAGCAATACTAATTAACATATTCATAACTATCACTGGGTTTTATCTCTCTATTAATTAAATAATTAATTACACAAAACTTCGCGCGCTTTACTTTGGTAAAAATGCACATTTTAATCTTTAAGAAGAGTTCGTTAAAAAATTAATCGTAACGTATTACACAATTACAAGAATAAATTTTATGTAGCGCAGACCGTTTGCTTATTATCAGTTTCTAATTGCTTAAGAAGTGTTAGAATTAAAGCATCTTAACGTAATTATTATACGAATGAAATCTTCGCCCTTATAGGAGAAAATGAAATGGAGGGAAGAAATAATACGTGCCATTATCGTATTCACTCTACGCACACACATACATACACATTCTTTTCTTCTCTATACAGTAAACAATGTTCGAATGTATGCATGACATTTGCATCATTTTATTAATTATCCACGGGCGTCGTTAGCGAGTGGGATGCCCCCCAATATATACGCAAAATATAATAATTTCGAGTAAATTAACGTAATATTTACATGTGTAATTTGCAAGCCCTAACAAGTTAAACTTCAAACTGTGCTTTTTTTATTTTTTATTATTTATGTATTTATTTATTTATGTTCTTTTTTTAGTTTTCAAAGTTCCCCCCAAAATAGCTAACGGCGCTAGTTATTATGCGACTTATCACGTGTCCTTACCGACCACGCGTGAAGCGATATCCCCAATCGCCGGCTTCATTGGTTGTCTAACTCTCGCTCGAAGACTTCATTCTGTATCTACACTTAACGCCAGAAACGTGACTCTCCGCTTTGCTGATTTTATTGTGCATGACACGTCGAAACGAAGAGAGAGAAAAGATTGCCTTCTTTATCCAGTAGTTGTGTGGCGATCGCTTTTCGCGTTCACATCAGTTTTTTTTTCTGATCGAGAAGAAAACGATCTTCAGAAGTCGACGAACGTCTGATGGAAAATTATCAGAATCGGCACCGGAATTAGTTTGCTTGACGATCTTCCAGTTGATAACCAATCCTGTTTTTAACCAATTAAAACTGAACTTGCATTGTGAGTGAATTTTCGAGTGCTAGTGGTA
Source organism: Leptothorax acervorum (assembly GCA_035220615.1). Classification (NCBI taxonomy): domain Eukaryota; kingdom Metazoa; phylum Arthropoda; class Insecta; order Hymenoptera; family Formicidae; genus Leptothorax; species Leptothorax acervorum. The sequence goes on along the minus strand of JASTWQ010000026.1, from coordinate 1,365,654 downwards.
ACGAAAGTTGAAAAGGAAACCGAATCCAGTTCCCATATGATGGAAGTTCCCATGATGAGTCATTCTCCGATCGGTTTTCTTCCGCAGGTAAAATGAAAAGCTGAAGGAAACTGAAATCGGTATAGCTTGTAATGCGAGTTCAGTGCCCGATAATGCAAAAATCTCGATCTCACAGTTATACTACATTCTACTTTCTAATTCACTAGAATGGATATAATCAGAATTATAATACAACGTGGATGTATTAAATAAAATAGTCACACATAGATAATGGACATCAGAAGCGTAAGAACTGAGATAATTAATTTGTTATTCAACTCACTTCGGGAAACTCAATTATACCGATTTCACTCCCAGCAACAAAAAGTGTTTGTCTTTCAGACATTCGTATATAATGTTATTTGTGAATAGAGTCCCAAGGTATTATCATGAAACAAGGCTCTTTTTAGACTGTGAAACTCGAAGCGACGACTTTGGCTCGTATCATATATACAGATATATACCTATATATGTATATACGGATGTATATATATATAGATATGCTGTTATTTTGTGCGGTTGCATGCAGCTGATAAGACAACGGTTGGCTGATAGTGCTTCTGGTTATTTAGTTATCGGCTTTTACTATTGTTTCTCAAAAATGCGTATGAATACCGAAGTTTCTTGTCTGTGGTACTTGAAGTATTTGAAGAATGTTCGTATTCATATTATTTGTGCGAACACACACATTTAATATTTGCCACAATATAATACTAAACAGCCAATTATAAATTTTATTGAAACATTCTTATAGATATACACATTAATTTTAATTTAAATTAACTTTGTTAAATTAATAAGATTAAATTGAATATTAAATTAAATTTATTAAATTAACAAGATTAAAAAATTTAATATAAGATAATTAATATTTAAATTAATTAACGTGTTTTTTCGGGTTAGATATCAAATCGGTATATCAGTTGCAACCTCGCCTTTTATCTGCTATCGCGTTTATCTGTTGTTTTTATTTTATTTTTCGCAGTTATTTAATTGTACTCAGCAAAGTTTCATTAAATAAATTAGCAAGAATGTGTTGATGCAATTTGCTAAGGCTATTTGATCGTGATGACTTTAAAATGTCACGTTAGTGATAGGTGTATCTTTGCAAACAGCGTAGAACTCGTATTCTATATGTATCGAAAAGAAATTGGGTCATCGGAAGATAACGGTGAGAGATTGGAAATTTATATGCGCGTTCTTTTTCCTGCATGTCTTCTTCGAGGTGATTCATCGTGTTTATTGGCGTATAAAATTAACATTTAACGTCGATGGAATCTTGTGTGCCTGATCACGCGGCAGCCAATCGTATTGGATTTCCTCTTTCGACAATAAATTTCGCAATGGAAATTTTTATATAACACTTGAGGAGCTCATTTACTAACTCGTTCGAGAATAAAAAATACGCTCGTTGCAGCCATTCAATCATTTTTTTACGTTGCGAGATAGGATTATGCAAATATTGTTGCTGTACGCATTCGCAATATTCGCTTAAGAGGTTCATTACCAAGCGATAATTAAAAAAGCAATTATTGAACCTCTTTAATCTATGCAATTTTTAATTATAGAAAAATAAATGCATTGAACATGTGGATCATTTCCATAAACGTTAATCGCACATCAGATTCGCAAATTTTTCGCCGGAATTTAGATAACTTGCGATTTGGCGCTCTGTCACAATCGGACGCAGATCAGAAAAAATCTTATATAGACCTTAATTTCTCTAACTAGTATTATTTTTACGCGGCGATGCTCTGCGTTTACGCGATACATAATTTTCTACCGTTTACGCGTTCGTAGTATTCTGCGATACTTTTTGAGAGCCGTTTACGCAGGCGCGAAGTATAATAGTGTTCCTACGGTCCATCGTGAGGTTCCTCTCTATAATACACACGCGGTATTTTTAAAAGACGTAAATGCGATTTAGAGGAATTATCAGTTCAAATAATAAGTCAAAATGGATTCGACAAGTAATATTGTGAGTACTATAATTGCTGTTTTCGCTAAACAACGTCAAGAAATATTGACGGCTGAACTACGTCGAGTAGAACACGATACTTGGAATCAAATTCGCCGTTTACGCGAGGTATTAGCACGGAAAGTATTAGCTAAATGGAGTAACTTATGTTGAATTATCGTAAGTTACTACAGAAGTAACAGCTCGCGTAAACATAGTATGAGAGATTTTCGGTTCACGCTTTGCTTCTCTCAACAAAATTGCTTCGCCAGAAAACCGACACCGGTATCCGGAATTGCGAAATCCTGGCCTGATGCCACACTTATAGCGCGGTTTCGCGAGGCGTCTGCGGAGCGTCCGCAGCTGATGGCGATGGTCGTCGTCGTCGTCGTCGGCGATTCCGTCGGGCACCCGACAACGACTAGCATTGCGACGGCGCATTCGTCAACTGATACCATCATTGATAGGCGCGCGCGTAACGCGTCCGCGTGTACGAACGGCGTGTGCAGGCACGGCTGTGTGCGCAAATATTTTCACGTGCGTGACTATGCGACGTGGGCGGCGGGGGACGATGGACAAGGGACGTTTGGCGAACGGTGGAAGGCTGGATGTTCTCGCGAGTCCCGCGATACACTTAGTCCACGTCCGGCACATCGCGACTATACGCGAGCCGCTCCGCGCGTTTTATCCTCCGCTTTATACCGGCGACGAGGTGTGACGGGCTGATGTGATCTGGCACCTGCCGTTTTTACGGAAAATCATTCGCGAGGTTGAACGCGCGCCACGGGAGATTAACGATGTGCGGCGCGACAAAGATACGATTGTGAATCGGCGGGACCGTCGCGGTCGTTTATCCTGGTAAAATAATCGAGAGTTTACTTACTTGATTTTAATTCATGTGTTTGGTAGTTACAAGGAGATGGGATAAGCGTGTGTAAGGTAGTTGAATATTTTAAACTAGATAGTCTTGAATCTTGATCATTTCGATTTGAACTTGTTGCATCGAAGTTTATATATTTATTATGTGTTGTACCGAAATTTATATTGTTCCGCGTAATCGTAAATAACTGTGATCGAAAATTTATGAAAATTGTCACGAAAAAGAGTTCTAATATATATGTATATATCAGCATTCATTAATAAATTCCATTCCTGAAATTTTGTAGATATACCTTATATGTAGACAATTCCACGTTAAATCGCACAAGAAATGTCCTCATATTTTTAAATTAATCAAAACTTTTTTCGCGTGAAATATACCTACATAAAAGAGATCTTTAATATAACTCCAGAGATATTAATTTTTAAAGTTCTCATTTTTCATGAAAATTGTGTTGCTTATAACTTTTGCAAAAAAATTTAGACGAACAAAAAAATACGTATCTCCTCATTTTATGTATATTTCATGAAAAGTTTTGATCGATTTAAAATACGAGGTCATTTCTTGTCTGATTTGACGTGGAATTGCCCATAATATGTATCACTGATAAATATATGTCATCATTTTACCGTGAAAATCGGTAGTCATTTTTAACCTTCGATTGACGCAGTTAAAATACAGAGCAATTTTTGTAATTTTACCTCAAAACGTTAAACTTAATTCAAATAAAATTAAATTTCCGTTAAATATTTTTTCGGTTTACTGTCTTATGGTAAAAGTACTTGATTTATTTTAATATTCACTTTAGCACAGTAAATTTACCACTAATATGAAATAGCACTTTTCCATACAACCGCTATTCTAGAAATTATATGATTATAATGGTAATTTTATTATAGATTTTGTGATTTTTACTAGTAAAATCACAAATTTCACATTTTATATGCTGATATTTTAGATATTTGACTGCTTAACATTTTATTACGGGGCGATTACGATAACTTGCGCCCCTTGATTTGACTGTGGTTTCTGGTAGTATTTTTTACGCTGAACAAAAAATTATATAGGTCTTATAGGGCTAACTGCTCTAGTTTCCGAGATATGCAGTATTAACTGTTTAAATAAACATTATCTATTTAAAAATTCAAATTATTTATTTTTAACTTTAATACTGTATATCTCGAAAACTAGAGCAGTTAGCCCTATAAGACCTATATAATTTTTTGTTCAGCGTAAAAAATACTATCAGAAACCACAGTCAAATCAAGGGGCACAAGTTATCGTAATCGTGCCTTTATTACTGATAATTGATTACACTTTCCCTCTTGCTCATTGACCTTTATCATTCGCTTTTTTTATGATTTCAATCATCCTTTAATATTGTTCAATTATAATGATTAAGAAAATTAATATCTAACTATATTGATAGTAATATGTAATAGAATATTTTAATTGATTTTACTTCGTGTGATGAATATTAACACATAAGTAAAGATATTAAATCATGCTTCTTTAAACATGTAAAAATATTTTAAAACGTTTTAATATGAAGATATTAGAACATTTTAAGATAGCACTTGAATTAAATTATTACAACATATGGATTGAAAAAGTATTTTAAGAGAGGGATATTTAGATTTCAGTATAGAATAAAATTTATCTTCTAATCGAATGCTCTCTTTGAAACGTTTTGAAATTAATTGATATTCTTCGTCAATTAATCTTTTACTTATCATAATAATATTTGAGTATAATTTAGTGCGATTAATCAACATAACTGTCAATCTTATCGCAGTTTTTTCAAGGACATCAACGTGATCATAATTTCTAATAGTATTATTAATTCGGGATCAAAGATGTCCAGAGAGCAACAACGAACAACGAAAATTCGATTCGATTTCTAATGTTAATACATTTTGTACTGTACATAATTATCGGTGTCCCTATTGACTCATTCGAATCTTGATGTTATTAAATGCGGGTTTAATTAACATACAAAGACTCCCACGCACAAACGCCTACGCAAACGCGTAGCTGCATTCACGCGAGATGATTGTTAGATCGAAATAGCTTATTACAGATTATTAAGTCCTAATTACCAATACTGTGATTCATCGTAATGTACACGGCAAGTCTCTCGCGAACCCACAAATGGAATCCGCAAATTGGTAGAATTGATTCCTGATGCAATTTTGCAATGACGCAATATAGACGTTCCTCAGAAATGGGGACCTTTTACAAAACTTCCATTTGAATGTCGACATTATTTAGCGCTTGAAATTTTAAGTGCTTCTGGCATTGATATTTCAATCTTGCCTTCATCCGAGATCCGAGACGTAGAAGATGGAAGAAGTGAGATCGATGTTTGTTTGGATTTTAGGAAATAAAGCGGCCTCAATAAAAGAGGAAGGACTGATTTGGTTCGTCTCTCGATGATACCTCTGCTCGATTTAATCAATCTCATTATTACTCGATATTAATGACGTGACGGAGCTTGGCACGAAGGTTTGAGAGAAGTTGTAAACGGACACCACTATTAATTAAAATGAGTGGATTCTCCGGTGATTGCAGCATGCAACCGACGCAGGTGAATAATTTTATCGACGAATGAATAAAAGTCATGAACGGTCGCGAAAAGAATAAAGAGGAAAATCGCATATCGAGGAAATAAGTCTTCGCTTTGAGTTAACGAGATATTTTTAGCAGTCTTACCAATAAAATCCTGGATTGCTAAAGTAACGATAGTCACATATCCGTCATATATTTACCTTCAAGATCTATATTTCAAAAAAATTAATGGACTTTTGTCCCAAAGGGATGGCGAGAACCAGTAGAGAATTAAAGTCAATATAATTCCTACTTTTACGCGAAACTGCATTAAATACGCTTTGATGTCATTCTTGCCGCTAATAGCATATATTAATCTAATATGTAATTTAGCGTCACTTTTAACGTACCTACATATATAGCATATATTAATTCAATATGTAATTTAGCGTCACTTTTAGTATATAATATCTACGAGTATATAGAATTAATTTTCAGTCTTTTCGTTCTTTTAACCGATAAAATATAAAATGAGATCGACCGAGGGTATTAAAATTGCGCGATATCTAGATGTTTGGTATGAGTGAAAAATTGAAAGATCGAGAATGGATGCCTCTGATTGCAGGAGATCAAAGTCTACAAGAGGCGATGGCAGGTCCTCATTCTTTTCGTGGTGTACAGCGCCAGCAACTCCATGCAGTGGATTCAATACAGTATTATTTCGAACATTGTAACGAAGTATTACAACGTTTCGGATTATACAGTGGACATGACGAGCATGATATACATGATAACGTACATACCGTTGATATTTCCCGCCAGTTATCTGCTTGATAACTTCGTAAGTAACAGTCACGACGAGGGTAGAATGGAATAATGGAAATGTATACGATATTTCGGAAAACTGTCGTGTATTCCCTTGACTACGAATTTCTTTCACGTACTCAATTTTCGAGATTACCAGAAAGCGGCGATCGAAAAAAATGAACTTCTTGATTTTCTTAGGTTTTACTTTGCGAACTGCATCGGCAAGTAGAGATTGCGTGGTTTATTAAGAGTTTTTATAGTACATGATGTGTGTACATTTCGTCTGAATTTCACTGAACGATACAACGCATCCCGTGCTGTTTTATGGACGGTTTTACATTCGTCGCCGAATTGCACCTGAATACAGAATCATATATCTGACGTCGAGCGAGACAGTCGGCTTTCGCGTAATCTCACAGATGATGAGGCGAGAGTCCCGTATCGCGTCTTTTTCTTAAGTCACTTTTTTCCAAGCGATGCCCGACCGAATAACATTTTATTGCACACAATCGCGGATATTCCTGCTCATTAATATCTGTGCAAACAGACGAATATATCGGAGAACGGGTGGGGTTTTAGGGCCTCAGGTGTACGGTGATCGTTGGGGCGCTCGGGACCACCATCGGCTCCTGGATAAAAGTGTTCAGCATAGCCCCCGATCGCTTCTGGGTCACGTTCGTCGGTCAAACTGTGGTGGCAATCAGCCAGACCTGCATTTTGTCCGTTCCAGCTCGACTGGCCGCGGTATGGTTCGGGGACAACGAAGTCAGTCGAGCCTGCGGCATCGGTGTCTTCGGCAATCAGGTAAGGAAGTATCTTTGTGTGCCATCAACCTTAACACGATATATCTAGGATAGAATTTATATTCGAGCTTTGAGAGAGGCTTGAGAATTTCAATCTGAGATTTTCTCTCTCACTCTTTCTCTCTTTCTCGAATTGATTTCTTTCATCAGGTCGAGTAGACACTTTGAATTGTGTCAAAAGTCCAAATAAATTGTTTTATTTTCCAAATTTCCCTTAAAAGCTTAAGGATTTTTTGAAGGAAAATATAAGAAAAACTAAAAGAAGAAATGTAAGAAACGTTAAACATAAGTGATGATTATATCTTCTGCTTTTTGAATAATGTAAGAATTTAATTTTTCACTATTATATACATTTTGAATTTACTATGTGTTATCTTCGCGTAAGTATCTTCGTAAAAATATACGACAGAAGGAGTATCATCCCCCGTCTTGCAACATGCTAAACTTCGCGACGCATGCAAATTGTTAATCTACCCAATAAAGTCGCTCTAATTACCCGGATGAAAGCGCGAGATAATGTTAGCATCGTAATTCGATATAATAAGTCAAATAAATTTTCATTTTTATCGAACGTATAATTCAAGCTAATTTAATTTTACATAATTTCGATGGAAAAGTCATGTTGTTAAAAATTCCTAAGAATTTACTGAAAAACTGAGTTTTTGATTAAAATTCTTATCTAACTGGCTATTCTATTTAATTTAATTTAATCTAATTTCATGTAATTTCAATCGAAATATTATCGTCTTGAAAATTTTTAAGGATCTTTATGCTTGTCTCTTGAGTTGAATACCTGCTATTATGTGTAAGGCCCGATTTTCCGTGACGTCAAACGTCGATGTGTGATAGCACTTGTTATTTCAAAAACGTAAGAGGAGGCAGGCACTCGACATTGTCACCGGCAACACGTGTCACGTGCGTGCAGACAATGAGAATGGATCCCGCGTGCGGAACAACGGAAGTGACAGTCTGGAGTACTCGCTGATCGACGAGGAGGGTGCCTCGGAAAGATTTAAATTGCGGCGTGATTAGGTGGGAAACCGAGTCGAAGTGGGCACCCACGTTTAATTTCGCTACCTCGACAGACGAACGGCCGTGTGTCTACGCGAGGAGGAGCTGACTGATGGCAGGAAGAGGGGGGGCAGGGGAGACCCTCTACGTCGCGAGGGATTCAATTGATCCAAGGTGCCGCAGACCGTGCTGTCGCTATCATTTTATCAACCGTCGCGGTCGCACTTTATCGGGGAATCTGTCGCGCCTTAATTGCACCGATTTCGCAATACGATAAAACGGAAGCTCAATCCGATGCATTTTACACAACCGCGGCCGCGTGTTGTAATTGCGAGTCTGCAATTGAAAATCCCAGCATTTCGCGTCGCGCTAAAGAATCACGAATTTTTAGAAGAAAGAAGAGATCCAATATCTGGCCTCGTCTTTCCTGTCTCTTCTGCTTTTTAACTTCTGACATAAGTAGAGGTGATAATGATGAATAATAAGTTATAGAGAATATAAGACACGTTCTTGCAATTATTAGAACGATACATATAACGAACACTTTTTTTTAAATAAATATACATATAATATTGGCCTTTTGAAATGCGTTGGCTCATATACGGAAATTATGCGTTTTAACAGCTAGTAACGAAAATATTTCGCTTTGATAACAATGTAAAGATATACATATATGAATAATATTAATTTAATTTGTTTGGCAAGCACGCACAATAGTTCCGTTCTGAAGACAGATCTTGCCATGTATATCGTAATCGGAGAAGATCTTGAATTTACACGGCAACCATTTTTTTCTGTCTTTTTCCTGGCTCGACGATAATTTCTTAGAACGTTCGTCACTCGGATTTCTGTTGCAGCTGGGTATAGCTATCGGTTTCTTATTTCCGCCGATGTTAGTGCCGAACAAGGAGATCTGCGACATCGAGAGGGGGCTTCAACGTATGTTCTATATCGTCGCGGCTTTCACGTCGTTCGTGCTAATCCTCATATTACTCCGTACGTGTATATAATGTTCACTTATCGATTATACAGTTACGCAATCTGGCAATAAGATTCCGAAGTCGAAAGATTTAAAGAATATAATATATGACATACAAATGAAAATAATCGACATTTGACTCAAAATATTAATTTCAAAAAAATTGTGAAATTGTGAAGACTTCGCAAGGAAGATTATTGAGTAGAAGTTATTAAATTTTAAATTATTTAATAAAAAATTATTAAATAGGAAAACCCTTTGCAAAACTTTATATTAAAAAAGATTACTTTATATGCTTTATACAATTACTATCATTATTTATTCATATGTTATTGCTATTATTAGTAGTATCAAGGAAAATATATATTTTGTACAAACGAGGATTGGTTTTGCAAGTCGAGATTTATTTAATCAGTTCCGGGATCTTATCGTTCAGCAGCGTACACAGAAAAAAAAGAAGTGTCAAATCAGCACTCGATATGCTTGTATATACGCAAGAATATATAATCTTGAAATAAGATTATATTGCGTTAAACGAAGAAAATTAGTGTTAAACGAAGAATTATATAGTTGAACCAAGAAAAAAAAAGTTGAAATAACACGTTGAAATTTTTATAAAAAGATTATAGTGATCTTGCGTATATATGAAACAATATAATCTTCTTATAAGAATTTTAACGTATTATTTCAACTTTATTTTTCTTGGTTTAACTATATAATTCTTCGTTTAACGCTAATTTTCTTCGTTTAACGCAATATAATCTTATTTCAAGATTTCCACGTATTGATTTAAAGATATTTTAAAATCAAGAATATTCTTTTTTTTCTGTGTATATTCTTCCGTTCTTTCGCTCTTAATAGAAACCGATAATTTGCAGTCTTCAAGTCGGCACCGCCTTTGCCACCTAGCTCCGCTCAAGCTGTGCAAAGAGTCGAGAAATCCGAGAGCAGCAGGGAGGTGAAGACATTTTTTGAGTCTATCACAAGACTGTTCTTGAATCGCGGCTATCTGTTACTTTTACTTAGCTACGGCATCAACGTCGGCACCTTTTACGCTATAAGCACCCTCCTGAACCGACTTGTCATCAAACAATTCCCGGTAAGCAGTTTATTCGAAGGTTGCGCGTGCTCTTCTCGATTTCCTATTTACTTTAAATAGAGGACGTAATCGAGAAGCTTATCTGTTCTCTGTTTAAAGAGAAGAACTAGCAAGCCGTTGTATTCTTTTCAGGATAGCGAGGAGGATGCCGGTCGAATCGGCTTGACGATAGTTTGCGCTGGAATGGTTGGCTCCATTGCATGCGGTATTTTATTAGATAAGACGCACAAATTCTGGTGAGCAGGATGTTATTTTACAGAATCGTGGAATTTTGCTTGACCTCTCATAGTATTATTTCGATAAATTAACTTAATCTTTTCTCAAATCAGTCATCTCAAATTGAACTGAAGATTTATAATAGTTAATCATTATGACGATAAACGTTACGAAGCTAAGAGAGAGATTTGGTCCACGCTAAATATTTTATCAAATTGTATTGGATCAAGTTTCATCTTGATTTATTTGATAAGAGCAAATGCTATGCGATTGAACACAAGAAATATGAATTTTCAGGTGGACGACGGTAGGAGTGTACATTTGTTCCTTGGTGGGTATGATAATCTTCACTTTCACACTGGACAAGAACGTGGGGATATACGTTGTATACATCACGGCTGGCATTTTGGGGTAAAGTTCAACGATTATTATCATAAAAACATTATTATCATAAATATTATCGTAAAAAAATTTTTAAGTTACTTTATTGACTTGTGTGACATTAAATTCTAGTTTAATTTATTATTAGGTGTTTTACATCTTGGATGAATTTCGTTGAAAATCTCTGCCGTCAAAATTTGTTTTATCTCTTCCTTAAAAATTTAGAAAGTCTCGGAAAGCGTGATGGATAATTGAGCGGCCGTCTTTGGCTTGAGACTCGATCTCGAAATTTCATATTATTTATATGTATTATTTATATTATATCACGTGAATATTTTTATAGCTTCTTCATGACTGGTTACCTGCCGGTCGGTTTCGAGCTTGCCGCCGAGCTCACGTTCCCGGAGCCGGAAGGAACATCGACGGGTCTGCTGAACGCGGTCGTGCAGATCTTCGGCATCGCCTTCACCCCGCTTTATCGCTACCTGCTTAACGTTTGGGAAGATTTTTGGGCGAACGTCACGCTATGCGGCATCCTCGCAGTTGGCGTTTTGCTCACGACTATAATACCCAACGATCTGAGACGTCAGAAAGCGAAGGCTTGACAATCCGAACGGCAGTCGCCGTAATAAGCGACCAGCTTCTGCGGTTGGAACGAATAGTTCTCGACAATACTCCCTATAACTTGTTACCTAGCCTAATTGGGACCTGAAAGTCACGTGTATATTCATCTAAAGATGGTATATCTTTTTCGAGAAAAGGGACTAAAAGGATTAATAGGGGCCCTAAAAACATAGTCGGATAGTATGATACGAAAAGTGTTTACTTTTCGTAGGACCCAGATTTTTATTTTAATAGAGAGAGATTTAACACTTAGTGCGCCTAAGTGCCGAGATGCCTAACGTTGAGAGATGTATCGAATAATAGACAAATATTTTTATGGAAGAATTGAGAGCCGGATTTTTATCGAAAAATTCGTAGTAGAAAGACAATGGTACAATTGACTTTAAGAAATGGCGTGGAAGAAAGCTATATATGTATACAATATATAGATATATGTGTAGATACATATATTTTTGTCGTCATTGTTATTAGATATAGTGGAAACAAAGTGGTCTAACAAATATGTGTACAAACGACGAGGAAAAACAAAGATCGTCGGAAAATTCTTGATCCTGTTACTAGTTGAACTTTTTAATCTCAGGCAGTAGTATTTAGACGGTATTATGCAGTAACGAATTAATTCTGAAAAGCAGCGAATCGAGGTTTTAAATTATCATGAGATAATAATTATATAAAAATTGATAGAAGTTTATATTGCGGAATTATAAATTTTTTATCTATGACACAATATTGACAATACTATTGAATTTTTATTTTCCATTTTTTTAAATTTCCATATTCTAATTTTGTAATCAAGGAAATATACATAAATTTCTTAGCTCGAGTATGCTATATATACTAAGGCGAATTCATTGTTGCATAATGTCTATTTAGGAAATATGTAGCTGTGAGTCTATACAAATTGTTATCGGGCAGATACTACGCGAAACGATAGACATAGTAATTAAAAGTGATAAGCGTAATGACAGTGACGGTTCGAGTTATAGCTTTATTGCGGTAATAAATGAATGTTACATTAAAATACCTGCTAAATAGAAAGAAACAACTATTTCAACGATGAACATGAATTCCATCTCTATTATCGCGGCATTAATTATCGACTGGTGTCTACTCTATTAATCATTGCATTAAAATGATAATTATATAACGATCGTAATGTTGCAATCGACGCGATATGTGATTTTATTACCGCAAGCTTACTCTTTATTGTGCACTAAATCTACAATGTGCCTAGTTTGGATCATTGTCATTCACGTGGAACCTGATTTTTAATTGCTTGATTGTTCGCCTTGTGATAAAAAGTTATTTAATTCAAGTTTAGATATATATTATTAATATTATTTTCCTACTTCGAATATACGTGTATATATATATACAATCCTCTGAATATATGTATATATTTTTTCGAAAGACAAATGTTTCATTAGGATGTAGAGCTATTTATAAAAACCTTGGTTTTTCAACCATGGCGTCCATTCACAGATGATATCACACGCAAATATTAGGTGCTTAAAACCGAAGTTACTATAGCATTAAGAGAATGTAAAGTCGCGCTTTAAAATTTCTGCGTTCATCTCGTGTGTACTATTAATTTTATTTTAAATTCTAAAAGTGAAAGCGTAAGAGTATTTGCGTTACGCAATATTTAATATGCTTCTTCAAGACCGTACAAGCAAATAGCTATTACACAACAAAGTAATGTGAAGGCGTCCGCCTTCGAATCAACGACAAATAAATCGTCTTCCAATGTGATGTTTCTTCATTATATTTTTTTAGGCCATTTATTGTGTGTTCTCACAAAGTTGTTCTATTTTATAAATAAAATGTTGAAACACCAAAATGCATATTTGTATACAATCATTAAGCTAAGTCATAAGAAATGTATTAATCTTTAGAAATATATAAAAAATATATATTAGATATTAAGACAAATAATTTCATATATAGATATATATTGATATAAAATATCGTTTTTAGGTAATGGGACTGAAGATCCATTTTATTACCATTGAGGTTTACATTTATTTAAGAAATTTTCTATTTTACAATTACTTAAATATTGTGTTCTCGTCTCTCGATAATGTATGCGCAATGTGTGGCGAGATGAGAGCTCACCATATTTTACATTGATTTGAATGAGGTAATGATTGTAATGAGTTTTTGCATACTTATTTAAGTAAGTAGTACGTTTCCAACGTTGCGACGAATATAAAAAGTTTTCCATGATTCAAATACGAAATTACAGATAACAAAGATGAAAACTCAAAAATAAGTGTATTTTTTACATTTGCATTATTTGTTACAAATGCATTTATTCAATGAGTTTCTTCATCCTAAAGAAGCGTCGGAAGTAGAAGAGTTGCCAGGCGGACAAACCGAAGAGGACGCATATGGAGAATAAACTGAAGTACAATACTCGAGTATTTGTGGCCTCTGAAACAAAGAAAGATGATCAGATTATTGAATAGTGTATTAAGCTCCAACCACAAATACTTAATTATCAATTCATTATAACAATTATCAATCGCGTTTATAATTTAGAAGTTTGAGTATACAATTCAAAGTTCATCATTCTCTTTAAGTTTAAAGTTATTTTCTTCCACTATTTTACGAAAATAACGAAAAGTAATTCTCTTTTTTTTTTTACCGTTTGTGTCTCTCATTTCTTCTTCGTTCTTGCGCATTCTGGCGAAGTCTTGCACTATCGCCTCAGATAAATCCTCCAACCGTTTCAATTCCACTTCTACTGGTTTCAACTTGGCTGCTTCGCCGATCTGTTAACGAAAAAGATAATAATTTTCACCGGAAAACGGTGACATTCTCGACGGAAACCTCAGCGGTTTCGTTAGTACTGCGTAATACAATCGATACAAATCAATGATAAAAAACGCAACTATTATAGAATTAAAGCTAAATAATGGATAATTTCTCTGCGTATACGTGTTTTGCACAGAGTAAAAAAATATATTAGGTAATGTGGTATACAATGATTGCAGTAGTTTTAATTTTTGAGCGGCCCAATGCGATAAAATCAACTAATTACTTTAAATGCTCTCATAGACTTCTTTACTGTTAAAAATCTTATCTCATAATCAAACACAAGTAAAAAATTGCACAATTTTCGCTCAAAAACATTTAAGTAATACCGAACATTTCAGCTCGAACTTTCTCTTTTAGAAATAAAATTAAGATATCCCAACTGTAGCAGAGGGAAGTGTTTCAATTTTAAGAATGATTAAATTACATGATTGAATTAATATTCCATGTTTTTAGTATTATTGCAAAAGAATTGAAACATTCGGTATTAAAATGTGTTACTGTGTTATACTGCTATTATGCTACGCTTAAGGATGTACCATTAACATATTTTTTAAAAATCCAGCAAAAAAAAATGTTTTATATTGAAAACATTTTCAGTATTTAATTTTTGTTTTACTAGGATATAAATTCAGTGGAGAATACAGACAATACAGTTGAATATAATTAGTGTTTATATGGATGAAATAACAGCTCTCTCCGTTAACGGAACATCCGCGATAAAAGCATGCACAAATTAATGAAACAGTGTTGCGCTCTAATAGCTTAATTCTAAAGCTGTCAATGTATGTATAAATGTCGGTTCGTGATAAAACGCATGCCAACGAGAACACAATATCGAGAAAACTCTACTTTACCAACTGCACCGCGGAAACAAGCCACATATAAAAAGAAAGTAGACAAAGTAACGTCAGATAGTTCTCGTAATTCCCCGGGTATGATAATTGTAAAGAAACATATGCAATGATATATAGTGGACTTACGCCTTCGTAACTCTTCGCCTCAATGCCACGTTTCGTGATCAGCTTAACTTCTTGCTTGGCACCACGTGTATCTGAAAGAATTTTCACACGTCAGAGTTAGCTGAAATATTCTTCTAAGAAGATTATACTTTATACAATCTCTTATATTTTACGTAATAATCCTTTGTATATCCTCTAGATAATTTTTTAAATATCTGTGTCCCATTGCAATTAAATTATATCACATAACAGAACAATCTAACGAGTTAAATTAAAAATTAGGTACACGTACGGGGTCCAACACGCGAAATAAAGCATATCTCGAAAGTATCATAAGTTTCCGTTACAAAGGAGAACTTTAACAGCTTTCCATGGGGAATATCCTCCTTCTGAGACAATATATGTCCTTTGGAGTCCTGAATCTGTAAGAAATAAAATTATTATTAGAATTTATCTCATTATAATTTACATCGTTAAACCGTATTGACATTTGTGATTTTAGGAGAGAAACAAATAGCGAGTTCTGTCACAGCTGTTATCGAACCGCGAAGGGTTAACATAAAATGTCAAGTAACGCTTAATGCTCCTGCAGGAATATCTCAGCGAAGGATGAACGGAAATTCGTGGATCCAGGATCTACCTACCACGTAATTCGTCTTCTGATTCATCACCTCGGATACCTCGTACTCGCCTGTGACGAGTACATTCGCATGGACTTCCTCCTTCAGACACTTGTGACTGTTCGGCTCGAGGTAGAACATGATGCCGTGAACCTGGGCGACCAGGAGAATCGCCAGGAAGGCTTTCACGTGAGCCTGAATCATTTCGCTCCTCGTTCTCGTCGATCGTCCTGAAAAAGAGACGTTTCTCCGTGTCAACAGAATATTCCTCGCTCACATAACATCCACAGCATCACGATGCGCGATGCACGAATTGCACGATGAGGTGGCAGCCACATTGGCCATTAAATACCAGCAGTAAGTCAGAAAGGAAGACGATTTTGCCGGGGAGACTTTTTAGCATATGTTATCTTTCGTAATCGGGCAAAATCATCATCTTTTCCTTATCAAAGAGAAAACGGAAAACTAATCAGATTAGAGAAATAGGATTTTAGAATTAATTAACAATTTTTTTAAATTAAATAGGATCTATTTTTTTATCAAATGGGATTTAATAGGATTTTAAAATTTAACAACTTTCAAAAATCCTACTTTGGAAACTTTTATGACTTTTAAATTCAATCTTAACCAATGATTTTTTCCACTTTTTAATAAACTGTCAAAAAATAGTACTCCGAGAACTTCGCAATTTTTTAAATCCTACTTCTTAAAATATAATGACCGAGTTCTTAATTATTAATTTGGAAACTGAAAATTGATCGTAGATATTAGGTATGCGAGTCGTCGTCTGAGTATCTCGCGTAGTCTACGACTCTGCCAGTGCCGTGTACGCAAAATCTGCGGCTGCATTTCCTAACCTCGTCTAACCTCTCGGAGCAGGTGATTAACATTTTGAACGTGTTCTGGCGTTTGACATATGCTACCATCGTCAGAATGGTCCTGTTGGAGAACGACGTGGTAACTTGACGTCTCGTCGCCGATATTGCTCTCTCACGTATCAATGACTAACCGACGAATTTTCATTGCAGTTCTTAGCGGAGTTAACCAAACTCTTTGACAAGTCGCGTCTTTCAGGCGCGGTGTCGCTTACTATTAAAAGATGTGAGTATGCTCCGTTTTTTTTTTTTCATTCAAAATATCTGTTGCTAAAGCTAAAAGGCAAAAATGACAATTCTCCAAAATAGAGTAAATTATTTGGAAGACCCTAGCAGTCCTTAACCCTCTGAATTGTGTAGCTTTGACGAGAAACAGAAAGGGAATCTAAAAATATAAACTTTATACACTTTTGTTGTGGTACACACTTTTATGATTTGTTCTCTTTCACTTTTTTGCATTTGTATTAAGGAGTAAACATTTATATTAAGTATTTGTATTAAGAGTACCAAACATTTGTATTAAGTTCTCCTTTTCGTTCCAGTTAATGGATACAACAAACCGGTGCCTAGGAAAGATAGACCTCCTCTACCGAGTCCTACAGAGTATCTTTGCCTAGTCCGAGCATCGCTTCGCAATAAAAAAATTTCCACTGTTGTACGTATCTTTCGTCGGCGCGGACAACAGTCAGTAATCGTCTGCACCACTCTGAGACATGATTTTCATCTTTCAGATCCATTCCAAGGATGTAAACAAATTCCAGCAGGCGTATTGGAATCTCCTGAAGACGAACATAAGCGGGCTGAAGAAGCTGAAGAAGACGAAATCGGCGAAGCCGAAGGTTCACTGACCCAACGAGGGCTAACTGCGCGTTGTTTATTTTTTTTTTTGTTATTAAAACTTTCATACTGTGTTCGTCACACGTATTTATCGACACCTGTCTACTGTATAAGCCGACGACAGAAGGCGCGTCTTATGCAGCATTTTGTATTGACTGATGTACAAAAGGTTAATAATACTGTTATGAAAGTATATACACAAGTATATATGCGACCACTAATATATTATAGTAGAGCACACTTTCGTAAATTTAATGCAACGATAAAACGACAAAACAATAAGGGATATTTATTAAGAATCCACGACAGATAATTGGGATAAACTGTTTGACGATCAAAAACTTTTTAAACGGAGTTTATATTGATTTGTAATATTGTATTGCTCAGATACATAGATCCAATATAAAATTTTTCATAGTCCATTATTATATCTATTTTCTTCTTGTTTTTTAATTGTGTTATTTGGATAATATGATATGGTAATTTCTTCTGCAAAGCTTGTACTTCAGATATAAGAACTCGTTGTCGATCTCTTCAAAATACATTTAAATTCTATTGCCGTCTTTCTACTCGCGAATAATAGAATCATAGTGACGTGAATTCGAGATATATCATTCCTCTAATGGTTCGTCGCAGAAATGTTGTCTCAGGTGACGCGCGAAGTCTTTGTCCCCGTTCCGCGAGATTTATGATGCTGGACTCCCAGACGTCGCAAAAGTGTCTGATCGATTTATTGCTCGTCTACCGGTCGGCCGAATAAATCTTTTTCGCGAGTGACAATCCTCAAAATATAATTATCTAATAGCTGCGTAATATGCGAGCGGTTTATTTTAACGCGCTACATTATATTATGCGGATTTGTTAAAATTACAGCCTCTCGTATCTTACATTTATTGCGTCTCGGAATTTGGCTTGCGTTATTCTCGGCCCGAGTGTCTCATCGCGAATTCTGCAATCGTGTACCTTCAAGAGTAATAGTTGGAGTCCCCAACGTCGATAAAACTCGACACGTTACTCTTGTCGTTTGACAATGGTTCGAATAAGAATAATGTCGAATGGGAATAACGGAAGGGTTCGCAGGATCGGTATTGTTCCAGTATGTCACGCGACTCGATTTTATTTTTCGCGAATCCGCGCTTTCCTCATCTCTAAATAATCCGACGATCCGCGCGTGGCATTACACATTGTGCGAGTATTCTTTGGCACTGGACCCGAACGTGGACGTCGTGGACCGTGGATCATTGTGCAAAATCCTGGGGGGCTGCCAATGTAATACCTGATGTAATGAATTTATTGTTGTATACATTACGGTCGTGAATGATAAACAAATGCGGGGGAATCGTCATTCCTCGCGAGTTCTCCATTGTGCTAGTTTCGTCGTCGAGGAATGACGTGAATTAGATGACAGAAAATTGATCCTGAGAGACAGTTGAGCAATTTATTTCTTCTTGATACCTATAATGCTATATTTTCAGTTTGGAGAGCGAACTATACTAAGTTAATGTTGAAAGAGATTGAAGAATATACATGCTTTTTTTAGAACTTGCAATTTTCGCGATAGATATTGAAAATCTCATACACTTGTTACTTGTAGCAACAAAATTTTTCGCAAAATATTACGAATAATGGAGCGCAGGAATAAATTGACATGACAGGTAGAAATAAACACCGATCTGTATTCGAGAAGAATTCGGGATATGTCCGATGATTACCTTGACACGATTGTCCAGCTCCAGAATGCACGAGCTGTATCTCATTCTAAGAATATCGTTCGTAAAAATATACATTTTTTCTGGCCGCGAATCAGGCCTCAAAGCGGGGTTTCGGATGATAAACAGAACAGTCGTAAATTGAACATCAATCGAAGAAGAAAATTAAATGGTTCGATGCGAAAGAAAAAAGGCAACTCAAAGATATTAGGTTTCCAATCAGCAAAATTATATCTGTTTTAGCTCTCAGCTTTCAAAAGCATTCTTCTCGACCTTCTCGTCTTATTGCTATTCTGATTACATTTTATTTTTAATAATCTTCCGATTGTATTAATTTTTGTTTTTTTTTTCTATTTTTTACTGCTATGTATATTTCACTTTTTCTTTTATCCCTATAAAAATCTACTTTTGGGCGTGATCTCGCCTCCTAAAGTTCGGACGTCGTTCGCGGGTGCTACGTCGACGAGGGTGGCTACGTCCTTAACACTATTCTATTTTTTTCGCGGGTGCATCGGCTCGGGGAGCGGCGCGGGGGTCCGCGGAGTGACGCAATTCTCGTTTCGTTCCCGCGAGTCATACGTGCGTAGACGAGGTGAACGCGGTCGCGGCGAAGAGGGGCACACGCCCGAGGAGAGGAGAGTCCGCGGACTGGTCCGGACGAAGAAGAAGAAGAAGAAGCGGTGCCGACGGTCGGGGAAGCAGAATCGTACGAACCTCCATCGCGGCCGCATCGTCGTCGCGTATCCCACCCCTTCGCACGCGTGCACGAAGAGAGAAAGAAAAGAGGAAAACGACACCCGTTTAGCGCGCCCGAATTTTTCGATCGACGAATTAGCGGTACCCTTGAGAGAAAACCGAAGAGGCCAAGCAGCGACAATGGTTTACGAGAGCGACTTCTACACGACCCGGCGACCCTACTCGCGGCCGCTCGTCTCTTCCTACACCGTCACGGTCAGTATTCTGAGTCCTGAGACTCTGGGAGTTGTTTTTTTTTTTTGCGCCAAGCGAGAGAGCGGGCTGGAAGTATGTCTTAATAATGTTTTTTGCTACACGTGGCAAACTAACGTCGAGAAAGAGAGAGAGCCCCGTTTGCGACAGGAAGTGTATACCATCCCCTGTAACCGCCAGACACAGCTGGACCGCGCCCGACGTCTCACTGGTATCTCTTATTGTCAGCGCATTGACGCTTTCCCCCTCGCGAGAATTAATCCGTTTTTAATCGGTGTTCAATACTGGAAATGCTTTGTTGATCTGAAAACGTAGATCTGTGAAAATAGATGTCACCCGTCGTGATTTTCAGTGATAAAGCAAGGATCACGTTCGAACATGTTGAAGTATATGCTGTTTTAACGGCACGTCGCGAGAAAAATCGGTCCAGAGAGAAATAATCGATTCGGGCCAAAATGGGTTAAATAATTAATCGATGATTGACGGGGTAATTATTGCGCGCGATCGCTGGATGGGGGTCAGCGTTTTATTTATGACACGCGATATGACGACGATGATTCGCCTGCAGCGTAAATTAAATAGTTGAGCAATTCTCGGGTCAGGTTTCCTCCGAAGAGTTGTAGATTGCAAATTAAAAGAGAAAGATTTTTTGCAAAAATCTTAACAAAAAAATATTTTTGGCAATATTTTTGATATATTTCTCACTTATATATATTTTTTATTTGTTCAATCGATGTTAATCTCTCGGTGTAGGTATCTATTAAAAGCAGCACCTCGATAGAAGAAGATTAAAATGAATATCACAGAATGCCTGACTTACAATTTTGAATATTTTAATACTTGTCAAAATATCAGAATTTGTTCACTATTTTTACAACGGTCACTATTTTCTTAATGAACATTCATTCTGAAGCTTATAAACCCTTAACTCGCGATGTCGATGAGTAAGACATTTTATTCTCCATTTTCACAATTATCGAATATTATTTCCATATTCATTTAGTATTCATTTAGTTCCAAAGTTAATTTTAAGATGTAATCTAATTTAAAATTTAATCCCATTTAAGATCTTTAATCTTAAATGATAAAGAACATTAATAACGCTCTTCGTCTGAAGAGGATACGCAGGTCAGCGCGTCTCAGAAAAGAAGAGATGAGAATCGCGAGTGAAGGGTTGATTCTGTCCCGCGAGGTAGAATATTGCCGCGGGGAGATAAATGAGAGCAACGTTGACCCGCATTCGGCCGGTCGCGATTTCGCTGTTTGTCGGTCACGATCGACAATCCCGTGGCCCGTGAGACGTCGAAGGTGCGCGCGAAGCAACGAGTGAGAACTTGGCACTTGATTCCCTTATCCCCCTCCGGTTCGTCGACGAGGTCGATCGACGACAGAGAACGAGCGGCGCGACCGGAAACACCTCGACATTTTGCTTGTACCCCGACTTGTTCTCCGTCCTCGAGGGCCTCGCGTCCTCGTCGCTGCTTGTTCGTCGTCGAGCTCGACGCCGCGACTCACCGAAAAAAAAAAATAAATAAATAAAATCACCGCCGAGACAGATCTCTCGACTTCCACACTTCACTCCGACCACTGTGTTCACCACTATTACTACTATACTAGCACTGTACTACCAAATTTACTACTACTATTACTACTATATTACCATCTACTACTATACTACCGCTTTTCTGTGCACTCGGTGTCCCGGAGAACGGTGACCCTTCAGCCGGGAAGATCGGAAAGGGTACAGGGGGGTATGTCGGAAGCTTTTGGAAACTTCAGACGACATACATTCTTAAAAAACTGTATAGCATTAATCGTATCCGCGTGTGAGCTCGGAAATCAATCCCGCGAAACAAATCCCTCACGGCAATTCAGGGAAAGTCCTTGCTTTTCTTTTTAAATTTTTCATTGTTCTTTCAAATGGTATACTTGTAGGGAGACACTTGTAGGGAGGGTTGCAAGTAAGCGCGAATCCAATTCAATGGATTCGTATAAGGGCCCTTCCCGCAATACTTGTGATTTATTTTTGTGTCTTTTTCGTTCGTGTTTAGTACGGCTACTCTTGACGAGCTCAAGAGATAGCATTAGTTCTTGTTACATGGTTACGTTGTCCATGTCCATGACCCCGCAACAATCGGGGAGTTATCGTGTGCGTGCGACAGGACTCGCCGCATACCGTTGTACAGCTTGTGCTAATCGCAACTCGAGACGTTGTGAGAAAACCATTGTCCGACACGAATTTCTAACAAACGGTAGATATTTGATGTTGATTTTAAATGATGTTGATAGACAGTACTTCGGTGATTACCACCGAATAAATTAAATAACGCTAATTAAAATACGGTGAAGGCAGAGAGGAAGTACTGCGACAACATGGTATCTTCTAAAATTTATGTTGTCATTTTGTGACGGATTCTTAATCGTTTCGAAAATATTATGTACATAAAGATATTTTTCATAAATTGCTGACTCCAAATTGAAGATAAAAGTTAAAAAAAAAATTATTTTAAAAAATAATATTTTTTGATTTATAGCTTTTTTATATATCGCGAGGAATTGCCTTCATATTCAAACCTTAAAAAACATTCTATACAATATCCACATTTTTTTTTCATCGTGGACGTCATTAATTTTACTCGTCAGAGGTTCGACTCCGTTACTATTTGGCGAGAGGCTTTGTCTAGACATAGTTAGAATCGTCGAGGGATCGGAAATCTGGGTTAGCTTTAGGGATTGCCATTGATCATCAGTTGGACGATAAAAAAACCAGCCGAAAGTAGCGAGATAAATGGCACAACCTTGATAGGAAATTGTTCTTATGAATAAAATCGTCCATCCGAAAATTATGTTTAGTTCTCGGCTCATCACAGCTGAACGTAAATTCTTCGCATCCGAATCGCCATAATAATGTTAGAACGGCAGTCAAAATTAATAGTCTGCTTAATACGATAGATGTTTAAAAAATCATAAAATGTTATTGCGGAGTTTTTATTTAAAAACTCGCAAAAACGGACTTCGTTATAAAAAGCAGTGACTTTAAGAAAAGAACAATTTTTCAATTCGAGATAAAATGGCTATCAATTAAAAACGAGATTTTCCACAAATACCCGTAATAATTACGCGCCTTAATCATCGTTTATCAATTTTATTCCATATATTTTCGTCCGTCAAAAATATCAAGGAAAATAAATCTCGCGATTTGAAAAATGCAAATCTGCATCGTCGATACCGTGACATCACAGACATTTTGGCGACTAAAAGCGAACTTGCCGAGTTTCGAACTGCGACGCAAACTCCATCTCGAACATCATTTTCCGTTTTAAAATCTCTAAACGTATTCTGCCGAATCCTGCTCAGAGCCCGATTCGGATCGTCGGCCAAATACATTTTTCTGTCGACGCGGATTTGATATTCGCTGGGTCGCGCGGCCGTCTAAGTTTAACACGACGGAGTCCCGGAAAATGGCTGCAACGCTATGAATAGCTTCCGTTCTGTAATTCCCTGCCCTCCGGCAGCTCTATATTTATAATGGTTTTGGATTTTCTGATGTTAGACGGCTCCTGCCGGTTTTATCCTGCGCTTTTTGCACGGGGCGCGAATTTCCAACGCGCGAAAATATTCAGGTTTTCTCGTTTAGATCTGCACACGCGTTCTGAGAGTTTGACAAGATATCGAGCCGCCATACAACGATCCGTGTTGTTTGATACTGGCACGAGTCGCTCGTGCTTAATACGTGTCTATTTATAACGATTAAAATCAACCGCGCTTCGCAGAATGGATGAGCGTTTTGGCGCCATCGTCCGCAAAGAAATTAAAGGGACGGTATAAACTTCGAATGCCATAGCATTTTAGATTAGTAGAGTAATTCGCACAATAATGCTATATCTCGCCAAACAATGTAACACTAATTTGTCGATTTCCTGGTTTGGAAAGTAGATCACAGCAATAACACTGCAATTGCGATTGCAATAACGTTGTAACTATTTTAAATCACAATTAAGGTATGATTATATGTACAATCTCGTGTATTTATAGCTACGATCGTAACACAGTAATTGTAATTGTGGTAGTACTATAATTACGATTATGACGACAATGAAAACATAAAAATTTGGCATTAGATTTGGCACTCGAAATTCCGCCGATATCGACGCGCTGCAAAATTAGGTGCTATTCAGCTGCGAGGAATCGCGCGCGTAGGACGCCTTCCAGATTATCGTCCGTGACGATTATTAAGACGCTGCCGCCGCTCCGCGTTCTCGCGACTCGAGAGGAGAATCGGTGTTGCGTTACTCTGCCCTAATTTAGACGCACCGACGGCACGACGCCGACGCCCACCGTCGGATTTTCGTCGACGCGAGAATTCATATACGCCCGCCCGCCAGCCGACGCCAGCACGCGGATACATCTGTGCAAGGCATCATCTCCTTGCCGATCCGTATCGGATCCCCGTGTTGAGTCAATAATGATCCGCCTCCCCGAAATTTCTGATATAGAAAATTATTTATTATTTAATATGGAAAACGGTTTCAATTCCGGAAATATCTGGACATACATAAAGAATGTATAGTCATAAGATAAAAGATTATCTACGTAAAGGTTAAAAAAATTCCCAAATGGACAGCAAAAGTCATATTTAAATATTTTAGTTTCTGCGAACTCGCTTGTATGTATACCTACATTATATATAATCTCGGTCTCTGACATGAAGAATGTATCTTATTTTAGAAATATCCTTTCGCCCAAAATTTCACGCACATCATACATTCATACATATATAATCTTTATAATATATATATAAAGATTAATATATATATATATATATCCTTTTTATTTTCCTCTCTGCTTTATTTCTTTATCTAAATCTGATATGTTTATAAATATATAATGTGCGCGGTGAAATTGGGCGGAAGGGTATTTTTGAAGCAAGATACATTCTTCATGTCAGAGACCGAGACTGATTCGAGGTGTTTAATATCTTACATCGATGCACGTCTTTAAAACATCTCGCAAGTCTATATCGGGATCTACGGGATAAATGATATCTGTGCTCTGGCTACGTCGCGCCGTTTTACGACGACGCGTCTTTACGACCCGCCTGCAGGAAAACAGAATGATGACGAATGTTATGGGAATTTGGGCTTTTCTTACGCGCGAGACGAGCTTTGGCTGTCCGACACAAGTGTAGTTTATTACTACTTTAAAAGATACGCCACTTCTCCACCCTTATGGTAGGCTGAAAAAATAATAAGGGTCGACAAAGGTTTTTCGATATCAGCCTTTTTTTTATTAGGGTGGGATAAATCGCAAAAAATTATACTTCTTTCCTAGGGAAGATGCAACCTCCTTGATTATAAATTATTTCCAATGGTATATATCTATTATCTATATACAACAAATTTTCTCCATGCTATTTTCTGTTGTACAAAAATATAGAGAATTTTTTATGCTGTCGCCAGATGAAATAATTTGTAATAATATCTATACATTGCGTTGTTTTACAAGTCCACAAATAACATGTTAATGACTTAAAAACATTTATAAAATTTAAACACAAGGTATTTATTTCATATATTTCTCTCTTTGCAAAATTCTCAATCAATTAATTATTTGTTATCTATTCGTATGTAAACTGTTACTAACGGCATTAAGTTTTAGATACAAACTGGCAAGTCTAAATAAACACATGTATGTTCGCGTCGTCATTTTGATAGCATGTGTCATTTCACGTTAACGATTACAGAGTAGGTACTATAATAGAAGAGGGCTACTTTTAAGAAAGCGCAAGACTATAAGGATGACGTATTTCTGTTGTTTTTATTAAGCGTGCGCAAGCGCGTCTAACATTCTAAAGATGATCAGCACTTAGGCATTCGCGGGGGCGATCATGTTTGTGTGTTTGGCTGTCAAACTCTTGGAGCACCATTCTTAGATATCACGCGTGCCTCTGGCACGTTTTTTAAATGTGCTTTAGGATTTTAAGTATAAAAGACATCTTAAAGACGTTTTCAAGGCTTTCTGAAGATTATCTTTTAAATATTTTTTAAAGCATGTATATATAACTATTTATATTATCAATTGTAATATATTTATTTATTTAAATATATATGATATGATCAATCTGGATGTATCATAGCTTACAAAAATGTCTACTATCTTAATTAAAATCTAATCACTCAAATAATTTTTATTATTTCGGTTCTCAACGACACAAAGTGACATTTTGCGAACATGAGTTAATAAGAAGAATACAAGACAGAAGCTGGAATTATGTGATAAATCAGTGTGTCAATTATTTTATATTTACGTACTTTGTTGATGACAAAAATTAATTTTGATACTTATTATAATTTATATGTATACATATACATGTAAATAAATAATGTAAATGAAAGAAAAAAGTAATAAAGTTCTTCAGATTATAAGAATTCTCGGAATCGCAATTCTTAGAATTTTAGTTAATTCAACGTGTTGAAATAGGAAAGGTATGCTTATTCTTATTAATTTCCTTAACCCATTCGATCGGTACTTGTTTTGGCTCAAGGATCATTGACCACAAGTCAACACTGAAAAAATGGTCTAGTTATAATAACCCAGGCTTGGTGAAATAGTTTCAACTAAACGGTTTAGTGATTATGACGAAATAATTTGGTTAATGTTAACAAATTTGTTAACATTAACCAAATTATTTTGTCATAATCACTAAACCGTTTAGTTGAAACTATTTTACCAAGCCTGGATTATTATAACTAGACCCTTTTTTCAGTGAAGCTCGTTCTGCCAAATGAGTTAAGATTATATCGCTTTCGCATTTACATTTATGCTTATTTCATAAGTAAACGAGCGGTACCATGACGACGGTCGCGGTTTAAACAAATCGAACAGACGCGGCAGTAGTAGGAGGGTAGTGTGGAAGCTCGAAGATGTCGGTGAGCAACTGCTTGACGAACTTGGAAAATCTTGTCGCACGGATAAACTCCAAGACTTGTGTGCAAATCACTCTGCGGATCGCGAGAGGCTCGAGAGCTGAGCGTTGGCTAATTGCCCTTGATTGATCACTAATGTGGCTCGGGAACTAGTGATCCTGAACGGACCCTTTGCCGGGCTCGAATTTGCAGAATACGGAAGTTAAGAAGCAGGACTATTTCCCGTGGGAGAAGGTGCCGCTTGTGCCGCGACCGTCGCTGGTGCCGGAACCGTTCACCGTGTGGGGCCGCAAGAAGCAGGACCCGCGTGAGGAGTTCTATCAGTACGCCACCCTGCCGGACAAGGAGGGCGTGGTGCGCGGCAAGGACGTCGCCAGGGAGGATCACATTCGGCAGCTGGTGGACGGTGGTGCCGTTTCGAAGGTCGGCCTAGACGCCGCCGCCGAGCTGGCCACTCGCGGCCACGTCTTCGAGAAGGGCGTGCTCGCACGGCCGTCCAGCAAGGTCAGGCACGCCAATACGCCTGCCACTGGCCGCACCAAGATCTTGCTGGCACTGCAGACGCCGTCTTGGTACCGATTCTAACGACGAGAAACGAGAAGAAAGAAAGGGAGATGACGAGGATGTTGTATGCTTCGTTGGACACTCTTCGGGAGAATAAAATTTATATCGACATTTTTATGGGATATATATACAGTATATATATACAGTATATTTTTAGCATGATCGCCTCCGCGATAAAGACACAAATAAGCGGGAATTATTACATTATAGTTCGATGTCTTAACGTTAACTAGGGATTTCCTCTGATGATAATTATGTACGTAACATTGTATTTGTTATTTCTATTGTGCTTCGATAGCGAACTAGCACGTCAGGCTTAGCTAGTCAGGCCTTAGCCGATCAATTTTTACACGGAAGTATTTTCTACGGAATGTTAAATTTACTTGTAGGAGTTTCTCAGATTAGTACTTTATTTTAATGATGATTAGATTTTCTAGATGTAGCTAGAAGGGTGTCTTCATATTTAAACACTGGTTGTCGCACTTTCCGATACGATTAGTAGCGATTCTTTCTTACCGATTGTTTGTGAAGAATAAAATGAAAATAACATAAGAATATGAAAAAGCTTCGACTGGTCATTTCCGATTTGGGATTTCTGACGCGAGTTCGCGGCGCGAGAATTCTTGTAATCACGCTTTTTTTATAGAAGAATTAGCGCGCCGGAAAAAGCGCCCATACATCTTTCGGTCTGCTCGTGATAAATTTCGAAAACGACAATATCCCGCTTCTCGGGAACTCTCTTTCGCAGCCTAGTATTAAACGACCACGCTAATAACAATTACGTGAAACGCCCGTGAAACTCCGCATCGCGAATGCATTTCCGCGGGTTTCGTTTCTTCGTAATGATTCACAATTACTTGTTCGACTCATCAAACGAATTATTCGAATTTATTCCTTGTTAGCGTGAGCGGATACATAATTCATGCGTGTATACGAGACGAATAAAGCTATAATGTCAGTTTACAGTGAGTTTATCAAGCCTGTTTGTCGCAAGACTGTACAAACGAAATACCCTAGATTAATTAAACGAGAGTTTAATTAATCCCTTCGTATCTAGCGTAATCACGCGCGGTTGTATCATCGGTCTTGATTAAACCTTCTCCCCTCTTTCTTCTTCCATTATCATCAGCTATGAGCCAGATATAACAAATATATATATATAATATATATATATATATATATATATAACAAATATATACTTATTAAATGCTTAAACGTTGATAAACGTCGACGTTTAAGGGTTTATTAAGATTTCATGATCGCGAAAAAAACATATTGACCTCTAATATCTTGATATATGTTTGAACGATGCCCTGACTTTTTTTACCCTTGCCGAGAGCAGTAACTTTTAATTGCCTTGTATGACTACACTAAGTTGTTTGACATTAATTTCCATAGTCGCGTCGCAGACTGCGCGACTGAAGCGGCGGTCTTAATACTTGCATCCGCAGAAGACGACATTCCGCGGTTACCAGTGCAAAGAACTTACCTCGCTATTCATATTTCATTATAAAATAGACAAGAACCTCGCAAGTCTTCTCAAACTTTAGCGGAACAAAAACAAAACGATTAAATTCTATTTAGCCCCCCCTTCGTCGTCGAATTAACAAAGCTTCGTATCGGAGTTAAATTCCTTCTCCGTGCCGAATTGCAATCGCGAGAACGTGGCCGACTAATCGAGCGACTTGGATTAAACCGTAATTAAGTTCAATGAAGCGTTAACGCAATCCGCCACGAAGTTTCACGCTCGAAGAAGGTCGAAGAAGTTTCGGAACGGGACACCGAACGCACACGTGGCCGGGACAGATGCGTGCAACATTCTCACCCCAACGTACACACGTACACCTGTCACGCCAATACACACATGTACCGTAAATGTTACCTATACGCGTTTCTTGGCAAGGGCCGCGCCATATCGTTGCCCAACGCTCGGAGTGTCCTGAATATTTCGGCAAGGAGACATTATTAATGCATATGTTACATACCGCTCCGCGTTTATAATTGGCCCGCACGTTGTGTGTCTACAGATAGATCGATAGATGTTATTTACCGCGAACATGTCGCCGAGATCCATCACACTTCCGCCTCTGTGTATGAGTGATAAGAAAAAAAATCCCTCACGTCATGTGTCCTTCATTTTCGACTTCCTCCTCTCATGAGTCTCTTAACCCTTTGCACCGTAATTCGTCGTCGTTCACCATTAATTGACTGTTATCTAAATCACGCCGCGAACGATGGAATTAACTAATGCGAGGTAAAAAGAACAATAGATCTGCGTCTCAGAAAGACGAAGAATTTTTCGTT
This sequence comes from Leptothorax acervorum, assembly GCA_035220615.1. Classification (NCBI taxonomy): domain Eukaryota; kingdom Metazoa; phylum Arthropoda; class Insecta; order Hymenoptera; family Formicidae; genus Leptothorax; species Leptothorax acervorum. The sequence continues at coordinate 1,335,749 of JASTWQ010000026.1, read as the reverse complement.
TCGCGTTATTATCTCACATTTAAAAATTAAAATCAGAAAACTAAAATTAAAATGTGAATTCTTCGCGCCCTCATCCTGCAAACGTGATAGCTGCACGTTTCATCCATATAATCAAAAGTAAATATAGTTAGTAATTAGTTATAGAATTATGCCGGGAGTTCAAGCTACGAACGGTGGATGTTTATCTTGTTGGCGCGAAATAATACAGCAAAGGGTTAATCGCGCTCGTAAAGCCCATAACGGGTTCCAGTGTCGTCCGGATCCCGCCGACTTTCTCCTTATCTGGCCGCGAGCCCAGCCGGCCATCTGGCCGGCATCACCGGCCGAATCTTCGTCCACGGAGACGAGAAACGACTTCGCGAATCTCACCCTCTCAGAATAGATGAACTGGCAGCGCGAGTACGTTACTCCCCGCGCGGCGACGCGGGTTAATTATTCGCGAGTGGCGCGAGTAGTTACGGACACCGTCGAGCCAGACGACGCAGCGATGCACCTGTTCGCCCACCTTCCACCTTCCACGTCTCTCGCCTCGCATGTCGCGCGTCTCTCTCGACCGGAGAACAGGGCCAAATGATATTTTAGGAAGACGAGGATGATATTGTCGTGAAACGCGCGTGAGAAAGAGGAAAATAACAGAAAAGAGGAAAAGTTTGTAAAAAGAAAAAGGGCGAAGTTATACGGCTGGAAAAAAATTGTAATTTTTAAATATGATACAACGTGTTCCAGACTTAGGGGACAATTTTTCAGCCATATCCTTTAATTGATTTAATTTAACTTTTGTTTCGCAAGTTTTCAAGTTTCAATATTAAATATTTCTGACACAGTAAAGCTCAGACTACAAAAGTCTATTAAACTCTACTAAAAATTAAATCAAAGATAAAATTTTACTTTAAAGTTTGATTATCGAAGAGAGAGTCCTATATCTTCGCTTGAAAATTATAACGTCTTAATATCAACCTGTTCTCCGATCAGATAAATCGATCATGAGACCTCACATATGAACAGATTCTGTACATTTCTTTGATACAACCCTATCTCCCGATCCGACAATCCATTTGCGGCCCGCGGATGGAGAACCGCGAGGTTCGTCCTGAGACGAGAATAATATCTGGCATATAATTTTTATACGATACTCACGCCCTGTAAGACTTGAATGAACAAAAAAATCTGTAGAAATTTACATAAAATCAGAGTCATTTTACAAAATTTCATTCAATGTAATTAATTTCTATCAACATAATTTCCTTTTATATATATCTATAACTTTTCTTTTACTTATTGATAATCTTGAAGAAAATGAATGATTCCTAGACAATTATATTTTGTCGACAAATGGAGTTAATGTTGCTTTGAATTTCGCTGTCGCGTGCCAGGTGCAAAAACCAAGTCGCCGTTACTCGTCGACGGGCGCCGCTCCGTTTTCCGGAGGCGAGCCTGTTCTCCTCCATCATGTCGTTGACCTTGATCTAACCCCGAATCCGTAGACGCCTCGCCACTACGTGGTCCGTGACTATCCGGAGACCGGGCTGAGGTCCGCCCAAGAGCAGTACAGCTATTCGTACACCAACACCAGCTCGTCCAGCTCCACGGACCCGTATAGCGGCCGTCCTCAGAGGACCAGCCAGGAGAGCGTCGTCAAGAGGGAGAGCGGCCCGTACGGCTCGTACTCGACCGAGAGGTCGACCAGAACATCGGCCGGCGGCGGCCCCGGGAGCTATCGCTCCTCCTACGAGTCCACCGCTTCCGGTCGTTTGCCCGGCGGCACCAGCTATCGCCATTACTCCTACCGCGTCTAAATCTCCCCCCTCCCCCCCCGGCACATCAACCCCTTCACGCCGATCGCGCTTCCGCTCTCATCGATCTCGACGACTTGCCGGATTCTCTGCACCGTTATATACCGGACGATTTTTCGACGATATACCGAAACGACGACCGCGGGTCTGCGGTATCTCGACGCGCGAAACGTGAATGATACATCATTTCCGACGTGTGAAACGCCGCAGACCCGCTATTCGCGGCACATCTGTTCGTGGTGTATCGCGTTCAAGAACACGTAGACGCGAACGCCACACAAGCACGCCCTGAGGTATTAGTAAAACCGTCTGATGCGGGAAAAGTACGCGGAAATCGAGTCGCGCCATTTGCAGAACGCTTTAAAGCAGATATCCATCGATGACGGAGACTCTTTCCCCCCTTTCGACGAAAATCACAAAGTTAGATCTTACGAGTCGTCGACGGAGATTTCCTCCCGGTAGAGATTGCGAAGTTAAATCTAGTGGCAGTAACGACATGAACGTGTAAAGTATATTGAATAAATGTACTTTCTTCTCCGCAAGAGGATCGCATCGCTATATAAATTTGTTTATTGAACTGAAAATTAGAATCATTATTGAATTTCAAATGAATATCGATTTGGTCGTCGAGATCGATAAAAGCGGAATATCGTCTTTTTGTCGCATGCCGACCCAGAATTCCTTTTTGTTTCTCTCCTCGTGTCAGTTTTGTTATACGCTTGATTTTCTTGAAAATGTCTGATGAAAAAAAAAAAAAAGAGGAGGACTTTCGCGCTTTGAATGTGCACCAGCGGATCGGCAGGAAAACCCTTGATATTCTTGATGTTATCACCCTGTTGTAATTACTGTTGTAATTACCGCTGTTGCCGTAGCCCGAGCTGGAGATAGAGCATCACGCAGTTGCATTTAGAGATACATTAAGAGCTAGTCGCGCTAATAGCGAAAGCAATAGGCAGAGCTATCGTGTTGGTATTTTTATCGAGTTTAGCAATTCGTGCGATAATCGGCGCTAGTGATATAGAGCAGGCGGTTTTCGATCACCTAAAAATATATCATGTACCTACACCCGACCTTTGTAAATCATGAATTTCGGACGAGCTCTCCGGAATTTCGCGCTTGGCGCGCAACGCGAAAGTTGTAAACAACCACGGCAATAAATCGCATAAAACAGCACGTACTGTAAAGATTTGTATCCATCCTATGCGAATTGACGTCGACGCTTAATCGCGAATCGAACGCTGCCTGGCAGGCATCCGAAGTCACGTGGATTGTGCAAATTGTTTGTGTGTTAAATGTCTACCCTCTAATATCTGCTCCATCCTAACTCGCGATATGCCTTTCCTTTCCCTTGGGGATGTTTTTATTTTTCGTACAGACGAGAGTGAGCATTTTTCGTAAAACCATATTTCTAGAGTAGAATGCCGATCGGGCAGCTTGTGTCGTCCCGATATTTCTATAGAAATGCGTCGTTCCGCGAGACGTTTGTCGCATTATTTACACCAGGCAATCATAATCTCAGAAAATCAAAAAAACAGTGCAACGTGGTAAAGAAATATTTTTCGTGGAACAGATCGCTTCTTATTCGAGCGCGATACCATCTTGAGATAATATAAGAGTTTAATTATAAAGAAATATATGGAATAATAATAGAAGGCTTTATTTAATTATTTACGAAGTGACCTGACGTGATACTTACAGTAACATTGCGTTATTTATTAAAATTTTTAAAAGATCCTCAATTGAATTGTTTTAAAATTGATATCTGAACTTTTCTAAAATAGTATGGAGAAATAACTCAATTTCCGCTGATAATTATTTGCATGTCTTTAAACGTATAGTGATTTATGTGACACAATATTCTTAGAGAGTTAAGATCGGATTATATTTATCTTGTCTCCTGAAATGGTTACTCTGTGTGACGTCGTAGCAGGACATGAAGAAGAATTGCTTTTTCCATCCGGCAGTCTTATCGCGAATTAAGCTCTATTAACTGTGACTAACAACATTCATCGTCATTATCATCGTCATCGTCATCGTTATCATTATCATCATCATCATAATCATCATTGCTGTCATCATCGTCGTCGCCGTCGTCATCTCGATAGACACACAACGCGACAATTGGCCAAGTCGATTATCTCGAGCGTCACGAAAAGAAATCCGTCGCGGCATACGAGCCTTCATGTGATCTTTCCTCTCTTTCACTTTCTCCCTTGTGACCCTTTTCTCATCCCTCCTGATCTGCCCACTCGAGACGCCGCGAAAAAGCGTAAAGCGAGGGCGAGGCAAACGGGATAGCGAGAGAAACACGAGAACGAAGAAGAAAGAACGATATGCAGATGCCACCCCAGGAGTCACTAACCGAGTTGTTCTTCTTTCTATTTACTCTGCCTCTCACATGTGACTCCTCGTTCCTCGTCGCTGCCGCCTCCGTCGTCACTGCCGCCGCCATCGATGCCCGCCATCGTTGGAAATCCCGACGGATAAAATAAAATAAAATAAAAATATATAAAATACCCTCCCCGTGTCTGTAAACGCGGTGCAGTATCGACCCATTACCATCCTACCGCTCTCCAGCGTCATCCAGGTAGGTACTTCCATCTGCTGATGGTATTATACGATCGTAGTGCGCGACAAATGCTCGACTTTCGTCACCGGAAGCGCAACAGGTGCGATCGTCGATTCTGATTTTCGCGTAGCAGATTTTCTAGATCGTACTTCCAACTCGATTTAGGGTTCCGTTTACGCGAGATGTAGAACCCAGCAAAACATAAAACTTAGTTTCTATTTTTTGTTGTTGAAAAAACAAACAAGTAACTTGCATCCAGTTCGATTTTGAATTATTGAATTCTAAAATTATCTTGCTAGAGAGATTATTTCTTAATTGAACAATATAATTCGATTTTAAAAGAATTCTAAAAAGATGCTTTTAGGGATTTTTGAATTCCAAAAAATTATAATATTGTTCAACATCCACGGCGCAAATCGACATCAGAATCGACTGACACCTCTTTGCGTGATTTTACAACTGGATCGACATTGTCTTTCTCAAATAACTGCATTCGTAAAAAATATAAAATATAAGAGCAAGATTCCGATTTCTCGGGCTCCTTTGATTTGACGATGGTTTCTGATAGTATTTTTTACGCTGTACAAGAAATAAGTCTTATAGGGCTAATTGCTCTAGTTTTCGAGATATGCAGTGTCAAAGTAAAGAATAAATAATATGTGAATCTTTAATAATACCAGAAACCCATGCATCGTCAAATCAAGGGGCCCCGGAAATCGTAACTAATATTTATCTTTTAAGAATAAAATATATTAGAGAAATTGATTGTTTATAAATTATATTTTAACTTACTATAACCTCTGAACATTTACATCTGCTTATTGGGGATAACGCGTGGCTTCGTGCCTAAAGCGAGTGATTAATAACGGAAAGGTCCATGGTTCGATCCCGGCCCGGCCTTCATCCCGCATATCCTCGATTAAGAGGTTTTTTCCCTGATTAAAGGTATGTATAAAGATTAACGATCTGTACAGATTAATAATCCAAATTTTTAAGAGAAGTGTCTTATTAAAGTAAGAATTAAAAACTGCAGTGCTGAGAAATACGGCCAGCTGCTATTATATATTCTGTTTGTTGTCAATGAAATGAATCAAGAGACGCAATATATACTAGCAGCTGGCCGTATTTTTTGGCACTGCAATTTTAAATTCTTACTTTAATAAGCACATCTTTTTTTAAAATGGTATTTAACGTGCCGTCAACATTTAAATTTTAGGTTTTATAACACTTCTCTTAAAAATTTGGATTATTAATCTATACAGATCGTTAATCCTTATACATCCCTTTAATCAGGGAAAAAACCTCTTAATCGAGGATATGCGAGATGAAGGCCGGGCCGGGATCGAACCACGGATTTTTTTGTTATCACTCGCTTTAGGCACGAAGCCACGCGTTATCCCCAATAAACAGATCTAAATGTTTAGAGGTTATAGTAAGTTGAAATATAATTTATAAACAATCAATTTCTCTTATACAACAATTTTATTCTTAAGAGATAAATATTAGTTACGATTTCCGGAGCCCCTTGATTTGACGATGTGTGGTTTCTGGTATTATTAAAGATTCATATATTTTATTTATTCTTTACTTTGACACTGCATATCTCGAAAACTAGGGCAGTTAGCCTTATAAGACCTATTTTTTTGTTCAACGTAAAAAATACTATCAGAAACAATCGTTTAATCAAGGAACCCCGGAAATCGCAATCATGCCAATATAAGTTAATTAATGTAAAAATAATACAAATAAAATTTGATAAATACAATTAGTAAAGAGAGTTCAAGTAATTTTATGCAAGAATTAACTTAAATTAAAAATATGACATGAATTATTTAAATAAAATTTTTCAATTTAAGTTCATATTTCTAGAATTTAATAATTAAAAAAATTTTAAACTTAAAAAGAAGTTATATGTATATGTATATATATGTAATCGAAAGGAACGTCGATCACTCATTTGATTTGCCTGCGTTCGGTAGCAATAACACCTCGCGATGATAATAAATATGTAATTTGTTTCATGTTCGAATTTTATGATCTTTCTATATGTATAATCAACTATGTTTAACTCCCGTATTGCGTATTATGACATCAACAGGATATTACGCAAAGTTTGTCAATAATTATATTATAGAGAAAGCACTAGTGAAATAGGTGTAACGACGCTTTGCCGCTTTCACGCTAATTAATTTCATACATCTCGCATTAATTAATTTCAGATCTCGATGTTTACTAATTCTAAAGCGCTACCTCATCGCAGTAATATTCATCTTCACGGTGTCGCGCGTAATTCAAGGTAATGTAACGCATTGCTTAATCCCCGTTGCCATGTCCCTCATTGACAGACCACATGTTTAAAAAGCTTCCTAATATAATTACGCGTTGAAACCTTTCGTGTGCGATTCATGACGTTTGCGTATCGATCATTTGGCATGTCGCTACTCATCGCTGGAACGCATCGAATGTTAAGCTTTGCTATTTTTAATCTTTTGGTGACGTCATTTTATTATAATACGAAAAATATTAATAAAATATATATTTAATGTTAAAATAAAAAAGTCCCGTATATAAAATTTTTCATTAACGTAATGCACAGATTTAATTTCTGAATACTTATATTAGATCCACAGATCCTTTTGATATTTTTTCTTTTGGGAAAACAATTTTTTTCTTTCTCTAATAATTATCCTAATAAACTTCCAAGCAAAAGCCTAAGGAAGATTATTATTCCGACTTTTTATCTTCAACAAAAAACGTTTCACCAATTTTATTCTTAAATTAGGCAATTTTTTCTCTTTATTTTCTCCATATTCGCAAAAAGCCTACAAATTTACACGTACAATTTAACCGTCACCGAAAGAGTAAACCGCTTCGCATCTTGGCTCGCAGCGAGATATCCGCTTCGCAGCTCGCCGCTGCCAGGCGAGCGCGATTAGTAAAAACGAGACGTTCGTTGCCTCCAGTTGAGGAGCGTTCCTCACATGCCATACGTGGCACACAAGAGGCTCGTCACCATACTTCACTCGCCGATCCATCATGCGTACTACGCTGGCGCGATGGTACCGATAAGGGTGCATGCTCGCGTGCGGCCCAGCATCCTCGCAGCTGAGCTCAACAGGATACGCTACCTGCCGAGGCTGTCATCCCGATCCTACACTGAAGAGTACCTAAATTCCCGAGACAACATAGTAAGTCCGGCAGCTAGTCTAGTATCACTCTCCCTCTCTCTCTTTCTCTCTGATCTAAATCAGTTTAGTATCATCGTAAAAACATATGGTAAGATTTTTATCGTCGCCATTGCTCACGAGGATCGTCGTTATTCCCATCGTCGCTTACATCGTCATCGTCGTTATTTTTCATCAACGTTCGTTTGCGTCAAACACCACGGACGGAATCGCGTCGTTGCAACGTATATGTTCATCGTCTTTCATAACAGATTCGAAGTTGCGGCTAAAGATTTTTAAATAGTAAATTTCCACTTATCTTTTCGTCGAGTAAACATATTGGATTTGAACAATAAAAGATATCTAATATTTTGTCGTCGATGATAAAACTTACGCTTTTATCGCGATTTATCAACATGATTAAATCCGCTTCCTCGTTTAATGTAATTAATATCATATTAAAAAATCGGGATTAAGACATCAGAGTGACATCAGACTATCATCAAATACCTACCCTTAAATTCGTGGTGAAAAGGCGAACTTGTAAAATAATTTGCTTTAGTTTACGATCAAGCTCTGAGTGCATGCGAGAGATTGATCGACTCGTTCATACAAGTAACGTTTCACATATGTCTCTTCGCAGCTTTTCGATGATGAAACAAGGGAGATTCGTGCGAAAGTGGATTCTCTTCTTCGACGCGTCCACGTGTTCGTGCCAAGGGCAGTGGCAAGGTATCCGACGAAAATAAAATGGTGTGCAACTAATAACTAATTAAATTGATCGAAGTCTAGCATTAAAATCACCTGAATCAGCTTTTAATCGTTGGAAAAAGGAAATTTAACGTATTCACCTCTTTATGCTAACAGCTAAATAAATCAATTTTTTAAAGTAAGACTAATCAAGATAATTCTGTGACTCGGAGATGAAAGTACAAAAATATCCTAAAGCATAAGTAAAGCGAATATTCTTCGTGGTTTTTTGGCAATTTACGCTTCCAAGTCACAGAATAGCGTTCGTCGCTTTCGCATCGAGATAATCAGCGATCTTTTCCAGTGATTTCATTGAGGAGATCGTGCCGGAACGTATGCGCAGCCACGACTACATTCGCCGGCTGCTCAGCGGCCGCAGCAACGCGAAGAAGCAGGTCGATCATCTGAACTGGTACGACGTGCCCGATCGGGGCAACTTCGGCACCATGGCGTGCGTCAAGTACGTCGGCGGCAAGCCGCAGTCCGTCAGAAGGCCGTACTACAAGGTCGCGGATCTTCGGCCGACCGATATCCGCAACGACGTCAACTTCCTCAGCTACTACAGCAAGAACCGTCAGGCGGCCGCGACTGCCTGTGAGTAATCCGTCACGGTGACGAGGACGACGATGACGATGACGATGGGGATCGTATCGTGATGCGCGCTTCATTCTCGAAGAGATTGCTCTTCGAGAATGAAACGCTGTTCGAGAACGGTCCCATCTTGACGATATTATACATGGTGATCCGCACACGAAGCACGTAGTTAGAGGCGCGAGACTGACGAGAACGGAGCGAAGAATTTTTCACAGAAAAATTACACGTTCGATAATTTTATTTTTTATTTGTAATTATGATTTAATTTATCTAATTTTTTAATAGCGCATCAAAATTGATTTCGATAGAATTGCAACTCGTCATAATATTATGTGATTATATTTTTGTAAAAATATACTATTGATATCTTTATTGGAGAAACAGGTGATTATTTTCGCAGAAATTTACTTGTAGAGAGATATATTAATTAAGGAAGCGCGAGTTTTCTTGAAGAAACAGCTTACGCTACGTTCTCGCAGCTCGAGACACGATTTCTTAATAGATTTGGAAAAATAAAAAACGGCCCCACGACGCCGTTGTGTGCAACTCTCTTTTTGTCTATTTTTTTTTTCACGTTCCACCACCGCCCTCGCCCCCCGCCCTCTCGTTTCTCAACTTTTTTTTTTCATCCCTTTTCTTGGATTGGCTGGCACCTCTGGTTTACACTGTCTGAAAACTTTTGTTTGTGCTAGCGAGCACGTGTGTTTCTCTGGTTATTTTTGCTGTTTTATTGTTGGTCACACAACAATTGGTCTTTCTTTTTTGTACGTCTTTTTTTGTCGTGGCTGCATTACTGTTCGATAGTATTGTGTCTAATCGTACAACAGCAACGTACACACTTACCCCCCCCACGTACCCCGCATCCGTTTTTGATAACCACCCCGTCATGCAATATCCGATATAGTGACACAGCGCGTTTTTATTATTATTATTATAATTCTGAGGAAAGAACATGCGATTGAATTAATCTTTGCGGCAAGAGCTGCATGAATGTTAATTTCAGTTATCGTTAAATCTTTTCTATTACTATGCAATCTGTGACAAAATCTAAATAAATCACATATTTTCATATTATATAATTAAGTCATTAATTTTTTCTATTTATTCATAAAAAGATCAAGTTTATATATATATGCTCTTTTCCGGGATGATTGATTCAATCATCGGCTACACCGGTGAGACCGATCCATCAATTCGGCGGCGCGGTTCGCAACCTTTTTTTACGAACCAACGGACCTATCGCTATTTTTTATTGCGGTAACCGGAAAACACAGGGAAAACGACATAGTGACCAAAAAAAGAAAATCGTGAGCCAAATCAAAAGAAACGAAGGAACGAGAGAGAGCAAGACATTTACACGACGGGGACTCCAGGCGGAACACCAGACTGGGATCACGCGCCAAAAGCAGAATTTTGCGGCGCTCGCGGATAAGAGCAAAAATGAGAGAGAGGAAGCAGTGCGGCTTTTTTGAACGTTTCAGGCAGGGGTTGGAGGGAGAAGGTGCCGGAGCTGTACGAGAAACCGAGCAAGAAAAGCGAAGAAGAGGCGGATGAGATGGAGGCCGCCGCCGAGGAGTGACTACGACTTCGTCGTTCATCATCACACGAACTGTGGCCGATACCGTCCGCTCTAACGTTCCGGAAATTACGTATTCGCGCGCGAAAAGATACGGCAGGCATCATACGATACGCGGAAGCCGCAGGATTGCAAACCGAAAGCGAACTCTTTATCTTCTTTTCATGAATTTATTCTTCAAATTTTTAAGTAAGCCTTACGTCAATAAGGTTTAAATTATTAAAATGTAAAAAAAAAAGTTACAGATAACATAGTGCTCGATAAAATTTATGTTAAAAATAACGAATTCTAAATTAGCAAGAAAATCTGTAGAGAAGTAATGATAAAAAGGAGAATAAATTTTTCGGAACGAAACTAGATTATACAAACACCAATACGATCTCACATGGAATTAAATATTGTATAAACCTTTATTTCAGTAATAAAATATCATTCTAAAAAAAATTATTGCAAAAACTGTGCAAGTATGCTAAGATTTTCGCCGCTTAAGAGTAACTTTATACAAATTTAATATCAATCAGCGCGTTTTATTTTTATTTTTAATTTTATTATGGCAATTGAAAGACAGAAAGAGTTTGCACATTTCAGTTTAAAAATTTTATCTCCTTCAGTTTTTTAAACACAGTTTTATATTCGGTTCGCAAGCCTGGCAAAAACCCTCTTTTTAAACGGAATTACTTTACTGCGCGCGCGACTATCGGGGATAGTCATGATCGAAAAAAATCTAATATCCGTCTCCACTTATTTATTTTTCCTTTCTTCTATTCCGGTCGTGTGCTTGTCCATCGGCTTCATTAAAGTCCAATATGCCGATATTCTCAATAATCATAGAACGTGCTGTATTTTCCGAGCATTCTTCATTCAATTTTTACTCGATGGACTTTAATGAAATTGCGACGGGCGTATAAAATTGTCGTGACTATCGAAACGATCGTGCACAATCGATGCGATCCATGAAGTAAAACGAACACGAAAGAAAAAAAAATAGAGTGCGATAAAGAGACAGGAGAAAATGGAATTGATTAAATTAATGCGACCAAAAAAAAATCGCGAAACCTGCGCGCGTTCATTAGAGATAAAGGAACAGAGATAAAAATGTAGACACTAACCCAATGTTGCACGTATTGCATCATGATGTTACTGTTTCAATTTTGTAAATCCTGTTTTGTTCATGCTTGCGAGATAGCAACAAAAAAAATTCACGAATAAAATAATAATGTCCGATGGAAGCGAGAGTCTCCAAGTCAATTACTTTACTTTGCACGAGAGAATAATGGAAACGTAGGTGAGCTGCGTAACGAATAAATGCACTGTTCCCGAGGTAAGCTTCTTCATGTGCTTCGTAGTTTTAACCAACGACGTCTCGTTTTGTCTCTGAAATCCACTATTTGTAAAATTCATTAAGATTAACGCTCTTGAAAAAATAAATTATCCTGAATAACTGTTTCAATACATTTAAAAAATTCTATTTAAAAAATAAATTTTTTTGGATAAAAAAATTTGAATTTTAATGAAAGCTATTTCAATCAGAATGCATTTAATAACTCTTTTCAGGGCTTGCCCTGGTTTTTAACGCAACGCATAATTTAGTGGAATAAATCTATACGTTAGAAATATATACAGCTAAAAAAGATTGAAACATAAAGAGTTACTTAACTTGATATAATTTGATTGTAAAATATCCAATTATAAGTATCTGATTTCAGAGATAAAAATCCGACAAATCAATCGCTAGATGTGACCGAGTGTGATCTCTAATCGGACGTCACGCTAATCGAACCGTGACGAGCAATGAATCATCTTCACGAGAAAAGACGAGAATTATGATCTCATTAATTGCCGACTTCATTGACGATAAGACATCGACGTATGCGATACTTTCGCGTCATCGAAAATGCGCTCGATAATTCATCCTTAATCCTCAGAATGCTTCCATCGTTAATAGCTCATATTATTATAATTTATTTCTCTCTTTTATTCATTCGTCGCATATATCGCCGCATATATGTACATAAAATCGTGCACCTTTGTTTCACATGATCTGTAATTAACTAACAAACATGCCTCATCAACTGCTTTTCACATTAATGTTGTATGTAATCACAGTAATCGCTTTCTAATGTCACGTTCTCTGCGAAGTCTTTATCGCTTTCTTGGATTTATGTCGCGAGCTTTAAAAGAATCCTTTGTCGCTAATCAATCCTTTATGTTTCATGTACCCCACAGCTCCCGGTCAACCAATGACAGAACGAGAGATGCGAAAGGGTCAGTAAGCACACACGAAGTAATCCTTTTTGAGATAACAAAAGAGTAAAGTCCAGTAGAAAAGGTCGCGATCGTGGGGACGCTTTTACAGAGAAATAACTTTTACGTCATATGAATCACGTAAATATAGGATACAGTTCATGACGTTAAAACATTGTATAAGCATATAAAATTACCTTTATGTGCCATACCTTCATATTTTATACATATTAACATTTCTACTATGGAAACTGACGAGAGAATACAAGAATATGCAAAAATAATTCAACAAAATATGAGTTTACATTATTAATTTTTGTAACAAAATTATTTAACATTTATACAAATATTATTGCAGAAACATAAATGTATCTGAATTATATATAAACTTTTATTATTCGTCTTTTATTATTTTATAAATATTCGTGAAACAGCATATATTATAAATCATTTATTTCTTTTTTATATTAAAGTTGTGTATTAAATTATATGTATATTAAAATGTCAAGTTAATTAATTCAACGACTTTATGATACATTCGTCAATAAAATCAAGTAATTCTTGAAGTCGCCTAGAAACTCGAATTTAATCATCATTTTTGTATACGTTTTCATAATTGAATAATGTTTTACTGTGCCCTTTCTTTTGTATCTCCCACGTCTAACGTCTTCTCACAATTTTTAGTACGCGCATTAGGCTACGACTCAACAACCCAGAAACAAATAAGTAAGTCTCCATATAAAAAATGGCAAAATCCAAATCGATTCCCTTGTGTCACTTGTCGTTCATGTTCATTCTTACACGTCATAGCTCCTGCTCCGGAATCGGAAGCGAAACCAGAGAAGAAAGCGAAAAAGAAACCGGAGCCGGAGAAAGAGCCGGAACCAGTACGCGAACCGGAGCCCGAGCCGGTAAGAGAACCCGAATCTGTGCCCGAACCTGCGAAAGAACCGGAGCCGGTTACGGAACCTGTGAAACCATCGAAACCGGCAAAGGGATCGAAATCGGCAAGATCGGCCAAATACGCGAAGACGGCCGAACCTAAAGTGGAACCTGCGCCGGAACCTGTGCCAGAACCGAAACCGGAACCCGTGAAAGAGCCAGAAATCGTAAAGGAACCGGAGCCCGAACCCGTGCAGGAACCAGAGCCTATTTCAGAACCGGAACCGATAGCAGAACCAGAAGCGCCGGCAGAACCGGTCGCGGAGGACGCGCCGACTGAAAGTGCGGAGGCCGTAAGTGACGAAGCTAAGGAAGAGAAGGGTACGTTGATATCTCGGTCGATACCGCGGGTCGGAAATATTCCATTTCGGCGACCGGAAACGAGCCCGTCACGCAAACGGTAGATACCGTTTGGTATCGTATCGGTCAGGGTAGGCAGAGAGTCGATCGTTGGTCTGTGTCGTTGTTAACAGCATCTCCCGTATCGATCGCACGAGGATAAATGTGTCTAGTCTAGATAGCGTCCAATGTCTCTCTCACCCGTTTTCGTGATAAATGTCCCCCTCGTAAAAATGGCGTCAAGATTGCCTCGTAAAGTGTCTTCTGTTTTCGTGACAATCCTATCCAAAATTACTGTATTTTACGCAAGATAATGTCGGTATTAGAAGTAGGTATAATCGCGATGAGAGAATAAACATCCGCATTCACGATGCTTTTTGAATGTAAAATTTCTAATTTCGAAGCTCCATCTGAAGACTATCTCTCTAATAGCATCAATTTTAATTCATTAAACGAAGGCTGCAAAATTAATATGAATATTAGTATTAATAGTACCTTTGGTACAATTATCCAAGTATTTAATTAATTAATGTGGCACTTTATTTAATTAATAAAGTGGCAAAATTAATTTTATATCGATATTTAAATATTCGTTGAGATATTTTTTATTTTGCGTTTACTCGAAAGATCACAATTGACAAATGTAAGAATAAAATTTCAGCGTCACTTTTAGCATTAAACATGAATTTTCGCCATGAAATCGTATCTCCATCTTCGATATTAATGAAACTTTGTTGCAGTGAAACAAGACAAGGAAGATGCCATAAGGAGAGCTGAGGCGTACCTTGCTAAAGCGGCTCGGGAAGCGCAGTAAGTGATTTTCGATTAAAAGCGATACGCGCCAACAGAACGAGCCAATCGCGCGAAAATAATCACTTGATATATAAATACGATCGTTTTGCGTAACATTAGCATTGTACTCGGACAAATAATCCTCTATATGACGCGGCAATCGATAATCGACTCGCCAAACATCTGACCTTTGCTTGTAAAACGTCATTCGGTTCAAAAATGCACTGACTCGATATAATAATCAATTATTAAAAATATTCAATTTTTTATAATAAGGCCTGTAAATTTTAACTTAAAGAATGATAAAATATCTATTATTATTTCTAAGATAATTGAAATTGATGTAGAGTGAGACAAGCTGTTCTAATTCCAAGTTTGATAATATTAGTATATCGGTGATGATAATTTTAGATGCAACAAAAATGTTTTAGATAAATTTTCAACACAAAACTTTCCTGTGAAAAGTATTCGCACACACACATTCACGAGGCTTATAGTTTTATCTTGCAAAATATGAGAGAAACACGCATCAAAAAATCTAGAATGCGAGCCTCATTAAAAAACTTGATGGATAGCTTTTCCTACATGCAAGCACATACATTGATACATACACGCACACCGGCATGCTTTTCTAATTAGCGATTCCAAATATTATAAATTCATGGTTTTGTTATTCTCATAACATCTCATGTGAATTTTATTCAAATGTCGCGAATCGCATAAGTTTGAGACGGTAAATTCAGATGACGTTGAGATGTGGAACAAAATTGCAAATTTAGGATTCGCGAATTAGAATCTCGTGAAAAAATTATAAGTTCACAAATCGATAATTAATATCAAAATAAATATAAAACTATTTTCAACCCTCCCTTAGCATTTTTAGTTCATTTAGATTTCTAATTTTTCTAAAACGCAGATTTTTATATAATATTCTTTATAAATTATTTTTATTCTTATTTATGTTCAACATCGACCTCTCGCTTGCTTGTCGCATTTGGGCAATTTTGCCAATTGCGAATAACGTTATTTTAAAGATCGGAAGAGGAAAGGCGGAAAGCTGCGGAGGAGGAACGGCTGCAACTCGAGATGGAGGAGAAGAAAGCGTGGGAGGCGCTGCAACTTGCGCAAGAACGGAAAGCCGAGCTTGGCCACATACTGGAAATCGAGCAGCAGGAAGCCGAGAGGAAGGCGGAAGAGGCAAAGTTACAAGCTGAACACGAGGAAGTCGAGAGAATAGAAGAAGGGGAAAGGTAAGCTTGTTATTTAGAAGAAAGCTCCTGGTAGTGAATCACGAATCGCCCTTGATAAAAGAATCCCCATGCATAAAGTAGGTCGGCTTTTTTTGGACACCGATTATCGATTGAGAATAATTAAAACGAAGAAAAAGAATACTTAATAAACGATTAATTGTATATAATAATTAAAATTATACAACTTCTAAATAAAATTACGTCAGAATATATACAAAATTTGGATAAAATAATTACATAAATATTAGTGTAACTTGAGCGAGCTGAATTGATAAAAAATATATATAGCTTTATATTTATCCCAGAAATATCATATTTTTGTACGTCATTGGAATCTAATTAGCTCCCTGTTAACAGATTAATCAACCAGGCGAAGCTCGACGCACTCATACAGGAACAAGAACGATTGATAATCGAGGAGCATCTCGAAGAAATTCACAATCAAAAGCAAGAACAAGAAGAGACGGACGTCGCCCAGCTTGCAGCTAGTGAAGACAAAGACATCTGCACCGGGGAACCGGCGGATGTAGGCGAAATAACCGATCAAGAGAGGGAAGAGAAACCTTGCGATGTTACCACGGATGACGAAACACGGGTAAGCAATCACTCAAGCATCGTGGAAAACTGCATGTGCTTAATTCCCTTATTTAAACTTTGTCGTTTTTTATTCAATGTGAACAATTCTAAATCAATCTAAACAATACCTGCGCAAAAATGTTAAGATTAGATCATTCTGAGCTTCGTTCCTTTAAATTTAGATTTAAAGATATAAATATATTTAGTAACTTCGTGTCCAAATAACTTATTGAATTTCTGTGGAGAAAGAATCGAGTTCGAGCTTACTCAAGAACCGATAGTTGAAGAGAGACTTTCCGAAATACTGCTGAACCGAGTTGAATCACAAGGAATTCGCCTTTCAGGTCGAAGAAGAGAATGTCCACGAAGAGGAGCCCGAGATGACCGAAGATCCGTTCGTCGAGGAGCCAGAAGGAGCCGAAAGTAAGCCGCAAACGGGACCGACGGCGGCTGAGGATGGACCGCAAATCGAGGAGGTCACTTCCGGCGAGGAATTCGAATGGGGTGATCAGGATTCGTAATTGGTTCAGTCCGACCGGTTCAAACCGCTTCGCGGCATCGATGGACCATGTTCCTTTTATCGTCATCGTTAACTAGGATTTAACGCGTCTTCGTCCCATCATCCTGTCCGCGAATATCACTTAATCCGTCATCATTGCGGATAATCGCCGACCGGTGACGCGACGAAGAGATCTTAATTAATTTTCTTTAATCCAATCTGCCTATTTATTTATTCGTAAAATATATTGTACATTTCGCGTACAGTTTCACGTTTCATCAGCGAACACATTTCGCAATCAATTTCACGCGTCACATTGTGTTGATCATATTAGACGAACTCGCACGGATCGATACAAGTTTAAAACCGTGGAATTTCTGGTAGCTATATTTTTATTAGCTTATTTCAGAAGGACCGATCGGAGACTCGCCTGTGGTCTCGTGCGATCTGAGCGTATTTATTTCATTACTGACCGCACACCCCTTTCACATTATATCCAGCGTCGGAGAACGGCAACCCGTAGATCGAGTCTGACACGAGTATCGATTTCCGTTGGTCTGCCGGTGGTGGTGATTCGTTTTATAGTCTCGGATAGTAATCGGGTAGAAATATCGCGACGTATTTTAGCCGTCCATTCGGCAGTCGTGCAGTCGAGCTGGCTTTGTCGTCGTCTATTTTTACAGTAACAGCTTCGAGTTTCAGCCATGAAATTGGTTTGACTGCGATTGTCCGAGCGATCGATCGAAAGGACGAGAGGATTCCGGAAATAATCGCGAGCATGATTTGAGAATTAGCGGCCATCTTATGACTCTCGTCGCTCGGAAAATAGCAGCCTTCTGATATACTTATGTTACGTATTACGTATTATTAAAAAAGTACTGTATAAATATATGTATTATAAGTGTGGTATGGTGTGGTAATAATAAGAATGATTCAACATGAAATCTCGCTCCGCGATTTAACAATAGGCTGAAAAAGCTCGTCTTTTCCGCAAACAACGTCGCGAAATAAATCGCGGAACTCTAGGGATGAAATGGCCACGAGTACAATTTTTTTAATTAACACAAAACCCGAGATATAAATTTTTAATGTTTTATAAAATTTTCATGAGATTCTCTGGCATAATAGAACAAAACGGATACGAATATTTGCGATATGCAAAACATGCTTATATTACCCTTTCATTTCGGAAAAGCTCTTGCTGTTTTTGCCGCGAATCCAGATTAAAATTAGAACGTAAGAAAAGCTGCACAATCTTGTAAGATAATCGACGTTGTGTGCTGTGTATATGAATAAAACAGGAAGGTACTTAACATGGTACGTAATGAGTGACGAATTTATTCATATTCTAATTATATGTTCCTATGTCTAATGCACACTGAAATTCGTAGCACGCAATGTGTACCATCAACGCCTATTTTGTTTATGATTCAAGACAATAAATATTATAAATTGTAATATTAAGCTATATTTATTTTACCCCGCATAATACATCGCATATTTGATAAAGGGTAGCATAGAAGAAAATTTGACATTATTGCGC
Source organism: Leptothorax acervorum (assembly GCA_035220615.1). NCBI lineage: Eukaryota > Metazoa > Arthropoda > Insecta > Hymenoptera > Formicidae > Leptothorax > Leptothorax acervorum. The sequence continues at coordinate 1,317,118 of JASTWQ010000026.1, read as the reverse complement.
AATCAATATGTAAGTATTATATATATTCGATACCTTGATTTTTATTATTTTAATTGTCGTTACGGTATTTTCTATGATAGTTTTTTAATCTTATTAATCGTAAACGTTTCAATAATTAATTATCGATGTTAAAATAAATGAAGGAAGAATTGTGATTTCAAAATGCAGACTAAGAAATAAAATCGTTGTATAAAATCCCTAAAGTGGCAAAAAATAGCAAAAAAAGAATCTTCTTTTCCCGTATATGTTGATTCATCCAAGTTTAACATCCCTTTGGGACATCTCGCAATCGTTTTCACCCGCCAAATCTCGCCATCGACCTCGGTGGGGTGTCGCGCGAGGAAAAGACGCGCTCGGAAATGGTAAATCCCGGGCTCGTAAACTTGTCGTCATGTCAGACGCGCCGCATTTTCGTGGCGCGGCGTGTCTCGCGGATATTTCTCGCGGTAATAAACACGCGGGGAGCATTTCGGTCGCCGGTCGAGAGGGTGATCAACTGAAGTGGGCCAAGCCGTGTTTGACTCAAAGAGAGACCCCGAACGACGCGGACGGGCAGCTTCAAAGCAAAAACGAGGTTAAATATGTGTGCCAACGTGCCCGCCCGATGCTAAGCCCAAACATCGAGCGCGCGGCTATAGATGTATGCAAGCTGTGCGTCTACTGTCATTGCACAGAACCGCGCCAGTAATATTGCACTTCTTACGTCGACACGGTTCTGCATTCTGTGTGTGTGTGTGTATGTATATACACACGGTGCAGACAGAGCGAGGCAAAACGCGCCGCTGGAACGAAATTATTTATAATCGAGACGCTTCTATCGCGTGACACGCTTAATCAATGCGCGCAAAAAGTCCCCCCGCTAAATTAACAGACTCTAAAACCAGCGTTGCGTCAACCGGCAAACCGCCCGCAGCTTTTTGCGAACCACATTCGCTGCACGAGAGAGACGGTCGGCGATATTATTTATTAGGTCATCGCGTATCTACCCCAGGATTTCGGAAGATTGCGTTTTGCGGTTTTCAACCGGCCGGTCGCACAGTGGTTCAAACGTGCAATATTCTGTTCAAAATAGGCTATACAGGTCGTATTTCTTGACCGATTTGAATGTTTCTTGAACAGAAATACTCGGAAATAAATTCTAAAAAGAACTGTGAGAGCCGATTTTGGAATTTCTTTCTTTGTGCAAAAATATTTAAATAGATAAAGTGATAAATTAGCACTTTTCCATTAAATTATTTTTTATCTGGCTATATGCTAACAACCTCACTATCAATGAAAATAAATACTATCCCATCATAAGAAAAGAAATAATTCAATAAACATTTAACTTAATTTTTATAAACAAATTATGGATCTCCGCATGGATTTTTCACAGAAATAATTAGTTTATTAACTTAATTGTCCTAAAATTACTATAATAATAATGGTTTCTTAGAAAACTTGATTGTAAACTAACAATTTCTATTGTTATAAACAATCAAATAAACAAATAGTGATTTTTAGATAACTTATTACAGATTACTTAATTTCTATATTTGAATCAATTACACGTAGAATTAGGCGCAAATTGATATTAGAATATAAAATTATGTTAACAATGTAAATTTGTTGTTGTTAATAACCAATACAATAAAAATATAATCAAATTGGTCAAGTTGTGATTAACGCGCGCGTTACCATCATTATTATAGTAATTTTAGGTCAATTAAGTTAATAAACTAATTATTTCTGTGAAAAAGCGCGGAGATCCATAATTTGTTTATAAAAATTAAGTTAAATGTTTATTGAATTATTTCTTTTCTTATGATGGGATAGTATTTATTTTCATCGATAGTGAGGCTGTTAAAGTAGCTTGTAGCTAGATAAAAAATAATTTAGTGTAAAAGTGCTAATTTATCACTTTATCTATCGTATTTAAATATTTTTGCACAAAGAAAGAAATTCCACAATCGGCTCTCACAGTTCTGTTTAGAATTTATTTCCGAGTATTTCTGTTCAAGAAACATTCAAATCGGTTAAAGAAATACGACCTGTAGCCTATTTCGAACAGAATATTGCGCGTTGGATTTGAACCACTGATTTGAACCACGTGTCGAAAGTTAATTGACAGTTAACTTGTTTTGTAAATAAAATTTTTTTTTTTATTTCTATCATCTCTTGTCAATTAATTTTAATTTCTTTCTGCAATGGAAATATCCCGACACTACGGATACAAATTCTCATATCTTAAAATACAGATTCGTGAGCGAACTGATTAGTTCTTCGGCAAATAATTCGAAACACCAAGCTGACCTAATTCGCAAAGTTAATAACTCAGCGGTCGTTTCTAAAAGTCATTCAGCTGAGTGCTGGTCTACAACCTCGCTTTAAGAAAATATTTTATCTCTAAGCCGTAAGCTCTAAGCTCTTAAATAAACCTTAAAGACGGTAATCCACAATATGAAACATAAGGCGTAAAACGTGACGTATATCAGCCAATGAGAGAAAAGTTTATTCGTACTTGCGTGTTGGTGATGATACGTTTGTTGACACGCGGTTTCTTTAGTTTCTACATAGCAAGATGGATTCACGTCAAGCTCTTCTGCTAACAACGGTGTTGTGTGGGTGGAATGTGCATCTGTCAGGTTAAGAATGGTATTTTGGCGTCAAGCTTTATGCTCTAGGCCGTAAGAATTGAGTTTTGCGCAATTCGCTTAGATCTAACGGCTAAAGCTTAAATACTGCGCGGGAATGTCTTAGAGACGGAAATGAGATCACTTAACGCTTACGGCTTAGAGCTTAAATACCCTTAAAGCAATTTAAGGTTGTAGACCAGCACTGAGAAAAGCCTCATCTACAATAGTCGCACAGGCCGTGTCGCATGTCGCAAGAGAGATGCAGCGTGACATATTTACGGCAATTTAATAAAGGCCTTTGAATCGTGCGTCATTACCCCGAGGATCAAAAGTTCGGTTTCCTTTGGAAGTTGAGGAGTAATAGGGAAGAGAAGGAAAAGTATGAGCGGGAAAACCGACGGCTGCCATATAATCGTGCGATTCACAGCTGTACAGTTCGCCAGCAAACGAGCGATTTTCTCTCTCCCGTCGGGGAAAACACGTCGATTACCGTCAACAATTGCCGTGTTTTGCGATCAGCGGCGACGGCCAAGGGTAACGATATTAGCGGCAGCCTATTAAACCACGACGATTTATACGCGACCAAGAAATCCTTGCCGATTATATCCGAGTTTCTGCGATAAAGAATCGCCAGAGAGAGAATCCGTAAGACCGTGCGAGCAGTCGATATTTCAGCCGGAAATTTGCTCTGATTTATGTAGGACGTGCTCTTACATCTGCATTATTATGTCTATGGTAGACGATCTTATAATTTAAGCTTCGCGTGGTATGTATTTTTTCGCGATCGATATTATACTTTTAGGTTCTATAAATCCAGCAAGCACATTAATATTCAATTTTGTTAACACTTATTAATGATATTTTAACTTTATTACATAAAGAACGATCCTGTCAACCAAATGAGATTAATTTATTTTTTACATGAAATTTTTTAAAAGTAATATTTAAATGAAAACTAATCTATAATTTTGTCTAAACTCGAAATAATAACATAAAAAAATTTCGCAAAAGCAAATATATTATTTTAATTATATATAAATATCAAAAAATTAATATATTCCATATTATCGAGATTAATTCTCCATATGTCATAATTGTAAATCACGTTTTTGTAACAGAAAGCATTGTGTAATGCGCTGAATGAAAAAAAGTGGAAAAAGACAGTCATATGTCATTGTCAAGCGAATAATCGCCCTAAACGTCCGCGCTGCGAGCGTCATAATTTTCGGAAGTGAGCTCCAAGATTAGCGGCTATTGACGTCACTCGTCGCGACAATAAAAAGAGGGACCGGCGCGAGTTTCGCGAGCACCGTGTACATATCACTGACAACGAATCACCGTGATAGCGAACTGCGGATGTAAACTGATAGCACAGAGGATGCCCGAAAAACTCCAACCTCTTTATTTATTTAGAATTTTAGCAACAGATTAATGAACTTGTTGTCGCTTTGATTCCACAACGTTTGCCATAATATAATTTTCTTCTCTCGCATGGTAAATATTTTTTACTGCAAAGAAAAACCCACATATTTATACATATCCTGTCCCCTTGGATCCTGAGAGCTAAAATGTAACGAAATATTCACGTCCCAACATGATTTAACATAGTAATACACATAACTAATTAATTCAATTTCTATCTACGGTATATATGAGCATCAGCTTTCAGCGTTATAATAGAGTTCATTAAGTGGATTTAGTTATGAAAGGACACTGAAGCTCGGTTCGTAAAATGGCAAGGATACCTCATCGTTCTATAGGATAATGATGATCCTACTCGTTAGACTCAGTGAAGTATTTACGCAAGTATTGTACAACAAGTGACGTATTCTCGCTTGAGAAGATAAAAGAGATCATCGATATTACCATTATAGTATTTCGCATTGTTCCTTGTTTCATAATTCATACATTGTTCGATTCTTGCATTTAATCGATACTCAAAGTGCCAAAATAATGTCTATCGTAGGACAATTCTCTTATGAATTTTCTGAATTTGTGAAAGAACAAGAGAGAATAAAAGACAGAATAAATAATTACGAAACAGCAATCCGTATTAGAAACATTTAATTATATCGTCAAGTGTTAAACAGAATCGAACATTATAGATGCTTTCTATGCTCCTGTCAGTTCTCAGGTTGACGCGTAGATATATTTATTGTATCTTTTTTCTGTCGCTTCGAAGCAATTTACCCGCACTTTATAAATTTCAGTCGATTATGTATTCTCTTTACGAGTTCCTTTACGTAATATTCACGTTGCGCCGGACTGCCGTTTATCTCTCTAGCTTCCAGTGGATTTTTCAACATTTTCTTCGACAGGCCACGACTTTCGATCCGAACGTATATTTCATTCCTCCACATGCGCCGCCAATATAACTTCTCTTGCGTCACACATCCATTATTATTATATGCCAAAACCTATATCTCTCCGCGATGCTGTTTGTAAGTTCGGACGCACTCGCACTATAAACATTAAAAACTAATTTATTATACTATCGTACTATATTTTTTATGTCTCGTGGGTTATTCTTATATCGTTTTATTGTTAATAAATTACAGACGCTACTCGTGCGGACCAATTAAAATTTCGTAACCATTTTCCCCCATCGGGTGTACCTAAGCTATTTCTGACTCGTCAAACACGCGTACATCTTTTTCTTAACGAGCTCATTTCTGAAAGATTCCCCTGTGCCGTATCTGTCGCAGTTAAATCGTCTAGACCAGTGGGATCCTCGATGTCGCAGTCGACGAATTTAATAGGGGACGATCCGGCGACGAAAGACGCGACGGATGTGAATAGCTCGTAAAATTACTAATCCCTGAATATATGGGTCACGAATTTTTCGGTGGCCGCTTATCCATTCTCGCGAGAATCACTCGTGTCGCGGAGAAAAGAACTTTTATCTTGAACGTATAAGAATATCTTCACGGGATATCTCTTCACCGGGGGAATATCTCCGGTCCGGATTGCACGTGGACGCACGTGTCGGTCGCAGCGCGGCGCCGCGGATCCGCGGTTTATTACGGCCACGATGCGTCGATTATCGAAAATAGCAATAGCGTGCAAGCTATGACTTGGCCGGAGACGGAAGACGAGAACGATGCCTGAGCTCGTGAGTTCCGCGATTCCGGTCGAAAGTCGTCGTCTGGCGCCGGTAAATTGCTGCGCGTGTATCTCCGATTGCGACGCACACGTGTACCCCGGTATTTTTATTCGCGCAGTCGGCTGATAAGAGTGCGATTAAATTTAATAATGAGATATTTCTTATACGATACGTAAGTGCGTCATCAGAACTTCTCACATAAATAGAACGTAATTGGCGAGAGACAGGAAGAAATGGGAAAATGATTGACAATGAAGACACGTGCATAATTGATTAAAATACAAATCTTGCGCTTTTGTTTTGATTCAAAGTACGCCAGTATGTTGAATTACCAATTTCTATCCCGATAATTTGAACGTGGATTAGCTTGGTAATATCATTATAACGAGATAATGATGACGAGAAGTTGTACAATAATATCGTTTGCTCTCGTTTCAAAATGCTAATTTGTCAATTTCACAGAAGAACAGATTGTATATTACATGAAGTAACCATTAATTATGTAATGCTTCCTGAATTATTTTAGAGATAATAATTTTAATAAGACACTGCTGCTCGAAAACCGTGCAATATTTATTCAGTTTACAGAGAGATTATTCCAACATTTAAAACATACTATCGACAATTATTCGCGATTCGCGATAGAATGTCAAGTTTTATACGAGCCTCAAGGCAAATTTCATTAAAGTTTCAAAGGAAACCGTGTTTTTATATTACATCTGAAATTCTAAAACCAATTACATTTTCGCACCCCTGATATATTATCCTGTCGCTTTAAGGGGCAGCCAATAACCGATGCCGTTGGGTCCCCGACGAGGAGCAAACCGGTCCCTTTTTCCGTCATCAATTCCATTGACGGCGCCACGCACCCCTGGGGACCGGGCAAAAAATTTATGCCGTAGGCAAGCGTAATTTCTCCCGACGCGCCAAGAGGGTGCAGGATGTAAATCCCCGTGAGCGTTTCGTTTGAAAATCAGATTAGTGACAATAGCTACAAATCGCCGTTCCTCAAATATCGCGTATTGCCGGATCTTGTGCAAGGACGATTTACATGCCTCTCAAAAAGGTCAATTCGGATTCGGCGATCTCACGTTCTATCCTCTTTACTGGTCTATACTCTAAAGATAATAGTTGCAAGAGGGTTGCTAATGAGGACTAGGAACGCCGCTGGAACAGTTCGCTCTAATTTTGTATACTGAACGTTATAAGCGAAGACGAGATGCTGCAGAGTAACCCTAAGGACCTAGGACGGATTAAGGGGCCTCCCATTATATTCGCGTTTATTAAATTACCTGTTGTAATACTAGTGAAATCTCTGTCATAACATGTAAATAAGATTATTCTCTGCATGTTTGTAACTATTTTCGCAAATTTGAAAAAAAAGCTTTTAAAAGTGTAGCTAAATGTTTGTAAATAAGATTATTCTGTGCATGTTTGTAACTATTTTCACAAATTTAAAGAAAAAGCTTTTAAAAGTGTAGCTAAATGTTTGAATCTACGTTTAAAGAAGAAAAGTTTAATATCGAATTCAAGAAATATATATAATTATTAATATTTAAATGAGAATTAATACTTATACGTGATAGATCAGTATGTCTCCTTGAAAATTCTGCGGCGCAAGAACTTCGTAATTTGCAATTCGTATAAGATCTCTTCCATCACAGAGATTTTCTAATATCGAATTGTTGCAAGCTTCAGAACTTTCGTGACGTTGAATACTTCTCGAACGGATTTTCATAGTTCATAATCGCTTGTAAAGCGGCATTTTTCTGTCAAAAAATTTACAATGCGGCAATACACGGATAGAATGCAATTTTGACAATATATAACGCGTTCGCCGCCCCGTGTGGAACGTTTGCAACAAGAGATTGTATAACATCGGAATTCTCACGACGTGGAATTCTTCCGCTATACGGAATTTCAATTACCCAAACGAGTTTAGCCGTGTCTTTGCAAGATAAATAATTAACAAGAGTAAATCATCGACAAGATCGATCAATAATAGTACTAATTCAAACGAATAAGTAACACATTAACTTCGCCAGTGATTAAACCAAATTGAGAATATTAATCGACGATTACTGGCAATCACGATATACGCGTTTTTAAGATTTGAAATTTATTATAAACTAATAAATTTTTCAAATCCTTTTCGTGTATTTCCAAGTACACGAATTTCCAACCTACTAAACTGCGTGCCAACCGATTTGTCAGACTTTAAAACACAGTTTCGTTGGAGAATTAAAAATCCCCTACCCCCCTGATTGAAAGAAATTATTGCGAAAAATATTACCTCAGCCAGGGTTTGAACCTGGAACCTCCCGTATACCGTGCGGGTGTCGTGCCAATTCGACCACTGAGGCTGTGATAATATTTGTCGCAATAATACATATTAAGGTGACTAAGTAATAATAATAAGATGGAACACCGATATTTCAGCCAACGGTGTAAATTCAAACGAATAAGTAACACATTAACTTCGCCAGTGATTAAACCAAATTGAGAATATTAATCGACGATTACTGGCAATCACGATATACGCGTTTTTAAGATTTGAAATTTATTATAAACTAATAAATTTTTCAAATCCTTTTCGTGTATTTCCAAGTACACGAATTTCCAACCTACTAAACTGCGTGCCAACCGATTTGTCAGACTTTAAAACACAGTTTCGTTGGAGAATTAAAAATCCCCTACCCCCCTGATTGAAAGAAATTATTGCGAAAAATATTACCTCAGCCAGGGTTTGAACCTGGAACCTCCCGTATACCGTGCGGGTGTCGTGCCAATTCGACCACTGAGGCTGTGATAATATTTGTCGCAATAATACATATTAAGGTGACTAAGTAATAATAATAAGATGGAACACCGATATTTCAGCCAACGGTGTAAATTCAAACGAATAAGTAACACATTAACTTCGCCAGTGATTAAACCAAATTGAGAATATTAATCGACGATTACTGGCAATCACGATATACGCGTTTTTAAGATTTGAAATTTATTATAAACTAATAAATTTTTCAAATCCTTTTCGTGTATTTCCAAGTACACGAAACTGTGTTTTAAAGTCTGACAAATCGGTTGGCACGCAGTTTAGTAGGTTGGAAATTCGTGTACTTGGAAATACACGAAAAGGATTTGAAAAATTTATTAGTTTATAATAAATTTCAAATCTTAAAAACGCGTATATCGTGATTGCCAGTAATCGTCGATTAATATTCTCAATTTGGTTTAATCACTGGCGAAGTTAATGTGTTACTTATTCGTTTGAATTTACACCGTTGGCTGAAATATCGGTGTTCCATCTTATTATTATTACTTAGTCACCTTAATATGTATTATTGCGACAAATATTATCACAGCCTCAGTGGTCGAATTGGCACGACACCCGCACGGTATACGGGAGGTTCCAGGTTCAAACCCTGGCTGAGGTAATATTTTTCGCAATAATTTCTTTCAATCAGGGGGGTAGGGGATTTTTAATTCTCCAACGAAACTGTGTTGTAAAGTCTGACAAATCGGTTGGCACGCAGTTTAGTAGGTTGGAAATTCGTGTACTTGGAAATACACGAAAAGGATTTGAAAAATTTATTAGTTTATAATAAATTTCAAATCTTAAAAACGCGTATATCGTGATTGCCAGTAATCGTCGATTAATATTCTCAATAGTACTAATGTTTGATGATGCGTTCCAAGAAAGGAACATTTGTGATTATTATACATAATGTCGGAGCAAAATTATTGCCATCGAATGTTATCGTGTCAAATTTTTTGCTATAAAGATAAATCGAATCCAAATCTAGAATCGGGGACAATCTGCATAATTATCGAATCTAACTATCAATAAATTAGACACTTTATATAATTAGAGAATCACAGAATTAATCGTGCAGAATTACAATGTGTAAAACTGCAAATGATCTTGACTTTCTGCCTTGATTCCCAGAACCTTTGGTCCCTAAATTCAGAGATGCACCTGATGTGTATTCACGCTCATTTAGGACGTAATTCCGTGACGACGTTATTGAACGAATCGGCATATCCTCTTCAAGCGACTCTTCAACCACCCTCTGTCGATCGCAAACAATTCTACTTGCCGTACATCACGCGAACCGTGGGCAGTTGCCAGGTGATATTCACACCTGGCATGAGAGCGGCCAATGACGAAGGTGATCGTCAGCAACGTCGTCATGGTAAATCGATGACGCTGCTCACCGTTATTTCTGCTCACAATCATAGAAGTAAAGGTCGGGAGCCGACCAAGGGAATTCCGTGATGCACGCTCGTGCATCAGCGAAATATTCGGCGCGAGTAAATACGCGCGAGTAGGATTTTGCAAAAGCTAAAACAAATCGCGATTCGTCACTTTGAAGTTAAGTGCACTTTTTATAAAAAGATAAAAATGTAAAAAATATCCGATAGTTAACAAATATAATATTCAATAGTATAAATTACGTTCACCAAAAATTGTAAATTGCATTTATAAATAATATTGTTATTATTGTGTTAGAATAAAATATACATATATGTGAAAGATTTAATTATTAAAGTAGGTATCAATAAAATATTAATAAAATATTATTGGTACGATTGTGGCAAAATTGTAAGCTTTCCACTCACTGGAATTTTTCGCACCCAATTCTTTTATATCGAGAAATTTCTGACGATTGTTTAATCTCGAATATTGAGATTCTATTGGAAAAAAATTCTCCTTGATTTAGGTAAATTATTTTCCGAACATCTCCACTTATTAATCTATTAAATTTATAACAGAGAGCCGCATATATTGATTTCTCAACGCTGAAGCTATCTTGTAGTATCTAGTTCATAGACCCTCTTTTTCAAGCCTCATACTTCACACTGCCATCCCCTAACGTTTGCAACTGACGGAAGCAAGATAATTCCGCAATATTCTGCACGTTGTTTATGTGCCCCGAAAAATAACCAACCGGAAAAAGCCGCGCGATAACATAAAGATTAACAACATTGGATGGCAGTTGGCGTGCTGACGTCAGAATTCGAAGTAACATTCGCACCACTGTGCTATGACGTCATTGACCGGGAGGGTTGCACAGGGTGATTGCGGCGGCGGTGGTGATGGTAGTAGTGGTGCTGGTGATGGTTGAGCCCCGCACAGAGGCGTAGGGATGAGAGAAAGCGCTGATAAGAATTTCGCCGACGGAGTCCCCCCCCCCCCCCCCCGTCACCGGGAAATATTTCTTCCATGATCAAATAGACGTGGCCAAGCCGAGTTATCTGTGATGACGCGGTTGTTCCTAGTCGTTGTTTTTGCAAAGTCTCATCCAGAGAGAAGTTTTTCCTCACCCGTCTCGCCCTTCCTTGGCAGAGCGAAAAGGGTGAGGAAAAAAAACTTCCCCGCCAGAAAGTTCGCCGAAGACGCTTCATTGCTCCTCGCGGCAAAAAAGCTGCGAACCGCCCCGCGCGCCAGCGGGGTGGACGACGAAATAATTGAAGCTTTTTCCAAGTTGGACGTGCCACTTTAGCCCCTCCATCTCTGCTATATTTGATAAAATTAAATAAGACTACTCTGTTTCTCTCCCTCTTTTCCCAGACTTTCTTTATATAGTTTGTATCAGATATAAACGATGGAAAATAACTAAATCCGTTCTTAAGTTTGATGTATTGTCTAGAAGATAATTTATTTCGTTAGTATATTTAATCGATATCAAGAGTTCTGAATACCATAATTACATAATAGTTTTCCATTTGTATTCTATTCTTTCATTTTCAGCTAATGTTCCTTCAAATGTTCGCAGCTACAGCTGAACCTATAGATGAATCATGTATCATCAACTTTAGTTTCATATTTCTTTGGAGCCCCCCCCAGCTTACGTAGCTCTTTTATTGAGAAATAACAGCCCGATTTTAGATAATCGTCCATCCAGCTAAATCACATTCGCGCAGTATCCATTTACTCGCGTAAAAATGAAACACGATCGTGTATCCTCGACGGGCTCCGACGTAATACCCGCGTGCGTTATCCCCCTTTTAAAAGCTCCTCCACATTCATTCGACGCAAATTTACCTCCCCCGAGTGAGCGGGCGAGCGAGAGCCGAGCGATTTAACGGTTAGCGGTAAAGCCAGGTTACAACTCCTATAATAGCAACGCAAATCCGGAACGCCCGTTACGCTACTGCCCCGAGGCTGTCAAACACGTGTGCCACCACCTCCAACCCTCCAGGTCTCCGCCATTTTGGTGGCGGAGGAGAGTTTAGGTTGGGCGGTCTTCCTTCACGTCCTCTACTCGCCCATGTAATCTCGCTCTTCGTGCCACCCCCGACCTGCCGCCAACCCGGCCGGTCCCCGCGTTATTTTACCGATTCCTCTTACCGGGGGGGAGAGGCCAGTGGCGTAATCTCGAATAAAGACCTCGCATAAAAGCGGTGAAAACGCGACGGATCCTTGATCTTTCGCGCGATTGAATGACAAATCCGGCGTGAAAACCCACGAATCCCCGCGCATTTCCTCGGCTCTTTGCGTCCCACTCGCGCATCAAATCCTAAAACATTTCTTTTAAACACCGCGTTACATGCTTGGGGGCGCAAAATATATAAGCGCCGATAACATAAATCTGTTAGCCTAACTGCATCAACGGGAGATTGATCGAGAAACGTTGCTAGACGATTTCAAGAATATTTCCTGTCAAAGGATATTACCTACTGTCATCACATTCAAAATCTGAATCTTTAAAAATTAAATTTAATAATATTTAAAATAAATAATAAGACAAGAGAATATGTTAATAACGTAAAATACATTAGGTATAACAAGTGAACGACCAACGTTTTCTGCGATCAAACTTATTTAAAAAAGATTTTACGTAATTTATCAAATATTTGATAATATTATAGTGACAATAAAAGTGGCAAGATAAAGACAAAAAAGAAAAAATTCAAATTTTCGTTAAAGGAAAGTATGCTGAAAATTGACTATTTTGTAGCTGAAAGAAAAGATGGTAATTTCTAGAACGCTTTGTGCCATAACAGACACATTATCTTTTATCGGACATATTCTTTATTGTTTTCTAAACATTTTCTTCTCTCGGGATTTTTCCAGCGTTTCCTTTTCAAAGAAATCGATCCGATTGCTTCGACGTGACGTTTACGAGCTTAAAATTTCTGGATGGGGCTCAACCGACGGCGCGTCATTGAATTATCTCATCGGCCGTTAAGAAGAGATCGGCAACGCGTAAAGTGGAAAGCTTTTAAAGCGCGTCGAACGATCGCCGGCCGAGTTTTCATTGACTCGAGACAAGTTTATGAGTCGTTGCTTTATGACTTCCTCGACGCGTTTCGCGGGAACAATGGATGGTTAGCGAGAAAAGCTGGGCGAGCCGCGCCAGCTTCCGGAATCGTGAAGCTTGCGACCGGCCGCTCGTAAATCGCCGCCGGATGTATTTACGCGCGCGCGAAGCTGCGCGGTTTTCGTTTACTACATTTTCATTCGGTATTAAAAACGTCTGCCCTGCGAGCGCGTCTTTCTCACGGCCATGAATTCTCGGCGAATCTGGAGTCGATTTTTCTCTAACGAAAATTTATCTCTTGCCAGGAATGAATTGCTAACAAATACACTCAGTAACTCGACTACCAGTAAAATTGCTGAGAAAAATCTACACTGAAAAAAGGTTTTGGTTATAATAACCAAGGCTTGGTGAAATAGTTTCAACTAAACGGTTTAGTGATTATGACAAAATATTTGGTTAATGTTAACAAATTTGTTAACTATTTGAAACTATTTCACCAAGCCTTGGTTATTATAACTAAAACAGTTAGATGACCAATTTTTTCGCTTTAATTTTTACTGTCTATTTGTAATTGGTCAATTTGATAAAGTTCTCTTTAATTCTTGTTCTTTTTACTTCACTACGTGCGTGAAGATACCATCTTTGATGTGTCTATGCAAAATCAGCGGGACGCCAAAATGTTTGGAGAAAAGATTTCAGAAAATTTGTTGGAATTTCGCCGGTTCGGTGGTACTTGACCGCATCTCGGCGACTATAAATAGTTGCAATAATCACGTGACGGCCGTATGCCGACATGCACACGTGGATGTAAATAAATAGCGTGTGTGTAAACGTGACGTCGCATCGCACCGTCAAATCGCAATCGATCAAACCGCGAAATTATCTGGCCGCTGCATTTTAAACTGCATTCAAACATCGTACCTCGTCCAATTTACACATTCAAACTGTTAATAATGCTTTTGCTATTCTCGCCGAATCGACGAGACCGTTATATCGCTAAAGTCAAATTAGAAACTTGTATTTAAATCCCTCAATTATAGCAGTTTCTACCTGCTAAAAAAAAGAAAACAAAAATATCGAATCAGATTTGGAGATAAGATTTTCTCTGCTCTTCGAGATTTGCGATGAAGCTGAAGAAATCTTTTACATGTGTACGTATTCGAAAGAATTGCCTTGATATTTTTATTTTCATATCACAAGTACTAGATATTACTTTCTTTCATGTATTTGTACTTAAAAATTTACGAGAAATAAATCGATAGTGAGGAAGAAAGAGGAGAACATGAACTCTTTTGCCTCCCTTTCGAGTCATCTTTCTTGTTCTTCCTTTCGTCCACCTGCAAAGTGCAAGTGGTTGTTTGGGACTGGTCGAACAATAGTCCGCAATGGGCCAGCAATAAGATACCCCGCGTGTTCACCGTGACGCATTGCAATGAATCAGAAGCGAGACACGTCATTCATCCGCCGTTCGAGCTGGCTCGACTCGCGTCATCGCCGCGGGATACCGGGTGGCCGCGTTTCAGCACACCGGCCGATCAACCACGTCAATGATTTTAGGTATACGTCAATCGGACTCGCGATAATGTTCGTCGCGAAGTACGTCACGACAGTGCGGCGCTCGAAATTTACACCGTCGGAAATTGCAATTCGTAATAACGCGATGACAGACGCGGCTGGCACACGGAGGAAAACGATACGCTCCCGTCGTCGAGGACCCGTAATGAGTTTTCCTCAGCGAAAATACCAGTACGAGAATAATTCTCGCTGTAATTGAGTAAAAAAAAAGACCAATGAGCGTCAACCTTGTCAAGGACCGTCCCCCCTCCCCCATCCCCCTATTCGCACGGACCATGAGGTCCATAAGTAGATTGCAGGCGACAAGGGCTGATCACTCTCCGTTCGAGCATCGTGCGAATAAGTCGACTAATTGTAAGTTGTAATATTGTCCATAACGAATAAATTGTAACGAATAAGTCGTTACATTGTCAGTAGTGAATAAGTCGTTATATCGTCAGTAATTTTGTCCAAGCGGTTGCGCGGAGAGTCGATCTTCGAGGGTTGAGATAACCGTACCACGTAAACGACAAATGGGTACCTGTTCACGTGAGTAACAATGAACTTGTATTTCTGCCTGTTTCTATTTTCTTGGAATTTCCTGTTCTTTCCTGGGTCGCCCAATCGAACCTCAATATTGAAATTATCTTGTAATAATACTTGAGTCCGTATTACTACTAGATTTTGTTAATTTTGAGAACATTAACTGGCGCCCAACGTAATTAATTCGACTACATTTTGAGAGCCCCGACAGCTGTTGACCCAAGCCGCGTCGGGTGAAAGGCTTCAGTTATCCGATTTCATAAAATTTACGTAAAATAAAAAGGAAGCCCGTCTCAACTAAATGTCGCAGTCATAAGCCGTCAGAAATTATGGGTCCGATTAAAGTTTGCCGAAGACAATCATGTTCAAGTTTCTCAGCGATCGTTTTATACAAGTAACGTTGCATTAATCTGGAATGTTGATTACGGAACGGATAGTAAAAATAGCAGAGGCATGTCCGCAAAACTGTAATAAGAAGACAATCTCCTTCGCCGGATCGCGTTCACCGCATCGCAAATACACGCATCGGTATCTTTACAGCCTGGAATTTACGTGGCTCAGACGGCTGTGCGATATTAACATGTTTACAGTAGGCACAGCTAGGGAGTACAGGATAGAGAGCAAAATAGATTTTATTACGGCACACTCGGGAATCTCGGGATCAAGGACTCTAGAAGTTTGCGGCTTTCTCCCGCGCAGGGGTGCCGTTGTATATATACACACATTACGCAAAATATATTTATGATATTATTATTATTATTATCGCTGAGGAGAATTGGACTTCCGTATATTGTTCATCTCGCGGCGCGAAAATATCCCGGCTCGCGTGAACGTGGCATCCCGCAGGATCGGAACGCTTCTCGTTTATGTTGACGTAACTCTCGATAAAAACACGCCGACGAAATCTCGCGGATCTCTCGCGGGTCGATTTTATAATGAGAAATGAAGGAAAACCACCCGCCGAAGACCAAGTAATAAAATGTATACAGAGTGTCTCAGAATCATCGCTCATCCTTTCAGCTCTAGGGCGATCACAACTTTTTTATTTTTTCTATACCGTCAATTAATAAAATTAAATATTTAGATATCACTGCATGGTTTCTAATTTATGAAACATTAATTAATTAAAATATAGAATTAATTAGGAACATATAGAATATGGAATAGAAGAATATACATAGAATGGAAACATGAATTAATTAGAACTGGACATCAGGAGGATGGACCATCAACTGGAGGATACAGATAAAGTATTATCTATATGTGCTGTGTTTGATTTTAAATAGGTCGGCACAATTTCTATTTGATATTTCTAACTGCGATATTTATTTAGACTTTTTTAGAAGTGGATATTTTAGATAAAACTTTGAGATATTAAAGACGCCAAAAGAGGAATGAGTTTAAGCAGATCTGTTCTCGAAGAAGACACCTCTTACTCTGAATTTGTCGAAGGAAGGAAGGCTGATAGTTTCGGTATGCCCCGTATATATGCAATCGATAATATCCATGAACAAAAATACTCGTCGGCGGCTTATGAACTTTCCCGGCTCCGCCGAGACGTCCTCGAGCGAAGTTTGAACGAATTCGTGGGCAAGATTTTCCATTGTAAAACGTAAAAATAATGACGTTTTCCTTCGTGGCGACAAATCAAATTTATATTTATATTAAAAAATAAATATCGCTTTTCCGAGATATCGCGGAATTTTGTTCGGCTCCAGATATCGTGTAGCGTATCAACTTCCCATTTTTGCAACATACTGCACAGAACGCGGAGAGGGATATTAATGCATTATTGATCGGACTTATCTCGCTTCTCGTCGAAAAAGAGACCCAATCGGGAAACGGCAGCCCCGCCGCGGCCAAACCAAAAGAAAGATAGCGCTTATCGATAGGATTTTTTGCTTGACTGGCTTGTCGACAAGTTGCCTAACGGAGAGAATTAATGATCCCAGGTACCTTAGTACAAAAGTGTTAGATAATAGATGTTGGGAAACTTCGCTCGGTGTGTGAATAATACGAAACTCTTGAGGACATTTGGCACACTCCCGAAAGGAACTTACTTATTAATCTTTTATATCCTGAGATTAGCTGCAAGTTTCAGGAATGTGTACATATAATCTGTGTAAAATGTTAAAGCAAGAATAAAAACTTTTATCGTCTTATCATAAATATTTCATTGCATCCATAAGCTGCAACGATGTATAGCGAAACTAATTAAAGTAGAGTGCTATCATTTATCTAAATAAAGTTTTTTCTTCGAATTTTTCTATTTATAATAATTTAAAATTGAACAGCTATTCATACGTTACTCGCAGTTTTATTCAATTTTCAAAGAATTCCTCGTATATTCAATTTCTCATGCGTTCTGCGGGGAACCTAGGGCAACGCGTGTATACGAAATTCCGCGTTTTGTATTCATCTTTTTTATTTTGGAATCTCAGAATTCCTGCGCTACTTTATGCTCGGGGAACATCCTCGGCCTGCCGCGGCGTAGGCCACGTATCTCTCGAGACGGTTGTTATGATTTACTTCCAGCACAGCGTGAAGCACCCACACGCTAAAAATAGCCCGATCATCAGACGAATCGAAGAGGAGAAGAGGCCCGGAGCTATTAGCGTGGCACGCCGAAAGCGGGCTAACGAGACTCGACTTTATTAACTCGATTCGGAATGCGAGGAATTCGCGCTCGCGCCGACGCCCTCGCGATGATTCCCTCTCGCGAGATGCAAGAAACAAACCGAGACGAAAAAGAGAAAAAGGTGGACACGAGGGAGAACCGCTCGTCTTCTTTTTCTTACCCGTTTAACCTCGATACATCGCGGTATCTGGCGCGGTTGAGTCAGCTCAAGGTCGCCGTACGGATCCAAGGCTGCGCCTTGGATCTTTCCCCGTGACGATTTAGACTGGTTCATCTAATCGGTTTGCTCAGAGCTTCTCAAGCTTCCCCGGTTAAGCTCTTTTGGGATAATTGGATACAGTTGTTTACGTTCAAAAAAGTCACGTGCGTGCGCGCTTGACCGCGGAAGATTGACGCCTTTAAGCTGACAGGTGTCATTGAAATGTCATGGGTAACCGGACACGTGATTTCTTCATTTGTGCACTAGTACGATATTAATTGTGCTCTTAACTAGAAAGATTACATTTTATAAAATAATCAGTTTTTAAACTCTGATAAAATAAAATAATCATATCTATGTGGCGTAGTTTCTTCATTTAATTTTTCGGTAAAGTATTTTATTATTATTGAAAATAAAATCTTCAAATTGCATCACTCAATCTCTATTTCAAGAACGCATTTCGTCTCCCTTTCTCTTCCTTTTCTCGCTTTTTCTCAGCTAACGTTAAAAATAAAACAAATTCGTTTCGACCGCCTCTGGATTTTCCGTCTGGAACAAATGGAAAGAGACAGCGTGCGGGCTGTTCCACGCGTGGAATTCGCCGAAGATGACTTCTCGCGGCATGTGATCGCGATCCTGGAAAATGGTACCGCGATCGATAAGATACGGTATCAGCTTTGACGCACGTACTTATCGCTACCGCAAATCGCGCATACAACAATAACGCATCAGAGGCACGGAAACACACAAAGATTGTCGTCGTTACGACTCGTGCCTTCGATTGGACTCAACGACGAAGTCGAGGGGGCTTTCGACGACGATTATTATTATCTACTGACGCACGTCGTAATCGACGATTCTAAATGGTCCCTCGCGGCCGCGTGCCACGGTTAATGTGAAAATCACTCGTGACTGCTTGTCGCGACAGAAACAAGGGATCTTCTTAATTATGAAAAAAGACCGCCCGATGATAAGTGAGCTATAAAGGTGATAATCCAGCATCGTTAATCGTCAAGATAAAAAAAGACTTCAAAATAATTCACTATTATTTTTCTACTCATGCAGAGTTTTCTATAATATGCTTGCAGAAAAATGCATTGTTGATTCATATTAATGAAAAACATGTCTTAATGTAAACGAGAGACATAATCCGTTATAAGTATAACCCTCAGTTATTATATTTAATCAAAGACGAATTATTTCTCAGAATAGCATAAAGTAAAATATTTGAACTATTTAACTCGAATAATTTTTCTCTGTTGCTGTACGTATATAATATTATTTTATTTCATTTAGCAATATCTTAATTTGCTAAAATTATTATTGATTAATAATAATATTAATAAATTCCGTTGTCTCCTCTTTGCTTAAAAATACTATAATAAAGACCATATTGTATTACGCGAAAATTGACGTTGAGAGAGCTAACCCAGATTTTCGACGCGACTCAGTATTCTCGATTCTCGAATAAGCTGCAAATTGAACAGTTCATCGGGGAGTTAACGCCGCCGCTTTCTACAGCTGCGCCATTCATCGAAAGCAGCGACGAGAGACGAGAAGAAATCGTCGAGCGGAAACCGCCCTCGCGAATTTTTTCGGACTCCGCTATACTCCTCGTGAATTCCAAATGTCTCACAGTTCGCCACAGGGGCATGGCCGCTAATAGCGACGGGCAAATAAATATCCTGGCTGGTCGACAATTTGCAGGCAGAAAAGAAAAACTGTGGTTGACGCATTGAGGCGCGCGAAAATCTTTTGCGTCCTCTTTCAAACACAGGACTCCCTTATGTTCACCGTTTCGGGGTGTTTACGCTCGTTTGACACGCCCGGCTCTTCTCCGAGATATAGCCTCGAGGGAGATGTTGACCCTGACTGTTGCCTGGTGCGGAATGCCGAACATTGACTCTAACCAGCCGAGATAGTTGGCCAATCGACAAGCAAATGATCGAGAGAAAAAGGGTGGCGGTAAGCGAGGAAGTGAGGACGTTCGAATCATGACTCTCTCAAATGAATCAGAAACTAATATAACTTTCTTCATCGAGTATTATATTAAATTTATAAATTTTCTCTTAAAATTCTTGTAAGAATATGTGAAAAGAAAATAAACTGAAAAGTTAAAGTATTAAGTTTGAAAGTACATGGGGACCAAAAATGTACTATAGATTGTATAGTATGGTTTGTATTTTTGAAATGGAATATCTAATATAATCTAATAGAAAGCTATTCCTTTCTATTCCTGAAAATTCTTTTGACATACATTCTCCTTACGACTGATTAATTTTGATATCTGAATAACTGGCGTAATTTAGATAAAACCGTCAGATTAATTCGGAACTGTGGGTTCATTGATCTTCCTGAAATTCTCGAACGTTACATGGACGACATATCTATCCTTAATGGCTGTTTAAAAGTAGAAACGATTCAACAATTGCGAATATTTGCAGATAAAAAACAAGGAAAAGCTTATAACCAGAATTTAACAAAATTTTAATTCTTGTTCTCGTTCAGAATATTCTAATTCAGAGAAATATGAAAAAATATTCCTATTTATTTTCAAAAAAAAAAAAAAAAATAATAATAATTAAAAACCAAAATTTGTTTATCCATTAAAATTAAAATCTACAATAAATTTACGAGTATTTTAACAAACGTTTGTACAAACATTTAAGGATGTATGTGGGTGACAGATGAAAGTACCTATTACCAAAAATCTAAAAATTTCATAGATTGTTCTATTATTACGTCTGAGTACCTGTGTAAAATTTTAGCACAATTCTCTTATTGGTTTAAAAGTTATTTAATTTTTTTGTCTACATTGATTCTTATCATATCTTGGGATTGGCTGTACCAATCTTATTCGGACTAGTCGCAATCGAAAGCTTGTATCGATATTATATTTAAAAAGTGTTGTTAGATTTTTTATTACGGCTTTAGTTTCTGAGATATTTTAAATGAAAATTTGTCGACGTATGAATTTCCTTCTTATTCTTATAATTTGATGAGCAAAAAAACAAAAGAATAAGAATAAGAAGAAAATTTATGCGTCAACAAACTTTCGTTTAAAATATCTCAGAAACCGAGTCAGAACTAAAGCCGTAATAAAAAATCTAACTACACTTTTTAAATATAATGTCGATACAAGCTTTCGATTGCGACTAGTCCGAATAAGATTATTGCAGGCAATCCCGAGATATGATAAGAATCAATGTAGACAAAAAAATTAAATAACTTTTAAACAAATAAGAGAATTGTGCTAAAATTTTACACAGGTACTCAGACGTAATAATAGAACAATCTATGAAATTTTTAGATTATTGGTAATACTTTCATCTGTCGCCCATACATCCTTAAAGACGTTTAACGATTACCTTATGTCAGAAAATAGTTACAAGAATTAACGGAACCTAATCCGTCTTGAGAATAGTTAGCGAGATCAACTATTAACCACCGGAATTTCATGAGAAGTCGCCTGTGACGGCGAGCCAACGCTTACAATGCGCCGTGGATGGCACATCCTTCACGATGTGACGAAATTAGCGAGCAGCCGAAATAATTTAGCGGATTCCAGGCGACCGCCCCCGTATCGCTTCGTGCATCGCTGTAACCCTGAATTCCGTTATACAGTTCGCTTAAGAGAAGGCGGAGAAGCCGATGGAGGATGATCCACATTTCAAGGAATTGTGTATAATTAACGCGTCAGTTATTTCCCCAAGTAACGATTAAGAATACGCGTGTTCTTAAAAACCGCTAATCTCTGAGTAATTCTTTTTCTCAGCATGAAGAGAATTGAAAAGATAATTAATGAACTAAGTCTTTAAATTAGTTGACAGCTGAAAGCATTTACGCAACCTCTAAAGTCATTAGCTCGATAATTTTTACGTTTAATGATTACAGTACTTTTCTCAATTGATTTACGATAATACGAAGATTCTCGCGGTTTTCTACGGGCATAATTATGTTAATGAAGTCGCGTGCGTAGTGATGTGGGTTAAACCTCTTATTCCCCAAGTATAATATCGGCGATTTCATGCTTCCTAGGATCTTGTCCTGGGAGTTATCGCGCGATCGTGCGATTCGCGTGCACGTGGCGGTGCAAATCCGATTTGGCGCGCGCATAATCGAGTTCGTTGCTTTACACATGGCGGTAGTTAATCAAGCCGTGCAAATAGGTAATCGATTTCGTAATCGAGTTCGCGTATTCGCCCCGCGTATAATCCGATGTTACAGGAATTGGTTGCGAAATCGGCCCCGTGTAACCGTCACGTCCGGGAAATACGTTTTCTGATTGACTTCCCTAAATAGTCGGATTACCCGGAAAATCGTGGGTCCAATATTTATAGAGTAATCCTACGATCAGGCTCTCATTATGTTAGTCACGTAAGAAAAAAAAAAAGAAAGAGAGAAAGAAAAAAAAATGGATGTTACGAGCAAGGTATAGCAATAGGTTCCAGATTACAAGTTGCCAGTTTCCAGATTTAAAATAAAATATTATGTAACACAATTTATATGTATGTTTTATTGATGCAAAAATTAACATTTAAATCGATATTCATTAACTGGCGAGAATTCTTTTCGATCGCTGTACCAGAGGTTACTCTAAACGTTTCTTTTTTGCAGATGAAAATATCGCTTTGATCCTTGCGCGCGAGCAGCGGTAAAGATAAACCCCCCCAAGAATTAGGCCAGTTTATTAAGGTGCTTTCACACGATCGCCATCGAGCACTGTTAATATTCATGATCGTGCGAACATCGTAATCGACTGATTGATAACGTGATATATTCATGCTGGCGGTTCGCGAGCATATCCGATGATGTTTACGGTATAACGTCCGTCCGTGTGAGGGCCCCCATAAGTAGGTACAGCGGGTAATTCGTCCGCTATCTAACATCGCACGTGGTGGTGAGTGACGACCACCAGTGCGATTCACCGTCCTGTATCGCGACGGAATTAGCGGGCAACCGAAATAATTTATAGCCACGGACTTCATGCGCCGCGCTTTCCATCGTCTTCCCTCACCGTCTATCTATCTATCTCTCTCTCTCTCTTTCTCGTTCTCGTCCCGTACTGACCCTGAAACCCACTATAGTTCATTCATTACGCCATCCCGCAGTGGTATTCTCACATGACGCACGAATTACCGTATAAGTATTCAGGCCATATATTTTAATCCCAGAGAACGTTAAGAATAAATATATACGCACAAATATACGCCATGTTAAATGTACATGAAATGTAAATATGTGCGCACGTGTTAAATTAGAGGCGTATGGCGATAATTTTTAATTTGTCAATTTGTTCTATCGAATATATTTTACAATATCTTAACGTACTATCAAAATTGAACAATGAATAAAAATAGCATTATACCAAAATTCCTTTATATATAAAGATTCTTTTTATATAGATGCAACAATGTTTCTTGAAAATAAAAAAGAAGTTGCTTCAATTAAACGTCGACGTCACGGCTGCCACAAACATAAACAGTTAATTAAATTGGATATTATTTGAACGAAAACATCAGATAGTTGTTTTAATAATCCAAATATTTGGACCAAATAATATCCAATTGAATTAACTGTTTATATTTGTGGCAGCCGGTGACGTCGACGTTTAATTGAAGCGACTTTATTTTTTTTTCCGTGTATATACGTTAATCTTACGATATTCTCGCGCGTTTCTCATGTTAAATATTCTTCGTTCCCAAGATTCTACCCTAACAGATTGTTGTACATATATCACGTTAATATACTTACTTTGTTACACTTACTGCGAAATACATAGACGTCATGCACATTGACGTCATTGAAGCAATTGCTCAAGGATCAAAATGGATTTGCCCGTCATAAACGTTTCTGATTTATGTACCCGTTATTTAGTACTAAATGTGGCTGATATTGTGAGTCTTATTTATTTAAAGGTCACTGCCACTAACATATATTAACTTTAACTACAGTTTAACTGATCCTCTTTCTTCCTGTCTTATAGACGGTAA
This sequence comes from Leptothorax acervorum, assembly GCA_035220615.1. Lineage (NCBI taxonomy): Eukaryota > Metazoa > Arthropoda > Insecta > Hymenoptera > Formicidae > Leptothorax > Leptothorax acervorum. The sequence goes on along the minus strand of JASTWQ010000026.1, from coordinate 1,293,205 downwards.
TACCAATATGACATGGATTATGGAGAAACAAGATTTAACGCGCGTTAAACAAAGAAAATTATGAATCTTGCGCATTTTCTCACGTATTTCCGACTCGGGAACAATAAATCATGCGGTCTTTAATTATTATCTTTTTATAAACTTTCTCCTCAAATAAACTTTAACATTTTTTCTGGATGCCCTACAAATAGAACAACGGTGCCTAACGAAGTAATCCGTTTAATCTCAAATTCTTCCAGACTCATTCCGGCACGTGCCTATAAATCCGCGCGACGCTTTACAGAAGCGTCGTGTATTCTGAAATAAATAACCGTGTATACTGTAAATTTCAAAGTGCGAAAAGAGCGGCGCCGTTTGTTTTAATTATTCGCCTCCTCCCGTGACTTTCGTGCTATCTTCTTTTTCAACGATAAATCGCATTCTCCTCGTGTCGTGAAAGGGTCGCAAACTTCGTCAGCGAGGAAGCTCGTGTCATAAGTCCTGATCGAAATTTATCACGCCAGGCACGTCAAGATGCGGATCTCGGACGAAGGATTATAAATTCGACGAAGAAACTTCACGAGCGAGCGAAATTCACCGTGCAGAGGAACAATGATTTTAAAATATTTTAAAGTAATAAAATACGATAATACACAATAACGCATATTACAGCAATAAAACACTTCAGAATATTTATAAATTTTACAACTGTGATAATTAATTATATTCTTGTGTTTGTAATTCTTTTGTATATAAATTAATGAGAGGTCGCTAGCGTACAATTTCCTTTGCAATTTCCTACGTAATCTTCCACGTAAAGTCCTTTTACGGAAATCGCGTTTAATTGGTATTTTCGTTTCTTCGAAATAGAATAATGAGAAGGCTACAGAAAGCAATATATTGAGCAATTACCCTCACTTAAATTTAACTTAGGTGGAAATGATGCTCGTTACGTTACGTCCTTACTCATTAAGAGCTCGGCGCCGGCGGTTCCAGCGATTTTTCTCTTTTCACGTTAATGACGCGTTCTGAAACGACAGCCACGAACGTTAGTGTATATCATTTGTTATTCGTACAAACGTTGCAAACGTTTTCTCCCGCCGCGAGATTCGACAAGTAACAGCCGCTCTGCATCAGCGCCGTCAAGCCCTCTCATTCTTCGCATTCTCGGCGAAAACTTTCCTCGTCCCTTTCTTCCCACCCTACGTGAGAAACAGTCCCTTGTCCTCGAGAAAATTCAATTTCCCTTCACGATCTCCCTCGCTCTCTTTTTTTTTTTTTTTTCGAAGGTAATAATAAAAGTATAAGTGATGGGAGACTTTGGCGACCGGTGTACATACTTGGCCGAGGGAAAGACAAATACTGGAACCATTAGTTTGCCAGCGATTATTGATTGCCTATGATACAACTAATGTATCTGGTCCCGCACATGTCAGATTCGCGCGATTGACACGTCGATCAACGTGTCGTATTATGATACGAAAGTATCTTATTACGAGCACTTTGTCGTGATATCTAGCGGTATTTGACGTTCTGCACATTGATCCGTATATATTATCAATCTAATTCTGAATATACAGATTCTCGATATTGAACATTCTTTGGGGAGCGCACTTATCTTTGGGGCCTTGAAAGAGTTAAGAGGACGTAAGGCGTTGGCAGATGACGGCGCGTACAATATTCTGGTCTACGTCGACGGACATGCGGAATTATATATCGGAAATTGGAGCCCGATATTCAAACGAAGTATGTCAGGGTTTATTACGTGCGAGGCCGTCATGCAGCACGACCATGTCACCTTCGATGCCTCGTTCGATTATAATTTATTGAGCACATAGAAAACGGGTAAATTCAACCTATTTCATGCCGAGCCCGTGTTAAATAATTATAATATTTTACATTAATTCTATAAAGTTGAATAGTACTCCAGTGGATTACCATTCAACTCACTTTGATATATGTGGCAATTTTTGTGTATCAAATTGGTATCAAAATTTTCTAAAGTAACGCGCAATTTAATGTGATTTCCGAGTAAGTTAAGTATATTATACATGTGAAATGTGACATGGTAATTGGAAACACATAATTTGAGCGATTTAAATATTTTTAGATCTCGAAGGAAGCGCTTGTTATTCGTGATTTGATTCGAGATGTTGAAACTTTACGACCGACGTGAACGATCTTAATCGGAAAAAGAACTCTCGTCGGCACGCGCCTCGCACGATATTTTGGCCCGACGTGTGGCCAGCACGCGAGAAACATGTGGCCTGCATGTGGAATACAATGCGGCATCCGCCAACGAAGGAGACTTAAGGATGTTGAGAAACAAATGCGAGGATGATAAGCGAGTTGCCGGGAATCGCGCACGCTTCCCGCGTTTGTTGCAATGATGCACTTCGCTCTTCTGCATTATCTATATTTGATCGACAAATCGTTATCACGATAGGCAACGGTTTCATCGATGATTAACTGCGAGAGATAATAGCTGCTTCAGCAAGCACTGATTATCGCCATTATCTCGCTGAAACGTCGAGATTTATGTTGCCAGAAGTCGCGTTCGTCTGGGGTTTAAAATAGGTTCAATGCGTTAATGAAAATTAATTAATTAGCTGAAGATCGCCGACGTTCGTTTTGCGTGCAGCCGTGCAAACGAACCCGATAAAATACGGCGGCTGCAACCCCTTCCATCCGCGGCGGCCGCGCCGCGAGGCTGCCTGCAGTCGACGTCGAAGCGGAGGCGCGCGAGCGTCGATGCCCCGCGCCGATCAGTTCGCGCGGGACGCTCGACGAGCGAGGATCGTGTTCTCGGCTTGCCTTGCTCTCGAAGTCTCTCAGGTGCGTCGGTGGTTAACGGCGTGGGAGGGAGAGAGAAAGAGAGCTATATAGTTTTCGCACGCAATTCCGCTGGGCCGACGGCGCCGTAGAGGAGGAGAGAAAAAACGGCGGCGATCATAGAAAAGCATTTCTCGCGAGGCGACCCCGGGAGTATTGGAGTACAGATGGTGAGAGGTGAGAGAAGCGAGAGAGAGTATACGTGTATAGTATATATATATACATATATATATATGTAATATATTTATGTCCCTTCAAAATATACGAGGGCACTTTTGCGTGCAATCGATCGGCCTCCGGAGAAACTCCCTTAGTTACCCCTTACCCACCCTTAATAGAGCCAACCCGACGTGACGATGACGATGGCCGGGTCGGTCGCGCGAGAGAGATCGTTTCTCTTATGTGACGGGACGATGCGCGGGTTAACGTCCGTTAATCCTGGGATCGGGACTTAATCCGTCACGTTAATCGAATTCGAGCTAAATTAGCTGCTTAGTCGTCTGGTCGAATGTGGGGAAATGTAATCGAAGAGATGCGACATGATGTTCGGATAATTTTGTAATTTCGAGCGGTGTCGAAATTAACATCTGTTAAATCTTTTACCTAGATAATTCGATGAATTGGATTTAATTTCGTGCGAGATCGGATCATGGCTCGAGGAAATTAGATCAATATAATAATAATAATTATAACGAAATAAATTATACGGTTAATATATTTTATAAATCAATTTCAGGAGAAATAAATTATTACACGATGCCTTTCCTTTACATCTTTAATGTTTTCGTATAATGAAGCAACCGAGACTAATTTATTATCTTCATTAACTGTGAGCATAATTAGCTAAATCAATTATAAATTATTCTTGAACAATATATAAATAATATTATATAGAAACTCTAAATAATAAAAACGATAAAAACAAGAATGCCTAAGAATTGATGCTATAAAAGAAGCTTATCTTTATATATATATACACCACAATTTTTTATCGTTTGAACGTGAAACCACTGATATATCTCACAGCCCATTGCGGCCGAAAGGGGTTGAAATGTTCCGTAACGAAGCGAGAACCTAATCGTCGCTATCCCATTAACGATGAGAAATGATACTCCCAAGAGTGTATTTCGGTCGTATCTCAAATAAAATTCAAAGCCCACAGCTACGATCCCGGCGATCGATCTCATTCAAATTTAAGTTTCACCTTAAATTTGATCACTCGCAGACTGGCTTATTAGTTTCGTTTGACGTAAGGCGGCCGTGGAGCTGGAGCAAAATTTGCTTCAACTGCTCCATTGAGCGTAATGAATAATTGATCTCGAGCTTAAGCCGGGGCGGATGAATCGGAAATTTTCCTTCGCGACCGGTATATTCGCATTCGCTGTTTCCTGGAATATCCGACCGGTCGAAATGCGACATGCGAGATAAAAATATTCTATTACAGGAAAACCCGCCGCGCGCTTATTCGATTATCCCGAATAATAAATGGCACCTTCGTTTAAATCACGATTTTTCTGAAAAACGTATTTTTACAAGTTCGTAAATTATGTACAAACGAACCGATAATATAGTGTACGTGTCGCACGTTATTTAATATGTAATATTCTCTTATTCACTTAGATTTTTTGGATTTCTCTTATAATTCATATATCTATTTCTTATTTTCTTCTTAATTTATTTTATATTTTTATTCATCGTGGATAATTTTGTTGATTAACTAGATGGAACGGATAGAAATCGCGTATATAATTAATATTATAATTATGCATCAAGACAGCGCAATAGTCATTGCAGTAGAAACGGTAACGACGCGTCCGGCACGAAAAAATGTCTGATCGCAACCGGTCTGTCTCTACTTGAATTACATATCCATGTCCTCTCCTTCTACTTGTTATATTATACGTGAGCGTAATATAGATACAAGATAAATATATCTGGCAATAAATATATTTTCTTATTATATAAGTATCTAAAGGAAGATTGAGTTCTGTTGGATTAAGCATATATCGATTATCCTTTCTTTGCTTTATCAATTAACTCCCCCCGAACGATAAATTATTTTCTCTCCTTCACACCAAAGTCTTGTCTCCCTTTTCCTTTAAATAGGTTTGGGATTATCCTGGGGTTTATCACGGGATAATAATAAATTGATCTCCCCATCTCCCTCTCTCTCATTCTACTTTTCCTTCTATTCTACTCTCTTCCTAGATACAACACCTGTTCACCCATAAACGCAAATTACGCTTTCCGCGTGCCGGACGAGAGTGTCAGTCGCGAAATGAGCCTGTCGATCTTTCCGCGAGATCCGGCGTGAACGACGTTAAATTTACATTGGCGTCGCGAAGCTGAGAAATCAGCCGGCTGTCGCGCTGCTTAAATTTAAGTTTCGCTCGAATTTCGACTGATATGACCGTGCCGAATTAAATCCGTTCGCCATGCAGCCACACAACGCATCGTATATATTTAAACCCCATCAAACAATTTCGGACAGATACGTTGCAACTGGACCTAAGAGTTCCCGACAATCGCGCGGTAACGTAATTGACTGCAATTTCGTTCGTCATTTTGTTCCTGCTTATTTTTATTGCCCGTCTCATTTGTAATTAGGGTACGTATGCGTCACAAATAAAAGTAAAAGTATCAAAGATTAATAGCAGAAATATATCTTAATAAATTAAAAAAATAAACTCTAAATTTAATTAATTTATTATGTATCAGTAAATTTTTTTGGAAGAAATTATGTTATTTCGTTGTAATGTGTGATTTCTGTTAAATATAAGTATAATCTATGAGAAGATCGAAAAAATCGATTAATATTTCTAAAAAGATCTCGCGTCTCATGATTGTGTTATCGATAATTTTCATCTTTCCATTTAATTCTCGCATTTGACTCTATCAAACTCTGATCTTTGAAACTCACAGTTAAATTTGAAAAATATTCTTTTGCCATTTCAGTAGTCAATCGATTTTGCTGATATATTTAGAGAGCACATTTGTCTCCATTCGCGCTTCGCTTTTATTTTTCCTATATGTGTAAAAAGTGTAAAAACATGTGCATCGCTGTCGATTAATTGCAATCGGCACATTGAAAGACAAATTCGATTAACTGATATAAATCAAATATATGATTTGACATTTATTTGACGATTAATCGTATTAAGAGATTATTGGTAATCTCAAATAAAATAATATTTTTTACAGATTAAATTTTTCAACATATATTTTGGAAAGCGATATATCTAACCATATTCAGTAATAAAATATAATTGGATTGGCATATTTTTCGCGATTGAAAGATGTGGATTTTTTCTCATACTCTCGATGTGTGCCAATTTTGTCGCTATGTGGCAATGCGAATTCATTGTGCAAGGCTCTCAGTGCATATTGGCAATCGCGGTTAAAACAATAGCGGGACGTTATTCATTCAGCTGAGTCAGAAGAAGTCGTTACCAAACAACTCTTACTACCGAAATTTCTCGTGATCACATTACTTCAATGTATTTGCTTATTGTCTCTTTGAAATGTCGTATATGAAATATCAAAAATAGAAATAATTTATCAGTAATTAATTTTTTTTTCGCCAATTATATTTTTTAACCTTCTCATAACTACAGACACATAATAACAGAAATTATACATTTTATGACAAAACAACATTTTGCTAAAAGAGATTTGTTTTGAATAATATTAATAAAAACTATTAATTTTTGATATTATATTTCATACTTTTATGGTAAGAACATTTTTATGTATTCAAAAATGTTTTTATAAATATTAAAATATATTTTTAAGAAAATTCTCGCTGTAAATGTTTTTATCGGTATTTTTTTCAATCTGTATTTAGTGCACAAGAATATTATACCAGAATAACGAAAATTTGTACATGCATAGTTTAAAGTAGTTTAAATTTGAAATTAAATATTGTAGAGTTTACTGCACATATTCGTACATTTTGCGTAAATAAAACGCAATATTTTGAACCTGAAAATAATAATAAAAATCGAAGAGAAGCTTTGAAACGAATAAAATTGTCATATTTACATTCGACGGGGAGTTCCCTTTATGAGATGTTGCAACGAAAGATCGTCGCACGTGACGTTTAATTAAGCATTGCATTAATGAAGCAACGTAAGTGGTGGTCTACACGATGTCAAGGTTTCGAGATTGAGTCATGCAGATACGCCTAATTAAAGATATACTAGATAAACATATCCGGAGCCTGGCTTAACGCACACGATCACGTATTCTATTTTATTACGATTCTATTTTAATTAAGTGCTCTTATGAAATGACGATTTACTATTCTAACGGAGCGAATCTTTGAGACATCATAGAGATCTTTTTATCAGGCATCTGTGAGATATGCGAGTGTCGCAGAGATAAATGATTAATATCACAGGAAAAAATAATAAATAAAATAAGATATTACTTACTCTATGGTTGTTCTGTCGTCGTCCGAAGATCTCTCAGGGCCTCCTTCTCTTGATTCTCTGTTAGTTGTCTATTGCTTGACCGTTGGTCCTAGAAATAACAATAAAATTGGATCTTTATTACTACTTCTTGATGACAATCACGAATGATTCACTCGCGAAAACACAGTTATTAGGCTGCGGGTCCATTTGATGCTGCAAATGCTTCGAAGCGTTCTTGTCTTCTTCTCATTGAAAGAAAGGAGAAGAAGAATGTTTCGAAGCACTTGTAGTGTTTATATAGTGGACCGCAGCCTTAGTTAAATCAGTTACATGTATTGCACTAACAGAACACAATAATCTCGCGACAGTTTACGTGACCGTTCCTCGCATTTTATTACGTTACGATAAAGCGAGAAAGATACGCTTCGCTCGACACCTACGACACCTACGAAATCAGCGCATCTTGAACGCATCTTGAAAGGTGGAGGATCTTAATTTCATGTTTTCTCATCCCCTATATTGTACCTTGGTATCGCGACTTCAAAAGAACAAGTCGTGCGGTATATCGGCTTTAATAAGTGGTCGTTACTCCAGCACGTTTACGAATCGTGGGAGTCAATTAATCATGTAGGTGGATAATTGTAACGAGGAATAATCGCGTTTTGAAGAATAATAACGCGACCATACAGACGGGAGCGGCTCGCGTCGCTGCCTACCTGCTTGGCTCTCGTCGCGCGAATGATAGCAAAGTGACTGCATGTACATACACAGCAATCCACCGGTATTGTTGATACTAAACGTCACGAGGGTTGCAGAAAAAAAAACAAGCGCTGAACGCCGTGCACCAACGGATTTATCGTCGCTACGAAATATTCAACGTATTGTAAAATTAACGTGCGTCGAATATTCTGTACAATCGCGCATTGAATTAATCTCGACGAATAGACTATTCTCGCACGGATATATTCAATGTTTATTTGAAGAACAAAATTTATCTCTTTGGGTTTTGCGATTTTAATTATATATATATATATATATATATATATATATATATATATATAATCTCTAGAATACACCGTTGTATTGTGCATTAATTGACATTTACGAGAAACGCAAAACATGTCGTATGTATTTTTCATTATTGAATTATTCTTTATTAAAATTTATTTTAAATTTATTCAATGCCATATGGCGCTTATGTGGTTTCGCATTTCCAATCTACAATTCATAATGTGATATTCGCATTTCTAATTCGCGCGTAACTCGACATTGCAAAGCACGGATGTCATGTAAGAATTATTCATGACAATCCACGAGAATTCAATATATCTGTGTGACGAGTAATGCGGAAATCGATACTAATTATAATATTTGTATGCATATGTCGCATGCACTGTTGTACGTAGGACGTACGGACGTACCAGATATCTCATATGTCATATGTAATAAACTTCACCTATATGCATATCTGTATTTCTCGACAGATTTTGAATTAATGTCTTCTTAAAATAAAAATCTAAACATAAATTTTAGCATAAATCTAAAATTATGTAATATCCCAAGTAAAAATACTTCTTACAATTAATCGTATAAGACAATTTCAGCAGAAATTTAATTTTTAATTAAATTATCGAGATAATTACGTGCGAATAAAAATTTAAAAATTAAATAACGGGGACCGTGCAAATTTTTTCGTTAACTCAAAATTCAGCAAAAAATTTGCTGAGGAAAAGTGCAACGCGCGATTTATGGAAGAACTTGTACAATGATGACCTTTAACATTGCACCGCGAAGCTGTGCCCTCATGTAATCCGACCGCGTTTCCGCTGTATCAATTAATGCATATGATTGCCACTCCTGGCTATCGGAAAGGTCAAAACTCTCCCTTTCTCTTCGTTCCCTCGAACTTCCATTACTAGATATTAACAATTCTCGAATTAATATGCAATTTTTAAGGAAATTAAATATTGATGCAGCTTGTTTTGAAATTTTCGTTCTAGAGTATGAATAATAAAAGCTTTATAAAAAAAAATAATGTTTAAGATAAATAAAAAGTTTGTAGTTTGTAGCGTTTCTCACAATTTTTATAAAAGATATTATAAAGCATATAGGTATGTATATAATACAAAAAATGACGTTTTAGAAATAAAGTTTAAAGCTGTGAGAAATTAGATTTGCAAAATAAATACATCCCACTTATGATATTAACATAATGCATTTCCTTCGCGCTCTTCATAGACAAATTATTTCTAGTTAAGAAGATTAATATATTAGCTCATATTTTTCCCTCTTTCTAGTCGGTATCTCGTCAAGGTTGATAAACTGATTTAAATGGGGGAATACTCAAGGGATGAAAGGAATGATCAGAGACGAGAACAGCTTCCTCTCGAGGAATTCTCGTCATAAATGGCTCGATATTACGCGCGACGGTGAATCGATCTTCATTAAATAGAGAGAGGGGCTGCAATTTGCATAGAAAAATCGAGCGCGTGCGGGCGCGTCCCATAAAAGATGAAAGAAGACGACGGTATGTCAGTGTCAGTCGACGGATGCACGCTGCCATGCCGGGCGGAGAAAATCGATCTATCACGATCGAGACGTCACTCCCGACATTCGAGCAGGACAATCAACAATTTATAGACTGACCGCTCGTTCGCTGGACATGAATGTTTTTGTTTTTCTGAAATCCCGAAAACCCGATATTTCTATACGTTTTAGGATTGTAAAATATCAATGTGACCCGACCGGCGTTGTCCATTTGCTGTGCCAAATTTAAGACAGTACCTATCTGTCTAATAGCACGCTCGATATCGACCTGCCGCGAGACCGGCAAACTAATTTTAGACTATTACATCGAGTTTTATAGAACGTTATTATAAAGTAAAAAGGTTCGCCAAGAGTAATCGCGACGTCGTATATTTAGGTGGTAGCATTTCTCTATATAGCTGAAGAATTCGAGAGCTTATATCCAAGCCGTCTTTAATTTTGCATTTTCAGAAACTGCTGCAGATTATGAACCGCGAAAAGAAGGTCAGAAATTATATGATTTCCGCTCTTTTTTAGATATAAATTTAGAATAGCTATTAAATAAATCAACTCTTCAATTTTTGTGCAACTCTTGTAAAAAAAAACGTCTGCTCTGCAGTTCTCAATTGTAATTCTTAACGCGCGATTACATAAGAGATCATAATCTCGTCGGCGCCGGGAGCTTTGGAATAAAGCCTCATTGTCACTTCGATCGGGTCGTTTTTCATCAGACGGACAAGCGCGCTCGTTCAGAATTTAGGGCCCTCGGATACGAAACCGACGAAACGTATCGCGGACACAGGCCTCGTTGTCTCCTGGATAAATGGGGTATATCTCGTGCACGATAGTCTTTCTCAGAGACGCGTGACGTCGCCGATGAGGTATATAGCGCGGTATTATACCAATCCCGGAGGAGGAGAACGGCTTCATTGTCCGAGCCCGAATTGCGACGACGTTGTCTCCGACGAGCGAATTACAGAGCGAGTTTCGCGCGTCGTTAAGCCTTAAGTACTGACACGTCATTCGCGGCTAGAAATATGTAACGTTACCTCTGGGTTAACAGATGCGCGCATTGTCATAATTGGAGCACGGAGATAAATTTTGCAGTTACGTTTAAACGTCGAGCATTAACGAACGCTTCCCGGTAAGAACATTGGGAAATTTTTGGAAAATATTACAAAGTTATTTACTAAATAATTAAATATCATCTATTTAATTGAAATAAATTCTTTCCGACTTTTGCTCGTCTCTTACTCCATATTTTCGTTAGGCTTTGTAATACGCTTTTAAGTTTGCGTTTAATTGTAAACCTTTGATTTCGTGATGCTCGTAATTAAAAGACGAAGACGATATCGTTGCGGATTCGTTTCGCATTCAAGAATAACAGTCGTGTTGTTTTCTTTGCCGAAGAGCAGTCTCGTTTCGCATGAGAAAATTCGCGGAAGATGAAGAGCATCGTCCTCGTTCACGTTAAAGCGATTTGTACGAGTGTAAGAGAAGTCGCCTTGTTTAAGGAAAGAAATGAGAACGGATGTAACGACGCCGTGACGGAGACTCCCGATATGCGGAAAAACCTGCGACATCTTTTCTCCAAGAATGCTTATGTGAAGACTAATGCCTCTTCATTCTTTACAGGATCGTTACCTGATATCGCAGTGACGATGGCATCGGGCAGGGAAATCCACGGTGCTTTCAGGTGAGCTGAACTTTATACGAGTATAATCCAAAATTACGTCCAAGATTCTAAAAATATTCAATTTTTATCGAAATATTTTTTATATTTTGCTACAGAGTTACACGACTTTTCTAAATGTATAAAATGCTATCGTTTATTTGCGAAAAACGATTATTTTGTTTGCCTGCTATTTTTATTCTGAATATAGTGAAATAATAATTTTAATCGCTTTATCTTTTATTCCATGTTTACGCGTCGATGACTCATCTTGTTTTTTAATGTTTTCACTTTTCTTGCTTTACGCAAAGTCTCGCCCGACTGCGCTCGAAAAAAGGGCGCGCACACATACATATACACTTACATATATTATACTTATATTGATGATTTCGCCGCGGGAAGCCGGTTATTTCAAGGATTTTCGTGGGTGTATGTTTTTCGCGCGACCTTTAGAAATTCATTATTACGCGAGATGTAGGAATTAGGTAGCCGTCTGTTATATTAATCTACAACCTCTCACGAACATATGGTATAACTTCTTAATAAGAGCTTTTATAACGAGTTTTTTGGCTGTCGAATTTTCTTTCATCAAACTATGGCAGAAAAAACTTATTTCTTTTGTATATTTAAATATGATATAGCAAAAATTACTTCATTTTGTCATGCTGCGGGGGTTTCCTAAGACAACATAAAAAACTTCCGGTCGAAAAAAGATTAATTACTTTTAATTTAAATCATCTTGAAGAGATTTAATATTGAAGTATTCATCAAAGAATAACTTCTTCTTTTGTCTAATTTCGAAAAGACTTAATTTTAACAATTTGATTCGGGGTACACTTTATTTTTTTCGAGCGCGCAAACGCAGACGCCGAAGAAAAAAATCATCTAATTGTTTCGAGAATTTTTGTGGATCCAGTTGTGCATAATGCAAGTCGAGACTTTCGCCGATAACACCTGCATTGTATCAGAATATTGACTTTGTGTTGAAATTAATTAAATTTACTAATTAAACGGAGAAATGTTTCTGCAACGATATAAATTACACCCTCACGTTTTCCATGCAGACATTTGCAAATTCTCGAAATGGGCGTCAGCAAATAGGACGGTAGGGCACTTTGACGGTACATCGATATACGAGCTGCACAAATAGAAACGCTTAAATTTTCTAGGATATCATTACTTTTATATTTAGCCGGTATCAAATTAATATTTCACAAGATACATGCCGTAGGTCGATATCTATAATATCGGTATTACTTCGAAATATCGACATTGTAAAATTAATTAAGGGAAGAGGCGTATCCGTAAATAAGTTAACGAAAACCAATTCGATTTATTTTACGAATCTTGAAAAGAAAAGCTCGGTCGATTAATTTCATATTCATCAACTTCTAATTGCTCAATTTCAAATAATTTGATACATACATATATAATTCATATGAGGAATCATTAGTATGTCGATAGACCCACTCGAGATTTCGTAAACATCCTCATGAACAAATAACACATTTCGGTTCCGTGGCGCGTTTCGCGCTAATCAATCTATTTTCGTCGTGCAATTACCGCCAAATATAATTGTTCGGTTCTCTCGTCTGTGTCTGCGATTCGGATATGATATTTCCACGAATAAAATTCGACATTAGAACAGGTCATGAGATTCGTGATCAGAATAGCGGGCACGGATTTAGAGTACAAGTATCGATCGCGTCTTCTCGCGGAGCGACACGATAAGAGTGGCGGCTCGAGAGTCGCGCAATTTCGAGCTATTTCGCGATAGCTCACGTAGGCCGACTGGCAGTGAATGGAAGAAAAAAATTGCCCCGGTGGCCAGCGAGCGGCGGAGAGCCGTACGCAAATCTTATTCTTAGCGGCGTTGCTTTATTTTTATTGCGCTTACAGCGCGGCATCGATCGTACTTTGCGCGCATACCGCGAGTTGACGTCGTTCGATCTGATAGTCGCACATAAGTAATGCAACGAGAAAGTAGTATTGCCGCGTCATAGGCAGACGCTGAATGAAGAAACGCGGCGGAAGTATCGGGCTTATCTTTAGTTGCGACAAAGTTACGTGGTTTCTACATGCGCTGCCTGAACCCTTTGCAATCCATTGAAGAGCGCAATTCAAACATTCTATACAAATAATATCGCCATTACAAAAAGAGCAATGGAAATAATTATAATACGTTACGTAAAGTGTTTGTTTTAATGTCGAATTTATATTTGTAATTCTATAAAAATATGGTTATATAAGATATAACTTGGAAAAATACTTCACTCGTTAAGAATAATTGATACTAAATATATAAAAAGAGATAATTAGCACTAAAATAGTTTCAAATTAATTAATCGTTATATCGTAATATTTATTTAATTTTTTTAGATAAACTTTTATTGACACTTTTATGTCAGATAGATGAGAGATACGTCGTGTAAAGGAATAACAGTACGATCTCTATACAATAGCTATACACAAGGATAAAGAGATTATCGGTGTAATAAATTTAAGCAGCCCATGGCGTTCAATCTTCCAAACATTTAACACAAAACCGCCACATGTAATCGCGTCGGCATGTACTTCCGGTCGTAAACGAAATACTCCCCAGTGGCCGCGGGATGCGGAAATATTTTCGGCGTATACGTAATAGCGCTTTTAACTCCCTCGTGAATCCGGCAAATCGATATACTTCGGTAGCTCTCGCGAAGTTCGGCCGAGCCGGAGATTGGAAAGTTCCGCACTAAATTTCGCCCGAAATGCGGTCGGTTTCGTTTCCCGGTTAGACACCGCCGTCGTCCATTCATGCTCAGACGATCCTCGCTAAGCCGTTGAGTCCTTGACGTCACGTTTAAGATGCCGTTAGGAGATTATGGCCGAGAGAGAAGTTCTATAAGGACACTCGGAAGACACATGGGACGCATTCTCATCGTCCCACTCTTAATCAGACAGTTAAACAATACGAACCTAATATCGAATCCATCGCAAAAAAAAAAAGTTAATTGAATCGCATTTCCGTGATCGTCTTCGATTTCGAAATCGCATTTCGCGTGTTTACTCGAGCGCAAAATCAAGCGCCATTCACGCATCCTTCTCATCCGGCGTAATCTCTCGAATAAATATCCGATTCGTTCGTCTCGAGAGAGGAATGCGAGACGAATCTTTAAACTCAATCGCCCGCGCGTTTAATGTTAAACGTGACTATTCTCGATTCTGATCTCGACGATTTATCAAGCATGCCGAGTTTAAGATCAAAGTTTCTCTTATGTATAAAGATTTCATATCTTCGAAAGTCAAGGGAGAAGTGTATTTGATGGGATATGTTGCAGCCTCACATCCAATAGAGACTCATCGTCAGCAAGAGCTTTAAAATTCATATTTTCACGATTAAATGATGTCTATCTTGTACGATTACACATATATATTTTGTGTGCGATTTCCGAAAAATCAATACTTTTCCGCGGCAATACGCGGCTGTGCCGGTACACTAGTGACGTAACGCCTGACGCAAGCGACAATCGTTGCGGCCGCGATGCCGCAGAGCCTCTCCAGGCGAACGTCGATAGTACACCGGACGTCATGAATGCATTTGCCTTCCTTAGATCGGCATATTCTGAACGAGTACGTCATGTCTGACGTAGCGATATTTGAGCAATAATACAGCCTATCGCCGTTATTTTCATAAAAAATCAGAAGTATTATTTTCTTGTATACTAATTGTAAGATAATGATTTATCAAAGAAAATACAGGGAATGCAATAATGATACGATATATATTAACGTAAAGTATCTAAACTGTAATTATCATAGTTTTTCTATATCAGAGAACTCGGAGAATAAAATTCAACGGTTATTAAAATTAGAAAATGACCCGTTTTTGCTGCAAAACAAAGGAAATTGCAGAAAAAAGCAACAATATAAAAATATAACGAAAGATATAAAAATGTCAAACATTAAATGGATTTTTTTTTTTTTTTTCACAAAGCGGACCATGCCGTTCCATCAATCAAAGGTAACGCTGCATCAGGAAATACAATACGTTTTCGCGGATGCAGTTTTACGTACAGACCGTACGGTGACCCACGAGGGCCGCGCTACAGTCGGATTGTGAAATTCGCGAAATCTCGTGCCGCCGCCGCCACGACCGACCATCGCCGATTAATCTCCGCTTCGATCGTCGCCCTCTGCCCTTTCGACGTTCCTTCGACCCCGTTCCGCTGGCGCGGCAACGTGCCACGAAAATGGTTTGTGATTACCGCGGCGCGGCGGCAGGCATTCGCGCTGACGAGGCGAATATATATTCCGTCTTCCGTCCGCGTTGTCCTTAACCCGCGCCGAAATTGATTTCGCCACTCGTCCCGGGTGAATAGCCGTCGTAGCGAGAAAAGTAGGTAACCATCGGAACGCAAAGATCACGTTTCTCTGTTCATGTTTCTTTTTTCGTGATCTCTTGAGAGATCACAATTGGATCTGTATCCCGATTGGACAAATATCTCGGGGTCAAAGTAAATTGATTTCAGTATACACAAGAGATATCGTGATATTTTCTTAGTCTCATATTCTGTTATTAGATTTACTATCGTCATGTCAAATTTAAAAATTTAATAACGCAATGATTTGATGCTTTAAGTTTTCAACACCGAAAATGTTGCTACAAGTTCGCTCTGATAAACGGAACTTTAATTAGCGCTCGAAGTAGAATAATGTTCCGGGTCGTTCATGTATCATTTCTATTTCAGCGCGATCGCGCAATTGCGATTAAACTTTTAACTCTATTTCGAGCAAAAAAAAAGTGTTTCCTTAAAATTCCTCAATACATTCCATTTCGTTACTCGAATTAAACACTTCTCTCAAAAGTTTATGCGATCCCTAACGGATCTTCGCCTCATCGATAATCCCGTCGCTAATAAGCATCAGCGAAATGAGCAAAGTTTCCAGGTATAATCAACCGCAAAGGTTCCAGCCCAGCCACGCGTCCCAACGCTTCGCGAAGTCGAAGCGAGTTTCATAGGCGCTGTATTTTCTATTTGCGCTTCACGATGTGCGCTGCGATAACGCATCCGTCTTTTTCCGCCGGTGATATCAGCGGGTCAGGCAAAGGAAGCTCGTAAATCCCGAGCGTAAACAACGCCCTAAAACGCGAGACGTGTTGGAGAGGGATAATTCTAGATTCGATTGTACCGCGGCCCAGTTATATGTGTAACGTCGAAGCGCGATGAAGTGTGTGTGTGTGTTCGCGGGTGCAACAAGATACCGGGGCCTGTAAACGAGACTCGGGACACACACTCGGCTCTCGGATCGATACTCGCGGCAGTTTTCGCGAGTACGAACCTCGCGAAGGACGCGACGAGAAGCAGAAGAAGTCATCCCCGTCGCGTATGATCTCGCTGCGCTGCAACTGTCCCCCGCACTTTTTCCATATTCATCGAAAATCCCCGGGTGACGTAGAAATTTTGAGGAAATACCGAATACGCGCGAATAATTTCTACGATCTAGTCACACGCGAATGGCTTTTCCCTCGAAATCGTTCCGGCTCGACGAGACAAGCTTGTCGAAGCGCGACGAAAATCTCGCAATCAGCCCAACGATATTATGTAAAATAATTCTCAGAAATCACCTTGCGCTTTTCGAAAAGAGATACGACGGTTTCCGATTGCCGCGTATACAATGATACCATGCGCGATAATGATCAGTATTATTATCATCGAGTACCGTCGTGTACCGTCTGGTTATACACGGCGCGCATCGGATTTTCCTTTGACGTCGATAGCAGATATAGGATATGGATTTACGCGCGCGTATTCAGCCGCCCGCGCGCGCGGCACAACGAGCCCTCGGGACACGTCAGCCCCCGCGGAAAAAAAAAAAATGGAATAAATAAACGAAAATAAATTGAACGCAGAAAACGATCAACGTCATTATATAATACGTTGAAAACAGGGTGGACGAAGGCAAATGCAGCCATGCAGGCATAGACAGATATAATTGGCGATGATTGTTCTAGCTTCTAGACACAGCTATATCGACGACGCGACAAATCGCGATATGTCACTGACGTAAAAAAAAGCACATGACTCAATTGCTCCGTCATCTTGTTTTTCCACGAGTTAGTCAGCCTCTCCTTGATTTCGTTAGACATGGCTATATTCTTTTCGCAGTTTTATTTATTTTATCCCGCTTCGTTAGAGTCCATGTTATTACATTGCGCTCGTATACCTGCAGCCTCATCGTGAACGACGTGGACTCGCACTTGATCCTCAGCGACGGCTCCGACCTGGACGGGGTGTCGCGCGAGAGCAGCTCGCAGAACTCGGCGTCGCAGACGCCGCTGGACAGCCCCGGCGGGCCGCGGGAGAGGATCAAGCAGATTCAAGTGGAGGCCGAGACCAGGCGAGGCGAGTTCGCCAGGCTGCTGGAGGAGCACGCGCAGGTGGTGCGCAAGCTGAAGATGATGGAGGCGGAGGAGCAGTTATCGGCGACGACGACGACGACGACGGCGACGGCGACGACGACCGGGAACACGGCGGTGATTGGCGGCGCGCACGCGTGATTTTACGATTTTATCACCGACGCGGACGCGGCCGGGACGAGGGTGACGCCGAGGGTCGGGACCACCGCGGCGTCGACGACCGTCGTACGACCGACCACCACCGCCTCACCGCGTTTCCCCCTCGTCCGCCCCGACCGCGAAACCCCATCCGGACGGGCCATCGTCGTCCGTCGCGACTCGCAGACGAGACGCGGATGAAACGCGAACATTCGCTGGACGTTCGCCGGATTATTAACCCTTGGATGCGCCCCGGACGGGCCTTCGAAATATATTCAGATACACACGGGATAAACGTTTGTAGGCGAAGTAATGGGTGCATCCGAGAGTTAATTGCAGGGGAAAGGAGATATGGACTCGAGAGGACTTCTCTTGCTTATCTTTCTTTTTCTTTTCTCTCTTTTGTATCACGTAGTCTCGTTCCGCTTTCTGATTTCCGCTTCGGATTAACTCGATTACGCGCGCCGCTTTAGTTTAATTGAAATAAAGACTGAAACGAAATTGGAGCTAAACTTGAATGATGTAAGAGGAATTTTTGAAAGTTTGAATTTCACATTGTTTGGCAATTGGAAAAAAAAATCATTACATATTTATGGAAATTCAAGTAAATTAATATAATATATATTATAAAGCTTACTTTACGAGGTTTTTATATATATGTATATGATAAACGCGCATTTATTATTGCGATATGTATTGTTATATTATAAGTATATATAACTTCTCGCAATTTTATTTGTGATTGAACGATGTATCTGTACCGTTTGAAAAATCCGAGATGCGCCATCGCGAGCGCATAATACCACCAACGTAATACGTAACACATGTAAATTCGTAAGTGAAGCCTTTCTGTACGTCATCCAATTTCGCGAGATCGAATTAAAGCAAGCCCGATTGGTAGAATCAACATCCGCGAAGGTTAAACCATAATCAGCTTCCCGCGACAGGGATCGTCCTTATTTAACCCTTGTTTGCAACAAAGTCTGAATAAAAAAAAAAAACCTATACTAGACACGACAATAATGAGGAACACTTTTAATGGGGAACGTGCGCGAAAGCCGCGGTTGCGTATTGTTCACAACGCGTGGAACAGGGAACTCCCGCCCGTTCGAACTAGCTCAGCAGCTACGGCTAGCCTAAGCGTAGTACAAATTTTGCAGTGAAGTCTTAATAAAAGAAAAAAAAAAATGAAAAAAAGAGGTGCGAGTGGGCCGAGAGAAAGAGTTTCCGATGTAATCACGGGATTCGACACGTCGGCGTGAGACAATCGCGCCGTCGCGGTCGTTTCGCGGCGAGGAAACGCAGGTGCTGGAGTGGATATGGTGTCGTACACGAACACACGTATAGCCTACTCTCGAGACACAACGGGGTGTACAAGCTTCTACGTTTTATATAGTGTTGTAGAGTTGAGTGTTCCAATATAAGTGTAAGCTAGTTTTGTAATATCGTAAATATATACGTGTACGATGAAGACGGATTTGCCGGGTCTGACGGAGGACGCGGCTCTTTTGTAAATAGGTTTCTTTCCATTACACATGCATAAGGAAGTCCAATCGCACCGATCGATTGTCATCAATTAATCCTGATTAGCGACTTTATGTATCTCTTTCTGTGTCGCAGTCCCGGCCACGATTACGTGGGTGGAATTACGAAACTAATGTTTAAATGCGTAAAAGTCACAATAATATTCTTTCTTGAATGATAGTCAACAAAATTTTGTTTTAATGACAATAGTTAATATTGCCAATAAAAGATTACGAGAAATATTAAAAACAACATCGAATAAAAAAATTATTTGTGAAAATATGATACGAAGCACGAGTGAAACATCAACGCGCTAATTTTCATATTTTATAATTAAATTGTAATTAAAACTGTAAGAAGAAAGGGACACAAAATGTTAGCTCGATATTAACTAATGACGATTATCGGTGTGAACGGGTTTCGATAGTTCACGAAGCTCGAGAGGAATCGCTGGAACCAAAGGAAGACTCGTCGAAAGTGAATGCTACTTAATTTCGTCATTTTACTCTTAACATTAGGGAGTTTGTATAAAATATGAGCTGATAAATCTCGACGACACCTTACTAATTTTCTACATGTGCTGCGTCAGACCCGCATCCAGATGACATAGGTATTATTAGGCATTTATAGACTTATATATACATACTTAAAGAGAGACACATAAGTAGACCTGTGTTAAATAATATAGCTCTAGTGTAAAGATGTCTATTATTGCACATTGTGTCAGCCCACGCCAGTCAGGCAATCAGGACATCTTTTCCTCGTTTAATTCGTACGTCATAAGATAAATTGTCAATTCGAACTGAATTGTCAATCATTCTCTCGTATATCAACTTAGATAACGATCGCTCACATTGCGTTTTTCAAGTACGATTATACAGGAAGATAAGCAAGTAAATCTTCATGAAACTTTAAATTTCCGAGATGTGTTTAAAAAGATAAAAAAACGCGCTATTTATAGAAATTAGGTAATAGATGTGAATAATTTTTTTTCTTTAGTAACTTTAGATTCTTTAAAACAGACGCGACAAAAGAAGTCCAGAAATGATATCCTGATCGCTGTATCCTCGGCTGGCGCATTGTGTAAATGAAGAAGAGTCCTAGGATACGTAAGGAATAGACAGGAATGATTTTAGCTGCTCAGAAACGTAAGATGCTTTAAAGGAAATTTCGCGAGTGAAAGTGATACTGATGCGAGGCAATAATTTCTCCAACATACTCGGGAAGACTGCGGAATAGCGCGAGGAACGAATGCGAAACGAAAAATCTGCATTATTTTTGCTGCGAGATTCCTACAGACGTTACTATTACGTTAAGAAAACTACAGATACGTATAAACCTATAATTATATCACCATAATATGTAGTTTTTACTTATACTATTATTCGTATGAACTGCATGTTATAGAGACGGCTGTATATGATATAATATATTTATCAAGTTTGTAATGAAACGCTGAGAAAAGACGCTATTCTGATTTACGCGCAAGTAAATAATATTGCGAGCAAGAAAAAAACGTGGCTCGGTATAGCGAGTATATATTTTATTGGTTTTGCTTTCTACCGCTGCAATGAAAGACGGCTGCTTTTCGAGATCCAAGAAAAATGCAATGTAATGTTATATCACGCCGAGTTAATGTTAACGTAATCGAGATTTATATGTAAATTTTTGATGTAATATCGTAACGTGTGAGATACGACGACACGCTGTTAAGTTTTATTAAGAGAAACCGCTGCTTGACTAATTATTTATATAGCCCCATGTATGCGAAATAATAATGTATGTAAAATGATGGTTGCTACTGGAAAAAATATACATATATTTTATTGAGTTGACAATGAACGTATAGTTGCATTTTTTCACAGTACCACCTTTTGATTTTTTCCTCGAGCGTGCAAAATTTTGTTGTTGATACATTAACGAACGTTATCATAGTATTTTAAAAAAATATTCTCGATATATCATCAATAACGTATTATTTGGTATAACGCATTGTACGATAAATATTAAATAGCTATATTAAATATGCTGCTTATTAAAATGTATTATTTACAATATAATATGTGTCTATAGATATAATGAATTTAAAAAGTGTACATGTGAAGATACAAAAGTAATAACCTTACGCAACAAATATGCCTCAAAGACGACGTGAAACAAAAAAAACTTATGACTAATTAAACACTTGTGAAATATACAGTATAGAAGAAGTATTTTTTAACAAACTTAAGCAGTAATAGCATAATTTATCTAAACGTATATACATTTATTATACATCTATATCTATATTATCTATATATCGAATTTAATTTCATCAAAAGATACATCATATATATCATATTTGAAAAATAAAAATCCTGATTAATGTCACGATTATAAATAATGAGCATCTTTGATCGTTTTATAAGAGAGATATGTAATCACAATTTTATGTCTCTGTCGCTCTGCGGTGAGATGCTAATAGCATTATTCTATGACTTAGCTTTACATTGTGATCTCTCAGATATCTTATAAAGTCTGCCTGCTTTTCCAGCAGTTCCTCCAAATTCCTCCCCCTTTGATGATACCCGATTTCCTCCCCCATTCCGGAATAGGAATCCTGTGTAAAGGGCGACAGCCATTCGTCGCGAGTGACGTCGGGCAGGGGACGTGATCGATTGAATCTCATAACGCTCTCTATATGAGAAACAAATATCGGCAAATCGCAATAAAAGATTATCAGTTTCGAGACTTTTATTACATTAGTTATTATACTTGAAGTTCACACTCTAAATATTTTAATCCTTAAATGAAACATTTTCCTTCTCTGAGAAAGAAATCTTGATAATAAAATCTCAAAATTATTTTTAATATTTTTTTTTATATAATAGATAATATTTTACACAAGTTTTTTCATATTTTATTTTATATAAATTGTTTAATATGCTTTTAATATTATATAAGAGCCCATATATAAGAAAAGTTTTTTTTCCATGAAAAAACACTCCTTTTTTATCGATCTAGTTAATTCTCTTTAAATATTCTCCCTTTATAAGATACTTACTGATATAATTAATGTAAGCTGGCACGATTATCACGAGTTCCAAAGTAGTTAGGAGAAAAATATAGTTGAGCGGCGTGAACCACTCTGACGTTCTGCAATACCGTTCGTAGTCGACTTTATGCGTGTGATGTAGAATCACAGCTAGCAACAAGTAGCATGTGTTCCACAACGACGTGATGAAAAGGGGTGTCCTTATAAGTTGATATGTTGATTGATAGAAATCTAGGTACCCATTAATACGCAAATTATGGTGTCTCGCCTTGATAACGTGGTCTATCGCCATGACTATTAGCCAATATGCACAGTGTAGGTACAAGTATATAAAATACGTGTCGCATTTGCTCTGTTCCTCCGGCCAAATAGACACAAACACAATCCCGCAAATCTCCAAAAAGACCTACGATACAAAAGTAGCTCCAATATATCCAGCCCGGCCTTTAAATATTCTAAAAGCCTAAAGACACAACACAGCAAGCCAGATATACCTACTCCAAGAAAAAGTGGAATCGACGCGACCGACACGGTGTTTAACTGCTGAAAATTGTCTTCCTCCTGAGAGCTCAAGATTGGCTGAAAGCACTCTTCGTCTTCCATCTCGACGGGTTGATCAAAGGACCATTCATAAAGTATTATATATCCTAAACAAATTGCCATAAGAGTTTAAAACCTAGCGCACGTTCTTAAATATGATCGATCACAGCTAAAATGTGCAGATAAGATGCAAACAAAAATTACACAGCACCTAATATCTAACATCTACAAACAGTTAACATCTTCATGAACGAAAAATCTTCCTTATCCTTAGAATCGCATGCATGCTAAAACAAAAGTTAAAGGAACAAACTGCGTAAGATAGTTAGAAAAAATTAAAAGATTAAAAGAGATTAGTGTTAACTCTAATGACAATTTCACAGGTGTTTCACTTCAAGTTTTACAAAACTCAAGACTGACAAGACTCAACAACATTAAAGAAAAAGGAAATATTACAAAAGGTAACACTTCTACCTAGAGAACAAGCTTCTTTTAGATTCTTCTCAATATATACTTCCGCGCATCAATTACTTCTCATTAATACATCCTAAGGTGAGTCAGTGTGAAGTTCGAGAAGAAGTGACGATGGACTACAGCTAAGAATATGATCCACGTAATCTACATCGTATGTAGATATGTATACGATATCAAAACAACACTGCTCGTTGTCAAACGACGCAGATACCGTTTCGCAGATACGCGATTGTATTTTATCGCGACTACGACGCGAGACGCAACGTGAAAAGCACTCGCTGATCGAATTTTTCGTCGACGTGACAGGCGACGCACCGTTCTCGCAAAATGCGATCGCAACGTTCTCCGACGTTCGCACAAATGGAGGAGCAAGTCGCACTGCATGCGCAACAACGCCAATGACAGTCACGTATCACAACAAATATTTCAATGTTCATAACGAGAAAGATATGAAAAAGGCAGTGACTAAAATTCGCGTCGCTCAGTTAAAAGAACCCGGGAATAACAGTCATTAGCACACATGTGCACACGCACATACACATATAAGCAATAAAGAAATTAGGAGATTTATATAACGTACACTTTACGTCGTGCCTAAGCACGAGTCTGCGGAATCAGTCATATGGTCGAGCGTAGGATGAGGTTGGCGCGAATTGAGGCTAGGATTTCTAGGGTACTCACCACGGAAAGCGGTGAGGGCCGTGTCGCAAGGTTAGGGTTAGGTTATATTTATGTCCGCGGTGTCGGGCCGCCGCGGCCGGCGGATAACAGCTGAAAGCTCGCGTATCTTTTCGATTGTAATGCGCAGCACATCCCGAAATCACTTTGAGTACGAACGTGCCACACGAGCTTGTCAAATACGTGAGAAAAACGGCGATGACGTCTTCAGTCTTGTCTGGTCCCCGTCTGCTCGACCGAGTCGAATGGCACCCCGGGCAGGGGCTTCGAGGCTCGAGAGTTCGACGGTTCGACCACAGCGCAATATGGCGTCGATCTCTCGAACAGCGATTCTCAATTTGAAGTCTCGCCGAGATGTCGGTCGTCGGAGAATCGTATAGAAAAGCGATGTGTGATATGATCTCGGCGCAACGTGTGATTTGATGCTGCGGACATCCGAAAATAATTTCGATGCTTTTATGAAGATAAAAATGCGACAATATTCTTTTCGTATCTACAGCATTGAAAGTTTCATTCACATAAGTATTTCTGCTAAATTTTAGCGCAAGAATTCTTTTTTTCAATGACATTCGCAAGTAGTTTATAATAGTTATTTAAAACAATAGAATTTCAATAGAATTACAAAAATTGACTTATACTCGTTTTTATTTCTATTAGAAGTTAGGACATGCTCAAAATAATAAAACTACAGATAAATATAATTAATGAAATGAGAAATATATCAAAGACTAATATTTTGGCATCGACATATATTAGTAGCGCATTCAATTAATAACCAATATTGACCATATCGAATCAACAATAATAGCGTTTTCCATTGGGAAAAACTCGCAGCACTGAGTGCAATTTTATTTTTGTAATATAAAAATCAGTTCATATATTTTCAATGTTTAATGTTCTACTGGCAAAAATTTGTCAAATTAAACACAGTAGAACATTAAACACTGAAAATATGTGAACTGATTTTTATATTACAACAATAAAATTGCACTCAGTGCTGCGAGTTTTTCCCAATAAAAAACGCTATATAATGTTTTATTGTTTTTTTCCGAATTTTATTGTTCTTTCCGAACCTTCTGTTCTTTCCGGAATACGAAAGAAATAAAAAAAAAGTTTTTAAAAATTGTACAAAAATTCAGGTATCCTAACAGAAATATATAGTAGGACAACGGTTTTATAGTTCGCTCACACCGTGAATACCACATTTCTGTATACGTTTAACCGTTAATCAGACCGCTGTTGCGAAAATATACACAGGAAGCAGCGAATGATGTTTTACGCGGTCGTGGCATAAATCTCGATCGCACACGTTTCCATTTCAATGATCCGACACATCGTAAAAATGTATCGATAAAATCGCCGGGTGTTTATTGATATTCCAAACTAATGAGTTTCATTATACATTCCGTTGGTGGTTTATTTCGTCCATTACTTGCCAAGGAGCGAGAAAAAAATCATAAGCTTCATCCTGAGAACGACAATAAACAAGATGGACTCAAAATGTAACACGTCAAGTACTATTAAATATATCAATGTGCGATTTTTACGAAAGCATTACTACACCTAAACCTCATCCTACAAAAAATAAATCATTATTATTGTTACTTTTTATATTTGACCATCTTTTCGAATAAAAAAATATTACCGATTAGTCCTATTTATCAAATAACAATACAAAGGGATTCTAAAGTTTTATATATTTTTTAAAGGAGGAAATGTAGTCAACATAGGAATAAAGTTGAACATTTGCAAAGAAATAATTTCAAGTTGCAGAAAAGAAACGATCGAGTGGAGTCTGGAGTTCCATGATCGATGTAGCCAAGAGAACAAATAACGATCCAAGCAGAAAAGAACCACAACCTATATAGGCACAATCATATTTTTAGGCCAGCAAACTCTCGAAATTCTCAGTTATCCCTTCACGAAATATAAAAATGCCGAAACGATCGATCTACTTGCAACCATCGGAGCACCTTTATCGGAGAACTCGGCGCGATCTCGAATTTCTGTGCAATTACTGGGACCGATTGCTCACTCCGAATCAAAGCTACGATATACGTCTTCCGGAATTGCTACGCGCTAATCATTTAATGAGACACCTATCCTCTCTGTCACTCCCGTCGCATCAAGGATTGCGGGTCAACGTGAGCTTTACCATTCTCGACGATGGCAATCGCTTGGAACCGGAGGAAACATATCAACTGTAATTTTTATACCTCCCCTCTCTCCCGAGAATTATCTCTAAACAAGGATTATTTTTTTCACACAAAATATTTCTTTAAAAGCAGATCAAAGACAATATTTTATTATAATATAACAATTAATATAGATATATATATAATCTTAAATACAGGCACACTTCTTCATTTATGTGTTTTTCTCTTTAAATTCTCTCATTCAGCGTTTTAATAATATAAATTTTTATTGGGGCAGAAGTAACGCGTTGCCTAATTATACCGAATCTCGCAACGGATTCCGCCGATCGCCATGCAATAGTAACGCAGCCAGATATAACGATTTACTTAGGAATTATATAAGGCAGATAAACGAAAATTATGCAGCGATCGAGAGAGAATTAATGAGGGCCAGAATATTAGCACCCCTCGTCGAACGCGACATATTCGCGGGATGCCAGAATGCGTTTTATAATCAGGTTTAATCACACTTTTAATTCGAAGTAAAAATTTCTTGTATAGACAATAAAATGTAGATCATGTCGATTTACTTATTGCGTTTTTTGATGTAGCGCGCGGCTACGTGTAATAAATTTCCTGCCGGAAATCGAGCCTGTTCCGCGAGAGTTT
The DNA here is from genome assembly GCA_035220615.1 of Leptothorax acervorum. NCBI lineage: Eukaryota > Metazoa > Arthropoda > Insecta > Hymenoptera > Formicidae > Leptothorax > Leptothorax acervorum. Next base: position 1,266,192 of record JASTWQ010000026.1, on the reverse strand, counting down.
CTCCGGGATTACACGAGAGACACGTCAATCCGCGGGAAAGAAACAGTCGTCAGGCTTGTGCATTATTCGGGCACGATTGTTGCATTGCTGATAGAAAGGATAACGTCGATTGCTCGATAAATCAGCAATCAACGAGACAGAAAGAAAATTCGCCGGAGGTAATAATACGTTATCATATTTTGGTTAATGTAATATTCTAATAATAGTAATAATTGTGTGAAGCTATATATATGTAACGTTTTGAATTTTTAGTATTCCAATATAGTATCCTTATATCATTTGCGGGATTTTCAACAACAGCCATGTTACAACTTGTCATATAATATTCTAATTATTTACTGACTTGCAAAACAATGCAATTAACAATATTTTTTAGGAGTTTAACGACTCACCGAGGACTGCCAAGCAACACTCCCAGCAAACTTCCGCCTTCTGCAGTCCGATAGTCAAGAATCTACAACCAAACAACGTGCGTTAATCAAATCTGTGTAATTAGATATCTTAAGTTACTTTCGCGATGGTACAGAACACTATTGAGTGCGCAGCTTCGACGGATGAAAGAGTTATTTGAGAATGGGTCACTTTTATTTGTAAGCTTACACGATTTCTGTTGTGTGCAATTGACAAATTGATATTAGCGTCTGTGTCACCAAAATGGATAGCAAATTGAAATTGTAATTTCGGTCCTATTGTCATCTACTATAATGTAACATCTTTGAACTTTGGAGTCAGTTTTCCGAAAGAATAAGTAGACTGCACTTGGCATACACTCGTGTGCTGTACCATCGATATTTTTTCCAACAAACACGAGCCACACATTATAGTTATAGGTATCGCGAGCTAACACGAGCCAGCGCGTACTTCTATGATTTCTACGATTTAAAGTTAATTTGATTTAGCAACATCGGATTATTGCAACTATTGCATATTGATTGTCACATTTGTAAATAACGAATATATCTACTATTCCAGAGAACGTCTAATTTCGTAGATATTTCACAGATAAATATTGAGTAAATCGTAGTAAATTGAGCCATCTGCAGACAGGAAAACGTTAACAATCCTGAAATAGCGATCGGCATAAAGTAGAACAATCAACTCGTAAAATGTCCAACCGCGTCTACTGCTGCTTCAACTTCAAAGTGCAGCAGGTTTTCCGATTGTATAGATCATATCAATATTCCGTCGGACAATATGCGTTTTCGTGATGTGTAGAAACAAAATATCGCTTTCTCTTCATGTAAAATAAATATTTAAGAATTATCACAATATTTGCGTTACTTTGCGACTGGATGGGGAATTTATGGCAGAGCGTAACACCTTTTTATATGTTTATTTGGAGATTCCGTTTTTAGCTTTCAAGTTCCACTATAAAATGTCAATTGGTTCTGCGTTCCAAAGTATTTTTTTTTTTTACTTCCAATAGAATTAAAAAAACAAAGTGCAAAATTGCTCATCCTGTCACACAATAAACATTGGTTCATATAAATAGGATAACCGGATAACATCCGGTGGCTCTAACATTACCCAGGCTTTACAGAACTGCACCGGAACTGCGTCGGCTCGAAACGACAACGGAACGATAAAGCAACAGAGCACGAAAGAGTCGATGGAAGCGTGCCAGGATGTCAGTAAAATCATCAGCAACGCGGCGAAGATTCCCCATCCGGCGGAATCGAGGCCCGTCAAGCCCGACGACGACGGCGTCGCGATAAATAACGGCGATAAACGATCGATCGATCCGCAACCGGTCAGCTGTCAGGGAAATGTCCTGCTGCAGGCCGCCGAGTCAAGCGTCGTAACTGATCAAAACGGACACGTAGCGGGACAAGGACACGGCAGCAAACGTAAATTCGACGATCTGGAAGATCGAGCAATAGCGGTCGAACACGATCTAAAAACCGGCGGCCAGCACGATCGGTCGAAAATGACTGGAAAGATCAAGCCGCGTGTTAATGATACGCCAACAACGTTCACTCCAAATGAGAAGGCTGCCAGGAGCAGGATCAGGAACGGCAGGATACCGGTGGAAGGAAAGCCGTTCTGGAAAAAGCACGTGTCCACGCCGAAGTACGCGAGTTTTCTGAGAATGTTCCGCAAGGAGGAGACAGACGATCGACTTCGCAATAATTCCACGTCTCTGAGGAACGAAGGGGAAAAATCGCAACATCGAAGGATTTCTGCGGAAAGGTATAATCCTCAGATAAGATATAATATAGCGGAAAGAAAGAAAGAATTAAAGAAGTTCCGCGAGGAAGAGATTATTCTTAGCAATTTCTCTCTTTGATTATTGAACTTAAAACGTTAAGCCTCTTAAACTAAAATCGTGAAAAAATTTGCAAGAATGTTAGCGTGTACAATATGATGCAATAATACTCGCAAAGAATATAGTGATCCGTATATATAATTAAAATAAACAAAAGTGTTTCTATAACTTAAAATATGAAGCAGATTATCTTTTAAATTATTTAAAAAAAATATTTTTTAGAAAAATATATATTATTTCATATCCTGATAATATACGGAGGTCATAAAAATATATTTTTGTATGACTGCTTTCTTTTTTCTTTTCTTCTTCCTTATAATATCCAAAATTTTTTTGTAATTTTGAAATATTTTATCATAATTTCATATAATTGTAAGTAATCTATCGATTGTAATAGACAGTTTTCTTGGCTTGATAATCCCAATTCCAGCACTGAGCGCAATAATCGAGCAAATCCGCGAACCGAAAGAAGAACGCCGACCCCAAGGAGCACGGTACACACGACGTACAATCCTATAATGCACTCATCGGCCACTGATCCTATTTTAGATTCCAGCGGTCTCACAATACAGCTCCTGAGGTATTTATGGTCCGTTTATTTACTTGTTCGCATTCGTTTCTAAGTGCTTTCTATTCCCCTCTCAAGATTTATAAAGGTCTCTCTTAAGAATCGTTAACAACAAAAAATAAAAGTCCAAGACACGTGCAAGATATATTTTCAATTATATATCATTTGTAACATTCAACACAAAATTAGAATCGAAAGAGGATATAACATTTTAAAATAAGTTAATAAAATAAGATTATCTAATTATTTTTTTATAAAAAATATTTATGCTTTTTAAAATCTTATTTATGATTAATTATTTATATAGGCTGGCTGTTCTGTTATACGCGCCCACGTTGATGCCGGCGTTGAATTCATTAATCGCGCAGCAGAATCAGCAAGCGCCAATGTCAACGTCTTCTGCTTTCGAAAGTTCCAACGATCTACTAACGCAAATCTTTCGTCTGCTCAACGAGCAACAATCCATTCCCAATTTGCCATTAGTATCGATCGGATCAGAGAGAGTTTCCTCAGCTTTATCCGCAGAGACAAATGGCGAAAGTTCACAGTCACTTTCCGAGGAGAAAGAAGAGAACACCTCAACCGTTTTGGAAAAATCTGACCTTGTTTCGGAACAGGGATCTGTCTCCGCCGGGACGAGCGGTTGGAAACCGAACAACCACGTACAACAGCAAGACGGAAAAAACAGAAAGTGGCGACTGTCGTCGATGTTGACCGATTCTGATGTGAGATTAGACGGGAACATCTTCACGACGGAGGATTTCCGGAAATTTGAGGAATTCTTAAAGGTCAAGAAGCGCCCGGAAGATGTCCGGTCTCTGTCCACGAAAAGCAAAAACGAGATCGTCATGAAGGAGTACTTTCGGAACTGGTTGCATCGATTACTGCGGCAACTAAACCCGACGAGCAGCAATCTGTCCGTGAACAGCGAAGAGAGAGGATGTCCCGAAGGATCTTCAAAGACTGCGGGCGAATCTTCCTTAGAAGAGGTAGAAGGACAGCGAAATAGAGACCGTTCGTTATCCGACGAATCGCCGGATTCCTCGAGAGACGACGGTAATACCTTTTCGGAGCGCGAGGAAGAGGATTCCGACGATCAGAAGTCGTTTACTTCTGCTACGAGCACGAATTCCTCCAGATCGCAGTTTAAGCAGAACGACGCGACTGTCACGGAAAACGAAGAGAAATTGCCGCGAAATGAAAATTTGCAGGATCAATAGCACCGATGATAAACGAGCTTATATTGAAAAAACGGGCTAATAAAATTGTACTCAATATAACTTCGTTGGGGAGATGAAACAACGGCAGGTCGCTCGTACAAGAACCTCTTGCAAGTCACTCGGAAAACTGTCGGGCTGTTGTCAAGATTTCGTGTAAACCATGTGGCAGGTACGCGAGGACGCTTGCGCGGGCGGTCGAACACGTGGTGAACGCCGCCAAAGTCGAGCTTTTCCGCGGCGCGCCGCTCGCCGAGAACTTGCAGTCGCGCGTGTTATCGCTACCCGAACGCTTCCTCTCGGTCGGACGATCGTCTCTCTTTCATATTTACTATACCCTTAGTGTGCGGGTGCTTGAAGCAACAAACAGTCGAGCCATTAACGCAAGCCAGACTCGAAAAAAAAAAAAAAACGCTAAAACAAACGGTAGATAACAAATTCGTTTCCTGTCTTCTATGTAATCACGAATGGCAGTTGATAAAAACCGTTGGGAAGAATCGTCGAAGAACGTCGTCTTCGCCTTATGCAAATAGTTCACCGGAGAATTCCATTGGAAGATTTCGAGTGGATCATCCAGTCTCGATCGCGATGAGCAGCGAATAGAAGAAACCTTCTTGCGCGATGTGCGCGAAAACGCGGAGTCATGACTGAGATCAAAATTTTCAGTTGACACATCTCAGTTTCTCACATCCCGAAGAGACTGACATACGCAAGTCAAGATGAGCAAGGAGGACAGCAGCGGCGAGGGAAAATCGCAGGACGGTTTCATGTCGGATAATGCTCCGACGAAAGATCCGAAAGCGGATATCAACGAGGATCGCGGGCCTAAGAAGATAATCCGCGTGGTCACCGTGATGGCCTACTTGTTTTCCGTGAGTTTTGTGGGCATTGTCTTAAGCGCCTACTACATATTCCTGTGGGAACCGCCAAATCCGAGGCTCATGCAGCATGAACGTCTGCGGACGGATCCGCAGATGCAGTTCCTGATCGCGCCACCCTCGGAGGAGACGGATCTGACGAAGAAAGACAGCAGTCTCCTCCAGCAGAGCGAAGTCAATCGCGTGCACAAACCTCTTCTTCTGGGTCGCATGGCACAGGATACATACGACGACGATGATTCCGTTGTCGATCCCCGAGACAAAATAAATCTCGAAAAGAAACGAAGACTGAACATGATATTGCTGAAGCTGAGACACTCGCTTGTGGACACTCTACGCGCTCAGAATCGAAAATTGTCGCAAGAGACAGCGATGTCCAACAACTCGTTTGTCGGAGTGGAAAGAGTGCTTAATTCGACAATAAGTCGCGCGGAGAACACGATCTCGCGACACGACGAATCGCGTGGGAACATATTCGAAAAAAAGACTTATAGTGATAACGCTGATCTGCCTCCAGAATTCGGGAATTCTATAAGTATGCTAGATGTTGAAAGCACGTCTTCCACATCAAAGTTCACACCTATTCCTAGAACTGAGACAAGCCAGATACATTTCGACAGAGATTCTCTTACCAACGTTAATCCGATTATCGAGGAAAAGAATCACAAAAAGAAGCTCGATGAATTCTACCCTGCACCCGGATTTAGCAACGCGACGACAAACAGCGACGTTATTAGGAATGGCAGCGTTTTCGGAGATAACAATTCTTTCAAAATAATCCAAGAATTCCTGAAGATCGACAGGAAAGAACCGATGAAACGAAACAAGACCGACGATCGCCGGTTGAATAATGATCAAGAAAATGATCCAGGCAACGTACAAACGATCGTTACATTGGAGGGACGCGTGAATTGTAGTATTAGGAACTGTCAGAAAAATTATTCTAACAACAATGAATCCTCCTCGAAAGACAAGATCGAACAGATCACGCGCGATACGGTATCGATCGACCTGTCGTCTCGCAACTTGAGATTCACCGACGATCCGGGATTCCATCAGACGCCGGATGACCCGACCGTCATAAAATCACAGCTACGCACCACGGGAACGAGAAATTCCGAAGGTGAGAGAATTCACGCGGATCTCTGATCTCTGCCAGTCTTTCTTACGGCGCTGTGATAAACACGGCCACGCGAAACGTGACCATGTGATTATACAATGAGCGTTACGTCATCCGCGGTTTTCTCTAGACGCTGCTAGAATCGTAACGTATTTTTCAGTATGTTCACAAACCATAAAGCGAGCAACCGCGTTTTTAGCAAAAACACGCATTTTCGTTAATAAATAATACGATCGTACATCCCTCAAAATTAAATTGATAAGTATGATGTGAAATAAATAAAACTTTAAATAATTATTTAATTTGTATTTGCATGGCGCTCTATTAACTTTGAAACTCGAGATAAACGATTATATGAATTGATGCTCTTACATCTGCTGGAACATCTGTTGCAATTTATCTTCTCGCTAGTCTCATCAAAGTATAATTGTTGCTCACTTAAGTAAATATATATATATATATATATATATATATATATGGATCTTTTGGTTGTTCATTGCCTAAAATTCCCGAATTCACGTAAAATTAATTTATTAAATATCTCTTCGAATCTATTTAGTATTATTTCATGTTCTTTCAAGCGTAATGAGAATTATATTTTTATCATATATTATATTTATGTCTTTAATAATCCATCAGCTGCTTTCGCTATTCACCGCGTTATAACATAATATAATATAAAATGTTTAAAGAGATTTAAACACTCCTTCTCTGAAGTAAATTATATTATATTTGCTTGATTGAGTAGAGATTTTAATAAGACATATATCCAACCGAGAAGTAATTTCTCTTCTCGGCTAGTAAAAGAAAGGATGATTCTTAACGGACATAACAGATAGAAAGCAATGATTAAAGCCTTAGAAATAAGTCGATGGATCGGTATACGATGATTATCCGTTGTCACCGACTAATAAGTGAAACAGGGTCAGCTCAATCTATTATATGGCTTCTTCAACGTTACATCACATTCAAAATCCGATAACTCTTGAGGACCAGTTTTTCAATAGTCGTTTAAAGTTTAAACTGAAGTTTAGCTAAACTCAATCTCCATCTTTTTCTAAACGGGATAGTTAGAAAGAGATGAAGAGTGAGTTAAGCTAAGATTAACGTTAAGCGACTATTGAAAAACTGGCCCTAAATGTCATTACTTCTAAATATATTATAGTTATCAAACAGCTGCAACTGCAATTGCGACAAGTAAACCGTTAATTTTCGTCCACGAAGAAACTAATAAAATAAAACTTTATTGCGAATAATTTATCAAAATTATATATAAATTTATAGTTATAAGACAAAATAATACAAATTCCAATCTGGAAATAATTTATACTATAAAATACGAATAAAACAGTCATCGATGAGTCATATAAAAAAAATTCATAATGCAATAAACTTTCTTAATAGAAAATTTTGCACGCAGTAAAAGTAAATAAAATTTTTCCTAAGATAAATATTTGAAGTATAAATTTAAGATTTAAGGATTTCAATTTAATAAAAATATCTACCACGTAATTTTTAAGGCTCAAAGGATCCCTCTTTGAAGTATTTCACAGAATATTTTTTTCGCTACTTGTGTCAGAGAGACACTTTATATAATTTAATAGAGTCCAACCATAATTTTCCAGAACCTGCCGTTTTCAAGGTTCCCGCTCGTTTCCTTAGTTATACGAAACTTACACCAAGAGATCGAGTGCACCTTGTTTGCCAAAGAAAAGATCGAGGGGTTGTGACGTTCTACTAAAACAAAGGCGCGCCACCCCTTATAGGACAAGTAAAGCGACAAAGTTGCGTCAATCCATTCTCGAAACGAAATTGCTTAGTAGTCCAGGCAGCCTTCCCCCGTCTTTATTCAACTCTCGTTACATTTAATCCCATTTCGAGATTGCAATATCTCGCTGATAAAATATTCCACTCATCTCTTTCCTAATTTTTATCTGTACTTTTATCTGAAACAGTTCTTCTAATCAGTAAACTTTAAAAAGCCGATTTTTCTACAATGTAAATTATGTGTCAATTTTGTATGTTTTCTACGTTACTCCGAAAAAATTAATTATACCTGATATATTTTGCGATATTTTAATTATAAATATAAAATTAAATAAAATGCAAAAAATATTAACGCGAGCTAGACTGAAAGCTAAGCAAAATAAAAGAGCAATAAAAAACATCAAACAGTTAATAAATCGATTAAAAATTAGCTTTCTGTTTTTCATTCTATTTTGGATTTTATAATGCATAGTCATTTTTTAACTTTTATCGAAAGTTTTAATTATACTTGTAGATCTATCGCGCGTTTAGAAAAAAAGTAAAATATGTAAAAAGGTGTAGAATAATAATGTATATAAATGGACTTAATTTAAGAAAATCGTTATATCGTTTGTCTCAATTTAACCCTTTAGCGCGCAGCTTTGCATATATGCAAAATGACTTTTCGATACTCCGTGTACTCTCCCTTATGAAGGTCGAACTCTGAAAACCCGCGGATTTGCACATGTTTAAAGGACTTTCTTTGGCCCTTCTAAATAGGAAGGGTAAAAGAGGGGTAAAAAGACTCTAGAAGGGTAAAAATACTCATGTCAGAATGCTACAAAAAATTACATATTTAAGGGTTATATTCATTTATTCACGTATTATTATTCTACACTATCCGTAAAGGCAACATCTGCAGCAATGCAATTCTCTTTAGTGCGTAATAAATCCCTATTTTCTTTAGCTATGTTTCTTAGGATTTGTAGGATGATCTTGAGGATCAAACGCTAGCAAGCGAAAAGGCTTTCAAATAATAATAGCAATCGTTCAAATCGTATATAAAATATAAACAGGTTGCAAAGATACAAATCTTGAAAGAATGACTACCGTTCGCATTTACTCGTAAAAACTGTCGATATCTCTTTTGATATATAATTTATTTTCTATATATATAAAACTGCACGTCTTTCTTGCAGCTTCTCCTTCTGAGAGCGAAAAATGTCTATCGAGAATATGGTGGAAATAATATATATTTCTCGGAAAGACTGTTTAAAAATTGTTTAAAAAAATATTTCTCACGTGTTGTAATCTAATAATTAATGCATCGCTGTCATTTTAAATAGAGAAGCCATAAAAAATATGGAGCAGATCTTCGCAGGTGTAACGGCCTCGTGTATCTTCGTAAGTTTATCAGCCCCCGGCTAGCATGAGAAGCGAAAAGCTCTCGGCTGGTCAAGGTCCTGGAGCTTGCGCACTGGGTGTGCTGCTTCCCCGTGCATATATCCGAAGTGGGTGTGCTTTTTTTCGTATTCGCGACATATACGAGGCCGAGATACGGCCGTCCACGGGAGCCAGCACACAGAAATAGCCTGCAGCGGTAAACGCGCGTGTTTAGTTCCGTGGCGAAGACGAAAGAGCTGAAAGCTCGTGGCCTATCGATCTCCCGAACGCGTGAGTCAACCTCCTCCGCACAATCTACTGGAGCTTGCGACTTGCGAGCAAAGCTTGTCCTCGGTGAGGCACGCCCTATCGCGTCTACGGGACAGGTTTCTCTCTCGTGATGTGATTGAATATTCGAACACAAACGGTCTTTGTACCGGAATCTGCAGAAGCGCAAGGGCAAACTGAGCATCCCGGGAACATGTGATGCTGCTGGAAATAAACGCGCGTCACTTGCGGATGCGTTTAACGTTGAGGTACGCCCACTTGGAAATATACCGCGAAAAGGAACTAGTTTGAGAATGTAATATATTAGCTTGTGTTGATTGACGATATACGTCCATTGATATATTCATTAAACAATGTACAATTAAAGGTGGGAATTCTATAAAAATCTATTTCTAAGCCGGATTGAAAATAAATTCGTCCAAGTTAATAGGCAGTTGTAACATATTATAGTTAACAACTCATAATTCATAAAGATGCATTTCAATTTCGATGATTTTTCCGAAGAAGAATATTCGCGATTTACACAAGCTATTCTAGCGCTTTCGATCAACGTCACGAACGTGGATCGTTTGCCTTTCAGTATGGAGAAAAAGCCTGCATCATATTGTACGATTCCTCTCGAGTGCCTCTTGTTGAGATCCATCCGCGGGATGACAAACGTCTCATCGGTCGAGACGTGAATTCTCACGGAGTCGAGGGACGAGGATGCAATTACCACGAAAAATGAGCACCCACAACGTGATGGCGAGCCTCGGTCGCACCCTGGGTAACCGCGAGAACAAACCGTCACCTAACGAGGTCCGTTTCGCTGTGGACGAACGAAAAGATAAGCTCTACGAACCGAAACACAAGCAGAAGGTGATACGAGTACTGACGGTGATCGCGTACGTCATATTTGTCAGTATGGCTGCTATATTGCTGTCCTTGTATTACACCTTCGTTTGGAATCCTAAGGTTCAAGCAGTTAGGAGAACGAGAGTCGACAAGCCGGAATGTCTGAAGTCTCTTTCCTTCGACTCCCTCACGACTCCACCGATCCCCAACGGTAAAAACGTTAAAAGACAAGTTAAAGGAGGATACAAATTATAAATTCTTTGCAGCTAAAAATCACGAAAATGCACAGAAAGCTAATATAAACCTTTGCAAAGCGAACCTTCATTGAGAATTCCAGGCTAATGAATGAAATATCAGATACAGAATTATAATTCTAATATTGGAGCATATTTCGATTGCAGAAGGCATTTTTTACATCAAAAATGAATTCCAAAAGCTCCAGAAGCCTTAAAAAACTGTAAAAGTTTAATGCAATAGGAATGTTTAAAAATCTACACTATAAATAAATTTCGTGTGCGAAAGATATAATTAATATTTCGTGAAACGTGAAATATTAATATTATTAATCTTATAAAAAATTTGAATAACAAAGAAATATTTTATACTATCAAAATAAAAAAATTACGTTATAATATCGAATAAGAAAATGAAAAAAATTTGTTCTACAAAAATATTGTGTTTTATAAACAATTTGGAATAGTTAAATTAAACATAAGTTAATTTCTATTATTTGTAATAAATTATAAATATTCTACTGCACAATTATCTTTACAATTTAATGATATTCTTTTTTACAGAGACACAAATCGAAAGGATGACTGCAAGATCTACGACGATAGACAATAAACAGTTGGAACAAATTGATTTATCGACCACTCAACGACAAAAAAGTTTCTCGGAAATCTTCACGGAAATTGCGGGCGTAGAGGAGACGTCTGTAGAGCTCACGTCAATATCGACAACGCAGGATTACAATAATTTCACTAGCATTACGAGCGAGGATGACGAGAGCGTTACATAAGCGAATATTAGACTTTTCACATCTCTTGCTGAAAGTAATAAGGTGCAAGGAAACTAAACTAGTAATCTCTAATAGAGTATCAACCTATTAGTTCATATAAGAAAGCAGTTCCAGTACTTTACGGACAGAGAACGTTAGGAATCGCATTGACCTAAATTTGCCAAACGAGAAACCTTATAGAAACTAGAATTACTCTCCAAGAGAGATATAGAAACTAGACACATTAGAGTAATTTAAATATCTAATCGTCTAGAATTACGTGGACGCGCTATCGCGAAGACACAATAAAAGAAATCAACAATAATAATAAGTAATGGAATTATAGATCAAATTAGACATATATTCCATCGCAGATTTCATCTCTCATATAAATTAAATCACAGGCAAATTTTGTATCTTCATTATGTGATAAAACGACCAAATTACAAATTATTACAAATATAACTTTTCGTGAAAGTACATTCGTTCAGATTCTTTTAACCCTGTTCCCTACTGTTATATTGACAGACAGTGAAAGATACTAGAGAATATTTTTTTTGTAATTAATGGATATAGTATTGGAAACAGAAGAACGCGCAGTAACTATAATAGAAGTTTATTACAATCCTAACGCATTTATTATCTTGTGTAAGTTTTATATGATCAAAATAAAGGTCCTATACTATAAAGTAATTATTCTATTATATTTATATTTTATTTACAAAACAATTACTTTATTTTACGATAGCGCAATTATATAAAATTACGTTTATTGTAATTAAATTAGTTATAATTATCCTATCCGATCGCATCGTACACAAATATAAGAAAAGAATTCGAGTCTCAGCATTTAATCGTGTGTACTTTAGATTCTGATTCTATCATTTTAGCAGCTCTATTCTGGCCCACTGTTTGTGCGAGCGTTATGGCATCAAATTTGTTATAAATGACAGTCACCGACATATTGAACTCCGTGCCGGAACGTGGATTCTGATACAGATTGTCCATCAAGTTACACATTTCGCTGTAGAAGTGTGGATAAGTAGGTAGCTGGTAGAATATGAGGTGACGGATACCTTTTATCCTCGTTCTTCGCCAGAAATGCCAGCGTTCTGTGTAGAGGAGGAAGTGCGCGTCGCTGTGAAAGAACATATCTCTCGCTCGAGCGACCTTCCGGTCCTCGGTGTATTCGCTGATCATCGTGAAACTCATCTTCTCCTTCATCATGCGATTCCGCAGATATACAAAGTCAAAGTAGCACGGTACGTAGATTAACGTGTGATTATATATAGGATCCGAATACCGTGGCAATATCTCTTTCAGGAAGAAATCCAGCCTGCTATCGATAGCCTGACAAAGATCGGAAGCGTCAAATCTGTGAAACACCTGTGGAACTTTAATAGTCACATCGCGAATCGAGCCCGGCTCCAATGCATTCGCCACTTTTACCTGGCCGGCGTAGTTGAAACATTTTCTAATGAGCAACGTGTTTATGTACGGTGTTTCGATATTAGAGAAGATCAATGATTGCCTATAATACTTTGTCCAGCCATTCACACACCAACTTCTAAGACGGGAGTAATCGATATCGCTGGATTTCTTAGGTTGCAGATGCATGTAATCCAATACTTGATACAGATGATCCCAGTTCTGCATGAGTACCACGTCAATCTGGTCCATGATCAGCAGTTCCATGGACGACAGAAAGTCGTAGTCTCTCACCGCTTCGCCCTCTGCACCTACCACTCTCCTGAGACCCAACGGCGAGCCGATTATAATGTCGGAAGAGTAGAAATTCGTGTATAATTTGAGTGACTTCTTGGTGATTGCCATGCCTATCTTGAACTTGTCGTCGATATTTCCTTGTAAGGTCTGTCTATAATCTTCTGGTTTAGGATTCTTCTTAGGCATCGTCAACTCGTTTCCAGTAAAATCCTCCATGAATCGTAGCTTGTTGATGACAGAGCCGCCTTTGTCTTCCCCAAATAAAATCGAGATGAACATCTCGACTATCTTCAAGCAAGAATGTTTGAATGGTACTATTATAAGTACTTTGGGCCTCACTAAACCTTGATCCTTGTACTCATCTGGAACTTCTCCCATGCCGCTACGATTGGACTTTGCTAACTTTGCACTGTGGTGCAGTATTTTTGTTCGAGTCTTCAGAACATGATTGATTACATGTAGGCAATAGACGAATCGTATCTCATCGGCGTTGGAAAACGTTCTTCCAGGATAATGCAAGTCTTGATAATTATTAATCACTGAAAACAACTCCCTCTGAAGAGGAGTCATAGGTGCAGAATCTTTTTCTACAGTATTCTTTATGTTATCGTAGTTAGCTTTAATTAAATTATTCTGAATCTGCGATTTTACGTGCAATTTGTTCCAATCGACGCTCTCAATCAGAGTTGGAACCTTACCGTAATTTGTATATTGTTTCTCTTCATCGTCTAGAAGCTTTTTGACTTTTATTGCCTTGTCGTTTGAATCAGAGGCTGGTTTTGGAATCTGACATACCAGATTCCCCAGCGTGGGCCATAATAACGTCGTGGTCTCTGTAATCGGTGGTGTTGCAGAGACTGCTTTATACAGTTCATCATCCATATCGTTGCGCAAATGTAAAGAAAATGGATCTCTCAAATGGCCAATGTCCTCCTGGGCAGTCTCAGCGTCTTCATATTCATCCTCCTTTGTGTTAACTGTAATCTCTTCATTCTGATCAGAAGATTCTTCGTTTCCTTCAGATTCTTCACTATTTCCTTCTTCAATATTCCTCTTTTTCGTCCTCTTCGTGTCTTTCTTCTTCTTTTTTCCTTCCTTGTCTATCTCATTCTTATTCTGTGTATCAGAATCTTCGTTTTCGCTCTCCGAGCTTGTCACGATTGGCTTGTTTAGTTTTTCTATTAAATTCTTATGTTTATAACCAGATAAACTGGATAGATAGAGCAACCAAGGATCAACCTCTTCCTCTTCAGAACTGTCGGCTTCCTCGAGTCGCTGACGCGTTTTCTCCTCCTCCACTATCCGCCTGCGAGCCTCGATCTCTTCATTCTTTGCTTCACGCTCCTTAACATAAGAGGATCTCCTAAAGTCGAATTTTTCCTTCTTCGTCTTTGGTCGCTTTTGTGCATTGCGCTCATCAAATTTCCTCTTTTTACCACGGAATGATCGCTTTCCTTTTGGAGGCATTCTGGCTTAATCTACACACGTGTATTGCTACAAGGTTGACAAGAGAGAAAAGAAAATGATAAATACTTGCATGATCCAATTAATTTGAAAGTTACCAGCATGATAGTACAATTTGCATTTATTTCTTTATTGTAACATTTTATCTTTAATAAGTATACTATTAATCTACTGCAGCTAGCAGCATGTTACAAGAAATTACAGAATAACAAATTTGAACAAACGAAATCTTTCATTATGTATTCAATTATTGTTAAAGAATAATTAAGTTGATTGTAACACATCAATTTAAACAAATCAAATTGTTAATAAACCTACCGCTTAGATAGTCAATTGCATACTTCTGTTTCCATATACATAACCCCACGTGCACATAACCTCATCTGCTCGCAGAATGCTCGCACGACTCGCACGCGTCGACGCCGTATCGAGTGCTATCAACTATGTTGATTATTGTCGATGGTCGACCGGTCGACCGGTCGACGTGCTACGTTCACGTGAACGCGCATGATTCGTCGCCACTCGCCATTTTTGCGACGCGCTCGATTCACCGATTGCGATATATGAAACGCATTTACGCGATGCGAATAAATTTTTGCAAATAAAGATACAAAGTCATTTATATAGGTTTAGCGTAGTATCGCGTTAATTTTTCTTCCATCTTATTCAGAAAAGAATTTGTTTAAATATTATATCGTAAAAATTTTATCCTTCGGGAATGATATACGGTCAAGGGAATAATTTTTATCCATTATTCGTCTTCGAAAGAGAAGACATTCAACAGTCACAAGCAAATCCAATTAATTGACGCAGCTTTCGTCGCTGAATAGGATCAAAAAGACTCACCGTTCGAAGCGGCATTCGGTTCGCCATCCCATTGCGCCAAAAATGCCCGAACCTCTCTGGACTCTGGAACGGATCCCAAGGCGTTGCACGGGAACGGCATTCTTCGATTGATGACCGAAACGTTCGACGCAACCATCGGCACTCGCGGTTAAACTCACTCGAACGCGGAACAAACGCGATTCCATCGATACGATTCCGCGATTCGGAATCTCCGACGAACGAGATTCGAACGGCGATACGCGCGCGACCGCGACGTTAACGGAAGTGGCACCTTGAGGGGAAACCGGAAAAGACTCGGTCCTACCGCAATATGGCGGCGAGATCGACTGAAGTGACGTTCGCCGCGAACGGAAAATTCCGCTTTCGACATCGCGTAAGAAAAATGGATAAATTAGAACCGAACGAAAAAGAAAATGTTTTCTATATAGATGACTTTAAAAAAAAATAAAAAAATTGATTTAAAATCTTTTGCAGTTTTCTCCGTTCCCGCATGTGAATATAGAATGCGAAAAATGTCTCCTTTAACAAATTCTAAAGTGAATTACAATGAATGTAATAATTCGATTCTCGACTGTTCTTGGCGAGAATTAAAATAATTGGAGCGAAGGGAGAAAAGTAGACAGAAATGCAAAGGCGATACCTGTGGATTTTATAGAAGTTAAAATTAAATTTCTAATTATGCAAACTAAATTGGAAGAAATACTTTCTGATTAGTATAGCTTGTATGTAGAACAAAACATTTAAGGATCGGTTTTACCAACGGTACGTTGCGGTTAGAATTAGCTACGTTTAGAAAAATCTTCGACCGGTTGAGATTATAATCATCATTAAATAGAACGCGCGCGATCTAGAAAGAGACGCGAGATCAGCTAAATTGGAGTCAACCGGTGTGCTTGATTTGATAAAGCGTCGCGTCGCGTAGCTGCGCACAACAATTATCCACCTCGCAATTATCCTCGGCGAATTCAATTCCGCGGCGCCTGCAGATGAATCTCACGGGCGAATTTATCGTCACGAGACAAGAAGCTTGGCGGCTTTTCCGGTAGGAGAAGGCAAGAGAGCAAGAGAGAAAGAGAGAGAGTGAAAGAGAACGAAAACTTACTACCATTTGCTACCATTCGAAAGCGGAATTTGTTCGAAATCACGCGAAATCTCTCGGCACGGCCGTCGGTCTTGCCGTCGCTCGAACGACGTTGCTCGAAGGAAGGGGGCACGCGCGGGGGAGGCAGGAAAGAGCGAGTGAAATTAATTGACCCTTCGCTCGCGCTTGTTTACAAAATATCCGGTACCTAACAGGGCTCGCGAGTGCAGTGCAGTGTCGAGAGGCGGATGACGGTCGACTACGCTCTCGGCTCTACGCTGCGCGCGCATCGACGACGTTGCGCGGCCACCGTTCGGTAAGTGCACTACACGATGCTCCACGAGCAGCAGTTTCGTACAGTTTCGTATTCGTGGACCGTTCACCGTGGTAGTAATTCGGGCGCCCTTATCCGCGTTCGCGCCGTCGTGCGAGACGGAAAGGGACAAGAGAGAGAGAAAGAGAGACAAAGCTAAGGCTCAGCCAGGCGGCCGGCGAGAAGCGTTGGTGTTCACGTAGATCCTCTGCACGGTTTCGTGTTCGCGGCGTGGATCTGCCAATCGTGGCCGACGGCGGCCGGTCCCGCCGGTGGAGCTCGCTTCGCGCGCGTGAACTGTGAAGTGTGAAGTTGCCTGCGGACGGGCGAGGGGAGCCACACGCGAGCGACGGGCGAGGGAGTCGGAGTCGGAGTTGGTCGGAGTCGCGGACGGCACGGCGATCGGACGACGGCGACGCACACACGCGCACGGACGGTCGGTCGGTCGGCCGGGCGATCGTTGGTCGACGCACGGCAAAGTAAAGTGGAGTAAACGGCGGCGGCGGCGAGAAACGAGGGCGGCCTACGTGCGATAATCTCCCTGGCGTGTCTGATGAGCTCCTCCGCCGCGCCGCTGCTGCTGCTGCTGCTGGTGGTAAGATGGCTGTGCAGCTGGACGGAGGAGGGAAGGAGGACCTGAAAACACAATTCGTCACGCGGGAGGGCACATACAAGCTGATGACCCTGTCGGAGTACTCGAGACCGAACCGCGTCGGCTACACCAACAGCCAGGGCAGCGCGTCCGTCAGGGTGTCCTTCGTCACGCTGCCGGACCCAGCTGACCCCACGGGCGCCCAGGGCCTCGGTGACCGAATGTGCTTTAATTTCGGCAAGGAGCTCTACGTCTACGTCTACCGCGGCGTCAAGAAGGTGAGACGCGACCGTCCCTACTATGACGGCGACGGCGACGCGTCCGGTGTACCCCCCGGATCCGCGAGCCGTCGTCGCGACCTAACCTCGCAAACCGTCGAGAGACCCTCCATCTTTGCGGCTGGCTCGTTTTCACCGTGCCCCGTCCTCCGCGACGACGAACGCGACGTCGAGAGCTTCCTCTGGGGTCGACCCGCGTCCAATCGTCGCTGCCTTTCCCCGTTTTTCTTTCTTTTTTTATTCTTTTATTTTTTACTCGTGCACGAGCGAGCTGACGGCGAACATTCGCGCTGACGTTTCTCGGAAGTACCGAGTAATCGCATAAATAGTATCGCAGATAATCCTGCTATCTTGATTCTTAGTAATCGTCGATTGAATCGTTGATTTACGTGTAGGAAATAAAAAGACTGACAGAATTAATTTATTAAGATTTCCCCGAAGAACCGTTAACTCTCATAGACACTTGAGATTATCGCTAAGAAGTTCTCAAAATAAGAGAATGATTTAAATAACTTATCGCACAAATAGCTCTTTCAAATTTTTGTACGCACTGTCGCTAGAAAGTAAATTATTTATTACTTCGATTTGACTTGACGCATCGTTAAAATGTTTCAGGCTGTAGACTTGAACAAACCAGTGGACAAAAAGTTATACAAGGGAACTAATCCGACCTGCCACAATTTTAATCAAACAACAGCGACGGCCGATAGCGCTCCATTACTGGTGGGATTTTCCACGGGGCAGATACAGCTGATTGATCCGATAAAGAAGGACAGCTCTCAGCTCAGCAAATTGTACAATGAAGACGTATGTAAAAGCAAATTTCACACAAATTGAAAATTTCTCTCAGTTACTTGATTTTCAAAGAAGACTTCTCTCCTGCATTGTGCCTGATAGAGTGAGAGACTCTTTGCATTATCTGCGAGCTAGCTTGCGTGGAGATAAATAATCTCATAGTTCAAACAATATTCTCTAGTGCAGCTAGTCCCCGGCAATGTGTACAAAAGCTGTCAACACTTATCCGCTCTTGATGATATGTCCGTGTTATCTTATTGAAACATGATAAACTGGGAAATGAATGCTGGTTCAGGATGCCTAGCACCATCCGCCACATCCTGCAATGACTGTACTTAATATTTAGCAGCATATTATCCGGTCCAGGCTATTCTATGCCGGTGGGCCCGCGCGCACTAATGCAATTATATCTCAATCAAATAATTAAGCTTAACAAGCAACATTACATAACTTTCCGCTGTCTTCTTGTGGCAGACACAAGCCTTGCTGGAACGATTGTTCCGTCTATTTTAAATACATTTCAGTCTCAATAAATCTTTAATAATTTATTATTGTCATATAAAGTCGCGTTTTGTAAGCACATTCTTGATACTCCAATAATGTCCAATATTATTTTCAAATTATATATCAGTATTATTTTCCTCTTTATCTTTGTTTACCACAATCGTAGTACTGAGATTATGATATAAAAATTTATTTCTAAGCTTATCTGCAGAGAAAGAGAGAGAGGTGCTATTTATTTCAATCAAATTATTATTTAACGTTCTTTATAAAATCTTAGTAGATAATTTCTCGGCTGCAATATAAGATTGATAAATTCTAAAAAGTTCTTTGCGATACTATTAATTTCGTTTTATTCTGACGAGAATATTTTTTTGACTTTAATAAGGAACATTCACATTTCAGAGGCTGATAGACAAGAGCAAGGTGACATGTATAAAGTGGGTTCCCGGCTCGAACAACCTATTTCTGGTCTCTCACAGCTCCGGTCAGCTGTACCTCTATAACGAAGAACTGCTCTGCGGCACCACCGCGCCGCACTATCAATCATTCAAGTCGGGTGACGGATACGCCATATATACCTGCAAAACCAAATCTACCAGGAACCCCCTGTATCGGTGGGTGATAGGCGCGGAAGGATGTTGTATAAATGAGTTCGCCTTTAGTCCGTGCGGCACGAACTTAGCCGTGGTATCGCAGGATGGATTTCTGCGTGTTTTTCAATACAATACTATGGAACTGGTCGGCTCGGCAAGGAGCTACTTTGGCGGTTTTCTGTGCGTGTGCTGGTCGCCGGACGGACGTTACGTGGTGGTAGGCGGCGAGGACGATCTGGTGACTATCTGGAGCTTCCACGAGAAGCGGGTCGTGGCACGGGGGCAAGGCCATCATAGTTGGGTGAGCGTGGTTGCCTTTGATCCGTACACGACGTCCTACGGTGATCACGATCCCGATTTCAGCGGTTCGGATGACGAGACGATGCCGCATAACAATCACAATCACTTCCACGAGAAGTCGCATCGCTTGTCGACGACCTCGCAGAGCGGCGGCGGCGTCCACTCGAATCGCAATTCCTGCGGCTCTGAATTGAGAATGTCGGGCGGCACGTGCTATAGGTTAGGCAGTGTATCGCAGGACACCCAACTGTGCCTATGGGACATCACGGAGGATGTGCTGAGGCAGCCGGTGTGCGCAAAACAGAGACCCTCCGCGACGTGCAGCACCAGCGGCGGTACCCTGTCGTCCTCGGGCACGTTCAATAGTGGCAATGGAGCGGCGACAACGGCGAATCACCATTCAAACTCGAATGCTAAACATAATAACTCAAATAATGTAAACTTCAAGGAGAACGCGAGTGGTAATAACGAGACTAGTAACAATAGCACTGGCACGAACGCCGCGGTGGCGACCGTGAATTCGCTGACGCAGAGGCTAGCGGGTCTTGGCTTCGGCGAGCGTAAGGGTGATAATCACAAGAGAAACTTTAGCCTCACTATGCGAGGTAGCGGCACCGGTGCAACGGCGACGACGGCCAATAACAGCACGACGACGGTCGTGCAGAACAATGGTGGCGACAAGGCGAGCACCGGCAACTCGACGAGTACGACGAGTAGTAGTCTGAACAACAGTGTCAGTGGGGGTTTAGTAGGTGGGACGGGAAGTAAAAAGGTTAGTTCCGTGATGGACGATCCTATGAGGTTGATAGGGACCGCCTGGTGCCCCAGGTTCGACGAGTGCCCGGTCCTCGAGCCGCTGGTGTGCAAGAAGCTGGCGCACGAGAGACTGACTGAATTAGTGTTTAGGGAAGATTGCTTCGTTACGGCGTGTCAGGATGGATACGTGTACACGTGGGCGAGGCCCGGCCACATGGTAGGTCCTCTCACGATAAGCAGCACCCTGCACAGGCCATCACACCATCATAGCAACAACCCCTACACTAGTAATATCAATTCCATGCGATGTAACGACCTCTGATGTAACCCGTTATTTCCAAATCGTTACTTAGCGAGTCCATCGAGTAGAGTCTGTTGGTCGGAAGATTCGAGAATTCTGTACATATATACGTAGAGTTAGAATCTAAAATGATGTTATCGTGACAAAAGTAACGCAGGAAAATCTTGTAATGCTCTTGTGTAGTCTTCCTATCGACAGGAGGAGGTCTTGAAGACAAATGATTGGTTCTGGCTTGGAAGTATTAAAACGAGATACATTGACGAATTCGGTATTACCTTGCCGGGTGTTTGATACGACGATCGCGTCGCTGTTATTTAAGTTTTATATATTACAATCAGTATATTTAATCTTAGAGAGTCCCTATTCACATTTAAGTCTGCGACCTTACGGTTGTGTAATTGCGTTTGAATTCTATTAGTATTGGGAGGTGCCATCGTAGAGAAAGAGCATTTGAGGATTTTTTTTTAAGTATTTTTCTCTAAGTTTATATTGTGTATACAATTACAGAAGTACATGGACGGACGATACTATGAGTGAACAAATTTGTAGTTTAAAATTATATTAAGTATTATCGGGCCCTCAATCTTGAATTTCACAGGGCATCTTTTTCTAACAAGTTAAATATCTTTCAATCTTTCTGCGTATAATGATGAACAACTTTCGGATAATCTTGCCTTTTACTTAGGACATTCCATTAGATCAAGATAAAAATTCGCGACGTTTTCGAATACAAATCTATTACCCGAATTGCATGAAAATAGACATTTCAAATTAAGTAGTGTAGAGCGCGCACATACATTGTGATGTTTCTTTCGGATGCATTGATATAGTTTTCATTAATGTTATTTTTTTGCGAGAAACTGATGAGCTTTAACTTACCTTCTATTTAGATGTTATCAATTCTATAATACCTCGTTAGTGCATGCGCTGCAAATAAAAAGAAAAGACATTATATGCTTAAAGTTCATTCATAGTATAGGCTGTCGTTGATATCTGTGCCTAATGATGGTCTGGTCAAGATATATTCTCGCGATGAATATTTACAGAATTACGCGAGCTATAGGATAGCGATTGAATACCGATATATTTATGTTTTTGGTTTGCATCCTCGAGAGCAATGTTGTTTGAGCCCTATGAGGCCTCGTGACAGGGCAGGCCCCTTTATTGAAAGGAAACCTTCTTTCTATTTTGTGTAAAGTGTTATTTAGCTTTAGCCGCGACCATTGATAAAGAGTCAACGAGAAAATTATTTAGCCAAACTGTCGTCTATCAGACTTACGGATACGAGATGCGAAAACATTTAATCCTTTGTTGAAAAACGATGAATTTTGCCTTGTTGTACAATAAAGCAAAAATTTGAATGAACGATCGCTGCTTGCTTCCCGCTTGTTGAAATTTTGTTCAAATCAAGTGCAATGCAGAAGCTCCAGGGAGAACGGCCGGGGAGTGTCTTTTGTGCGACACGTACATATGCATACATATACGTATGTACATACATATGTATGGTGACACATGTAAGACGATGTTTGTTTTACAGTCTGCCAAGAACATCGCATGTCTTTTTTTTTCTCTCTTTTCTTTTTTTTACAGTACTAGGTCCAGATATTTTTAATATTAGGACTCGAATAGTGTTTCCTGGGCGTTTTGCATACAGCATTTGTATCACGAGAATATCCCACACTGTCTCACCATTACATTTTAACGGCCTTGTCCAAAAGTACGGGGCAGCCTCATTAAATTGCGATTAGTTAAATTAGCCGGCGTTTGCGAATTGGAATTACAAATACGGCGTAATTACTTATCGTGTACTCAAGGAACGTTTTAATCGCTGCTGTTGATTTACTATATTACTGTATTACTTTGAAAGTACGATATACCTACATATACAATTTAATGAAAGCGAGTCTTTCACGCTTTTGGCCAACGCTGCATAAATACCTAATTAATTGCGGAGTTACCGCGGTGAAGTTCATTACAGCGTGCGTTGCTTCTTTTTATAGCGCGACTTATAATTTTAATAGCGCGTCTTTTTTATAATTTTTTAATCGGACGATGCTTGCGCTTATTTCTCAAGGCCGATGAAGCATTAATTCCTTTTTCTCACTTTTGATTGATCGGAAAGATTAATGTTCTGTACCACGCTTTGGCTGATGCAAGAGAATATCGTGGATGAGACTTCCCTGAGTTATCGCATGGTACGTATGACTTATCATTTTCCGTTCTATTTTGTTTTATTTACCGCTTGATCGGACTTGTCATGGAAGTAGAATAGTGT
This sequence comes from Leptothorax acervorum, assembly GCA_035220615.1. Lineage (NCBI taxonomy): Eukaryota > Metazoa > Arthropoda > Insecta > Hymenoptera > Formicidae > Leptothorax > Leptothorax acervorum. The sequence goes on along the minus strand of JASTWQ010000026.1, from coordinate 1,243,069 downwards.
ACACGCTCGAATCATTCACACACTGTTCTTGGTCGAGATACCTCTCGACGACGCTTCTGAATTTTATACCACGAATTGCATTATATTTTTCTGCTCTCACGCACTCTCTCTCTCTTTTTCTCTCTTGCCAGATTTGCATTATTCCCAAAAAGTTTCCACAAAGACACGGACCATTTAAATTATTTACAAGTCACATGTTTAATTGAATGAATTCCTGATGATATGAATTCCTGATGAAGGTATAATTTATCTATCTTACTAAAAATATAAATTTCTAGATCACAGAAATTGGATTATTGAAATTATACAGTCTTTATATATTCAACTGTTATGTGTTGTCTGTCAAAAGTAAATCTCTGGCTCGGGACGATAAAACATGATAAATGATGCTGCGCAAACTTCTTGGGAATAGCGCGTATCTTTATTAGACGACTTAGGTGATCAGAAGCGCGTTACTCGTGTCGTCGTGTATCAACGAGTGGTTCGCGTTGTCTCTAATTTCAGCCAGGGATCAGCCAGGTCGGCGGCGCCGCTCTCCACGTGGTCAGTCCGGTGGAAGGCGGCGGTACCATAGTATAGCCAGAGCCGGACACCGACGCCGGTCCACCACGAGGTCATCAAGGACCGCAGGGATCGTCGCGGGCGTCCGAGGCGCAGCTCCAGCAGGCGTACGCACGCCGACGTCACCTATACTACGTCTGGCCGAGCGAGAGCTACTCCGATACGGTTTGAGCGAGCGCGAGCGTTTCGAGCTCGAATTCTCGTCATCGTCGAAGAACCGGACGAGTTGAATTGGAGACCCGTGGGAATTCAGTCCCCGCGAGATTGGACGTTTGATCTCGAATATCGGACCTTAAAATTTGCGCGGCTTGTCCTCTGGATCTTCCCGATACCCTTAACACTAGAACGTTTAGAACTATTGGCAAGATTAACGTATATATTTATTTCTACTATTTAAATGTATTATATATATGTATAATATATATCTTTGAAAAAGAGGTAAAGGGAGAAACTAAATTAATCAATTTAATCACTTACACGTTACAACAAAAGTCGGAAAATTAAAAAAATGCACCGCTACAAATTTGTTTAAAAAATCAGTCATTTTTATTACTTCTAGTGTTAACGACGTCTTTGAACTCCGAACGCGGAAAAGAAGGGAAACCTGATTGGCAAACTTTAATTTCGAGAATTATTCTTCTTTTTTTATTTAAAATCGTTTATTAAATCGTTTTATTAAAAAAGATAGAATGAGCGAGAAATTAGGGATACCGAAACTAATATCCGATCTCAAAGATTCAGACAGTCAATCTCGCGAGGTGGATTTCTTCACGAACTCCTTTTAATTCATACGTTTTGCGGGTCGCAGCTCGCGCGCGGTTTAACGCTTAAAGACACATACACACACATATACAGCGCTTTCGTTTCGGTATAAGTCGCTCTTCCGGTGCATATCATTTCCTCTTCCTCTGCCTTTTCCTTTCCTCGCGTCGCGACGACGACGACGTTACACAATCCCACACGGCCTCCCTTTCCCGGGGAGAGACCCGCGCGAATCGGAAGCAATCTGTGTATACATGTATATACATATACGTACACACGTGTGTATGCCTGATGATCGTGACAGATGCGTTGTATCATTCCAAATAAAAGTTTCGTAGTAATATGTGCGTCCCAACTGGTGGGACACGCGGGTCCCGGTGGCGCAGAACGCCTTTTCGTGTATTTATTTATTTGAAGCGTTGAAATTTATATAGACCTAAGCCACGAAGAGTTCTAGGACAGAGAAAGGGGTAGTCTAGCATATATTCTAATAGGCCATATATAAGTAACTCGCTCCAACTTTTGCTCATTGCGATGCCATAGACCGACTGGCAAAACACGAACGTGTGTGAGACACGTTCATTAGAGATAAACGTTTTACACGTTTCTTCGTTCACGTCGCTTGGACAGCCGCAGAAATACCCGGAAAACATTCCCCGATAGATGTTGCTTTTGTTAGCTTTTCGTGGAAAAAAATGTGACTTGGGTCTCTATCATTCTCAGTGCTTCATTTCAGTCGATTACTTCGAAGAAGATATTCCGCAAGGCGATACTAGTTTTTAATTTACATATAAAAACATAGGATTTATATTGCATTCATCACGAAATACGATGTTAATTTACATTGTTGTAGACCAGCTGTCCGTTTCCAGCAGCTCTATTTCGTCGATTAGCAGCTTCGATCACGAGCATTCCTGCGCGATTCAGGGATTAAGTATCTATTGTTATTATACTTTCGGATTTTTACACGACAAAGCTCTCTAATTTATGCGCAGTAATTCATCGCAGCACCGTTTACTTCAATTTTATTCACTTGACATAAGACTCGATGCAAGAAACGGGCTGCAGGTAAACCATCGGAAACTTACGTTTCGTTGAGAAAGACTCTATGTATAAAAATCGGTAAAAGGCTGTAAATTCCATCGTCTATGAAGTACAAAAATGAAAATTGACACAAAGAATATTTTTTCTATATATTCCCTTTTCCAGAGAAATTAGGTACCATTTAGCTTCCCGAAATGATTTCCGTCTGTAGTACCTGCAGCTTCTTTTACGTCATGAGTTCTTTAATGTTCAACGACACCACGTATCGTGACATACAACGTACGCACCAGAAATTATATCGGGACACTGATATATCACACCGATAAGAGGGCCGATTCGATAAGACTTTCCGTTTTGACATTTTCGTTCTCGTACGTTGGATATCGTACCAAACAATTTGATATTGTCCCAAACAACACGATGTCTAAAATCGTGACATAAGACGTCCTAAAGACGTCATTAAGACGTCTTCAAGACGTCAGATTATAAAACGTCTTGAAGACGTCTTATGTCACGATTTTTTAGGTATGCTGTGATATGTGTGCTATACTACATGACGACACTTGACAAATTGACCGAAAGCGACGAAGATCACTTCCAAAGATCACTCCGCCGTGCACCGAAACGGACGATTGGACTTGGCGGATAATTACGTTAATCGCTGATTAGTTTCTTACTTACTATAGGCAACAAACGAAGCCGGCCTGCGACACACACCAGACCTACTACTCATCTAACGATTCTGCGAGGAAAGGGATGGGATGGGTGAACTTGAACGAATTGCCAGAGATCCGCGCTCGATCGCATCTAATCTCTCGGAGATCTTTCAGTCTCTCGTTATCTCTTTCTATTTATAACATATACTTGGCCAAGTGGATACGTGATCGGACTACGAATTGAACGCAGAAACGAAAAGTTATGTAACATATCTTAATGAGCTGTAATATAAAGAATTCATTTCTTTTTCGTCTCTTATCTTGCCCGGCGAGAGGATTAAAATGGAAAAGAACAGACCTAGCAAACAACCAATTAAGTAGCATGCTACTTACATGTTAGTTATAATTTCCTACTCAACACATGTGCATTATATTGCATATTTACACTACTGTTCAGTAGGAAATTATAACTAACATGTGTGTAAATTGTATATTATTCGATGTTTGCTGGGAAAGAAGACTCGACAGTCGGGACTTCCGAGGTATAGAAGATAAAAAAATTCGTAAGGAATCTATCGTTTCCTTCAAGTTCATCCTCCTTTTCGCGGAAAAGAACCGCGATCTACAAAGTTCCTATTTCGTAAGCTAAACGGCGAGATTCCGCGATCGACGACGGATTCCCCGGTGGAAAATTCGTCTTCGATTTCCGCACAGGACGGACGAAAAGCTCGCCGTTCAACGAGGCTGAATGGGTTTTCGGATTCTGCATGGTGGGACGCGTGCGTATGAGGAGACGGATTTTAACAATGTGTGTTCAAAGCGACTGGAGGGCTTGCGATTTCGTATCTTCCGGGCACGGGTATGGTCGAGTTCTCATTCGGGAGTCTACCTAATTAGACGAGATATGTCTGTATTTAATTGATTTCAGACGCGATCGGCGGAACCGTCTCGACGACACCGGGTTTCTCGCAAACTCACATCGACGTTCTCGTCATCGTGTAAAAAACAGGAGAAACTTCCTCTCGCTTCCGTGACGCATCGAGACGAAAATAACGCGAACAATCGCGACCATGTAAATCACGTTAATGAGTCGCGCTGTTCTGTAATGAGTCACAGATGACACTCGCCAACGATTTAATAACGACTTCGCCTCCCAAAGTGCCGCTAACAGGAGGCACGTGGTTTATTACCAAAATTGGTGAACCGCATTATTAACAATTATTTCGGAGAACTATGCGCGTATTATTCCTTTAGATCCTGAAAAATTACGTACTATTAAAATATTGTAATATCTCGACAGGACGAAAGAAATTTTTGTTCGCGCCCTGATGGTACCATTATTTTTACTGGAAGAAATGGCGTTTATAGGGCGAAGAGCGACGTTCCCTGAATTATATATCTTTTGTCAGGGGCATTTTTGGGCGGCGAAAGAATATGCCTGTTTGATTTACTTCGAGCTCGGATCAACCAGCGTCATTTCGCGGCTTGGAAATAGGAGGACAGATGTTCCATATTTTACCACACGACACTTCCTTCCGCTTTCACGCCTGCGGGATGATTTTCTCGGTTGTTCCCGCTATCTCCCGGGATATCGGATCATGTACAAACGTAAACGACAATTACACTGCACGGCCGGTCGACGCAAAATTGCGCGTTATTGTCCGCAATTTTGCAGAAGGAGGGAGACGACGAAAGGGATGTAAAAAGAAAATCGCGATCGCGTGAGAGCGTGCTTAATTCGGATATACACATGTATGGTATAGCGGCGACTGGTCCAGCTGATCGTAATATCCTCAACACACCGACGAGTAACCGAGTCTAGCATTCTCTCCGGCAGTTTTTTATGAGACCTTTCCACGCAAAGAGCTTTATGGCATCGCGTCAGATCTGTACTGTAACTTCTCGGCGCATTTCTCTTTGTTTGTTTATAAGCGTGTACATTCTTTGTAATTGTAAATGAAAAAAAGACATTTCATTGTTAAACGCTTGTATAACTTCTTACCCTGCATTCGGTTATTTCCCCCCTAAAATGCATTCCTCTCCTACGCGATTATCTTGTGAATTAATTAAATTTTTTCAGAGTTCTCTGAAAAAATTAGCAGATGCGATTGTACGGAGTGTCCTACTTTTGTCCCGTTAATTTTTAATCCGTTGTTCAAATCTTATGCAGTGGAAGAGAGAAAATTGACAAGTTTTCTCTTTTGCCATGAAAAGAACTTATTAACTCCAAGTTAAAATATATAGATAGATTTTTTAATTGTATAAAAAAAATGCGAATAGCGTTAGATAAGAATTATTCGTAATTTCGCAGTCGCCGCGGTCAACTGCGTCCGAAGTTGGCCTGTCATGAATCCTTGTCAAGTTGTTGCAGTCTTCTCTTGTTAAAACGACAGAAATTCTTCCGGCAAATAGTTTCGAAATGTCCCATGACGCGTTAACCTACCTACTGGAAAATTTATCATGAAAAAGCTGCAAATAGTGCGAGTGGACAACGATCTGGTGCAGAAGGCGAATTTGCTGATTGGCAACAATATCATCGGCCGCGGCGCCGCGACAGGAGTAAGTTGCGTAATCGACTTTTTGCAAAGATACTCTATCAAGATGCCATACAAAATGTCATTCCAAAGATATGAGGAAATGCCTCCTTTTGAGGAAAATAATCCCGCAACCGGACACTAGTCGCGTGGAATACGATCTAAAACGAATTATATTTCTCATAGAATTCTTTAAATTCTATCGATCTGAATTAAATCAAAATTAAATTCGAGTTGAGATGGAGAAATATAAATATTCCTCTCGCATTTCTGATTCGGGTTGCGGTTTGCGTTGACGTAGGTATGCGAACGGATAAGCTGACGCGTTATAATAAGATTATCCGCGCTATCATTTTGTCGGGTGATTCATATGGTTCGCGATGAGACTTGCAGTTTGATATATCAATGTTTGACTTATAATTCAGAATAATAATTATTATGTTCATAATAATAATTATTATATATTAATATGTGTTATTTTATATTATATAATAATATAATAATAAGGAAGTTGATGGCCAACAATATAAGCCAATAAAAAAGGCGTTATAATGAGAAAAGACTTTAGTTTGTCCTCCAATAATTAGGACAGCTTTTCTTAATTAATATAACGATTTCTTTTGCTCGTATCGTTGACCATCAACTTCCATTTATATTGCATTGCAATATAATGAGCTATTATAATTTTTCTATTAATAATAAAATATATAATACATTATTATATTATAATATATATATTATAATACAATAATAATATACATATATAACAATAATAATGTCATAATATATTAATATATCTCGAATAATCAACAGTTATGACGTGCGAACTATCTAAACAGGAAGCACGCGCTCCGAATACGCTTCCGGTACACACGTGCTTCACGCGTGAGGCATTTACGACCCCATGCATACGTGCAAACATCACGTGCGCCGATAATAACCGATAGCGACGCATTTGTCTGCGTATAATAGTGCGTCACCGCAATAAAAATGCTTATCAGTTCTCATATATAACATCATTTCATTTCTATTTAACAAGTATCGCGCGCGAACGAGTCGACGCAATAAATTCAAGCGCGGACGATAACGTAGAAATTGTGACGTAGAATTATCCCATTGTCTCATGAAAAATCGACATTACATCGCGCCACAGAGGCGTGCAATTTACAAATGCGGGAATGGCAAAAAATTAAGATGTTAATTAACACGTGTGCGTGACACGTAATCCTCGAAGATATTTGCGTCAGACACGGTTGATAATGACGCGTTCTCTAATTATCTGCGGGGCACACCGGGGCCCTCGGAAATTTACCCACAATATTTTTCGTCGCGTTTCGCCGACGACTCGTTCGACTGTCGGGTGGCGCAGTGAATTTCGGCGTGTTTACTGTTTCGAAAGAAACGTTGAATCAGCGGTGATCCCGGTGATCCTTATTTGCGTTGCAGCAGTCTGGACATTGCTTTTACCAATTAATTATTATACGGATAAGATAAATATATGAGTCGAATCCCGGAGAATCGAAACGAGAGAACGCAGTCGACTCCGAGTCATCGAAACACGAGCGACAGCGTGTTTGACGATTTTTTTTTAATTGATGATCCTTTGATTCTCGCGTCGAAATTTAACGATCCTTACCGTTATCGCAGTGCAACGACGGCCAGGTGCTCAAACACGCCGTGACCATCAATCTGTCGCCCAACGATGAAATGACGATTACTCCGGTAAGGCCTCCCGTCTCGCCTAAACGTCTTCCTTATCATTTGGCACATATTGGTACTCTGATAATAATACTTATCCGATAATCTCTGTGATAATTCAGTTGACAACGTGTAACGATAGCAAATTAACGACTCGTTACAGTAGCTTTTGCATAATGAAGATTCGAGAATTGCACGAGACGCAATAGCTTATTTGTTTTTTGCGATATGTTGACAGCATCAGTTTTCTATAGAGACCATTTTCCAGTATTAGGTGGCACCATGTTATATGAAACCCGCTGGATGCGCGCGATGGCGAGCTCTTGAATTGGGAAGCAGCGTGCCGATAAAGCCAGGCGACGTTTGCTCTCTGCTGCCTGACAAATGTTGGTTCAAAATCGTCTCGGTGCCGGACACGATGCAGGAAGGTGATCAGACATTGAAGAGAAAGGTAGAGACCGTTACTGACATCGGAAGGGAATTTCGCATGAGAAATTTTCTTATTAAGGTTTCCTACTTTTCAGCTTGATCAGGAAGATCCGAATAATGAAGCGGACATTAAGAAGGCCTGCTTATTGTCCAGCATGGAAGCTACTGTGTCTCCTGGTGAGAAATTGAACGGCACTCCTTGTGATAAGGATCCACCGAACGAGCGTAAGGATTGTCCTGTTAATGGAAATGGAGAACACGCGGATGCACCTGCCCCAGTCTTGCAAATCGATCTCACAAGGTTTTACTCAGATTGGAATCGAACACACGGAAAAAAATAAAGTTGCTTCAATTAAACGTCACGTCAAAGACTGCCACAAACATGAACAGTTAATTCAATTGGATATTATTTGAACGAAAACATCAGATAGTTATTTTAATAATCCAAATATTTGGATCAAATAATATCCAATTGAATTAACTGTTTATGTTTATGGCAGCCTGTGACGTGACGTTTAATTGAAGCAACTTTATTTTTTCTTTCTGTGCAGAAATATCTGACGATGAAGATAAAAAGTTGTTCATTGTGTTCTTTGCACATCTTTCAGCGCTCCAGAGGAAAGCGGTTTGCCCGCGACGAGTTCCAAGATGTCAACAGACTCTCAGGATGTAATTGAACCTCCTGTTCAATTACATTCTCCCTCTCCTGAGCACGAGAGTAACAGGAAGCGGAAAGCAAAGAATATAAATTTAGCGAGTAAAGCTGCGACAAACGATGAGCCAGGCAAGAAGATCAAATGGGATTGCGGCGCGCACTTCAGTGATCAGGTCGAAGCAGATCCGCCGAACGATTCTCAGCCGCCCGTTGCTGCACCTCAAGATCAAGCGAGTGCATCAAATCCCGACAGAGTCCCCAGAGAAAAGTGTATATACGGTGCTCAATGTTACCGGTAAGTGAAACAATTGTAAATATTAAATACATTCAGTTTTTTTATCAAAATAATTTCGCCAAAGCGCAATATGCACGAAACACCTTTAAACTCGTTCGCAGGAAGAATCCCAATCACAAGAACAACTACAGTCATCCGGACGATTCCGATTACTATGAGGTCGACGACCGGCAGGAGTGTCCATACGGTGTGAAGTGCTATCGTAAAAATCCGCAGCACAAGGCAGAGTTCAAACACACGGCCGCGCCGCGTCGCCGTCGAAGAGCCGGTACCCCTGTGCACACGGTGGTCATCGACACCACGTCCGAAACAGACCCGTCATCCGCGGAGGAGTCCGTTGACGAGTCCGATTACGAGCCGTCCGTGTATACCGAAAGTTCGGACGACGACTGGGACGACAGGAGTGAGTTGGAAGATGGTACTACCGGCTAATGATGGAAATCATCGAGCTTCCTATGTTATCGTCGATCCTACATTTTCTAGAGTGTTTAAATTATAGAGATGTGCTCGCAATACAGATCTATTTTGTTACGGAATATTTATTTTTGTACATGGACTTGAAATATTGTACCTGTATATCTATTTGTTTTACTTGAAGACAGATATATAAAAAACGTTAATAATATATCACAATTGACGTTGCCCTTTTACATGTCGGAAAGTATGAATATATTAATCTGATGCGTACCGAAAATATAATACATTTTTATTCTATAAATGTCTAAATAATGTCTAAAGTAAAATAATTGTATGTCATAGATTTTTTTCTGTAATCTTCGTGAAATTAACAGTTTCAAATAATCGAATAATCGACACTACTAGAAAAACACAATTTCTTTAACATTTAGTTTGTGATTATATCGTCAGCTATATCAAATGCTGCTCTTATCTCGCATCAGATTGATGTCCACAATAATTAATAAATATTAAATTAATCCGCGCTTTCGTATAATGCATATTAAAACGCCTGATATCCCTCATCGTCCTCGGTGGCGTATTCCTCAGCCGCCGCAATGGCCATATCGGCCAACATGTGCTTCGGTATCTCGGATCCCCGCACTTTGATAGTGTAACACGCATTCTCCATTTTCGTCAGACTGTGCTTGAGCGTGATGGTCTTCTTGTTCACCTCGTTGTTATGCACTACGCTGGTGTAGCCCAAGAAGGCTATGTATATCTTTCTGACAAAATTACACGTTTGGTAACAACTGGACACGTCGCCTATCGCCAAGTTATTGATGCACTTTCGCATCAGCTCTCCGGTCAGATCGGCTATTCCCAGGATATAGTCCGTCGGCGTGACCATGACCTGCATTGCCTTGCAAGTGCTTTGCTCCGGCAAATCGGTCGGAGATGAGCTTGTCCGGTATGTCAGTGCCCTTTCCAGGGTGGTCCAATCCTGCATACCACCATTCTGCAGATACTCGTAGAATGTGAGCGCCTCTACGTATTCCTCCAGACCGGCGCGATAGGCCCTGTGGAACTGATAGGCGTCCTGACCGTCCAACTCATTCGCGATATTTCGGAATAACTTCTGTCCTACGTTGTCTAGTCTTGCCTTGGCTGCGTCTAGCACGGCGTTCCGTTTACTCTCCTTGTCGATGGTGTGCAACAGAAAGATGATTCTTTTGCTCTCGATGCCCACATCCCGATTGATCTTGAAAATCCTTTCGTGACGATCGTGCTTGGCGTCCAGTTCAGCCGCGTAGTCGCGGAATTGTTGCACTACAACACTGTTCTCGTTTATGTCCTCCACCACTTCCTTGCCCTTGTCGCCAAGATTGATTTTGTCCTTATCATGATGCTTGCGATTTCTCCTACCTCCTGCAAGTAACACCAATGTGAGAAGACAATATTTTGTAATCTGTGACAAAGTTATAGACTGTTTAAAGAAATAGATACATATGTATATGACTACTATAGCAAAATCAAACTGCGATAAACACTGAAGGAAGTTTTATGAATGTATAGTTCATGACAATGTATAAAAATATAAAGAGCATTGAATGAATATGTAACATTAGGTCTGTTTGTTTTCGCTGCACTTCTGAACTAGTGCAATAAGTTAGAATGAGACAAATATATTTTCTTTTATTCTAACTTATTGCACTAGTTCAGAAGTGCAGCGAAAACGAACAGACCTATTAGGTAAGTTTGATTTTGCTATAGTAGACATATGTATATCTATATGTCTACTGTAGCAAAATCAAACTGCAATAAACACTGAAGGAAATTTTATGAACGTGTAGTTCATGACAAAGTATAAAAATATAAAGAACATTGAATGAATACGTAACATTAAGTAAATATAAATATCATATTCTAAAGGGGAGCCAACTTTTTCATTATCTTTAATTTTGAGAGGTGGAGTTCGGATTTTGCTGCAATTAAGAGCAATCCATAGCAATGATATAACCCACTTTCTTTAGAACTTTCGAGGATATCAATTCGAAAGGATCTCTCAATCTCGATTAATCTCTCTCCTCAAGCTCTTCAAAAGCGGATTTGTGTACCACCGCTGCCACGAACTTCCGACTGTGAACTCATCAGCTGTCACACAGCCTCTCGTTCACACGTGGAATCGACGTTTCTTCATAATAAGGCAAAACGAGGCGACTCACCTCTTCCCTGCGACATCGCGATTCCTCTTAATTTATAATAATCTCCCTTGATTAATCTGCTCGTTGACGGTATACGGAGTGCATGAACTGGCTCGCAGACTGTTTCCACGCGTCGTGAACAGCTGTTTACTTATTTTGAAGCGCCTCTATGTCTACAAAATGTGGACATTGAACTACGTAGCCAATATTTATGAGTCCCGTAGGTAATGTCCACGATATTGTGGTTCTCTTCAGTGTTATGTTCATGATTTTTTGTTTTCTTCCGAATGGATAAGAATATATATTTATTGACACTTTTATGTAATATCAGTGATAATTGACGATCAATTTACAGTTTTCTTGTTTTAATAAGAAAAATTCGAAAGTAAATCTATTATTTACAGTAATCATATTTCGCGGTAATTTATATCGATTAATTGATTCGCGCGACTAATTGTTAGTTGATCGAATCGATAGCTATGCGTTTCTCAAAACTGTTTTTCGGAGCGACTTAATTGTTTAAAAAAATTGAAGTAATATAAGGAATGCGAGAATGATGGTGATAGGAATTATAAATTATTATTTTGTATTTTCGAACAGTTAATCATTTTGTAATCAGGCGCCATATTGACTCGCATCGTGTCGCGCGGCGTCACTGTGAAGTTGGCGCGCGTCACTCTCTCGTCACGAACGGAACGTCGGATACAGGAAGGATCTACTCGTGGCAGGTTTAATCGGTAAGCGCAATGAGCTCTTCGTATTCAATCTTAAGTATTTGAGAGTACTTGCGCGACGTAGATTCAACGCTCGGTACATCGCTTAAAACGAGTATCCCGCGAGACGCGTCCGATCGAAATCTATCGCGTACCGCGCGGTATCACGGTAACCTTGGAGTTGGCGGCGTCGCGTCGCCGGCCGCGGCGTCACTCTCGAGTCTTTCGTCGCCGCGAACGGAACGTCGCGGATGCAGGACGGATCTGTTCGTCGCAGGATGTTTAATCGGTAAGCGCAATCGTTCATCGTTCGTATTCAATCGTATCTTAATATTTGACACGATGCGCGACGTAGATTCGAGACGCGCTGTATAACATCGATTTACCTTAAAACGAGATGCGTCCGATCGAAGTCTATCGCGCGACGCGCGGTATCACGGTAACGACGACGGCGTCGCCGGCGTCACTCTCGAGTCTTTCGTCGCCGCGAACTTAACGTCGCGGATACAGGATGGATCTGTTTTTGTCGCGGTAGGTTTAATCGCCGATAAGCAATTGTTATAAGCTTGATCATAGTCTTCATACTCAATCGCATCTTGGTATTTGAGACTTGCGCGACGTAGATTCAACGCTCGGTACGTTGCATCGCGAGTATAATTTTCTTTTATATATTATGTTATATAAAAAAATTTTTGTTATTTCTTTTAATTGAATCGTTCATTTAATTGCTTCAGAAAATAACGCGAAAAGCGTCGCATCGATGGAATTCAAGCCGACAACCCGAGAGGACAACCTGAGACGAGGAGGAGGTCTGGGAGAGGCATCGGGCGCCACCGGAACAACTATACTTACGGTAAATATTATTTTTTATTTTGTGTAAGAATAATTTTTTGTTTATCTTGAGCCTTTTGATTTAGAAATAGTAGTTAGAAGAAAAGGAGTAATTTAATATATTATAAAAATTAATTCTTGTAAAGATTTTTTACGGAAAATGTATAATTATTTAACTAAATATCTAATTGAATAATAAATATAACGTTTAACGCGCATAAGAATTATGTTTTAAAACATTGGATCTTTTGAACACTGTTTTAATATGAATTTTGTATTTGTTTATTACAGAATCAAGGTACGTATATAGCCGCTGTTGCGCATCGGGGTCGGTGAGTAAATTTTCTTATAATAAAAGTTTGTGTAACTCTCGTCGAAGTTGTTACATCTCCGGTTTTAGACTCGCGTCTGATATTATTAAATAATTTCATTAATTTTTCGTATGAATTTTAGATCAAATCAGCTTCGAGAAATTTTTTCACGCCAATTAAGTAAAGCCCCAGTTATCTCGTGGTTTAGCACTATGGTACGTGTTTCGTGATGTTATTCCGCTAATAGATGTCGTCACTATATCTATTTGGCAGCTTTATTCGAGATTGTCAATCAATAATTAAAAACCTTTATTCGAGATTGTCATCGCTGTACATACCTCTATCAGTGAAAAAACTTCTCGAAATTGCACGAGTAAAATCGACCGACCAATAGATACATTTCAATCATTCTAGAATCGATACCTGCTTAATGAAAAACCGAAACGAATATGAATTACGCGAAAACGAATACTCAACAATTCAAAATTGACGATCTCTCGATATTGACGAAATCCTGTCATTCGATGAATTTCAAAACGCGTTTGATCTTAATGAAATATAATGCGATACAAAGTTTTGAGAACTTATAATTTAAGGATGAGTTACTTATAAAGTATTCCGCGTCGCAAGTTGGAAAGGAACGAAGAAAGATGACCATCGATCAAAGTTTTATATATTTAAAAAAAAATAAGAAAAAGAAAACAGATTGGCTTCAAGTTGTTTGAAGTATACAATCCTGCTACCTCGCTCCTTCGTACCTAGATGAGCAACTTGTCTAATGTTCCATGTAACTTTTTAACTCGCCTACTTTTTTTACGTGGATATTTTCGAAACGCTGGAACAGGCCATTTATTTGCTTACGCCATGTATTTTTTTAACAGATTACAGTTTTAAAAAAAACAAAAAATAAATAAAACGTAAACACAAAACATTTAAAATTTATTTATTTGTGTATGTGCACGCACACGGACATACGCTATGCTCATCAATCTACTATAAAAATTAAAACAATTTTTTTTAAAGTGGAACTTAAAACAGGCATTTTTAAATTTAAGTTAAATTAAAAAATTCTTTTTCAAATCCCAATGTAAAATTTAATTAACAGTTAAAAATAAATTCTGTCTAAATCGAAAATCAGAAAACATTTTTTTCAAAGAAATTAAAATGAAAACAAGTTTTAATTTTATAAACTTTAATTATATTATACTTTATTTAAATAATAGTTTAATTTAATTTCATGTTGATTTAAAAAGAGTATCGACTTTATGTCGTTTTTAACGGTAGATAAATATTTAGATAAAAACGCGACGCGAAATTACATATGTAACTGTGATTTCGTTCAAGCGTTGCAACTATTTGTAAGATTTCAAGCGATTTGAATATTTAGTGTTTAGCAGTTAGCTTTAATATTAGCCTGCAGTTCAAACATTCGCAGGAGAGCATCGAGCAAAGTTTCGGAAAGGCATTTGAAACTTTCTATAAAGTTGGCGAAGCCCATTGCTAACAAATGCTAAGATTACAGAAATCTTTTACCTTACCAAATCGAGCGTGCATAAAAATAGAAAATCATAACTTCCGTAACCGATTAAACGGAAACTCAAGTTTCTTAACAAATCCTAAGATATACAATGTATAGACATACGGTTTCCTGCTTATAGCTTATTATAAGTAACTGTCATATAGCTTCCTGTCGTTTTCCTGACATTATTTCCTAGATGAGGAAGAAATAACAGTGTGCACATTGTATCTATATCTATGCAATCAATATTGTCGCATTCGCGCAGATCGAGTTTAATTTTATCCGGTTGACTTTTATATATACATGGCATCGTCGTACGTAATTAGATTTTTTCCAAAGAGAGAAAACAATCGATTAGGATTATTCTTGTTGATTTCGGAACGTTTATATCAATTAAGTTTCATGCGAGAATCCGGGACCCTTTCGAAACTTTCCCTGGAGCGTCCTTTACATCTTATTTGTCGGCAATATTTGGTAGCAAATAGGCGAGTGTAATTCTGAGTCTATCGACCGCAAACACCGAATGGACGAAGGCCGGAGAGCAGGATCCAGAATGGGGGTCCGCGGTCGCATACAGCATCCGTGCGGAATTCACAGGGGGTGAGGGCCGAGGGGAACGGTTTGGAATTAATCAGTACCGGTCTTCGGTAAATAACCGTAACGAGGATCCCTCGGTCAACTCGGCGAGCTCTCTAAGAATTCGACGAAAGACTACAACACACGCCGAGAGGACGAACGATAATGAAGCTCGAGGCTTTTCCGATAGCGTTCGAGAGACGCTTGGTAATTTATTTGGCAGGGTAGATTGCTACTCTTTCGCGAATTGCTATTCTTTCGTTCGTGATAAATGAAAATAGAGCCGTTCGGCACTTAATTTTCTACATCTTTCAACAAAAAAAGAAAAAGATATAAATTAAACGAAATTAATAGAAATGTAGGTATTCCACAAAATATTGTGTTTCCGTAATTTTCGAAGAACTCCTAATTTTGTAAATTACTTTTATAATTATTGAATTATGTTCTGTTTCTTTTTATATCTATATCTGCTCATCCACAGTTCTCTTATTCGAAATCAGGATATAAGTAGGTATATGTTGAAGCGGATTTCCTTCGTATTTTTATCACAGAAATTTCGACAGTTCACAAAGGGGATGGAGATTGAAATTATATCATGTGAACATATGTGTATGTAAATATTTTGCGATATGTTACATCGGGAATATTTGATATCAATTATTAACCATTCGGCTAATTGGCACAATGTAAATGGATAGGTAGTTACATGCGTATAATATTGTTTGCCTGTATCTCATTAGTATATCCTGTAATATAATAACAGCTTTTTAATAAAATTATGTTTCGTGTTACGCACGAGTCTCTCGGTGTAACAACAAAAGAAGCAAAATTAAACTAGAAAAACATTTCTTTTTTAAATATTTTTAATTAACAGACCATATTAAATTGACTATATTCAATTTAAAAATAAATTATATACAGGAATAATAAAATTGCCAGTAATGATAAATTTATCACAGATAACAAGCCACTTTTGGGAATAATAAATTACCTAGCAATAAACCGTTTGAAGATAATACATGATTGTAATTATTTGTCAAAGTATTAGTAATTTATTGTTATCAACATATTAGTTTATTATTACCGTTAATAATTTCCATTACAGATAATGAATTATCAATACGTACCTATTGTTTGTTGCCACGTTTTATTTTACATTATGAGTATCAAGTTGCGATCAACCGTCAGAAAAGCTTATGTCACGTAACTCGTTATTTCACGCGATTCCCCACGCTGAACGTTTCTCTCGTCCTCCCGAGGGACTCGTCGCCGTTTCGACGATCGACGCTGGGATTTTTCCGCGTGGACATTTGTAGACCGTCTAAGATCCCGTAATCTCCGGGATAAGAAAAATCGAGAGAGCCGCATCTCCTTTCGCCGACAGGAGCGGGAGCAAATTACAGCGGTCATCCGTAAATCCCGCATCGAGAGATTTCGGATTCTGGGGGATTTTCTCGCGAAAGGCCGGCGGGCTCGCTCGCTGATTGCGCTCGCGTCCGCGTCACAACGGAGATTGATAAAGCGCCGCGGCCACCAATTAGCGTTTTTGCGCGCACAACGCGCAACGCGCCTCCGCGTATTATGCATTATCTTTAGCCGGTTTTGAGGTAAAACTTCGCCGACTTCCTCCCGCCGGTGATTTATGGTCCGCGCCGTTTAACAAAGTTTTTATTCGCGGCCGGTGTTGTAAAGATGATTTATACGCAGCCCCCGGATCTTGCGGGATTTCGCTTCGACGTGGAAACGCTCGCGGCATCTGATGATGCCTTTGTGGCAAATGTAGAATAAGGATACGCTTTTTTCAGATTACCACGAATACCGACACTTCCCATGAACTTTTCTTTCGACGTTCCCTCGAAGTATCGCAAATTCCACCAAATGTACGAATTAAGCTACTCTGAAAAAAAAAAAAATCTATTATAATCAAGAAAATAGATTTCTTTGAATTTAGTTTCCTTAATTTAAAGAAAAGTATTGGGTAGATTTAAGAAAACATATATTTTTCTGAGTTTAAAATATTTTCTCAAATCTACCTATTTTTTTTAATTAAGGAAACTAAATTCAAAGAAATCAATTTTTTCGATTTTAATAATTTTCTTTTAGCGTATAGGATCCAACAAGTATTTAGTCTGTTTTCCGGAAAAATATTACAAACTGCGAATTGGCAATCTTTGGAATACCTCGTTAGAAATACCCCCGCTTTTTAACGCCGAGATGAATTTCAAACGCGCCAATTCCGCGAGAGCGACTCGCGACGAAGTAGAAGTTACACGAAGAGTTTCGTGCATGTAAATGTACCAGATACTCGTGACTGGCTGCTGACTGAGTTTGTGCGCGCAAACTTAAACGTACGCGGCCAAACGTGAAATCATAAAAGTTTCAGTTTGAGATGGATGTAACGGCGGCGTCGCGCCGCGGCGACATCCGACGGGGTCAGATACATATATATATAAGCGAACCAATGTCGCGATACCTATATTTTAACCCGTAATCGCTCGAAGGATTAAACTTCTCGCCCTCGAATCTTCGAAATTCGTTGTTTGAGTTTGGCACTGAACCCCCGCGCGACTTATTCCGCTAACTCCTACGGAGGAGCCATTTCCCGTCACGTGCGACTCGGAACATTCGCCGCAGAGCGGTCCTGATCCCCTTTCATCCCTCGAGTAAATTATCGGACAAACGAAGATTTCTCGTTTCAATTTCCATCAGGTGCACACACGAATTTATTTTGATAAAAGAATCGCCAACGCGCGCGAATCTGAATTTAAAATAAAACGAAACGACCGCGTTTTTCACGGTATATATTTCAAAATCGATGCTTTTCGAATGGGGTCGCAGCTAACGTTGATTTTTCCGACTCGAGGAACGTCGCAATTGCTTTTCTGTATTTTTCCAATTCCCATCCGAGTCGCATTTCATGCTAGTACTAAATGCACGTGTTATTTTTATCAGACGGTTAGAGCAAACAGGCACGTTTAAGCTGAATATGTGCTGAGAATATGGATTTGTGTCTGTGCCGTGTTGCCGCCGGTTACACGGGACTGCTGCGCTTTTATCTGCCGCGTATTTTTATCCACCACCGTTCGGCAGCATAGGGAGAAGGGCGCATAAACGCAAATCGACAATAGCGGGACACAGGGGGGTTGTGCACGCGAATGGCAGACGGTGCACTTTGCATCTCCAATGGCCAATTACGTGCTCAGCTTGAAATACGCCACATTAAAGCGCTATACTCCAGCGAGGAGAACAAAATTTGCGTATCGTAACTCACTGTCGTTCGTCAGACGCAAAGGATCCACCGAATGTTCCCTCCGATACCATCAACATAATGTATCGCTATTTAACGTTTTCATTATTTAAAACATCAACTATAAATCGGTCGAAAAATTTAGCATCAAGATTAAACGAATGTAAGGGATAAGATTTGTTTTTAACTATTTAGGACTGAGAGATTTAATTTTGTTAATTCGAACTTCCTGCAACATTCCGGGGATCCTATAATATTTTACACTAATTCTTTCAGTCCTAAGGAAAAATTTAATCAGAATTGACAGAAAGTTTCGGGAGCGATCTGAGAACGAAAAACTGTTTAGTATAGTGTTTCATATGCTATTAACGTTTTCATTATTTAAAACACTAACCATAAATTAGTCGAAAAATTTAGCATCAAGATGCGAAAATAAGAGATAAGATTTGTTTTTAACTATTTGGGACTGAAAGATTTAATTTTGCTAATTCGAATTTCCTGCAACACTCTGGAGATCCTAATATTTCACACTAATTTTTTCAGTCCTAAGGAAAAATTTAATCAGAATTGACAAAAAGTTTCGGGAGCGATCTGAGAACGAAAAACTGTTTAGTATAGTGTTTCATGTCAACGTGAAATCGTGAATAATTTGACCACAGTAGCGTTTCCGTGCATTTAGTGGCAATGAACCATCAAGGCGCCCGCGCCGTGAAAATAAAAGAACTGGAAAATCCTTAGAACGCGCTCAAGAAGCGCCCCGTCTCGCAGCGGGAAAATCGGCGTGAAAGGAGGCCGAGAAGATGCTGCTAGTTTCTCGCTGCGATGCAGTTATGCTTTATGCGATTTACTTCGTGATGCCGCTCTCTCACGTTCTCGTTGCGCTTTTCCTTGCGGGATAACGCGCGCCGTACCGTCGCCGCTTGTAGGAAGAAAACGCGGATTGCTCCATAAAAGCCGACAGACAGAGGACCTTTGAATAAGTGGATCATCTCGCGCGCTTGTGTAAAATAAATGTCCCCGCGCAATCCGCTTTTCAATTTACGGAACTAATATATCCTTGAAAAATTTGACGTCAAATTTTTCAACGGGAAATTATAACTTATACAGAATTTAGGAAAATTAGATTGCAGTGTAGGATATCGCAGAGAAGCTGAACAGTCGAAAAAGATATATGCGAGAAAAAAATACATCAAACACACTTTTGGAATTTCATGTAAATTTGATTAAAAATAGGAATATATAAATTATATATAGATATATATGTACATATACGTTGCGAGATCTTTTATATGAATTCTAATCACATATTTATATTTTCGCTCGTGACAATTTTTTGTTCACTCTGCATTTTATCTGATTGCGTTTCCTCTGAAAAAAGAAATACAGATCTCATACCTGACGAAGATGACGAGGATGGCGATGGTCCGTTGTCGACGAGAATGAAACGCGGCATAGAAAGGGTTGTAACACGAAAAAGTGTTTTATTTATATACAATATTTACAAAGGCGTAGTGTGAATCAAGTGGCTATATAAATGACTTTGGTACGCTTGATCGCATGCAAAACGTGGCACAAGCGTGTGTGGCTCCTCCCTCCCTCGTGTCCCTGCTCCCAGTCTCCATCAGCCATGGTCCAGGGGCCTCCTATACCCTGTTGAACGATGGTCGACGACCTGGAAGTTAGGCGATGCAGCAGACGTCTGGATCTTTCCGTCCATCCGTCTAGACTGTCGTCCGCCCACTTCTCTTAATGTCTCGGCCGGCGTTTAACCCTTAAATGCAGCTCTCCTGAATGCTCCTGCTGATCGACTCCGAGTGCGGCCTTTGGAGACTGTAGAATGTCTGAACAGATCGAGACGAAAATAAAGTGAGAAATTCGAAAGAGTAAACGACTTCGAAGGGGGGAGGGGGAAGGATTGACCGTTAAATAAATCATTGCCGTAAAAAAGGAGATCCTCGCTGAGCGAAAAGTATTGCGAGACGGTTTAAGATTTTTATATTGGCGTCTTACACAACAGTTTATAGTAATAATGCTTGTTTATTAATTGTTTCGTTGTTTGTTGTTGATAAAGCATCTGTTGTAGAAGTTTCATTTGAAATTGGATCGAGAAAAGTCGCGGTGGAGTTCTCATATACCATAATATCATCGCCGCCGCTTGATACCGATATCATTGCCGGGTTAAATCGAATTTGGAAGATATTTGTCTAGGGTTTAAAGTTGAAAGACCTGTCTCGGTAGAGGTATATGGTATCACTTAGAAAAATGTAGAAGCTTCGACCGGGAATTGAATTCGATCTATCCGCGAGAAACTTCTCTTATTCACCAGACCAGCATAGAATTTTTATAGCGAGTGCCTCCCTCCTCTCTCTATCTCTCACACATGATATTTTTATAATATTAGAATATGCATATATCACCAGCGATGGATCTCACGAATTTTCAACGCAATGACGGAAAGCCAAAATTGAAAAATACGCTTCCGAATAAATAAACTTTATAGTCACGTTACGTGAAAGCAATTTAGATTCGTCGAAAGTAAATTACGCGGAAATTCTATGATACATATTTTTCCGTAATATAGAATTTACATAAGAAATCATTGTAGGATGAAATCTCCATAAAAAAAAAGCGCTTCGCGATTTATATATAATGCATCGCGAGGAAAACATCGACAAGCGTGGACTCACGAGATACTTTCACGTATTTCGACAGGATTATGCTCATCCGTTACTTGAAATAAGTGTGTCAGGCACAACGGATACGTTCTCGTTCGCTAAATCTGGCTCGCAAGAAAACGGCGATAAGCGGAATCGTAAAGCAGACCGGATCGAATTCGAAAGTGGTTTTCTGTGTTAGGGGCTATCGGGGATCCATGCAGGTATACGCGTTCGCCGTAGATCGCTTTAGATCAGAGGTTCCCAAATTCTGCGGTTTCATGCCCTTCTTGAATATTTTAAAGATTTCTTGAAGATATTTTAAACATCTTGTTTTATCTCTCCTTCAAGAAAATGTCATAGTATGATATTTGTCGATATAAAAGCATGAATTTTTTTAGTTTGATAAAACTTCGCGATTTTCTTTTATATATTACATGATTAATTTGATCACATGCTTAAAATTTACAAAACATATATTTTTCTCTTGGTCTTGCACTCAAATTAGTATAGATAAGTAAACTTAATAATAAAAGAAATTCTAAATAATCTCTATGCGTACAATACTTTCATCGCATTAATTTCTTTAGAAAATCTTTTTTTAATATTTAGAGGCATTCCGTTTTTGCATTTCTCTCAAAGGAGTAGTTTCAACGAGGGGGTCCGCAGTTTGGGAACCAATGCCTTAGATGAAATCGGATTACTCACGTTCGGCGATGCTCTCGGATAATCTGAATCTTCTAGGACGTCGTGGGACATCTCGCGTCCTTCCAGCTGACGTGGTCTACGTGGCAGGGACCCGTAACGAGGAAGCTTTCTGTCTGGAAGAAGTCCCAGGACGGACTTAGCGTCAATCGTATAATCGGTTTGAAGTAAGCTCGCGGATTTCGCAAAGTATTTTGAACTTCTCTCGGCGGCAACTTTAGCGGCGCTCGCGCTCCTTTCTGCGTGGACGGCATTCTCCGATCGCTTCTTACTGTTTTGTTTGCGGAAGCCGAAAGTTTGCTGTTCGCGATGGAGAATTGAGGATGCTTAGATAGAGCGCATTGCTCCGCATGTTGCGGAAAGAATCGAGAAATGGTCCAAGAACTCGGTTTATGTTCGGCGATAATTAATAAAAATATATAAGCATGACGTTTTAATCTTTCTAAGTAATCTGCGTTTGCTACCTGATTGGCGAATATTTCATTTACTGTGGCACTGTTATTAAATTACTTTTGTTTAACTACTATTAAACTTTACGGAACGTTGAATATAATTACCGAGTTTTAATTTGAACAAAGTATTACTAGTAAAGTGTGGGAAGTTGTGTGCGTATATCATAATTATTGAATTTTAGATTCGGCGATGTAGATTTGAGAAAGAGTGCTTGAATAAATATAACGAGAACTCATTTTTCCAAGATATCTCGCGAATTCATTTTACAGATTAACTGATGTAGTTATTCAGCCTTAAAGCATATTTGATTTTTGTTAAATATTAATTAAATTGTAGCAAACGCCCTATGGATTTAAATTTCCGCGAAGGAGATGAGACTGAGTCCCAGATTTGACTCGAAAAACACTGTTACCTTTTTTTAGACTTTTTGCAGATGTATTTTTTTATCACATAGATTACCATATGCGTTTCCTGCATTTATACATATATATGCATGCGCATTTCCATGCTTCGCGTGTAGGTATGCATATGTCGATATATACGGTACGCTAGAACCGTTCGCATATTGTATACGTGCAATTTTCTTGAAAGTACCGTTAACGCATGCTACCCGGTCTAAGCTCAAACCCGATATTCTTAAAATCCTCGTACAAATGCGCCAGTTCCATCAGTCTAAATAGAAACTCAGCGAATGGGATGGCCGGTTATGCACTGACCGGATATGCCTCCCGTCTATTCTTAAAGGGGCACGCTTGTAAAAGTTAAATGGTAAATCTCTGTGCGATTTAAGCGACTCGATCTTTCGTCGTCTGATATACTAAATTTTCTCACGATGTTTCCTGAACATCTTACTAACAAGATACAACAACGGTTTAAAAAAGACTGACGAAAATTTATCATATAATATTATGAATATATTTAATTGTCTAGAATCAATTTTCTGTTTATTCTGCTTCTCACGACCAGTTTAAATAATGCAATTTCAAACGTATCGACTTTTAAAGTCGACACGTTTTGTGAGATAACAGAGAAATCTAAGAAGAAACCCAAACATTTTCTCGAAGCTAATCCAAGTTTTTCGAAGTTTCCGTTAATTTCCTTGAATTTATCTGTATTTTACAAGAATTCGTCGAATCGACGGATACACTTTAAGCTTACCAGTGAGATGGTTGGTCAAGGCCGTCGTGGGTATGAGATCCGGATTGCCGTCCTCCTCCTCGCCCTTCCCCGCGAAAGTCGCTATGCTAGGCTGCTGCGGCGGCTTCGGCTTCGCCGGGGTGGCCGCGTGTCTCCTCCAAAGTGCCATTAGCACACCGGTCACGATTAACCCCAGACCGGTCGCCGTGCCACCAAGTCCAATCAAGATCGGTGACATGTCGGTCGAGGACGTTGATTCGCCTACGAACAAAATCTCTACTAATCCCCCCGTCCATAAATAACGTATGGTCGGCAACTCCTCCCTGGCTTTTCCTACATAAGGATCTAGACGTGTTTTATATAACCATTCCGGTAGCGTATTTCTGGTATATCGCTATTATCAGAAGAAAATGTACGCTCTACTTATTCGTTATGGACATTATTATTATTGCAACTACTATTGTCTACCTCCGTGAAGAGAGCATCCCATTGTCGAAATTATAGTGTAATTCTGGCTTTTCTTTAATGAATTTTGCAGCTGTACATTCAGGAAAAAGTTCTGACAATTAAGTGTAAAAATAAAGATGTGAAAATATAAGGCGTCAATGTCGCGCTTTCATTGTATGAAAATTAGTCATAACTTTTTCTTATTTCCATCACAATCGACCTTAATTCTTATCAGGCATTCCTTGAAAAAGAACCAGAATCTCTCGATCAATTATAAATCTGAAAATAAAATATTTTAGAGATGTTATCTCGTTAATTATTATATTTCAATCACTACTGGTAAATTATTATTACTATCGTTCTATTTCAAGTATAAAAAACATATTTTCTATTTTTTCTCATTAATTGAGTAAGTAACTAGCATGTTTACATATCGTAAAATTATTATTCTTAACTCTTCTATACACTCTTATCAAAGCCACCTTCCGATTCTGAATAATTGCATTTCTCTCTTCCCCTTTGAGCTATCCATCTATCTATCCATCCATCTATTCGAGGACGTATTTCCCTATTGTGCTCCCCACGATAAATCGCTACGTTTCGCGCGCGGCGTACGTCCGCCTGTTTAAGATTTCGCGCAGTAGCTGCGGTCAACCACGGATCAGACGCGACCGGGCGTTCCAATTTACCTGTCCGACATCCCCTCGGCAGACTCTCGCGCGTCGGCACGAACGTAATCTGTTTCCAATTAAGGAACGGCGCCCAGAGTCGATCGTTTCGAACTTCGTGGCAGGTTGCATTACGGTGGTCTAACGCTGCGGCTGATTTGTGAGTCGCTCGTTCCGCGCGCGGGGAGAGGCGAGAGAGAAAACGGCGGGTGGTAGAGAGATCGAGCTGCAGCAGCGGATTAGGAATAGCTCCGGCTCTACGGGAACGACGCGCCCGACACCCGCAGTCGTTTCCGCGCCGTCGTTAATCATTCGGCTTAAACCGCGACGCGGGTAAGTGTGTACATCGAGCATCCCTGAAGTTACCGCTTCTCTCCTTCGGCTGAGCCACCCTACCCGACGAGGCAAAAGTCCGCTCGACAAAAATCTAACTGACGGCGAACGTCTCGATTGACTCGATTCCAAAAAGGGCTGAATGCAAAATTTCTGAGGTAATCGGATCGCACGAAGGCAGGATGAACTTTCTGTAATTAACGGAATTATCGCGCTTCTATGAGATCGCGTCAGATCTCTTACGCGATAAAAACGGGAAATTTTCAGGAATTCTCGCTGCAACGTAGTTCGAAAGTTTATAAGTGTCCTAATTTGGCATGCTTCGCGGAAACTGAAATTTTATATTAAGATTCTGTTAAAGTTCGCTCGGAATTAACCGTAGATTGTAGAAATCACACGCTCACAGTCGGAGGATTACGCGAAGTAATCGGAGCTGTCACTAATCCCCGCGCAGCTATAAATTTTTAAATCAAATATTTCTCTCGCAACCTTTAAATTTTCATCGCCAGACGTCTCGATAATTGAATCTCAAATTACGTTTCTCTTCCGAAAAGCGAGATATAACCTAATCTAATAAAAGCTGTCTCTAATATTAGCTGTAAAGCTTAATTTACAATCCATTTCTTTTAATTGTTCACAATGTGTAAACTATCTCAACAACATTTTCGTTAATAAAACTTTGACTGTAAGTCGATCGGAGATCCACGAGAGGAATACTTTTCCGGAACACTTGATAGAAATTGCGAGTGTCGTACCAAGAGCTGTAATTCGATCACCTTGTCAGGTATCCACCGAAGTTGCGCGTTGCATCGACACGACGACGACGCGACGCCGCGACGGCGCAAACAACCGGCCAGCTAATTTGTTTTCAATTAACAATCAAGTTCCAGTTAAATGCTAATTAACAAAGCACAAAGCGCATCTATTCTCCATTGGTTGTGACGAGTAATTGAATACGAACGAAGCATCGGGGGAACACATTAAAGGACGTCGTACCGACGGCAGAACACGCTCCTCCTCCTTTCTCTTAACCGTAACGAAGAGCCGTGTCCCTTTGCTTTGCGTTAAAACGAGATACTGTGGTATGCGGCCTGCGTCTCGATTTCGCTATACCTCCCATTGATAGTTTCGACGACCCTCTCGACAAGTTAAAGGACAACGGCAAATTACAAAGCAAGTGCTTAAATGAAACATCCTCTCTGCTGTTTATGCCGCTAAAATATAATTAAGGCTAAAATCTGATATGTATAAAGACATTATTTTTAAGAATCCAATACTATCTTATTTTCAATATCATTTGACTGTGGTTTCTAATCGGTTAAAAGTCTTTTTCTTAAAAATATTTCCTTAAATCTGATATTTGAGGCATTTGCGGCGTGTATGTGCATTCAATTTGGCTTCCGGGTTAGGTAAAGCCAAATCCGGGTTAAAGTGAATTTTTTATTTGATTCCGACGTATCGTTAACATTTTAGTTCACTTCAGGGAGAAGCAACCTGATACTTACAATTAATCCTTAAACATTATTTATCAGTTAATTTTGAGCTGAGTTTGTATCAATAGAACTCTAATTCAAATTTTAACCCTACACAGGTCATGTCCATTTGGCCCCCACACTTTTCCTTAGTGTAAAGTGCTTTCTATAAGTAATAATATTGTTTAAATATAGATAAATCTCTTCGTTTCTTAACGATGAAGAGAATGATGTACATTAAAGTCAATTTTAGGAATGGGAAATTGGTGAAAAAAAATGCAAAAATGCCTTCTGCTTGGGGTCCATATGGCCCCCAAATGCCTTGTGTAGGGTTAATTGATCGCCACGAACGATATTTAACGTTGAAAATTAACATCGCGGCCGATGATTAAGGCCGATGAAATTTTCAGGAGAAAGACCGCGACGTTTCCAATTCATTTTGCATATCAAAAGGAATCGTACATAATTCAGCAGTTGCATTTGCGGGCTTATCCTTATCATATCTCTGCGGTCGAACGTTCAAGGATTAACGAAAGCGACGATCGTTTTCGATTAGCGAAAATCGTGCCCTCCAGCGCGGGTGTCGGGAAAATGGAGGAGAGCGAACGCGATGCGGACGTGGCGGAGAGCAGAATGCATAATAATGGCTCATAAATTTTGACGCTCATAAATTTTACGCGAGGGTCGACCGCGCATGTTTCAGCGAAACCGGCAACGAGCTAGACCAGGGTTGACCTAGCGAGCGCGGCGAACTGTTCAACAGGGATCATTTGCATGTCGCCGCCAGCGTTTCCGGTCGAGATAACGTCACGGTCATCTAAATTGAAGGGCGAAACTTGATGCGCTTGTTCTCCAAATAAGTACGCGAGCAGGAGCAAGACGAAACTGAGTCGAACGTAAATAATCAGCGCGATTATCGCTGGAAATTTCTATACGAATAACTCGTCGCGGTACGATACATTTTTTGTAACATATATCCAGATAAAAACATTGTGCTGTAAATTGTTATCATTACATTCAATTTTAGTAATTCTTTAATTTAATAATGATGCTTTCGGTTCAATTTGTTTTATTTTTATACAATTTATTCATTGAGATGCATGTACGTTTGAAGATGTATAGTAAATTCGTGTTAACCAATTCTCCAGTAATTACATTTTTTGCACTTTCTTCTTTTGAAAGAAAAAAAGTGGACTGCGGGGTTCGTGGATATTCAGAATTTGCGAGCGCACAATTTTTATTAAACCACGTTCGTCCGGGATCTTTTGTAGTTAAACAAAGCGGAACCCTTCATCACTGTAATTTCTATAGTACACATTTTTTTATCGAGTACCTTTTTTTTAACAATGCGGAAGTTTATACACGGGAGTCGCTAGAGTGCGGATTCCCTGCGCAATATGCGCTATTTTTACCACCATCGTATTTTTGCCCAAGTTCGAATAACAGGCGCACGGCCGGCTGGCCGATCGATAAGCTGCGATTTGACGCGAACGTCAGCTCGCCGGGGTTCGAAAACGGAATAAAGAGCGCCCGATGAAACGAGGAAAAAAGCTTTGGCCCCAGTGCGGGTTCGGGATATCGATTCTATGCACTCAGGATTATTTGCATCGCGATTGAAAGGATTAAGGAGAGCTTCTCGGAATTTTCTCCAGAGTTGTTTTCCATAGATTTTTAGCTATGTATAATTTATGAAAACCTTTTTATTCGTGTCAACCGTACATGAACTATGCAAGACCATGCATATAGAAGAGAATTTACGTTTTACTCTCAAGTTTCGCCGTGCAAAGAAAATGTATATGATTATACAATTTATGAGACATGTATTTTTGATAATATATTTTAACATTAAGTTATTCGACTTACTTTTCTGATTCTTCTAATTTTAATTCTGGAGAAAGACAGGTGACCGATCAAAATTAAATTCACTATCGGTATTAGAAACGCCAGATCTTATTCTACAAGTGGCCGGCTATTTTCGGATTGCATCGTCAATTGCCAAACAC
Source organism: Leptothorax acervorum (assembly GCA_035220615.1). Taxonomy (NCBI): domain Eukaryota; kingdom Metazoa; phylum Arthropoda; class Insecta; order Hymenoptera; family Formicidae; genus Leptothorax; species Leptothorax acervorum. The sequence goes on along the minus strand of JASTWQ010000026.1, from coordinate 1,214,766 downwards.
TCTAAGATCGCGCCCTTTGCGGGCAAAACACTTTGATTAAGTTATCTCACTTACTTCGGTGATCGTCCTGATTGTGCATGCACTTGACGAAAACTTACCGGTGAATTTGGCTACCCCTTTCAAGACGACCTCTATGGCGTACGGCTCGCTCGAGCCCTTCGCGTTTACCGCGTAAAGGGCGACCTTCGCCGGCTTGAGCATTTGGAACTCCCAGAAAGGATGGGATGATTCCAGCCGCCGTTTGCCCACGAAAGCGACGAATTTCTGCGGCAGACCGCCGTCGTATCCCTCGACGCAGGATATCCTCACCCAGGAACCGTTCATGTTGTAGGTCGTGCAGTTCTGCAACGGGTAAGGTCTGCCTGCGAAGAAAATGTGACTTTGGAGATCGCGAGAGCGAGAGAGGGAACGCGATCCTCGATTGGTGAGGGAGATCGCGAGAACGCCTTCAAAGGAAATACGTGTCCATTTTTCAAACAGAATCTTTCTAATCTTGTCCCTCGTCCTCGCATTCTATATCGCGCCTTATCTTTAAAAATCTGCTTTGAACATAAAAAAAAGAGAGGAAAGAAAAGATGATTGCTCCCATGAAATGACATGCTAGTATAAGAAAATAAAAGCTGGAATAATTACTTCATTTTCATCTCTCAATTATTTTTTAAAAATTATAATTAATAATACTATTATTAATATTCAGAATTAAAAACTTTTCATTTAATTTTGATATACGTTTACAAATGTAATGAATATAAAAATATTGGTAGAAACTTATTTTTTATGAAAATGCGACGAATTATAGGTATATCTCGCACGAATATAAAGATATATTATAAATTTTTTCGACCTTTTTCATTTATATCAGACATATTCATATTTTAAAAAATTTAAAGCGACACCGATTAAATTATGGGAAAACGTCGCCAATGTTCTTTCGCGTGTTCCTAAAAAATTAATAAAAATATTTATTTAATACAATATTTGTTAAAACGACTATTGTTAATAATCTAGTAAAAACGTTGTAATGCACACAAGAACATAACGGTATTTATGTAACGTACTTACTGTAACCTAAAATATCATTTAATGTGATTGATTTTTGGTTTAACGTAATTGTTTCTATTTTTTCCTTAACACACATGCGACTAGGTAGTAATGTTTCGTTATATGTATTTCATATCTTCATGTACCTCCATTTGTTTAGCTTTATTTTAACATGTTGCATGTCAGTCTTTCCTCCTTTCTCTATTTTCTTTTTACGGCACAAAAGCGTTGAGTTAAATAATTTTACAAAAATCGAAATTCTGGCGATATGAGAAAAAAGCGAGAGAAATCGTTGCATGGCGTGCAAATTTCGTTTTATTGCTCGCTAGAAATTACGCCGCGACACTGGTTCGTTTTCAGGGCAATAAAATTATGTGTATTATCGACTATGCTGCGCGGTGGTGCATTAAGTTAATGCCATTAACCGAAAACCCACGCGATATATAAACGCGACCAAAAGATTCTACCGACCGCCATTAATGCACTCTTTTACGGTCTTCTTCTCATTCCCGAGGATATTAGAATTATTTATTAATAATCGGATAATATTATAACGTGTCAAAAGAAATTTTATTTAAAAAATCTCTTTCTACAAGAACATTAACTTCAATGATTCCTTACATTATTTCACTTTCTGCGCGTTCTTTTCATAAGAGTAATACACTTTTACTTTACTTAGTTATTAATAACCGGAATCATCATAATATATGTATATAAGTAAATTTGGTTTACTATATATTCTCGATCACAATTTTTGGTTAGTCGCAACATTTACGGTATTAATAAAAGAAATGTGAGTATATAAAGATACATTTTCATTTGAAATAAAGAAAAAACCAGTGCAACCGAGGTTTTCCCATTTTCTCGAAAATAGAACTGGAGATAGCGTTAAAATAACCGATTTTTCTCTCGCGAATTCTCCAAAAGCATCGCGTTCGATAGACGTCGCGCTGCTGCGAGTGCAACACGAAGAATCATCGTGGTGCGCAGTGTCGACGCGTGTTCTTGCCATTATTGCACGGTTTCGCTGCATTTGTTTCCGTTGCGCATCGCGCAATTGCTTTTGCCATCGCTAATCTCCCGGAAAGTGCAAAACGGAAGAAAATAGTCCTGGGGGAAGAGGAAGGCTAATAGCACCGTCGTTGCTCACAGACGGCGGCTGTGGATTAAAGCGCCGGTTAAAGCGCTTGTTTTTTGTCATCTGCTTTATTATCCGTGCTCATATCGCGTATAAGAGGCCGCCATTCCGTTCTCGAGGGCAGAAAAACGATAATTCATAATTATCTCTCGTTTTCCTTAAATATAAAATTACGTTAAATTTAGAGAAAATTTAATACGGGTTTTTACAGTACATACACTGACCCATTACCTCCAACCGCGTATTTTTTCGACAAATTCGCAGTCAGTTACTTTTTGGTGGAAATTCCATATAATATTACCTATGACTATATTTAATTTTCAACATTATAACTCCCTCTATTATTGTAATCTAAATTCCGGTTAAAATAATATTCTCTTAAAAAAATATAACTTTATCTATATACTTTGACACTCAATTGATTAAAGGTGTTTGATTATTATATCAATATCACATATGCACGTTCTCTCAGGCTTGATATTTCTTATTAAAAATAAGCAAGGAAATAACTAGAGCATTTTCTACAACTAGTTCAATTAAGAGCAGTCGCGCGACTCAAGCGTGACTTTATTAAAAGTCGTTGCCCGAAAAAATATTGAGGTTTCATATTTTGGCAATCGTCTAGCATGATGTCATAGCCACGATATTACATTCTGTTCATTAAGTCGGAATTTATGTTCAGTTCATATTTAGAGTGCCTCTGGAACCCCATCACCGTTGTTTACGTCTACGAATTCTTTGGCCCCTTTGAAATTTTTCCACCCCAAGAATAGAAGGCACAATGAGCGACGACGGGTTCTGGAACATCTCGTATTTACAATAAATTTATGCCCGCTACAGCCGAGAGCACTCGCGACGAATCGAGGTCGACCTTATCACTCCGCTCCTTCGCGACCGTCTCAACGCACAGATTACCACGCTACATTGCGGTATCTTGGCATCCTTGTGCTTCTTGTTTACGATCTTTTCAAGACCGGCTTACGAGAGAAGATGTATCGTGAAATAATGGCACTTGCGTTCAGTGTTCACCATCTCGCGTTATCGTTCTCCCCGAATACTCGCGTCACTGAAAATTACGCTGCTGCTCGCATTGGACGAAAGATGTTCGCAAACTGTCGCTGATATTGATAAAGAGTCTAGTGAAGCGACAGAAAATAATTTGAATGTAATTTTCCGTTTCTATATATTGATAGTTGCATTTAAGACTATAGTAACCGCCTTTCTGAGACCTGATTTATTCGATCACAAAATAATAACGGAAAACAACAAGATTATCTGAAGATTTTGTGGTTTTGAACGTGCAAGGAAGAAAATTATCAGAAATAACGAAAAATTCTATTTGTAAATTCTCTAATATTGATAGAATATTTAAATCGAGGCTGGAGACTTCCTGTGGATACTCTGGATAAAAGATTAATATATCTATCGCAGAGATTTTGTGTAATTAATTTTTTTTTTGCAAAATTCTTAGAAAATCCATAAAAAAACGGAATATTGTGGAATGAATAAAAATTACACAATATATCTTACTGGTATTTTGCAAAATATATCATAAATTATATTTATAAATATATGAATATAATTATAAAAAAATTTATATTTATATTTTTATTTATATTAATGATTTTTATTTATTCCACAATAATCCGGTTTTTTGTGGATTTTCGAGGAATTTTGCAAAAAAACGAATTACACGAAATTCCTGCAACATATCTATATCGACCAATACTCGTTTACACAAATACTATATAAACATCAATAATATTTATTCGAGAGGCGTATCGCGAAATTGTAAACTGATATTGACGCGGGAGTCAAACAACGCGATGCAGGATGTTGCGCGTGAGAAAACTGCCGTTCCGGTAACTACGTAAGAAGCGCATCGGGTCGGCGCGTGAAATAAATTACGCGTCCAATTACCGCGGGCGCGGGGCGAAACGGAGAAAGTATAGTCCGCGACGCTCCCGGGCTGCATCCCGTGGACCAAATCGATCTGGTTGTCCGTCCGGCGACGCGACGCGACGATGCGATGTCGGGAACGCGAGGGACTTACGGGCCACGGAACGCGGACAGGACTTTCCCGGTCTTGCGCCGAGGATCCAGGAACCGGCACGACGGTCGGCGGCGCGACAGGCGTTATACCTCGTAATGAACATATTCAATTACGGTTTTCATTAAATTCCCGCAAAAAAACGCGCGACCGACGCGGGCGAATTTCAGCGTGGCATCTCTCGTTGTGCAACGTCGCATTTTTCTCTTCCTTTTCTTTTTTCCTCCTTCCTCTCTTCTTAATTCCCTCAACCGTTCTCCGTCTCCTGCGATCCTCGGATTTTGCGGTCTTCGCGCAAATCGTGACGCGAGTGGAAAAGTGTACACATGTTTAGCATACAATTTTTAATCCGTTCGTTGGAATTGTATTAATCCATGTCTTATAAAGCGTTCTTATAATAATACCTACGAGTTAAGAAAAATATAACGCTAGAATGCCTATATAGTAAAAAAAAGAAAAAGAGTTGACTTCGAACTGGCTAAAAATTTTACGTTTCAGATTCGTTGCAACAGACTTGGAGTAATCTGTATATTTGCAAATGTAGGATCAATAATGTTGAATTTCAATAAGCTGGAAAGACTGATTTGCAAATATTATGCCTGCACGGTGCATAAGTTATTGTGGTCGGCTTATAATATGGCTCTGCGGGTATTATGTTACTTAATTGCAAAATTAATTAAAAGATGGCTTTAATTATGGCGCTATAAACTGTTAAATTATTCAGATGCAATAATAGTTACGTCCCCGCTAATTATGGATTAACATTTGTACGCATAATAATAACGCGTACAGTGAATATGAAACGATATAACAATTGATAATAAATAGCAATCAGGCGGAACATGTATCTCGAATAGATAATATTGTCGCGCTCTGGGGAGTCTGCTCGTCCGTTTTATAAATAGTTAAATACGTTAAACATGCTGCTTTAGCTTTAAACAGCTCTTTCGCGACACACAAAATATAAAAAATACACGATCTGCGTTATTCAACTCTCACGAACGCGGATAATAATTAAAAATTATTCTCTGCGAAAAATGAGCATTTTCAAACCGGCGAATGAAAAGTTTATGCATGCAGCGCACAAGAGGATTTGTCTATTTCACTTATTTTCCAACTTAAAAACTTAAAAATGTGATGAATGTAAGAAACTTGAACGTTCCAGGATAAAAAAATCTTTTAAACTTCTATATGCATTATAAATATTCTACATTTTTGTGTTTAGTAGAATTTATAAATATGTCTGTTAAGAGGACAATATTTTTACATTGTGAAATATACGTTTGCATAATCATTACCAGGAAGTATTTAAACCAATAAACAATTTTCCAGCAAAAACTGAAACTCTGCGTTGTTGAATATTTGCTGTATATGGTAACCGATAGTTTATGGATTTTGTAAATCTACATTGTTGTTTGTTTTTTTTACATACCTCTCTATTTAATAGTATTTTGGATTGTACAAACAATCATAGATTGAAACAAATCAGTACTGACATAAAAATTGAATTTATCGAGAAGCAAAAATAAATACAATTTATATTGACATCTATTTAATAATATCACTTTTTATAATCAAATCATAAACAAAATATTTATCAAAATGTTTAAAAGATAAAGGTATAAAAGATATCATCCTATAATCTGTATATCATCCTGTAATCTGTAAACTAATCAATTTTTTGTGCTACAATTTATATGCGTTCCACGCCGTTACCCGAAGGCTGTGAAAGTTTTTTTGGGGTTAGCAATTAAGACAAAAAAGAAAAAGGGGTAGCGGGCTAAACTCGCACGAACCTGCGGCGATGACTTGATAGAGGCAGGGTTGCTTGGAGGAGCCGACGGAGTTGCTGGCCCAGCAACCCAGGACCCCGTAATCCGTATCGGTTACCGGGGTGTAATTAAGCCTGCTGGTTGTGCCCTGGTTGGTGTAGTTGGTGGACGGAACGTCGCTGAGGTCGCCGCTGCTGTTGAAGGTCCAATGGAAGGTCACGTTGGTGGGGCTGGCCTCGACCTCGCAAACTAAACTTATGGTCTCGTGCTTGAGAGCGCCGTGCACCTCCTCGGGCACGTTGAACGGCGGCGGGGTGGCGTTTTGGTGCCTCCAGCCTCCGCCCGAGTTCAGCACGTACTTGCAAACGGGCGCGACTGCGGCATAACGTATGGATTTTGGCACCTTACTACGTATTCCGGACAGGAACCCACGAGAACAATATAATCGAGGTACACGTAGCAAATGACAAGAAAGGAAAAGTGTAAAACAGAATATATAACGAGATAAGTATACATACCGAGAAATGAAAATCAAATGCAGCTAAGAGCGTATACTGTCACTGTCTTCAGAAAGACAATGGATGGACGTGACGTTATAAACGTTAAAAATAACATGGAATACATCACGAACTTTTGCATTAACTTTTTTAAATCTTTGTATTATGTTAATATTAATTTTAATATCTAAAATATTAGAAGACCATTAAATTGACCAAGAGCTAATTTATAAGTAAATTTTCTTAATAGAATGCGTTTTCCAATTATTACGATAATGGAATATTATTATATGAACATGTGAATATTAATAACTGATAAATATAATACTCATTATACATTCAAGAATAATGGTTGTTCGTAGCGTATTGAATTTAGCGTAATACATGGTATAATACGAGCTGTGCATGCTCGGTTAACCAAAATACATGCGAGGTAAGTTACCGCATAGTGCAAGTGGGTTCGCAATTTATTAGACAATTTAATTAATAATTATACCGTGCGTATGAAATATACGGTCGCTGAAACGTACCAGTTCACTGAACCGACGTATGTATCTCCATTAGTGTTTCGGAACGAAAACCACCCATACATGCACGTATATCGTTAAGATAAATGACCCACGGTATATTTCAAATTTCGAGCTTTTTCGCCGAGCTTTTAAATCGACGCGCGCCAGGTGAGGCCGGTAAGAAGTTGCAACTTGCGGCAACATTTGCCGCCGCGAAACTATACACACGCCGCATTTCGAGCGGGTGTGCGCTTAAATTTCCAAAAAATATTACGGCGCCGTCGCGCGCAGCGGCAGTGAAACATGCGTCGGATAAGAGATCCGGCTTCGCGCGATTTCTTTGCATAAACGTTATATATTACAAAGCGGCTGCGGGGAGGTCGGTCCACGGATGCATGGAAGGATCGATAACTGTCCCCCGCGGGGGCCCTTCGCGGACGTAAAACCGGCCGTTTTATTTATACTTTCCGATACTGCAAAATCGGAGCACGGGGGATTTACGCGACAGCGCGGATATTCCGTGAAATATCGGCGAAGTAGTATAGCGGCCGCTCGTGGTCAGCCGCGAGGTAAGAGCCGCAGGGATGTGCAGCGTTAAATCGCATCGACCGCGTTTCGCCGCGTATCTTAACTCTGTTTCTCGCCATTTTTATTCCTAAATCTTCCCTCGATATCCTCGATCTCTAATCTTAACTCTAGGCGTCCGCACATTTTTTATTTTGAATCTCAAATAACTTTGAACCGATCCGCGATAGCCGAACAGCAACGAGAAACTGTCGGCCGCGCAAAACCGCCAGTTCTACTAGCGGTGTTCCACATCGTAGAAAGTGCCGTGCCACCGAGGCCATTAAGCGGCACTTTCACGAGGGTTTCCGCTTTCTCTCTCTCTCTCTCTGACTCTCTCTCTTTCTCTCTCTCTCTCATCGTCGGGTAAGAGCGCGTAAAACATACTTACACATAACCTCGAGATTGACTACGTTGGACTTGGCGCGGCCCTCAACGTTCGCAGCCATGCAGGTGTACCCTCCGGCGGACTCTCGAGTTATGCTCTGCAGCACCAGCGAGTGGTCCGAGAGCACCACGCCGGCGGTGACGTTGTGATGCAGTTCCTCCTTCTGAATAAGCAAACGAGATCGAGTGTCTGAGTCAAAGAACTGCCATGCCGCGCGCACGCAGAGACAACATGAATCTTGAATTTTCACGTAATGTAATTCTAGTTTGAATGACATTAACTAGCGTTACATACAATAATATTCCAAGACAACGCGATAGTCTAGTCCAGCCTGAGCCAACTTTGGAGCCAACTTTGGAGCCAACTTGGATCAGTCTGGACCAGCCTGTAGCCTGAGTCTTGAAAACCATTTCTGTTTCGCTTGAATTATTTAATACAAATTACAAATTTTTTATACAAATTACAAATCTGCAGGTCTAGGAGAAACTTTAGAAAAAAATTCAGAACGATTCCCTGGATGTTAATGCGCTAGATACATCCGCAAGATTGTCGGATAATAGATAGAAACATATTGATCGCTTCGCGTCTGATGCTTTCCGTAGTTCTCTCTCTCTCTCTCTCTCTGCGTCAAATTCCCGCAAGACTGAACCGCTCTCATTGTTGCCCGTCGCAAATAAACAAATTTGTCTTAGTCTTGGCATTCAGCGGCACTTCCGCGAAGATCGTGCCGTTGCTCAGGAGGAAACAACCGCGGCCCGCTGCGGGTTGTCGTCCGCTCGAGAAGGTCGGACAAAGGGAATTTACGATGTACACTTGTCCTCCCTCTATCTCTTCACGTTCCTATTTCCTCTCCCGCATTCTCTCTCTCTCTTCTCCTCTCTAGGACAATCCCGTCGGTACTTTCCTGTGCTTTATCGTTCTCCTTTCTCGCCTATCCACGCCCTTTCTCTTCATCCGTCTTTATCATCGTTTTCTTGCGATTTTCCGTTTTACTCTTCATCTTTTTGTCTGAATCCCGTCGCGTGTAGGACGTCGTAAAAATTGCAAGTGCATTCTTGGCTGGTAATTCTACGCAGATTTTGAATGCGATTCTTTCTCAGCAAGATTTGAAAATAACACTTCTTTATAGTGTTGTAACTCTCGACGTCAAATATTTTGTTATAATGAGTTTGCATTAAAATTTTTTTGTAAAATATATTTAATTAAAAACGTGATTTTACTATTTGAAATATCGGCAATTTCCTTCTAAACGTTTGTAAATTATAAATATCTCGATATCTGAACGATCGTTATTTCTTTCAAAGTATGGTTTTTTATTATTTATAATTTTATACGATATATCTGAAAAATCCCGTGTAATTTTTTAATCTTCTATTTTTAATCTTTCTAACTGCGTTCTTTCCCCACACATACGGATCGGAGATGCAACTCGCTGTTATTTCTCTAACATTCGAGAACGATAGTGCAATATCCGCTTTGCGCTTCTCTTCGGCGCGGATTTACATTGTGCGAGAGAAAAATTCCGCTCGGGCGGAAGCATCGCATCGGTGCGATTGCGAAGCAAAATATTTGCACGCTTTAAATCACGAAGTCCAGATAACGGCGCGTTTTTTTCACCCCCTCGAGGTACCAGTGAAAATACGAAGCAAGTATACTGAAAATTTCGTGATGCGGTTTAATGTGGATTCTCGCTTATTTCGGATGAAATTTTCCGGCAGCACGTATTTACACGTGTATAAGAGAGCCTCGGGTACTTAAGCTTTGTCACAATTAACTTAAGATATTAAGCCAATTTTCCTAAATGCTAAATAATCTGGAGTATTTATTAACTTTCCGTCACCCATCATTTTTTTACTAACGTCGTCAACTGGGGCTTTTAAGTCCACCCCATATTATTTTTATGTTCTAGGCTTTCAAAAAATCCCCCAAAAGTTCCGAGTTACTTGTCAATATCTCTACTACAATATTCAATAGGTTTTAAAGTTAAATATTAAACTCAATTTATACAAAACCTCCTTCTCTCCACGAAGAAATGCAAGAAAGAAATTTCGCTTGGGTCTTTAAAGACCCAGATGGGTGACGGAGGGTTAATCTTGTTAACTTATGCAAATACTTACAAGATAAAAATATATTTGAAACCGTTTCAAAGATAAAAAAGTTGCTGCAAATATTTATGACTTAAGCTTGACTCAAGATAAATATAACCATGAAAAAAATATTTCCCTCCATTGAAAAATCCAATATCACGTACAGCAAAAGGATTCACAAGTCTGAGCAAAACTTAACATGGATGGCAAAATACAGAATGTCGGTCTATTTGTCGAAATTATTTCGAACTGGAAAAGGATGTTCCGACAGTGTTTGCAGAGAATTGTAACTGCGAGCCACGAGACCGACGTATAAGATCGAACGAGACCGAGTTGCGAACAACGTCGAGAGAAGGCGGATATGCGGCAGCGACCACGAGGGAAGAGGTTCGCGCGCGTACGTCTCGCCGTGCTTGTTTTAGATGAGTAACGAGCTCCGTATCTATTTCTCCTCGGCATTCTCCGCGGAAACTGGTACGTGCCGAGGCGCATCGGGCGCCTGCAGCAGCGAAGGCGTCGCTGCAGGATCGGGAAGCAATATGTCTTCGCGAGAGACAGTAGTAGATATCGCCGTGTAATGCGCGGCGGACAATGCGCATTCATGCGATTATCTCGGTGTCTTAAGCTTTAAAGCGCCTGCGAGAAGCTGAGATGCTTTCAAATGTAGCAGCAACCGAATCCCGCGGATCTCGATTTCGCGAATAATTATCACGCGCGATGGCGCGAACGAGATGAATATATTCCTCACAGCTCGGTATAATTAAAAGATTCGAAAACACTAGACTATGAGATTGTAAGAATCTCTAAATCTAGAAATTAGAATGTAAATCACAGATCCAAGAGATTATAAGAATCTCTAAATCTAGAAATTAGAATGTAAATCAGATCCAAGAGTTGATAGTAAGTGAGGAGATATCATCTCTTTCCACAAAAAAGATGACAGTTCAATCACCTCTTCTATACCTTCTTATTATATATTTCATAGCTCCTTTAAAAAAAAGTCATGTCTTTAATAATATCAGCATCTTTATCCATTCTTTTTACACAGTCAGGCATTCATATTTTTCAACGAATAATCCGCGATAAATAACACGTTGTCAACGAACGTGAACTATTTCCATCTCGGAAACTCTCGCGGCGCAAATGGAATTTCCTATTTCGACGGCCACCTCCAGGATGTGCTACACGGCTGCCGTCCTATGGGATTCGTACGGAGAGGACTCTCTTTCTTTCTCTCTCTTCTCCTCTCTCTCTCTCTCTCACACCATCCTGATACCGCGTGAATTCTCGTGTAACACGACGCCGTCGTAATAGACGTTAAATATACGTAGCTGTGTCGGAGACCGGATGATACGAGCGCGTGCCTCGTTCCGGGACGAGCGCTGAATATATCCGCGTCACAAGTATAATATACACGAAGCCCTCCTACCTCTCCACCGAATGCGGGCACGAGACAGGAGCGATAAGTTCCAACCCCCCTCGTTTCGCGACAGTACTCCCCGTTATGGGCACGTGCGTCTTATATCGCGTATCCTACATCTCGTCGCGAGAAGTTCCACCATCCGTTCGAGTTATAAGTTATAAGAGCCAAATCCTCCTTTTAACTTTCGACTCGCGGCCTTCGCGAGACGGAGAGGAGATATTTCACCATGGATAATTACGAAGTAGACATTCAAAGCGTGCAACTTCGGCAAGTTAAGAAGACGAGATTGACACTTTAGATCAGTTTAAATTTTACGCGACTGAAAAATGGAAATTGCGATAACAATCTAATAGCGTAAAGCTCGTAAAATGAACGATATGCAGGACGTAACAACTCGGGGAATAATGCGAGCGGAGACAATCAGAATTCGAGAGATATACACGATAATATTTTGGGAAATGTATATATAAATAGCAAAAAACGTTGAAGGAAAGGAAAAATTCTGTCATATTTTTCCGCGCGAGCGATTTTTCATCGTATTTTTCGTCGATGAGACGAAAGCCGGCGATATCGAATTATTTCCAACGTTGCTGGACAAAGTCTCGAATTCCCAAAATACGCATGATGACGTTAATTGATGGAGATTCGATTTTCATTCGGTCGTCGCAAAACGTGAAATGCCGTCTCTATAATATGATATAATGATGTTATATCACAGCGCGCTATGTAACGCATGCCGCAACGCTAACATAATAATCATGTCCCGCCGATTTCGGATTTACGTTCCGCTCGATCGGATCCTTTACGCGGTATCCGTAACACAATGTAACGAAATTTCGCGAAATATCGAATAAAGCGAGAGGCGAAATAACGATTGCAACAGTTATCAGCAACAGTATTAAGCAGTGATATTTAAACGAAAGAATAAAATGTTTGAACGTTTAATACCGCGATTGTTAAATCGATTCGTGCCCGATTTTTCTCGTGATCGCGTTCTCAATAAATTTTTTTCGTTCACATGAACGAGCAGCTGGAAAATATTTAACGCAATAATATTATTGTAAGTATCGCGAAAGCACGCTGGACTCTGTATTTGTAGTCAACAGCGTTAAATTATACAAGAAACATTAAACAATCAGCATTAAACAAACAAGCTTGAGTTGTATCAGCGTAATCATGCACGCGTTATTTTGCGCCTGGAAACAAAATAAAATCGGCCAGTGTGTTCAAAGGAGCGTTTAAATATTTGTTTGCAATTCCCTCCCTCTTTCGATTTCCAGACGAAATGGCAGCAACTGCGAACCGATCCGCGAATGAATTGTCGCCGTTGGCCCGGATGATGCTTGTCTACCTGCACGATTCGGTTGCATGCACCGATTTCAGCTCGCGCGAAACGTCCTGCGCACGCAGCGGAAAAAATATTCTCGCCCGCAGCCTCGCGTCATCGAATTTTGCATGCCTCCGTTCTTTGCCGTTGTTTTTTTTCCCCCCATACGAGTTAAAGAAGCTTTTGCTGTGCGATTGCTGCTTCGCGAAAAATGCACTCGCGTTGAAGCAATAGCTCAATGAATTACATCTATTTTGATATGTAACGTTATTTTACAATTTGTAACTGGGAATAATAAACATAGAAGAAAAACAAATCACAGAATTTTGTAACAAGATATAGGCCCATATTCTCAACTCTCTTTTATCGATAAAAGCGCGCTTGTATTTCTGAGATGCTATATGTATTTCTGAGTACCTATATGTAACATGAACTATAGCATCTCAGAAATAAATGCGCGCTTTTATCGATAAAAGAGAGTTGAGAATATGGGTACATAAAGTTTATAATAAATTTTCATATTTTCTGATTCTTTTTAAATATTTTTTTAAATTTTTATTATAGTTTGAAAATACTTTGAAAGATGATAAGTAATGTAAGGTACTCTCTGAACAGTGTAAAACAAAAATCTGGTTAAACGTACGTCCCTCGCGTTCAAATCTCGATGCCGGTCGAGCTCGGATTAATTGTGAATCTTTAATAAGGATTCGGCTAAAGCGCGGGTCTCGTCATTGTGAACGAGTCGCCGCAATTTTCGCTTGATGGTGAACGACGCGTTCGTGTGCATGCACACACACGCGCGCGCGTGTCATCCGTTTACAATAAAATTTTCGTCGTACGGACGTTTTTACGGATTGGTAAACCAACGGCGGCCGGTGATTCGTGGGCAATTTATCGGTTCGGTTCGACGAGCAGAACGGGATGCGGACCGTCGAACGGGAGGTGTGACAACGGGGTGCTCGTAAATTTACAATAATTTCGACGAGAGTGCACACCGACGCTCGCGGCCGCACGAATGGCTGCAGACATTCCAAATTATCCTTGCTCTAAAATTCCATTCGAATGGCGGCGAACTTACTCGATCCACCCCGCCGCCGTCTACGAAAATTCACCACATCGCGAATCGGGCTCTTAAATCCTTCGCGAGAACTTGAACATCGGTAATAATTTTACCGAGCAGGAAAATGCAACGAAGTAAGTCAAAGTTGGCGCTTGAAAGCGCAACGGAGTAAAAAAAGAAGATACTAAAACATTCAGCTCAATTCATCTTTTCATATAATTATTTTCTTCATTTCTAGAAGAAAGTTCTCTTATAAATATCTTTTATATTATAAAGTATTTCAAGCGGCAAAAAGAAAAAGATACAAGAATATCTCCAAAATTCTACATTCTTCGTTCTTTTTATATAAAATACTATTCAATTAAAAGTTCCTTTCTAAAATTCGGCAAAGAAAGAAAATTTTTTGGATGTTGCTCGAATGATACCGAGTGCCATCTTCGATTTCCTCGCACGATTCGCCAGATCGTTTATCCGAGACGTGCAACCTCACACCTCCCGTCGTCGTCGTCGTCGTCGTCTCCGCTCTCGGCGTGCGACACCGATAAATAATTCGCGAAATTTCGCCTGGAATTCCCCGGAGTCGCGTTACGGCATCCTGCCCCTCTAAGGAAAAATTTTCGTGCCCTCGGGGCAGCGCACGCGACTATCCGAGGGAGAAAATCGTCCAGTAAGCGCGTGCACGAGAGGAGCGACGATTCTCCTCCTTTGTGCCGTGAGGACCTTCGTCCTACCTCTTACAAATTTAAAGAGAACAGTCAACGTTCTTCCTTTCGCGCCCGTCTTTTCGCTTAAATATGCAACAGCGTCGCACTGCTGGAACCGAGACAAACGATCCGCGAAATTGTCCGAAGCAAAGAGTATGCAAGAGAAAGAGGCGGAGAGAGTATGCAACAGAAAGAGAAACAAAGAGAAAAAGTATGACTCGCGGAAACTACTTCCTATTTGAGACAGCGTGTATCCTTATTCTTTATGTCAAAATACATTATATTATTACATTATGTCTTATAAGTGACTGATTGAAATCTGTATAAAATATTCAGTGCGTTATATAGATGGCATCATTTTTTAAATATTATAACTTCTTTTTCTGGGAAAGTCCCCTAAGAGAAATTTACTCAGATATTTATGTTAATATTTATCAATCATTCTAAAGTAAAAAAAAACATACGCGATGTGTTTCTGTCAAATTTTTTTCTCTTTTACTTTACTATTTTTATATCATCGTTCATGTAGAAGAGTATCTCCATTTCTTCTTTTACACCGTTGAAACTGATTTTTTATCCGTTAAACCATCAAAATAAATCAATCAAAATAATCAATTTTTTAACGTTGTATGCTTAATTTTTTTTTATTGAAATTGATAAAAGCGAGGAGCTTTGCTGCTGGAAAATTCTGTTGCAATCTCCCAGAAAATATTTGCACGTCACTCGATTTGCATTATTTATCCGCAGCGTACGCAAACGGGGAGAGATCTGATGGCAAGATATTACCGCGATTTGTGTAAATTTACCTGGAGTATTGGCACGCGTTCGTTGGCGAGGATAATAGCATCATCGTAAGCTTCGCAACATTCAATTTTATCGAAGACTAAATAACGACTATTACTGAACCAAGCGCGCGATGCAATTTTCACGGAGCGTCACGCAGTTTACGTGTGACATTGCGTTGCTGGATATCCTTGTAGAACGCCAAGGATGTTACGACCGAGCCGGGGAAACGCTCGCAGGATTTCATGGTCTCTCGAGGGAGTGACAAGGAGAAAGAGAGAGAAAGGGAGAGCAGGGAAAATGATGGAGGACGTAATCCCGCTTAAGAGGCTTAACTCCGGCGATCCTTGAGTGACCGAAGATAAAGAGAATCTGCACGACGTGCTTTTGACAATCGCTTCCGTGGAAAAAAGAATATATCGTTCGCTTGAACTGCTAAGAAAGCGGAACTTTTCTTCGCTTACGTTTGTTATCGCGTTTAAAGCGTCCAGCTAAAGTAGGAGAGGCGAATTATACGTCGATGTTTCGAGACGATGAAGACTGATGTAATTCTGCGCGGAGATACTCGGAGTTATACAAGCGAGGTTTCCTGGAGGATCAGGATGCAGGAAGAAAATTCGAGGCGTGTTTTCCTCCGCGGCTTCCCTAGGAGACTAATCCGAGAGTAGATCGTCTTGTGTCGGGGTGCCTTCAAATCTGATTAATTGCGTCGCCGCAGCGAAGCCTCACTATGATCGCCGTGATTATTCGAGGGTTAAGGATCTTTCCGCGCCAACTTCGGCAATTTATTTGACAAATGGCACCTCCAGAGACTCTAGCAACGCATAAAAACATCGCTTTAACTTGTCTCAATCCAAAATAATTCTTCTTCACTATTGGGATTTTATGCGAGTAGTATTTGTTATCTAACTTGATTAAATCAATAAATAAGGGAGAGATATGAAAGAATTGTTGAATCTTAATCTTGAATAATTAATCGAGTTCGCGTCTGTAAAATTTCCGAAAAATCTATCCTTTTACGGAATTGCTGTTAACAATTACGTAATTAATCCTGAATAACAGCTCTCCTGTTTTTAATATTTTGGATTTTTTTACATATTTGTTTTTAATAATGTAAAAATGTCATCCAGTCCACGCGTGATCGCTTCAGTTGCACAATGATTCGCGTAATACATTTCGGCTAATATCGCATGCATCGAATAACGCCGTAGGCGAATGAACTCCGTGCGTAATGTTAATGCCGAACGGAATAGGCGTACTAATTAGGGGATATTTCATTAGGATCCGCGTAAATAGCCAGTAAAATCGGTCGTCCCTGAAATTCCGCCCTGTGGCCGTTTGCAGTCGCTAAATACATATACGCGCGCCCGTTTACCTCGCTACATTTTTCTCTCTTTGAAACTATAATGGCATTAAAAGCTGGACGTTAATAATCGGAATTTCGAAAAGCTAGGCGACAAAGGTCGGCTATAGCGACGCGCTGTTTTATAAATAATATTGTCTGGCGTTACACACACGGCGCGATAATTAATCGCTCACATAGTTAAAATTAAGTATGTGTCTACAACGGGCAGACAAGAAAAAGCGAGATTAAAAAATCCGTCACTTCAAAAAATTAATGTCTCACATATGGCCTCGTTTACGCGAAAATGCGGGGAAAAAAATTCAAGATTTCGTGCTTTATAATGTAAATACAGAATATAAAAATTCAGCTTTACTTGTTTCAACCTGTACGACTTATTTGATGATACTTCTTCATGCTTACATTAATGCCATATATTTTCGTATAATTAATTTCGGTTTTGATAAAGTGATCATTAATTACAATATTATCTATATTCCGTCGGCGGGATCTTTGTCGAAGAATTTTACCGGCATTAAGCGACGACCGGATGTATATTGCGCAATTTGGGATAGGTTAAAGGGTCATGCTGGAAGTGTTCGACCAATGCCCCGCAGGTCAATTGCAACTAACCCAGATAACCTTCGGTAACGATTCGACTGATTCCTACGTCTACGATCTACATTTAAATTTATCCTTGTCCAGATAATTAAACAAGAATAAACGGACACGATAAACAAATATAGAGATTGTCCCATTAAAATTCATTAAGACTACTTCAATAACAGACTCAAAATTAATTTGTGGATTTTGCGTTATCCATTTATGTTTTGTGTATCGCATACACAATTAGAATTCAATCTATATTTATGTCGATACACGAGTGTCACTCTGCCCGTCGGTTGCAGAATATTTGCGCATTCCCGGCTTTCGTTAAACGTTCGATTGACGGCGAGGATCACATATTGGTGACCCTCACCGTCAATCGAATTTGTAAAAAGAAAAAAAGAAGAGTAGACGTGGTCGATGCAGCGCCTACCTCGTGGAACCAGGTCAGTTTGTACGATCTGGGATTCGCCCTGACGTTGCACTCAAAGTAAACATCAGATCCCTCCATGATGTTCTTCGGGTTCAAAGTGGAACCTATCTTGAGGCTGGCGATGGGCGCAACTGCAATCAGAAGTGAAAGATCGAGCGCTGAATGAAAAGTGACAAGTATAATTCATTATATGAATTATAAGCTTAACGTATTTATGATTTAAGGAATTACGATATATATGCGCCAAGATATTAAATTATTTCATTTTTGTTACTTATCTACCTATTAGTATCTTATCAAAAAGTTTATATAGTTAATTATAATTATATATTATTTTGTGTTACTTCGTAACAATAATATCTTCAAATGAGAAGTCACTGAAAGTAATTTCTTTGATTAAACCAAGATAGATTTTGACTTTAACTGAAGAGAATTGTATATTAAAAAAAATTGAAGTACAGACAAAATCTATTTCTACATTCGAGCAACAGAGACATGAATAATTTCGGATTTTGTGATGTTTAGCTACGTCGGAATATTCAACATATCCCGTGCAATATTCGAGCGAGATCGCAAAAAAAGACCGAACGCCCGCGCCGCGAGTGTATCGGGGCGTGACATCATTGGTAATTTATAAATGTCGCTTTGACAGCGTTATTTATGAACCGATGGATAGCAATGCACGGCGGAATAATATTGCGGATATTAACGGGCTGGAGTTTAATGAAATCTGCATTTTCGGCAGTGGGGTCAAAGCGGAAACGCGTCACGTTAGCCCGGAATTTTATCGCGCGTGATTTTCTCGTATAATGAAAATCGCGATTGATCACTACATCAATTCTGGCATGGGTGTGTGTATAGCTCTGTGTAGAGTTAATTTGCGAATAATGATGACAACGATAAAGGGCGATGATTAGGGACCAAAATTTCATTTCGCTGACAATCGAATGCGCGTCTGTTTCAATAAAAATGTTCGAATTTTACTAACCAAATGACTGGTTTTAATAGATTGATCAACACCCGCAACAAAAAAAAAAGTAAAAATGGATTAAAATTATTAAAAATTATTACTGCAATAACAGATTTTATCATTAATTCCGTAATATATTTGATTATTTTATTTATTAAAGTTATTTTATCCAGAAAGAATGTAAAACTTCCGCAATAACTCTTGAATCTATTTTAATTAATTACAATTACGCAAATATCAATGAATTAACGATATAACGTAATTATTCGATGCTTTCATTTAATATAAACGCGCAAAGTTTCTTTGAAAGCTTTTAAATTTGTTACAGTTAGCACATACAATAAATTATACAATAAATTTCGGAGCTAATTTAATAACATGGTCATGTGGCTTTTGTTTGATCTTTACATCTCACAATGTGCGGATGTATATAATCTTGTCAGTGGCTTTTAAAACTAATTAATTACAGTCTTACGACGTGAATGAAACAATCGATAACTCTATTCGTGTAGCACGGCAACGTCGCAAATAGGATCTCGATGTTCAATGAAAAAGAAGGTTCTTAAAACGGGATCCCGGGTCCATAAGGCTATTTAAATAATAAATCAAAGCGAACTAATTTGAAGCTCCCTTTCTAATGGCATGAGGGAAATGTAAACGAACACGGTGCTCAGCAGACGCTATTAATAATGACACTTTGATCAAAGCATTGAATTTTCCGTCAGTGATATCTTTGACGTATCATAGTTAGGTGAAGTAATTATAATGCACTCGCGCTTATGCTTGCGCTCCTGTTTATGAATTATTTAATTAATAGTAACTAATAACAAATTTTCATACGCGTGACATTATGAATTTCTCTTCGCATTGAGTTCAGCTACATATCTATTGCCGACAGGAAACGGTGGTTGTTTCCTGTGGAGGCTGTGGATACCTTGTGTGTGACCGGAATATTTGTAACAATGCAATCGTGTATAATTACAATTACAAGCATCGCGTACGGCGCATTGCCGTCGCGCGTAGCGTTGCGCGACAGTAATTGCATGTTGATTCAATCCATTCTCGCAACACACGGGGAAACGGCCAATGAGAATCGCGGGAGTGCTTCTCGATAAATAAAGTGGCATTGATTTTCGTAGCGACGATCACGCTTCGCGCGAAATCGAACGGACAAGCGGAAAACGGTACGCGCGGCTTCCAGCTTTCTCTCGCAATATTTTTCTTCGATTTCCCGTGTAGCGTCGATTCGAAACGAAACGAGACGAGAAAAAAAATTATTATTTCTTCCAACTGAGTGCGAGCGACTTTTAATTAACGTGACTTTAATAAAAACGCAAGTTATATCGAATATCGTGAAAATCGGCGGTCTAGCGCTCTCGTACCCGAGAAAACACAAAGCTCTTCCGCCAGAGAAATCACCGAGAGAGTGGTTAGTTCAAACGAATAGTTCTTTCAGTTCCCTTTTCCCGTCGTCTAAAATAATTGAAGAGAAACATGTCGGATGATTTTACTGGTTTGTATCAACCTCTTGATTGAACAGTAGCTAGAAACTGCAGGAGATCGAAATGAAACGTCGGTAAATTTAATGGGGAAAAATGTGGAAAACCAAAATAAAGTTAAACAGAGATCATATAATTCTTATATTCGCTCATTCTTCAATCACTATTAACAAAATAAGATATTGTTAATCGTCCTAATACATGAAATAAGTAAATAAAGAACACGATAAACATTCTGTAGAATAAAAAGATTCTGTTTGAGTGAAGGAACGAATATCACATTAGAGTGACAGAAAAGCGTTCGTCTATGATTTTCCAAATAGTTTCCGACGTTAATCGCAATCGCGGAGGATTTCATTTCAACTCGTTTGCTTTCCAAGGTTTGAATTGGTCTCGCGTAGTTAGTTTCCATGCTGTCGCGAATCTGCGCGCGGAAACGGAAGACGCGGGGAATAGAAGTAGCGAGACGCGACGAGAGAGAGAATCGTCGACGGAGCGGAAAATATCATGACTTATAACAGACCCTGCCTGATAAATTCGCGGAATATAATGCGCAATTACGCCATAAAAAAACCTTAATTTTACGTTTTATGTCAGATGTGTGGACTGTGTACTATAAAATTGTAAGATATATTTATTTAAGAAACTTTCGAAAAGCTTGAAACGAATCAACGTGATATAAATAATCTGTACATGAAGAAACGTCAATGTAATATCCTGAGGAATAAATACGACAAATAGGAAACGTCAATTTAAATTTTATAACGAAAACCAACATAATTTTGATTTTTATCGGATATAACAAGATTCTTTCAATGAATTTTTTTCTGTCTTTAATCCAAGCAGTATCTTAGATTAATTGTAATACAATCATCCACACCACGTTATATCTATAGTAACTTTGAAAATTCTCAAGCAAATTAGATTCGCGCGATAATCTATGTTGGCTGTTCCTCCGAGCGAAATTTACAGAATCGCGTCTTCACGATTGCAGCACGGAATCTGCGATCGCGTTGCGCGCGTGGGATTATAATGGAACCGCGCGGTATTGCGATATTCATATCGCGAGCTGCTGATTACGTCGGCAAACACGATCGTCGCAGCTCGGAAATGCGGCTCTCGCGACTACGGTATGTAATCTCGAAATAAATCTTACATCGGCGCATATAGCGCGCGTCGCTTCCCGGATTGTGTTGCACGTTACGTAGCGCGCGCTCGATATAAACGCGCGTGCATGCGGCGACACCACAATATGCATCCCGACGATGCCAGCCGCGGCTGCACTCAGCCGCTCTGAAATTCGCGGAGTACGTGCAACCGCATCCGCAAGCCCTCTCTCGCGGGATGCTTCTTCGCACGTGCATTCGAACGCTTAGGGGCCACGTTTAATCCCATCGTTAGCGATTCCTTATTTGTCAAAAAATGCGTATTCCTCTTTACGGATTCATAGAAATTCTTTCTTTTAACCGCGTTTTATCTAAAACGAAAGGTGAATTGTCTTATGTATGTTACGTCATGTTAAGACAATCGTTGACGAACAAGGCTAAAGATGTGCATGGTAGAAGTCTGTTGTCTGTTGTGTATAAAAATCCAATACAGCCTGCTTCACGTCATCGTCGTACTCGTCCGACTGGAAAATCGCAAGGGAAGAGATCTCGACTGCAAGGAGGGTTTGCCATTAAGAATAAACGTTCCGCAACCTCAGTAAAGGGGTAATCTTACTGCACGACAACGCGCGCTCTCATGTTACCAACGTCGTAAAGGACAAATTGCAATTCTCTTAAATGGGAGAGTCTGGGAGCATCTTCCTTACAGTTCAGATTACTCTCCCCTTACGATTTTCACTTCTTCGATCCGCTGAAAAAGACACTGAAAGGACGTAGGTTCCAGTCGAATGATGACGTAAAGCAGGCTGTATTGAATTTTTGCGCAATAGACAACAGACTTCTATCATAACGGCATCTTCGACGAACCTTGCTTGTCAATGGAACATCCCTTATATTTATGCGAGATAACTCATTTTGCATAAGATTTAGAGTCTTACAGCTAGTTGCAAATACAATCACGTTTTACATTCACAAAATCGCAAATATTACTTATTATAGAATTGTTAAGCACAAAATGTCTTCTTCCGTTTCCATGAATATTTAATTATTTCGTAATCTGATGATGCGAGTTTCAATCATCCAAATATTTTTTCAGAGGCTTTGTTCCTTTCCCTTTCCCCTCTTTCGAGCAAGCCTATTAATATTATTTTACGAAATTGATTTTTAAGCGGCGCTCGTGGTACGTGCGTTGTATTTTTCGCGCACCCAGCAGTCGAACGAAATTGGCTGGATGATTGGTTAGCGGTTTCCGATCGCGCTTGCGATCGCGCCTCGATGGAAGCTCGCAAAAGCGACACGACGCGAGCAATTATCGTGCCACGTCGGGCATTTTCATTTCTGCGGGACCACTCAAATCGCGACACTGTCTCTTTTTTTTCCGCCGCTTTCCGCCGGACACGCGTCGCGTATCCGGTTCCGCGCAAACCACCAACCGATCTCGGTATTGAAATCGCCCCGCTCCGCATTATTCCACTACACCTCTGGGAATCCTCGGTAATAGCGCGTCGTTGAAAATATGAAAAACGATATTGCATCCTGCGTCGGAAATTTCATAACAACTGGTTCTCGTCGCGCATGATACATTATTAATGTACAGGATATTTCTGAACAACGTCAATTAACTCTACAAACATAAATGTAAATTCTTTTCTTTGAAAAGGTAATCCCTGAATTATAAACGATGTGAAAGCACGTAGACTATGTATCCTCAATGTTTACTCTAATAATCGAAATAATTATCAGAATGTTTTGAGATGAGTGAAGATGACTCGATAAATCGAAGACTCATTCCAGTTTAATTCAATTAATTTGCACTAGTACAATCTTTACCTAGATATACGCAAACTACAGCGAATTTCGCGGTACTCAAGGATCCGTAACCATTCCTGGCAGTCCCCAATGTTATCTTCTAGATAATGAAACTCTTTTCTCTTCGACGATCCGCTGATAACGGCAGTCCATCGTCCGCGTCGGCGGCATCTCGAGCGATCGTCCTATCGTCGAATAAAGCTTGGCGCATTGTTCGTTCGGGCACCTCGTGGAGGTCGCGTGGTGGACCACTGTCGTCACCCCGAGAGAATTCGATTCATCAAAGTTCTTGCCAAACGAAAAGTCTCGATAAGGAGGGTGAGAAGAGCACAAATGAAAAAGTGGGAATAGCGGAGAAAGACAAAGTGGGACAGGAAGGAAGACCGAGCGGGACAGTGTGTGTCAGGTGTGAGCGAGAGGAAAATTTATTATTCGGAGAGAAGGGAATAAAAGGATTAGAATTCCTTTAATCCAAAGCAAGCTCTTCAAAAGTAGAAAAGAGTCGAAGAAAAAGGAATAAATTGAATAAGATCTGCAGTTTAATCCCTTTATATCTCACAAATAAAATGTAAGAAGTTAATGGAGAAATTTTTTACTTAAATTTTTTTTCGAGAAATTGTTAAAAAGATGTGTTTACCAAAAATTATAATTAAAAAAGATTATAATTTATAAAGACATTCTACGTCCAGTAAGAAATATTAGAAATGGGAAGAACCTTAAATTTAAAGTGACAAAGGAACGACAGCGAGAAGGGAATTCACTTGCAACTTACGAGAAACGAGAATGAAGAAGAATGTAATAGGGGCGGCAGAAAAGACGGAGAAGAGACGGGACGCGCTGGGAGATAGGGAAGAAAAGAAGATGAATGTCGGCGAAGAAATGCTGACGAAAAACCGCGTGAGCATGCAGAGCGAAGAAGAAGATGCAAAGGAAGGAAGAACGAGGATGAAACGTCGAGGAACGCAGTGAGGAACGAAGGCGAAGCCGAAACAGAGTGAGAAATGGCGAAAATGTGGAGAAACAATAGGAGTAGCTGGAATTGCGAGCAAGATGAAGATCTAACAGTACAGAAAGACGGGTTAAGAATTCAGGAGAATAAGGGAAAAATATGCTTGCGTTAGCTCTGAATATGTACCTACTGCCTCAAAAATTGGAATACCTCGGAATGATGTACCACATTTTAATGCTCTCCCTTTCAATTTAAGATCCAAAGTTACTGTATACAAATATATTTGCTACCACGATATTATAAAGATCTTATTATAAAAGAAAATTTAATAAATAATTATCTTCAGTTATTTTAAATTAATAATAATAGATGTTACAGTCCGTCTTTTTAATGCACGCTTAACATATTTAAAAAATAACCCCAAATTATTCAGATGACAAATAAAATTGTGAAATAATTTTCAGAGAAATAGTTACACAAAATAAGACAAAGTCCTTTATAGACTATCATTTCATTATATGTTTGCGTTTCGAGAACAGGGGAAAGAAAGATAAAAGTTAAGAAGAAGTGAAAATGAGATGGATTTACATTGTGATGATGGCCGAGATAGAAAACAAGAAAAAGAGAAAGATTGAGAAGAGATTTCCGAAATAGATCTATGGCGGCTTCGCGATATGAATTCTGCGACGTGGGCGATAGACCGGCGCGATATCATCTGGCGAATTCTTTTTCGGCCGATTGTTCCGTCGCGCGATGAATCCGATTGATATCGACGTCCTGGCCAGCGAGAAATTTTTGGGAAGGGTCAAACTGTGCGATCCATTCGATCTGGGATACGTGTCGGTCCTGCCGAGTCGACAAGTCGGGCCGAACGAGCAACGCGAAGATTCTCGACGAGATAATGATCGATTTTTAAAAAGGCGATTGCACGTCTGTGTGCATTGAGGGATAAACGTGAAGGAGGAACGCTAAAAACGAAGAAATTCGAAGCATTTGATCACTTGGCGCTCAAACGAGTGCGATTTTATCAAGAAGTATAGAAATACCGAAACATAAAAATAAAAAGAAATATATAGATATATTATATAATCGATCGCGTTTCTATTTTCAAAAAAGCCAATTTTGTCTGTGACAATTTTTTACTGAGAAAATATATTAAATGAAATTCACGTCTGTGAAGTAAATTCTATTACTATGTCTCGATTTAGACTTTTGCAGAGAACGGTGAAATCCAGCATCAAAGAATTCACGATAGCCGTGTAAAAGCGAGCGAACGTTCGCGATTTTCGGCGACACGGCGAATCAACGGATCGTCTCTCGTCTCTCAAAGGCTACTAATTTTTAATTAAAACTTCGTCATCCTTGTCTATTATTCGGAAGGTGGAGATTACCAACGAGTAGAATGGTGGATTCGCCACACACGGCCGCGGTCGTACTGTATTAATGCTGCGACCGAAGGAATGTCGACCGCGGCTGTCAATTTTTAATTAAAAACTTTGCGATTACCGTCTGGAAACGTTGAGAAATAACGATACGTTGTTACGGAATTAATATGAAGATACAATTAACCCCCCCAAACCCCCCCCCCCCCCCCCATAGCGAGAACATATAGCGAACGCATAAAATAATTTGTAGCATTTTTCAGCTAAAAATAATATCAAAACTAATAACAGCACCCGAGTAGAGACATCTAAGAGCAATAATTTCCATACATTTTGTTACATGACAGCATCTCTGTAAAGAGATATAGACCATATCCCATTATACCACAAAGTCCCGTTATGCTCCGGGTTCTCCTACTATTACACGCATGGAGCCGCTTTAAATATATATTGTTACCATTATGTATATACTAATGTATGTTGCATATATTGTATATAATGTAATATGTTAATGTATGTACAACTATAATATCAATATTGTTATTAATTTTATTAGAATTTCTTATTTTTCTAAAAATGTTAACTTCAATGTTTTTCTATACACACATATTGTGTACCTGTATGTTCATGTGCGTGCTTATATGTGGCTCGTATGTGTATATATCATCATTCATGACATTCAATTATTTGAAAGAATTTAGAAATTCATAAAAAATTTCCTTCATAGTCTCTTTATGGATTTTCTTCTTTGCTCTGCAATTTATCTAAATTTCATAACTTGAAGGCTTTTAATATCAGAAAAGTGTAACAATGGGGAGTGCGACTATACTGTTACTCGTTTAATTCCTGTCCGAAGGACGATCGAGAATGTTAATTAAGGTATTGGTTCGCGAGGTAGCCCGACATATCGGCCACCGTGAAATTGACAGAGTCGTGATTTAGAGTCCGACCGATCGAGGTTAACGATGAAGCTTAACGATTCAAGGAACGCGAAATTTCCTCGGTGGCGTTACTCAGGTATCGAACTGGCGCTCGGCGATCCGGTTCCTCTTGCAGTTCGGGACCATTTAGCTTCGCGAGTAATGGCGTTCGATAATGGCTTTCTAACGTTCGAAGACAATGCTTGGATTTATCGTTTTTGTGCGGCGCTGACGCTCGTGCAATTACTTTCGCGGTTTCTTGATGAATCCATAACTTATTCGTGCGCGCGTATCACTTTGTACGAGAGATGCTACAACAAACAACTTTTGTGTTATGCGGACAGTTAAAATATCAAAATAATACACGATAAATAATCACGACGACGATGCAACGCGGCATAAAACGGGCTGTAAAAGACTATAGAAAAGTCAAATATAATAAATTACAAAATTCCAAGCATTATAAATCTATAGAAAGATGCGCAAAGTTACGGATTTCTAGAGAAATGCGCTCCCCTGTTCATCACCGAAGACACAGATTGATACAGGCGAACGCACATTGATAAGTAGAACGCGCGATGATCGGGCTTTCGCTAACGACTGACGGTGCACCGTGTTATATGCATACGTCGAGTGGAACAACATCACGGATTACGTGAGCGTACACGTACGACGGCGCAAGTAGTGGTAGTCAATTAGGAAGCGACAGTAGTACATGTCAATATCGTTCCGACAGTGGTAAAGCTCAAACATGTAGGCAGACGCACGCGCGCGCGCGAGGATTACCGCACATCAGGTTAATTTTGGGGATGATAACGAAGGCTCGCGGACTATGATAGTCAATTAAAGTGCAGCAGACTATTACAATAGAGAGTTTGCGCTGTTATGCTGGTTGTAGCCAAACGACGGCAGTGGCTTCGCAGTAGTTAACTCCGCTCGTAGTTACGGGGACACGGATAAACACTTAAATGCTCATCGGGGCGATAATTGATAATTGCCTATTTGTCGTGCCGTGAATGACGCCATGGTAGCTGCGTCTCGCGTCGCAAAAACATCCCCGAACGTTTACGTCAAGCTAGATACGAAAAATAATCGCTAGTAAAATAATGAATTAGTTTGATATTTTTATTTGGCAAGATAACATAAATGTGTCTTTTTAAAAAGATATAATATATCCTGATTTTTCTTTTTATATATCATATTGCATTATATTATGTTATTATTGTATATACATATACATGTTCTGAATAAAAATTATTTTTTTGACATAACATTTATTCTAAAAAGATAAATTTTTATCTTATATAGTTCGATACGTGCGTTTGTTCTTATTAGCGTTTCGCTACAATTTTAATCAAGGTGACTATTGATCGTAGGGATTATCACTCCCAAACCACGCGAAACCGTGCGAGCATAAATCATTCACCGACGCGAGGACATAAATCTTTCCGCGTCAACAGCGTGAATCCTTTCCATTCCGATAATCGAACGTTACCCGATCCGGCTCGTTGGGCCGTGACGACCTCATTAAAATTACTTTTCTTTTAGTCTAAGACAGTTTTATCGCGAGAGGAGAATTCGTAACGATTAATAGTCCTTAAACGTAGCAATTAATAATTCGTAAAGTTTTTGCAAAGATACGGATAATTAATCAAGCAACGAATGCATTAAAAGTGATTAGTAAATTTCAGACTAATAACTTCCTCTTTAATTATAATATATGAAATACGCGCGCATATTCTCCTGCGTCAAGTCTTTCAACTATAAATAAAGCGAAAGATATATTAGCAAGCATATATTATTAATAAAAGATAAAAGATTTCTCCAAAAAGAAGAGTCTCGTTTAAAATATGCTTTAAATATATCATCTTCCGCGAAAAATTATTGTCATCCGCGACATGCGTTACTTCTCGCGTATTACGGCCACGGAACATCCACCAATTTAAATTCTCCTTCCAATGACGTAAAGCCTTCCTCAGAAGTGGATTATCCGCTCCCGAGCGTGTGTCGTACTCCCCGTAGTAGTGGTTCCGGCTGTCGTCCGTAAATCAACGGATTCGTCGGCACTCGCAAATTGGACACTCAACCGCAATATCGATACCTCGGGACCGCAGACGCGGGCATGCCTAAACCGCAAAATTGTCGAAGCTACTGCTCGTCCGGTTCGGCCGGTCGTCCCGATACATATACATATCTAACGTATGCACGCATCGTAGACAACGGATCGACAGACATTACTTAGGGTCGCCGCGTTAATTAATCACAAGCGACAGCTGCGTTCTTGGACGATCGTCGTCTCCAGCAAGAAGCGATCCTACAACTCCTTATATACTTTTATCATTTCTCAGAGCAACGACAATACCTATGACAACAATCTTCAATGCATTTCTGTCCGACTTTTACTCTAAAGTTTGTCATGTCAATAGTTTAACTTAAACATTTTCAACATCTACGAAACTATTCGAAGAGGAAAATGCAAACAATTTTGGGGGTTCTTAGAATTTAAAGGTCCGCTTGTTAACGATGTGACATTTCACAGACGTAAGTTCCAAGAAATACGGAATTTAGAAACTCTTATTCACGCGGCTATTCTTTCAATTGATAACGTAAAACGATATAGAACAAAATCTAATAAAAAAACGTTTTTACAGTTTTTTATTTTACATATTAATGTATAATATTATTTTATTACAATTGTTCTTGATAAAGCATTATCGTATCGTATGGGAAATCGCTCAATGGCTTTCCTGCTATTACTACCTTCGGAAGCCTCTTGAAAAATAATGAATATGGGAATTTGTTCTGTCCGTGTGAATAATCGAAGCGATCGCGTGCCTGCACGCCGGACGCTATTTAATGAATCTAAATGCGGCTTTATTTCGTTCGTGCTCACGCCACCTCCGTCGGCTGTTAATTGAATATCAAATGCACGGGATTCGATAAAAAGCACGATCGTCCATGATATATGTATTTGTCAGTCTGGATTTTAGGCTGGACGGACGAAGTGAAATGATTAATGCTTCATTTGAGATCTCTCGTCAACTACACGCGAGCGAATTTTGTCGCTTTAATTATCTGCGAGAATTACATAAAAAGCGCACGAAGCGATGTCACGATTTTTTCCCATTTTAATTAAGCTTTTGAAATATCCTATACCTACAAAGAATTTTTGAGCTTTTCCAGGAATTGTACCGCACAATCCAATCAATTATTCCATATTCCTCATTCATCCCTCGTCTTACGATTGAAAATTAAATAAAATTGTAAAATTGATACTGTCAAAAAATATAAATTAACTTTAAATTTTAGAATATAAAAACTAAATTAATTATAATAGTTTTTGTGAACGTTTTCTTTTCTATTTTTATCAAACATACTTTTTTTCATTATATCCACAACATTTTCTTGAGTTTTTGGGTATTAAATTTCAGAGATTTGAATTAAAATCTCTTAGTGTTTTAATTTACTTCATCATATCATAACTTTAAGAATTAGTTAAAATATTAAAAGCAACAAATGTTGAAGAGTTACAAAAAATATATACCTAAAATATTCCATAAAATTCTCAAAGAAATTTGTTCTGAAGCCGATTTTGAGCTTTATAAAGATGAAAGAATGGCCGATGGTTTTAAAGCACTCTGTAGTCGGATATTTAAAAGCACTTCACGTTACCACTCACATTGTAAAAATTTATGTTACCATCCCGGTTGGTGGCGCGAAAAAAGCTGCGCGTAAATAGCGTACGAGAGGTAGAAAGCTTCGACGAGCAAGGAAAGTCCGTGACGAGGTTGAAAGGTGTTGCGATGTCCTTATTACTTGGCACGATGGCCCGACGAGTCTTCCCGGTCTAAAAGCCTTCTGTAAAGTTACTTCCCTAGGATGCACCACCTGTCGAGATGTACCATCGTTCAAAAAAGAGAGTGACGGCGGTAACGGCGGAGGTCGTCTCTGTCGGCGCGTTTCTTGCGACGTTCATTAACACTCATGATTCATTAGGGCTCTCATGTCGTTGACCCGATCTCCTTAAAACACTGTCAAGTAGATTGACCCGCATTGTATTCTGCTTACTCTTTAAACGTATATAAAAAAGTAAATTAACCTTTTTCTACATTTTTTCACTGTAGATATCAACGTTGCTTATATCTATCTCACTTAATTATTACGATATTTAAAATAAAAATAAATATCGGTTTCCTGAGGCATCCTATGTAGCTTCTTCAAGTATCAAATCATAATTTTGTGAAACTCAGAGCTTAACAGAACAAGGGGAAATGATATTTCGTTCTTTGCGAATGAGAGAATGTATCGTATGCCTGCAGTATCGATTGCACCTGTAAAAGTGGCCGTAAAGACTCGGAGTAGGTAAAAAACAGCGTACGCGAGTATCATCACGCTCATAAACAAAACCATGACTAGACAAATCGTGACCAGGAGAAAAGACATTGTCGTGTAACATTCTATTTCATTACGACGAGCGTAACACGCAAGACACCGACAAGACCGGACCGGTTTTATGACGGGGGAATGAAAAATTTATCGCCGACATGTAGACAGGTGCGCCGGCCAAAGACGACGGCAATGTAATGTCAATTTTTTCACTCGCATGCGAGATGCGCCATGTGCACGGTCTTACATACCATGGCCATGTGATTATAAACTGAAATTTCACGTATAAGAGAAATGGATCTGTATTAGATCTGTGAGATCTATGTATTTATCTCGGTGATACGGTAATTTGCGATCTGATCGTGTGAAATCTACAGTTTCATGTAAGTCAGGTAAGGTGCATCACAGTCGGAAATGAGGTTACATTACAAACCATAAATCGTTCCTCTAAACGAGGTATTCCGCATGCGATCATGCTTAAACGTAAATGTAAGAAGAAAACATTTCGTTGTATTGTGGAACATCAACTATCAAGTTAATATTCCGGACTTTTATTACTTACGGGATCCTGCCGTTTAAGCTCGGTTCCGCTTAAATGCGCTCGTGTAGATCGTAGTCGCCCTGTAAACCGCAAATCGTCGCGTCGCGT
This sequence comes from Leptothorax acervorum, assembly GCA_035220615.1. NCBI lineage: Eukaryota > Metazoa > Arthropoda > Insecta > Hymenoptera > Formicidae > Leptothorax > Leptothorax acervorum. Next base: position 1,183,372 of record JASTWQ010000026.1, on the reverse strand, counting down.
TGAACGGGGGGGAGTTAGACACCATCACGCGATACACGCTCCAAAGAATCGCGCTGCTGCATGCTGGACGAATGAATTTGTCGTGGATGGCAGGCGCAGCTACCGGGAATCGTAATAACGCGTTTTACGACGCTCCCCGGGTACTCGAGGAGCGTAAAATGAGCTCCTTCGAAGATATTCGCAGTCCGAGCGAGACGGGCGGTTACTGGCGTTACTGCATCTCGAGATTTACGGCGCGATTCTGCTTGTTAAGTGTCAGAGTTTAAAACTTCGGTTATGCGTCGAATGGATTACGGGCACCGCTTCTTCTCTCTATCTCGGGGTTTTTTTTTCCTCCTCGTTTTCTTTATGAGCGAGAGTTCTACCTAAGTTGCGCTTCTTCGCGAGATCGTATTTGTTTCGAAAGGTTTGAAAATCGTGTTTATCGAATGCGTTAATTAAAGTTTTCATTAAGTTTGATGCGCAATATGTATAATAAACTCTCTTTAAATATATAATATTTTATATTATAATTAAAGAATATAAGAGAAAGAGAGAGAGAGCGCACCACATATATTATGTCTGTATTGCATCAATTTAAAAAGTTGCATTATGCATATTTCCACAGTTTTAAAACAAAAATCGTTGGAAAGGTGAGAGATTGATTTATTATGCTAACCCAGTTTTGATAAAAGAAATCAATATTACTCTTCGGGAAGGAAAAATAACTTCGTCCGTATTTGATCGTTAAATTATAAATCGCTAGTGCAATTATTATAAACTCTATTCTAAATAGTGAAATTTTGCAGAAAACAAAAATAAAGAACCCTCATGTTTGACTAACATATAGCGAGTATACGAAAAGTTCAGGCGCGAGAGAAGACATCGACATTTGGACTCTTCTGGGACGCTGAATTTATGAATCCTACGAAATGTAATCTTGAAGTCCTCGCGTCACTTCTTTTTAACTTCCATCTTCTGATGAGTTCTAAACTTCATCCCCAGCTCTATTTCTATGACGCCTTGCCTTACGACCTCTCTTCTTTACAATTTCTTTATTTTTTTACCAGTAACCGCGACTGTTTATAAAAATCGTAAATTTCGCTGCGCCGTAAAGTATTATAATATTTGCCGCCGCGATAATCTCTGTTTATACCTCTTGAAGAATCGCATTCATTTACGCAGACTTCGAAGGATAGATTGGAATAATTTTAAAGATCTCATCTATTCTACTTCAATTCGAGGCTAAAGCTGTTCTGAATATACATCAAAGTCAGTACAAAAGCGATTTTTGACCCCCTCTCTCATAAATAACTGTCGGGAATTTACCAGGGAAAGATGGGAGAAAGAATCGAAACTCGGACTACAAATGAAGCATTCGTAAATATTCATGGGACTTTTCTGGGAATTCGTGGCGGTTTTCCAATAGCTGGCGTAGTCACCCCACGGTAATTAAGGCAATTAACATGCGAGCTGTCAAGAAAGTCGAAAAGATCGACGGTAATTGCAATTACAAGACAAAAGCTACCGTTTTTTTCGAAATCCTCCGGCAACATTAGCCAGTAGCGATTACCAAGCAGGATATAAAGCATTCGCGCAAATGACTTAATGATGGTATTTATTATGAAATTATGGATTATTATTCCATACACGGGTATTTGGAGCAATTTTATTGATCGGTTATACGAGTATTTCTATCAATCGCGTGCTCTTCTATAAAACAATCTGTTCGGTTAAAATGTAGGTCGATATAATTATACAATAAAAAAATTATAGCGCGCAAAATTATATATTTCAAACAAATTGATAGATATAAAATAATTAAGAAGTACCTAATAACTATTGATTGATTAGTGATCAAAAGTTCGTTATAATAATTGATCGTTTAAAGTTTAAATGGTCGTTTAAATAATTGTTATAATTTACAAACAATTTATGAAAATTTGTTTTGTTCGTCAAAGTTTAATAATTAAAAGCTAAAAATGTTATAGATTGTTTTATCGTTTATTACAGTACCTACCTTGCAAAAGAAAACAACTGCACGAATTTTTGCCAAATCTGAAAAACACGTTTTGGTAAGAGATATTTTGATATAAAATAAAGGAAAATATATCTGTAAGATTACAGGATTTTGAGCAAAAAAGTGCTCTGCCTTTTCCTTTGCGAAAAGACAGTATAGCAAATACTTTTGAAGATGTTGCCGAATTAAGTTGAAAAATGCACCTATTGCGAACGTAAGTCGCGATCGTAAAAATTCGTGTTCGCAATTCCGATTCACGTGTGCACCTATCAAAATGTTCAGAATGTAAAGATACGGCGGTTGCGAATGCGCTAGGCAGAAAGTAGCCATATAAAATCTAAATAGCCGCTCGTAAAATGCGAAACGCGTCGTTCTTACTTCCACTCGCGAGATAAAAGCAACGTTATCTCTATCTCCTCCTTCCATTTCGATTTGCCACCCTCAAAGAATCGCTAAAATCCTCCGAGGCTGTTGTCTCGCTCTTTCATCCCCAACATCCTTTAACCCGCGATGTAATATTTCTTTAACGGCCGCCGATAACCTCTACGACCGCTTGACAAACAGTCATCTTGATACGAGAAAACCGAAAGACTCGCAATGAATCTTTATACGAAAATAACTGTGAAAAGGATTTTCTTTTCTATCTCCTCATTAATCGATTTATTTCAGCGAGATGATAGCGCTGCGTTTTAAGGAACTCCGTGGTCTCGAATGAGCACTTCATCTCAAGAAGATGCAATTATTTAAAAATCAGTATTATTTATACTGAATGAATTATAATAATTGTGTCTAATAAAGCACTTAGAAAGTAACAGACGGAGTAGTCACAATTTCAACTGTGTATGAAAGAAAACCCGTCTACAAAAAGCCGCTAAAGAATCTACGAAGAAGAGATACCTGACTTGCGATGCACTTTACGTGCTCCTAGTTTATTACATACTATTTCACAAAGGATCGTTAAAATAAAACGATGATAAAAATAATGGCGAAAATAAATGAGTAGAAATAAATGAGATTGCTTTTCTTTGAAAAAGATATCCTGTTTTTTTTTTTTTTAATTATTATTCCGACTGCGCGAGGCGCACGAGAAACGGTAAAAACAATTGCAGCCGCTCCTTTGTGCGGAAAAGTGCATAATACCGTCATAAACGCACGTAGCGCGGACGCGGTGATGTACGTATAAAAATGCAAAATCGGGAAACTCCCCGACGGCGAGAACAAAAACAGATACGGCAAATGCCGACGTGTGCGCCCAGCAGCCGCAACAAAATCCCAGCAATTCCGACAAAATGAAGTATGCAAAGTGTACAAATGTAGTAGTGCTTCATTTATCGACATTCCGCGGATTTTATCTCGACCGCCTGCGCGTAGCCGTTCGCGGAATCGTCTGGCGAAACATTCGGTAGGATACCGCATTTTTTTCGCCAACTATATCGCGAAAAAAAAAATGCAAACGTCCATATTTCATATTCGACCGCGGTATTAGTCGTATCGATCTCCGTAGAATAGATATCCGCGGATGTAAGCGCGGGCGTAAAAGTGGAAACGGACCCGTGTGGTCAGATGTTCTGTGAATTTAAAACGTGAGTAAAGGATAGAATATGAGATTTTATGTCAGAATTTTTCCTCCCGCGTTTTCTACGAAGCACGAAGAATGAATATCTAAAAAAATAAGTATCCAGACAATAATTACTTCAGAGATACTGACATAATTACTTAATTTCAAATTAAATAGAACATAATTATTTCAGAGTACAAGAATTAAAGAATCATAAATTAAAGAATCTCCGAAAGCAATACAGATAGAAAGAAACGCAGAGATCTAGAGAAATTAGAGAAAAATTTCAAATCTAAACTTCATACTTTTATTTTAACAAGCGTCATGATTCTTGGGTTTTTATTGACGGTACGTTTTTTATATGGTTTGGAAAAGTCTGTCGCTTTAAACATAACATATGTCTCCCGCATTCCATATATTCATCTACCATTTGCACATCGCCCGGCAATCGGCATGACGTTCTGCGCCGGACAAGTCACGAACCGCCGGACAAGCTTGTTTTTTCATTTCTTTTTCCGTCCGGAACGAGCGCTGCCAGAAACGTTTTAAAATCCTGTTCGTCGGATGGGATCCAGAGGTGTCGGATCGAGGCTACTGCGTTTTTCGATGACAACGCTTTCGGCCACCGAACGGCGTTTTCGTCCGTACAGCTTGGTGGTGTTCGCAAAGCGATCCATCAATTAAATCGCGTTTTGTCGAACGCGCCGCGCATATCGATCATCGGCTTTCGTTCATCCGAAGAAAAAGCAATTTGATGAGAAAGAATCCACGGCTTTTGTGCTCTCCCTTCAGGTAGTTAGCGCGGCTAAATCCTATTTTAAATCCTATCATATCACATATTCGTTATAAAATATCGATGTGAGTCTAGGGAGAATCACATATCAAGTAGACATTAAAATTCTTGTCATGAACGCAACCTAATGGTCTTTTAAAGCATGAATTTTTAAATCTTGGGATTGCCTCATTGGGATTTCTTTTAAATGTAAAAATAGTAGACGTTTAAATCCCTAAATCATAAGATTTTATCATAAGATGAAATATTTTGTTTATATCACTGACAATGAGTCGTTAAACACAAGAAAAATTTTTCAAATTCTGAATATTATAAGATTAGAAGCATTCTTAGATCTCAAATACCCTACAAGCATCGAGTTTCAACGAGGAATAGATACTGCTTACAGGATCCGTTGCTAGATCTTTGCCCAAGTTTTTCAATGCGACGCCTTGTGAATCGTGGTGCGCTCGGACGATCGATGTCGCGATCGAAGGGTCACTATTAAGGGCTGCATCCGTCTCGGAAGTGGTCTTGCAACGTCGAAGGAATTTGTCGTCGCTGATGGTCATCACGCAGCACGGGTCGTTGCAATATATCTCGCACGACGTGCGTCGACCCAAGTCCCTTATCTTTCGGTCTCCACCTTTGCCCTCTGACCCTTTTCCTGCTGCTCTTCACCCATCTGTTTCCCCGCTCGTCACCGGCGGTTACACACACGACTGTGTATCCACTTGTGCGGCAACGACCAATTATGGATCGACCATTGCCGATACACGGATATTTGATGATATGTAAAAGAGAGCTTGCCGTTACAAATTGCTTTCCTTGTATTATTTACGGAACTTTATCGAGAATCTTCATTTCAAGCATGTAACAAGAGCGTATTAATTTTTTTTGTCGGCATTTCAGTCGGAAAAATTAAAGGTTAATTAAGAGTAACTAAATGTGTTTAATTTGGTATCGTTACGTTAAATACGGCTGTTATTACTACATCGCGAGGTTGCTACGAGTAAAAAGTATAAACGCATGTTACTGTACCTAAGTTAAATCAACGTATGCTTTTAAATATGTGTATAATTAACGTCGCGATAATTACACAAAGATAAATATTTAGTCGACAGTGTTTATTCACTTAATAATTCTTATTTATTAATTTATGTCAAGCTTTGGTACGGGTGCAGTACTAGCTAGCGAGTAAAAGAAAATATATATCTACGAGGAGTTTTCCCTACTAAACGAGACATCGTGTTTATCGAAGGAAAACGTTACTTCCTTCTTTTCCTCCTTGACGTTCCTAAATCCTGCAAACCCTCCTTTACGTTCTTTATAACCGTGAGCGCGAAGTTTGTTAAATATTAAACGAGTGTCCACCATTGCTTCCCTTTCCAAGACTTCTTGACTTCTTTCCGCGTCTCGAACTTTCAAGTTTCACCTTTTTCCGAATTCAGGCTCTAAAGTTACGAAATTGTAAAGTTTTAACGAGCGCGATATTTTAAGGCAGTTTAGAAAACAAGAGAACGTTCGAGGATGCAAGGAATGCCGGTTCCCAGGAGTGAAAGGGCTCGCGGAGCCGAATTTGCAAAATCTAAAAATTCTACAAAGTAAGGATACGCGGAATAAAGTAGGGATAAGGTATCAAAGGACGAATCTCTTATGAAAGGAAGGGTATCTTATAAAAGTGCAAGACTTCAGAATGGGATCGGTATCATCTTCCTTTACTCTCTTTCTTGGCATGAACGAGTTTCTGAAATAGCCACATATATCGGGACGAAGTATTAATAGTTTGTATCGGCATATTTTATATTTTAATACTTGAGGAAAATTCTCCGAGATCCTTTAATATCGGTTTGAATATATTTAGCATTTCTTCAGCAAAGAATTAAAAAATTGTAATAAAAGTTTTCCTTGATAACAATTACGCTAACAATTTCCTTTCTTCAATTACGCTTAGCTTCTAATTTAATTTATGAAAATTTGAAACATTTCTCTTTATCTCACATACGTTACCTACTAGTAGATAACATTCTTGGTGGTTTCGTGAAACATCGCGATTCTATACTAAGTGTTTCTTTGCATTTCGTGTAACGATGGATAGCTAGCCGAACAAACGAATGGACCAATCGATCAGCCGTCGAGATGGCTTTTTATCAGCGTGAGTAGATCCGAAGGTGCGGCCGAGATGTATCGACAGAAAATCGAGAGATCCACACGGATAAAAGAAGAGCTCGTTCTTCAAGGTACAACCGCACTTTTTTAATCTTGAACATCTAATCCCGCGGTGGTACGTACGAGTTGCGCAATTCTGTAATTTATCGGTGACTAGCGAGAATTGTCTCCGCTTTCTTGTAAATGACTACACTGCAAGGTACTGCTCGAGAAAATTGCTGAAAGCTTATACAAAAGAAATTAATTTTTGTAGGTACCAAAGAGAACAATCGGAATTGATCGCTCAAGAAGTAACTGAATCTGCTGTTCATAAAATATAACTACTTAAGTTTTTGTTAGATAATATTAATTAATTAATGTGTATATTCGCTGCCATTATGAGGATTTTATTATAATTAACATCAAGTGATGGATTTTCCGACGATCTCTCGTGATGTTCATTATAAACATCGAACAGTGACGTGGAGAACGAATACAGTGCAGATGATTAAAAACGTAATTTAATGCACAAAGGGTCTCTATCGAGATACAAAAAGCACCGAATAATTATACGTAATATTATTATATCATCGAGCAAATATATTTGAAATACAACACCGATTTTTAATGCAAGCGACTCACAATGAAAGTGCCATGACGTATAACTAAATATTCGTCCATCACGAAACGCTTATTACAAAAACACGTGCTGAAAGATTATCGTCTCGTTTCGAGCGCCTGGATTCCTTTTTATATTTGATATCTGCATACGCACATGTGCGTGGACGTAGCAGACATCGTACGTAGCATTTAATATCAGTGAAGTCGCGCGCAATTAAATTGCATCGCGCTTAAACAAATTAAATCCAATTGATCCAATTTATTCGTGTCAATCTAAATCAGATAATGGATATGGATAACGTTTCATTCGCCGGCAGATTAAATATCGATAATTTGACGATCTCACGCATTGTACTGTCTGTGCACAAAGTATCCGCGTCAAAAGTAAATAAAGTAGGTAATTTACCGTGTTCGAGCAGCATATGTTTCACACGATAAAATATTTACAGCGTAATAAATCTGTAAATGCGATAATCTGAGCAACTGAGAAGATAATAAAAATCCGAAGATAAGGATTCATAGCTCTTCCAGGATTTTCCGAGAATACGATAGTGTAAGAGGACAAAAGAAGCAACAGATTTAAGACCTGAGTATCAAGAATCGCAGCATTCAAGAATTCCAAGCATCCTAATGTTCTATAGATATAAAATTTTTAAGTTCTAGCGATAAGAAAATTCAGAGATTCAATCATAGATTTTTCTGATACACACGGCACTTCAAGGATTAGAAGATTCAGGAGTACATACATACTTACATATTGAAAATATATGTACCTATATCAAGGAATTTAATGACACAAGGATTCAATTGTCTAACAATAAGATATGGTTATGCAAGAGGATCGAAAAATTTAAATATTTAAGTTCTCCAAGAATTGCACGACTTTTAAGTATCAAATGCTACACATGCAAGAATGTAGACCTTTTAAAATTCAAGAATCCAAATTTTCTCGTTCGCGAGGATCCAGAATATTCGACAATCAGATTCCCGGTGTTCTCCATAATCTGACGCAATTTTTTTTCTGCACGACGGTCATTCCTATCGCGCGTATATCGATCTCTCGTTCGCTTCGCGCCGGATCCGGCGCGTTGTTACCAAACGTGGAACGGTGGGACGAGAAATAAAAAAAAAAGGGGGCGAAAAAAAAACAACACGCGAGTGGAGGAGCGACTACGCCGACGTGATGGTAGTGATTGATGAGCGGCGTTGGCGATCGGCTCGAATTCCGCGGCCAATATTTTCGGGAGAAACACGGCGCCACTATTCCGCGACGCCCGCTATCGCTGGCGCGCGCCGGATTTCCCCGAGTTTGCATTTATGATCCCCCAATTAGCGATCTCTTTGGACGGGGACGAAAGGGACGGCCGTGGTAGGGCAGAACAGGGGGCGATTTTGCCGGTTCGTTACGCTTCAATGCATAAATGAGCAAACGTTCATTAAGGCGGAAACCGTTTTTTCGGCCATCGCTAATTGTCGAGTAGCGCTCGCGCGTCCGCCGATCGACATCGTTCATTTTCCGTCCATTTTTCCCCGCGCCGAGTGGTGGCGGGACATTTTTCCGAGGGGGCACACCCTTGAATCACTCTCTACTACAGATATTGAGTTCTACATCAACAGCCGGCTTTTCAGTATTTTATCACTGTTAAAATGCTATTCCTTGGATGTATGGATGTCGACATCAATGACAAAATATGCTGCACATATGACAAAATATTTACGCTCTTGCTTTGCTCAAATTCAAATGTACAGGTAAATGTAGTGATGTAATATTATATAGTAGAATTATAAATTAAATTTATATGTTCTATTCTACTACAAATATTATACTACTTATTATAAATTTTGCATATATCATACCAAACATAAATAATTCACTAATTATCTCTGTCTGTTCTTTTATAATACCATATTTGTAAAACTTAAGTTTCTCATAATTCTTTACGGTTAAAAGTAAGTTAATAAGTATAGTTATTCGTTTAACAATATGTAATAAATATATTCATTTCATAAATATGTTTATACATATTCTTATTTTAGCATTTTTTCCTCTATTTTTTTATGTTTTACAGTCTTATTTTTATGTTAACAAAGATATTTCTCACATCTCAGTATCCCTCATGTTTTTTGTTATTATTACGAGATACAGTTCTTTCAAAATTTGTTGAAAAATTCCCTTATTTAAATAAGAATATGTACTTCTTGGATCTTCTGCATGGGAATGTACGATGAATACATCGAGATAATCGTCATAACGAGCCGAGGATAATAAGTCACACTAATTGTAAGAGTAATATCAATAGCTTAATGTCGTGGACGCCTTGAATTCACGACGCAGATTCGTTAGGGCCACGGGATGGTGCATAAGAGGGCGAAGTGGCGCGTGTTATCGGGATTGAGAACAAGGGCGAACCACGAGGGAGGGCGATTGCATGAAATTTACCTCCGACAACGCATTACTTCCACACACATTATCGTTCCGAATAATGTGCTGAGCACTGCCGAAAAATCGCCTCGCTCGTTCGGCTAAAATGCTCGCGGCATTCTCCAAACGATCGATGCACGCAAATGCGACAGTGTATTTTCTTTTTAATACTTTTTTTTTGGCGCGCGTAGAATTATCCTGAAAAATGTGTCGCGATATAGCAAGAAACATGGCGCGTTCTACACTTCACGTTCACCCTCTCCAAGCTCTGTTAAGCGTTTTAACACGCGGATTCATGTTACATTATGTTAATAATATTTGCTTAATGACGTCCTAAATTGACTTTAAAATCTTTAATTCGCTTTAGCACATTTTCTCGTGACGCGCTGCTAAAGTAATATACAGCGCAATGTTTCGCGATGCAAAATTTTACTCTCTTGAAAAGTTAACAAAGATATTACATAGACTTTAATTTTATAACTTAATATAGATCGAATATAATAAAATCACAAAAAAATCAAAGTAATTACATACGAATGACATATTGAAATTAATAAAAGGTAATAAATAATTCTTTATAAAAAAAATAATATTCTAATCAGTATGCAAAACGATAAAAAATTAACGCAATCGACGAAACGAGCATGACTTTTTACACAACGTCAGCAAGTTTCGCGCATTATCGCGGATCATAATTTTTCGCAGTCGCGCGAAAAAATATCGTCCATGAATACGACATGCCGGAGGCCATAAGTCCTTTACGGATACTGAGGCTCGTCGTAATAACTTTCGTCGTTAGGCAAATGATCCGCCCCGTGACCCGCGAAAGCACGGCCATTTTTCCGCTCTCATAGGATTTAGTTAACTCTGCGTGTTTTTTTTTATAGAATCGTACGCGGCGCAGAGTAAAAAACACCCGTTCCGCAGCAAAAATGATGTTCTCTCGGCGATGCAAACGTCGCGCGGGATACATCTCTCAACGTGCTTTTACAACGTACCGGATTACATTGCCGTCTGCAGCGTTATTTCTTTCGCGAGAGTCGCGTATTTGTGCGCGACGCGCTTTAAATTCAATCTTCCTTAACTGAGCCGTGCATAATGTAGACGTATGCGTTACATCTTCCGTGAATAAGCGTGCTCACAGGAAACCGGTTTTTTATACAAAAATTAGTCGTGCTTTGCACGCGATGTATGTAGTAGCATCTTGTCTGACCTATATTTTATGAGCTTTATTTTCAAAATAAATAACATGGGTAATCATTCTCTTTTAACATAAATTAAATTAATGACAATATTTTATATATATATATATATATATATAATAACATTTTTAGGACTGCAAATAAACGCCAACTATAACTCGAAAAATAGGAATTTTCGAAATTGTGCCACTTTCAATGCAACGGCACGATGTATCGAAAATCGTATTAACCGACCGTATCGGAAATGAAAAATTTCTATCTCGATGCCTAGTTTTCCACGGGAATAATTCGGAGAGATAAATTCAATTAGATCAAATAAAGCTAAAAGCTGGATGCATATTTGCCATGAATGTTTACCCTTTTGCGAATCCACGTACCATCTATATTTCATCGCAACGATGCTTACGCCGGATCCGGCAAGCGTTTATGTTAATTTTCTTCCATCGAAGTGATATTCGCTCCTGCTGTCGCACGTTACACGTCAGGCACGAAATTAATTACGGCGACACGCGAATTTCATTCTCGCGCGCCGACCGACACCGCGTTCACTAAACGATAACGTGCGCGACGTGACATAATTAATTACGGATTTACGACGATCCGTTATGAGTCATTTGTCCGGCGAGGTGGGCTTACGCGCGTCCACACATCGTCCGCACATTTTCGTGCCATCATCGCAGCAAGGCTCAATTTTGTCGCCGCAATTTCGCCTATCGCAATTACGTAACACCTAAATGAAGTGTACGGGTTGTATCAGGCACGCCTCGTCTAAATAAAATTTCTCTGACAAATATGAACTCGCGGTTGCAATAATAAAAGTTTGCTTAAGACATGTTTTCATAATTATATTCTTAATTTTATACAATACCTATATACTTCTGACAAACTCAAATTTAAGTTTTTTAAAATTTCATAAAAATATATCTATAGTGAAATATAGTTTTGAACTTTATCGTCGTCAGACACACGCTTTCTTTTTCTTCCGCTCGTTTCTCAAGACGAGGCTCTCACCGAGACCCACATTTTTTCGACTTGTACCAAATTCGGCTCGATATCACGTTCGATTCCTCGCCGGATTTATCGCGAAAAAATTGCGCCGAGAGATGTGTATATATGTATATGCACATGTACACACACGCATACAAACGTATGCGAGAAAAGTCGTTCTCTGGTAAAGTCCAGCGCTACGGAGATGCGTTTTCGTGCGCGCGGGGGCTGCTCGTAAAGTCGAGCGGGAAACTTGTCGCGAAAGTCGTTCGCGAAAGCTCGACTTCCGTAAAGCTCGCTTCCTTGTCCCCCTCTCCACCTCTCGCATTCCCGCTCTTTCGGCGAACAGACTCGTATGCAACAGCCGGGAAGACGGCCCGCAATTTTCCGGACGAGCGCGTCTCGTCGTACGTTTCTCGATTATATAAGTCGCGACGTCGCGCTGTATCGCGCGCGCGTGTGCATATTGCTTTTGTACGCAATAGTGTGCGAGGGAACGTGTATACCGTCGGTCTTCAGCGTGATCTACGGCGGATGAAAGTTTCGGAGAATGGATGTAGGACCGCGCCACGTCCGTGGCGTAATGATATTTCGCGCAGGAAATTCGAAAGATGACGAATGCCTCTTCAGCGGGCGGATCGTTATGGCATCTTCCACAATATATGTGTGTGTATACCTGTGTATACGTGATGTCGGAATAATTAGAATTTCTACCGATAAACGCGAGCATCATTTCCTCGCTGCTTTATCATTATCATGTCAAATCTCAATATAAGATTTTTAAAGAATCTTAAGTTAAACTTTTACTAAACAAAAAATTGATGAAATATTATTATTTATTCGATGTACGAATTTTTGATATTAAATATCTTTATATCAAAAGTCGCTCTAATAAAATTTATATTTAATAATTAAACGCGCAAGATTTTATTATTTTAATTAAACTTTAAATAAATATTCTTTAACTTACGCAACATTGATTATCTCTATTAATTGTAAGTCGTTCATCAAACTGTCGTTAGGAATATATTGATTCCAAATTTTTTATTCCATTTATATATTGCCATATTTTCGATGTATATATATATCGATCCACAGTGATTACAAATCGAGAAACTTATATTATTTAATTCAGATTTAAAATTATGTGATTTAGTCTAAGCTGCAACTATCTCGATGTGGTTCGACTGCGTTTCGATGTAATTAAGTAATTAACGCGTTGTCGATCTTATGATAACCAGATCTCCCCTTGCGCTCGGCTCGAGCGAGTGCTATAATTAAAAGTATCAGCTCAGTCGACGGCTTCATTTAAGCTCGCTGATTGGCGAGCGCGGCTCTAACGAGCTCGTCGCCGACCGTCAATCAATCAATGATCAATCGAATACCTCGGGCTCGACAAACAATTTGCCCCGCAGCTTGAAGTGGCATTGACATTCGAGGCATCGCGAGATGCATCTCCTTTTGTCCGCCGACGGGTCGGATTGATATAGGAAGCCCCGACCGAATTGAAACCCAAGATCGAACCTAGTCAATTAAAGTTCGATAGTAATTAACCAATGCGACACGAAACCATCGTTCGCCATGGGGCTATATGCAACTGCATAACTAACAACGAACTTCTAGCGAGGCCAACGAGCCATTGCTAAATCAAACGTCGAGATTATTGCCATTGGCAATATTCTCTCCCCAATTTCAAAATTTCGGAAGCTAAAATTTATTAATAAAATTTCGCTAAATTATCTTTCTGCACTGAAAAAGAAAATCTAGTTGCGTTAATAGGAATTCTGGCAAATTCAACCAGTAGTCTGGTGGAAAATGAACGCATCAGAATTTCCTATTAATGTAACCAAAATTCCAATTAATGCAACTAGAATTCTAATTAATTTAACCCCAGATTTTGGTAGATTCAACCAGAATATCTGGTGGAAAATGAACGAACCAGAAATTTTTCTCAGTGTGCAATAAAGACACTACTGCGTGCGTTATTCGTTCAACTTGTTTATTCGCGAAAAAAAAAGATTCGTTTTCTCGCTCGATACAGAACAAGATTGCAATGTATGACATTGGCCTTCACTCCTTTACAAAACGATAGTCCAGTCATCGAAAGCGAAGCGTGCAAATTTGCGTGCATAAACAGAGATTCGAGACTCGGCTGCTCGTTCGCTTACGCGGCGATGCGCGATGTGGAACGAGGGGTTCGCGAGGGTTTGATCGACGAAGCAATTTCACCGTACGGTCCGCACCGCGCACGCTATTTCATTTGGAGGCGGCCGAGCGTGCATCGTGCGTGCACACATTGCGCTCGCGACCGTGGATAAGTGAACAGCACGGTGCGTACGCGCCGCTATATGCCCGAATTCGCGCACGCATACACGCCCGGGCTCTCGCGGGTCGACCCGGCCGGCCGCCGATTAATCAGCTTCGCCTCGAGTTGACGAACTAATCTGTTTACAATGTACACGGTCGGAGATCTAATGGCCGGGTGGACCGTGGACCCGATCGGGCGACACATGATTATATTCCGGAAGTTACGCCGCGTTCCGCGGGAAATCGAATCGCGTCGGACCAGCCCGCCATCCGCTTCCACCTCGTTATTACGCGCGAGGCCGAATCGGATTAATAGCCGCCGCCGGATGGCCCTGGCCCGGACACCGAACTAAATATAATTATCTGCGAGCGCGCATCGCGCGGTCAGGAGGAAGCAGAACGGGAAACAGGAGAGAGTTTAGCGATACAAATGAATGAAATGTATTTTCCTTAATGTTCACGCAATAGTTGACTAAAGCAAATTATTTGCAAGATTTGCAAGATAAAGATATATGCAACATGATTTTTAATTCTATTGTAAAGAAGAGATTTTTGCGGGGATCCTCTGCGGGGATCCTCGGTTCGTAAAATGTGTTCACGCAAACTTGAGCGATTAAAGCGAGGCTGGCGAAAGGAAGATAATTTTCGAGCCGCGCCGTGCTGAATAACCGGCAGTATTAATATTTGCGCACCCGTACACGTACACAAGGAAATTGAACAAGAGTGCTGAATATTATCTCAGCAATTAACTCGTTCGTGCATGTGTTTTGACTTACACCGCGCAGCTTGCCTCGAAGTTTGGTCGTGGTAATTGCAGTATTTAGACATTATTGAGCAATAAATAATACAGCCTCTTCTCTCTCTTCTGAACACCATTCGACGTGTAGCCGATGCGCACGCGCGAACGTTGCTCCCCTTCGAGTCGAGTCTCACGGGTGACTTTTACGCGCGATTACGACACGCGGGGCTAATTAATTAGGACGGCCATCTCGTGTTCGCGAAAGTTTGAGCTCTCCCCACGATTTCGCGGGACCGTGAGGCGCAAACAATCGCGCGGATAGTTATTTACGCCATTTCTTGTTTCGCGGCGACAGTCGCGCGCGACGTTAGTTATTAATTAGATGCCCACCGCCGCGCCGCCGTCGTCGTTTCGCCCTCTCCCTTTTGACGCGCGTTTCCACACCGCCCGTTCTCCCTCCGACATGGCGTTCTTCGTCGACCCAAATTCGCGATTTACGACAGGCAACTTCGGTAACTACGTCTATTTTGCGCGCGCGAAATCGGCAGATTGCTGCCGGGAGCGGTGTATTCGGGATCGGCGCAATTCCCCGGAAGACCCCGACGCCAAATTCCCGCGGGAATTGCGTTATCCATTTACCTTCTTCGAGCTAATCTCATTCAGTTTAATTCGTTATAATTAGTAAATTCAACGTAGCGTCTTTAGAAGTTGAAACTTTATAAGAAGTGCCATTAATATCCAAGGTAGGCTCGATCCATCTAACATTCTTTACCAGTTCTTTTTAATATTTTGAATTAAATGCCGATTAGATTTAAATAGATATAAAAAGAACGTTTTAAAACCTTAATGCAAATGTTGCAGAACATTTCATAATATTGTATATACATATATGTATTAAGTTATCATCTTATATTATGCACATATCGCAGATAAATTAATAAGTTATGAATAAATATGGATGGCTATGAAAGATTAAGCTAAAATTACGCTATTTTGTGAGTCTTATATGTATGTGGGTGCATTCTCGCATGCATAAAAAAATCAATAGATATTTTCATATATTATAGGATTAAAAATGGATAATAATTTATTCTAGCCCATCTATTTCAGATCAATAAATGTACGAGATGTTGACTTCATCTGTTATAATATTCCAATGCTCTTAATTTGATATGTATATCTATATATTTTTCTATATTTTGTATATATTATATTTTTGATACAATTCTCACATTCGGGATCCATTATCCTGAATCAAAATAAAATATATATCACTCACATACACATGATGCGCAGCAACGGAGTTGTAATACGAGCTACGCCGAACCACAAATTACAAACATGTTTGAATTATGCTCAAGATAATTAATATTTCAAAAAATCGCACATTAAATAATTCTGAATGATTACGCAAGTGTATAAAAAGAGAATGGGATAATAAATAATAGATTACTCGTTCCATGGTTGCTCCGCATCCCAGACTTCCTCCTTCTCTCGTGTTCTTCTACCACTGCTTCTTCATGATACTAACACAACGCTCACTCGCGAAAACAATGTTAATTATTATCGCACGGCACTTTGTACGGCATTACCAATGTTAATCGTACGCGAAAACGCGACGTATCTTACTATACAAGACCAACGCGAAGTATCATCTGCGATAGCTAAACAGTTTTGATGATATCCGTACACAAGTTTATCACTAATTGATCGGACGGAATGATAGCGTTTAGTATCTCGAGTTGTTGCATTTCGAAAAGTAATACGATGATACGACGGTTCGCATTGCTCCGCTATTTGCTCGCTCGAGCGCTTTCAATCTAATGACGGCATGGCAACTTTGTGAATACAACAACGCCAGCGCGCTAGGTTACAAAATAACTCACAAAAACGAGTGCCGAGAATGCCGCCTGTTCAAATATTTAACATATTATTATGTATTACATATGTACGTCGAAATATTCTGCTTTTCAAGTTAATTTCGATAAATGAGTTATTATCGCACATTTTTATGCTTTGTGTCTCTCGCGGTCTTGAACGTCACTTGAAATAATGATTAATTTGATTTTGCGAAAAGGTTTAAAAGTTTAATAGAAATATTATCTATTATTTGACTTTTAACTCGGCGAATAGTCAATAGACAATTTGATTGAATTAAATACGCGAATTATTTAATTATATCTAAAAATTTTTATGGTTTATTGATTGTTCTACTTTGAAGGAATTATTAAATTTGACTAATTGTAAGTTTAGAATAAAACTGAAAAATAAAATCTATGTTTTAATCAAGAAAGTATTGAGACGCAGATTAATTATTACCATCATTTATTCAACTTTTTCACTCGAAAAAAATAAAATAGTGTAATATTAATAAATCAAACAATCACCGCAAAAGAAATAAATTCATGGCAATCTAGTTTTTTTTTATGGCATATCGCTGCCCTATTAATCAATACAAGCCAACCTCGTGTTGACGGATTGATTGATTAATCGTGCACCTGTATAATGAATAATTAGTGCATACGAATCATTACCCCGAGATATTTGCAAGTTATTCCATCATGTAAGAGCATGCAAGAGCTCGTTGCAAAACTTGGCGCTCTCCACTTTCATGGCGATAAATAATCGCGCGAGACCGACCGCGAACATTTATCGCGAGTTGTGATTTGTGGAGGACCACTAGGGGACAACCGAACGGAAGAAGGGACAGTGGAAAGGGGGATGGTCGAGAAATCATTTTTGCCGGCCGGAAAAACTGTTTTTTTATACTCTTTGCAAGATTCATTTCGCCTAATCGATTTTTCACCGACAGCTCCGAGACTATGCACATTTTTGCTTTTATTTTGCCGACGTTACTTCGATATATGTATAAATATACGAAAGCGGCATTCTATTTTTCTTCTCGATTAATTCACGCGGCGGGACTATCTCAGCGGAAATTCCATCGTGGGTTTACCGCGATATTTTACTCCAAAGATTGGAAAGTTACGGATATAGACAGCGTATAAAAGCGGAAAAGCATTTGCTTTTCTTTCTTTTCTTAATCGCAGATATTAAAAAATAAAAAAAAATATAGAAGCTTTCAGTATATCGAGTGGCTGTGAACGACCACATCCAACAATAATTTCTCAGATCTGACGTGCATTAAAATAAAAAATAACAACTTGTTTCCTTCACCTTTCGGCAGTGGGTAGTGATTTACTCGCTTTTCACAAAGGATAATTATCCCTAATAATTGATAAAGAAAACGCGTTCTACTAAACTCGACATTAACACAATGATCATTTTCGCGGACATATATACTGTTTACAGTTTACACGACTGATTTCTCTTTCATTTCGGATGATTCATTCGGGATAATGACGGCACGTAAGCTGGCGCAGGCACGCTTAAAGTAACGTTCATTTATACGGAAAGCACGCGTGCTCGGCTGCAATTGCGGATACTTGTCCGTGCGGTCGCACGAACGTATACCATGCGGCCCGGACCGTCCGGTAATGGACGGGCGGGAAATAGCTTTCCGGTAAATGAACACGCGCTATGCCCCCGCATTCTGCCCCGGACGACGATTCTCGTTTTCGTGCGACCGAACAGATCGTTAACCACGTGACACGGACGATGCCGTCGACCTCCTTCCTTCCGTTTTCTCCACCGCGCACTGAGTGCACCCTGCATCCTGCTTCCTTCCGTTTCATCATAAACTCGCCTGACCACGGCGACCCTCCGTGTTTTAAATCATAATTCCGAAAACTTGTCCCTCACGTTGTCAGGGAAATGTTGATCAACGTATCTTTTTATCGCAAGGTGTCCTATGTATATTTAAGCAAATCACATCTTCATAGACAGTGTGATTTGCACAATATACATTTATATGTGTATAAAAATAATGTACGCGTTATAGAATTTAGATATTAGAGATTTCGGCATTGTTTTTAAAATTATAAAATCGATATCCATTATAATATGCAAAGATATATCAAAATTAATTAACGTTATTGTCGAATTCATGCATTTACTTAAAATTATAATTTGTCATTTAGGTAAGCTTCTTAATCAGGTAATAAATATAAGAAACTCGAGTCATGTAAACATGAATTTTGAGCCCCTCAATTAAAGTTTCCTGCGTTATTACTGTAGATGAATTAATCCACGTTGAAAGGATATGTCAGAGTCAATATCACGGTAGATTTATTTTCACGCGTGGTCGCCAACCAATTGACATTTGAGTAAATTACCACTCGCGTTTGTCCCTTCCGGAAGCAACGGGCGCATTCTAAATTTCTATCTACTAGCTTTCGCGACGGGCAATAGACAACGATCCCGACCGTGAAATCGCCACGTCTAAAATTACTGCGCACGACACGAGTTATTAAATTCTTCGATTATAGACGGGGATAAACAAAAAGCTCAACGTTGAACCGATGCAACGGATGGTTTGTGGCTAGCCACAGGTGGGCAAAGCCGCCCATCCCTTTCAGCCCTTCTTTTGTTTTATGTCGACGATCCCTCGCGAGGTCTTATCCGTGAAATATTTAACGGATCGATCGGAGTATAGGGCATCAACGACCCTGATATTTCGTAAGAAATGTCCACGTTCTTTCTGTTACAATCAAGTGAGAAAATTGAACTCTATTTCGTTAATTTTACAATCAAATTAGATAATTAAACTCTATTTTCTTTAATTTTCAAGAATATAAATATAATATTGAAATAACACACACACATACACACATAGACTTCGTATAAGTACGAAATAAAAATTAGTTTTAAATTTCTTTCAAGGGATAACGTCGCGCTTATTCTCATCAATTCTCTGATACGCTGTGGATATGTTCCAGATGGATTTCAGGTGACGAAAGTCTCACTTTCAATTAATTTGGATTTCGGGGCGCTCTATTATGCGCATTATGGCATTACAACGCGAATTCGAATGAGCAAGCGCGAGGCTGTGTCTGACGAAGTACGCTCCGTTACCACTGCCGCCGACTCGAGCCTGACGTTGATAGATTCGTCGTTGTACCATTAGGTAGGATAGACTGCGCAGTTATGGGATGCTTTATTACAATAATGGCCGCCCATTTTCCCGATGAACGACCCGAGTTCGCCTGCGGTTACGCGGGATACGAATGCCGATGTTCAGAAACTCCGGGTATCGATACCATTAGTCATGCAACACTTGAAAAATTCGTATCGGTGCTATCAAACTCTTTGCACGTCACATTCGAGCACACAAGCAGGGATACTGGTCGCAGATATCGGATGTCGATTCGCTTGCTACTTAAAAAAACAAGAACCGATACTATCCGCTGATTTTTGAGATTCGGAAATACGAAAGAATTTTCTTACACCTGAAAATACGACAATATTTTTAACCCTAGAAAGTATAACTGTGGGGCTCCTTGTCACCCCAAACGATTTGCAAAAAAAGTCATTTTTACACATTTTGCGCTTTTGCACATTGCTTTAAATGGATTTTTTAATATTTCTCTGACAATAAACAACATGTTATATACATCATCGTTTTCCTCATTAAAAAACGAAGAAAATGCACTATTTAACTTTTAATTTACTGCTGATAGAAAGGATTCAGACACCCGAGAAGTTTGGAGTGTCTTACCACCCCACTTTTCCCTTTAAAGCTCAGCAAATTCAGTTATGTCTTCTAGGGTTAAATATCCGTCCGTTTACATTCATTGTTATAGCTATAGTAAATGCACTTTCCTAAATAAGAAGCTCTTTATACATAAAATCTTTTCGCGACCATCAATTTTCAAGATTCGTTAACTATCTTTTCAAAAGTAAAAGAATTCATATTAAAATCATATTGAAGTCATATTGAAATCAAGCTATTTATTTAACGGATTTCCAAATAGTTTGAAATTCTGAAAACGCTGTATTTATTTTTATTTACCCTCATTTTTTGTATTGTCGAAACAAAGACTATCGAAACAACGTCAATATCCACAGAGTATGATCAAACGCAAAAAAAATTCGGCTGAATTGAAAATGTCGACGAATCGAAATAACTAAAAATACGATTGCCACTTCAATTATATATATAAATAATCCGAAAGTCGTTTTAGAGGATCGATCAGTTTTTCGATCGTTTGTTAAACGAATATCGACAGTTCTAGTTGAAATGCATTTATAAAAATTTCGCCGCACGCCCTTTGTGACAAGATAATGGATTTTACCTTGTCGTAATTTTATATCGTTCATCAAGAACGATAGGCGTTTGTAACCACTGTTTTTCGCAAACGTTTTGAATTATTGAGTTTTTATGTCACAAACTGCGCTTTTATTGTAATTGCGGCCTGTTACACATGCTTTTTGATCCTACAAATTAAACGTTGCGGTTTACATGATGACGAATGTTTTTTTTTTTTTTTGCCCAAAGACTGTGATCGATACTGGTCGCCAAGTGAAATACACGTGTCTGTTGAAAATTTTACCTGAATGACCCTTTCGAATACATTGCCTCCCCGCGCTGATTTTTTTTATCTAATCGTGTCCTGCGCTTTATGGCAAGGCACTAAAAAAATACTTGCTTCGCTATTTACGTGAGCCAATTAATTAAATTACTCCGCTGCAATTACTTCGATACGTAATAAAATGTCTTCACATATATTCGAGGAAGCTATTGTGAGACCAATAGTGTAATACGCAAAATGTCGCATTTTTCACAGGTATACGTTTAATGGTACATTCACGGCGCGTTTATAGCCCAATCATAATTGCTATTCATTACTGCGCGTTGTTTAGTACGGCGATATGCGGGCGATTGCCATTTGGAACCTGTCCAAAGTTATTATCCAGATCTCACGCGTTTTCACTGTGTCGTTACAGTATGCGGCAGACTGCGTACAAGCAATATCATGCAAATCTCGATTTCGCCGCAATTGTATCTTCTAGACAATTGAATTCGTACAGAATGCCGACATTTGGCGTATCCTCTACTCGATTTTTATCTCATTTAAAAATTATATGTATATATATCTCTCTTTGTATGCATGCGAGATTTAATTTCAATCTATTCAACGTTAACATTTAATGTTTAATGTAGCAAAGCGACAAATAAGCGTTAAATAAACACGCATTATGTGTACTATGTGTTTCAGAATAATTAAATTTTTACAATTTAATTTTAATCTATTCAACGTGTTAATATTTAATGTTGAATGTAACAAAGCGAGTCACGCACACTGCATGTGTACTTCAGAATAATAAAATTTTTACATGCACAGAACGGTTCTAAAATACAGACTCAAGACGTATTGTTTATTTACATACCCTCGAAACCATTTGTCGAGTTAAATAAAATCATGGAGCGTGGCGAAATTTGATAAACGTCAGGGCCAAGAGGTGGAATCAAATTTCATTTCGCCGCGACATTTTATATGCGCCGCCAACGCGAAGTCATAACGAAAGCACGAGGAGGAGCCGACTAACGAGAACGAATTTTATTTCACGTTCGTATCCTCCTAGAGATAAACTCATTTTACGAGCGGGACAAATAGAAAAATCCGTGCGACGCGCCGCATTGTTCTCCCGCAAAAGTATGTCGTATGATATAGGCGAAGTCGCTGTCGGAAGTTTATCGCGTCGCCGGAGATTTGTTGTCGAACAAACTGCAATTATCAAGTTACATGTATATATGTATCATTTAACTCTTAATGCAGGATGTTATCATTAATTAATTAATTATCCGGCATGTACAGGTGTCAAAAATTAAACGAAAAATATTTGATCAACGTATCATTATAATACGATGATTTGATTGCATTATATACTTCGAGACTATTGCACTTGTAATTCTTTATCAGATCATTCGTCGTGATCGTTTTCTTAAATTCTATTAATGTAAATTTTCTAAATGCAATTTTTATAAAATCAAGAATTCTGTCGAAAACCGTAATCACGAGTGTGTCCTTTCTACATTGTAGAATGCTAACATTGTAAACTGGCGTTGTAAACGAGAGCTGTTTTCTCCGACGGCAGCTGTCACGTGTAGCTTGTTGGCAAATGTCAGTTTCTGAGATAAACAAAAGGGAAATGACGCGGTTGCGTCGGACAGTTGCATGTGTCGTGCTTGCATCGATAATATTCCTTGTGGCTACGGAAACGTCGCCTGGCGAATAAAACTACTCCGGATTCACAAAACAGTCACCCCGATAAACAGACGTATATGAAAAGAGCAAAGCGGTCCTTCGCGAGAGATATATGCATTAACGGAATAAAATTAAAAGTCACTACTTTTAAGCTTTAAAGTCTTTTGGAAACTTTTGAAGCCAGTACTTTTCAATTGTAAAACGGATACACGATTCTTTACGGTTTCGCCAAAGATCGGAACTTCGTCGAGACCGCTTGATTATATGCTCGATTTGAAAGGAATATTCTCCCATAGATCAGCGGGTTGACTCGCACGGTTAGCCGGGCCCTCGAGAATTCCTCGCGGCTGCACCGATGGCGATTAACCGTCGGGCTAATGCCAAATGCCCGCACATAACGCCGGACGCGAGGATAATACCGGATGCAACCGTGCGGCGGAGCGGTCGATCGGACGGGCAGCCGTAAATAAACGGATAACGATAGCTCTCGTATCTCCGCGGCGCGAGCGTGAGCAGACGTTTCCGAATCGCGCGTTTACGCACAACGGATTGGACAGCTATGTAATTTCGAGGTGGAGGAGAAGCGGCCAAAGCGATATTGCGTCACACGGAACCATTGAGAATCATATGCGCGCCACGAGTAATTCGTGATGCATCATTTTGTATTATCGCACTGAACGAGATCTTAAGATCGTGTGTGATTATGAGAAAAATAAAATAATTCTCATAATAACAATTCTCTGTTAAAAATTGATAAAAGCGCGGAAAAGTAATTATGATGTGAATTCAAATTGAGAGTAAATCAAGAGAGAATTAATACCGAAATTCGATATAATTATTATAATTAATTTCATTAATATAATTGATAGGATGTTTGCTCTTCCATAGAGGTGATTTGCTATAACAGAATTGAGTTAATTATACTAAACTGATCTAAATTAATTGCACTTAATTCCCAAAAAATATTTACTTGCACATTGTAAAGTAAAACTAGGTCATTTTGTATGACTTCAAGATAGGTTCTCGATCGCGTGGGATGAAATTTAAATCTCTCCCTAAAAGTATGAACGGAAAGGGTCTTGTCACGCAAGGGCGCTACGTTGCAAAGGCTTTACGTGACGCGAGGCCTTTCTATTTTATCCTTTTACTTTCGAATCCGGTCGCTTAAGTAAGCGTGTTACTTTTGCGTATGCTCTCTCGCTGGCGCACCCATGCATCGCGCAAGCTATCGGAATCGAATTAATGTCCCTTTACGTTCGCGCAAGGACACTTCAGACTGGTAGGTAGAACCAATCCAAATTGTTACGCCGCGGCTCATTGTCAAAGGATCGTTTCGGGCCCTTGAGCAGGGCCCGCCGACGACGTTCTCTATATGCGATCACTGGAGCGGAAACGACGTCTCGCTAATATACGTTAACTTTCGGGAAACGTAATTGCCGATATTGCTCTACAAACTCTTCAGATGATTGATTAATTCCACATTTTCGATTAAAATCGCGCGATAGTTTCGATTAAAATCAATGAGATTGTATGAACATGTTACAACATACTGCAACATCTTCTGAGAAAAATTTTTATTTCTGTTATACATATATAATGTTATATAGCGATAAAAAAATCATCAAAAAGCATTAAAATCAAAATTACAGAATGATTTTCTGTCTGGTTATCTGCATAAATTTTTCCATATCATGTCTTTACTTCAATTTAATCTTAACTTTAATCAATTCGCATCGTTAGAAGTAAAATTTCACCTCCGTTTGATTTTACATTACATGAGAAACGATTACATATACTTCTATAAAAAATATGATAATTGCGAGTATGATTTTTATAATTGATTCTGAATCATTTTCTCAGAGATTAATTCCATCCGCCAGAATGGAGCAGTTTCTAGCAGTTTCGCGTAAAAATGACGTTTGCACGATTCCTATAGCACCTATTATCGGTATCGTCAGCAATATCGCTCACGTACTAGCGATCTTGTAACGGCGAAAGTATCAACTACGGTTATTTCCGGCTGTTTACTTCCCTGCCGTGTGGTCAACGCAAGCAATTACACTGTGCAAAGTTTAGCCCGAGTTGCTCCAATTTGCACTCAGCAACAGAAAGGAGGCTGTTATATGCAGAGTGGACAGCGAATGCCTATCCTATTCGAAACATTCGGTTTTTGAGTGCTTCCGTAATTTTCTCTTACGGATATAAATTAGAAAACCGAAAGCTCACGATCAAACTCTTCGGGAACTATAATTTGTTTTCCCCTGTCTTGTGATATTGATTATTTTAACTTTGTTAAGAGAAAATCGACTTTTTTCGAGCTGTAGAGAATCGATAACGTTGAGAAAAGAAATGAGTTATTAAACGTTTGACAATTCGCTAACTCATGGCAGTAAAAATTCAACGAAAGTCATTTATATAATATGCTATTTTTAATGTATATTTTATGTTGCAAAAATTTTGAAGTAAGAGAAAATTTCCTGCGCTATTTAGAATTTACATTCTCATATATTTTTCATCTCAATTTCCACACAAGTTTCAGAAACAAAAGAGAGTAATCAGATAATTATTTATGGCATACTATAACGCTTTACCACACGTTCGCGCACCGTTCATTATACCATGTTGTTCTGTAATACCGCTTAACGTTTATTAACGTTTAATAACGTTTACAGCTTGCGCCGATGTTATCTGATAGCCCTGCGCGATGTTCAACTAACTTTTTAATGGATAATGAACTTGTTATCGTATCCCCCATCCCACGGATATTTAAATTTGCTGGCTAATTACACGGACTTTATTTTTCGCTCAGTTATTACCGTGATTTCGGTATCGTAAATGGCGGTGTTTCCCATAGGGAGTTAATTCAGCCAATTTCGGGACGTAAACCTCTTTACACAGCTATTTTATAATACGAATCGGTATACGATAGATAAATATGTATATTACCAAGTGCACTGGAGCAAAAACAACGACAAAAATTCTGCTGCAACTGATGGTTAAGTAATATAAACAATTTTTTAATTAACCTACCAGTCTCTAAAATTAATTTAAACATCCTTAAAAATATATATATGTCAATATATGATAATGTATGTTGTTCTGTAAACAACACATAATAGTGAAACATATATATATATAATAAAAAAATATATAAAATTCTATAAAAATATATTAATTTAGATATCATACATATATATATTATATTAGAGAATGAGTTAATCCGCCAATGTTAATTTAAAACAGGAATCTTTATTGAAGTCGACGCAATTGGCAATTATCGTAACAATTATATCACGGTTATGTGTGATATATTTGTTACGATAATTGCCAATTGCGTCGACTTCAATAAAGATTCCTGTTTTATATATTATATATTTTTATAAAATCGTGTTTCGCTTGATCTCTTCGAAACTGACCGTAACTTCCTTTTTATTTCAAAAAGGGGGAAAGAGAGAGATATATATGTGCGTTACAAGTACTATTCTCCTTTAAAGATGGCCAAGAGACTTACAAAGATTGTTCTTGTTTGAAAACGATCGCATAAGGCGCCTGTTATTCGAATTCGTTCGAATGAAATTCCGGTCGCCTGCCCGAGCCTTTGTCCTGGAGCAGTCTCCTGTTGGCTTTCAGGAATTTATCAATATAATCGGATTCATTCTTCCTCTCGGTGTGATGGTTGGCAAAAGAATCATTACACCGGCTGTAGTATTTTGAAAAAAAAAAAAAACCGCGCGGTTACGTCAAGCAGCACCCAAAAAGTGCTTACCCGCGTAAATTCTCGATCTTCAATTATTGCACAAAGAAAGTATACGCAAGATGTCCCGCGATCACCAGCTTTTTTTTCTAACGACGGAGACTAAACCTCACGAAAATTTCCAAATTTCCAATTAACGTAAAAAACGAGGCAAAAAAGGACCGGATATCGTTTTTTATGAGCTCGTTGAAATATAACGCGCGTGGCACGATTGATTCACATTCGCTGCCATCGAAATAAACCAATAATTTTTTTATGCTACTATTTTTTTTTTATACGGTCTTGTGCGTAGCGTTGCTCGCAATACATATATGTATATCTGGTTGCAGCGAGAACATTATTCGTATCGTGACGCAGCCACGTTTCGCGAATATGCGAGTCACCACCATATTATCGACCATCATTCGACCTGGTACTTACAGTGCACTCTCAGCTTCCATCGGTCCTCGATACCGGCTTCCGGCAGCTTCGGATTCTCGGCACGACACACCAGGAACTTCCCCTCGTCCTCCACCGTCGGCGTGAATTGCAGACTCACGCCGTCCTGCAATTGCGAATAGCAGTCATTCGTCTTCGTTGCCTCGCTCAGGATACTGATTTATCAGAAGTTCCTACGAAGCTCGCTTCGCGCCTTTTAAGCGGATCGACACAGTCAAAATTTTCAATAATTCTTTCTTCAATCATTTTTCGCTAGGTATTGATTAATTATTATTAATATTGAAGAATTTTTGACATATATCTGTGTTAAATGTGCAAAATGTGAGAAAATATAAAATCATAGATTAAATTAGAGATAATAGATAAATAAATAATTCACACTCTAGCGACTAATCGCATTTAACGCGTCATTAAAATAAATATAATTAAATTTGAAATTTATAATACCGAATATTTTATATCACTGCAACTTCTCATTACTCTATCACACTGATTGCCTGCTTCGCAGTATAAATATAATCGTCGTTTTTTGCCTGTAGTATCTCATTATGGAGATTACAATCAGGACAAATCGTAACGCAAGAAGTACGGAGAATAAACGATTTCATAACATTCCCGTGCCGTTTTTCAATTTTTTTTTACTCTCCCGTCTCTCTCTCTCTCTCTCTCTCTCTCTCTCTCTCTCTCTCTCTCTCTCTCTCTGTGACGGAAAAATTGCGGTCGCGCTGCATTTTTTGTTTTATCGTCTCACATAACTAGCAGCTCGCGCTGTTTACGAGACTTTAAACATGGCGCCGAACAGCCCAGCAAAGCGTACGTTTTATCGTAACAGCGAGACCGTACATTTATCAAATGCGAACAATGGACGCGTGAAATGTTAAAATAAATACGTGCGTTTTCGTTTCCAGAAATGTGACCGTATTTGTTCTCGCGCGCGTGGTCGCGCTCGCGAAAACCCGGAGTCGAGAAATTACGGGATATAATACCGCTTTAGTATTATTATTTTCAAAGCTTTTTTATTTACAAAGTTATATTCGGGGTCACCGCGTGCATCAGCGATCTTTCCTTTTTTCTTTACAGCTCGATTTCCTCGAATTTTATGACGATCCTTTTATCGTTTGTATACGTGGCTTACTTATCCGGGAACGCCCTTTTTCGAGAGCTCGTGAAATCGATAGCAGGGGCCGTCGCTGATTAGAATATCGTCGGAAGATGCAGGGAAATAAGCGCGATTCACGGCGACAGGGACGCGCGACACGACGATTTCTCGCCGCGACAAAATTGATTTAATGCAAATTGCGAGACTGCACAGAATTTCGGTGACTAAACGCGACTGTTCCAGGTATTAATTCCGTCCCGTAAAATTTCCATGACAATCGAATCGTTGCCACGAGGGAGTTCGTGTAATGCTTCCTTATTTCGCACGGATTTTTGCTCCCGAGGAAAGAGAGCCGAGGTCGCGAATACCCGATTTTTCCCATCGAGAAAAATCGACTACGTCATCGCATTAATGACGCTCCATCGGTCCTGCTTCCCCGATGAAATTTTCACTCTCATCGTGAAGGAAAAAAAATTACGCCCTTTCACAACCCATTTTATTTCTCAATTTACACGTCACAATGTTAAATCGAATTTTTTACAAGCTGTGCAAATATTATTTATTAACGATATTATTATTAAAGCGCGTCGTATCCTCGATATATTACTGTCGATATCACGTATCATTATACGAAAGAAATTTCGTAATTAATCATATATGCAACGTATATTAATCTTCCGAAAATTATATTATATGCAATTCTGTAAATTAGAATGCATTAAATTATATATTTAAATATTAGACTACATACTGTTGTGCATTAATTTAAACGGTACTCCGAATTGTAAAACCAACGGAAAAATAACAAAAACGAATAAAAACAATATGTCCCGTGATGGAAATTATTTACTTGTAAGTTTTTAATACCGCAAAGTTTTATATGACAGCTACTGCGTGTAGTGGAAAATTTTCTTACGTACTATTTCTATTCTTAAAAAAAAAAAAAACTTTTATTAAAACTTCAATAAAAAATTTTTTAATACGGCCGTTTTATATACGAAACCAATCCGTTTAAAAATCCTTCAATACACCGAGCGAAATGAGTATTGCTGTATCTAATTGCTATCTCATCGAGGGAAAAGAATGACAAGAATGCGAGTCGCGGAATATCTCTCCGCGCTCTCTTTGAAATGTCGCATTTCAATTTCAAATATCGTATCGATGTACGCTCGACGGAAACGCAAACGGCCAGCTTGAACGAAAAACGAGATATGTGTCGCAGTATCCCGAGGAACGCGCTCTCGAGAACGCGCTTCTTCACGGAATTTATGACGACACAGCCCAAAATTTCGGTACCGTTACTCATGCAGATTCGCGGACAGAAAATATGCGCGGATGCAGGCCATGTGTGTGGTTTCGTGCGAGTGTGCATATGGGCGTGCGTGCATCCACCTTTTCTCGTCGCACCGCCCTGCACATCAAATTCCAACCCTCCTGGTATTTTTCGTTTTCCTACATTCTTTTCTTGTCTTTCCCTTCGCTTTTTCACCTACTTTTCCTACGTTGATATTACACTTTCTGTTTTCCGCGCGAGTTGTTAGAAAACAATACAAAGAACGAAAACGAGGATGAAAAAAAAAGACAGCAAGACTCGGCGAGCTCTGGGAAAAAATTAAAATCAAATCCCTGACGGGTAGGTGCTTGGCTAGCTGGTCTCGGTCGTGTGCCGGCCACACGTTCCCGGAATTCAAAAAAACTTCGACCGTAGTTTACCGGCGAAAATTCCGACAATGTCTTAGCCGGCAGTGCGGAATTTTCGAAATTCCGGTTCGCATGGTCGGATTACGCTGCTGCGTGTCCCATGCAACCCGTATAAGATTATGCGTTTAATTAGGAGCGACTTGCAAGTTGGCCAACAACTATATGGATAACAGCGAAATATAATGTTTACAAATAGATAAAAATGATTTTAAAAATCAGTAAGTTATTAAGACGAGAATAAAATTATATTTTCTAAGCATCAAATCAGTCCGTAAGTATTTTTGACGAATTTTGAGATCAAATAAAAATCAAATATAGTTCATTTCTTAATTAATAATATGCACATTCCTTCATTATTAATTTTGTTTCTAACAGTTTTTTTTACTCTGTCAGAAAAAATTAATAACATCGAATGTGTCTGTATGAATTTACACAAATACGTCTGAATTTATATGGACTGATTCATTAATTCTATTCAAATCGACTTTCTTTATGCATGAGAGAATAAACTAAAATGTTGAGTATCCCGTCCATTTGCAGAACGTAATTGTTCGTTATGTTGTAGGTAAGACGCAATTTGCGTAGCGCATTCCATCCCTTTGTGCAACGCCACTGTTACGATCCCCGTGAAAGGCCGCGGGATTAACTTCTTCTTACCTTCGTGATGGAGACACAGATGGGAGGAAGGGCCATAGAGATAGAGAGACCCTTCCGTCTTTCCATGTATGTACATATACACACGTCGCAAATGTGTACACACACCGACGTTTGTGTATAGACAAAACCACAGCACGGAAACTCGCCTGTGTCTTCAGTTACCCGGTATATATTCGCCCCCGAGCAAGAAAGGTTTCCACAAGGCTTTGGCCTCGCACATGTTAAATACATTTGTGCGGTATCACGCGGTTAACGATGTTTCCGTCATGGAGTCATCCGCTATAGTTAGCCGACTTAAAAAGCGAACGAAATTCCATTGTAGACCGCCGGCTCTCCATAATATAAATAAAATTACCATCTACTATCGACCCCGAAAAAAAAATTTGAAAAATTTATCGCTATTAAGGTTATAACGAAATGCTTTAATTGAAAGCCCTAATAGGATTACGGCAGAATTCAAATAATACGACGCGAATACGAGTATCTCTCATGGCGTTTCGGAAACGTCGCATCGCCGAAATTTTTTAAAGACTATTTCTATCACGTGTTTTTCTTGTGAGAGAAGATAAATGCCAGGGAGGCGCGATTATATTTTCGTATTTCCTATCTTAATATAAAGGAATGCGCGTCTTATTCGTAAGATGAATATTTGTCAGCTCGTTCCATTCGCCTTCCGAGAGAGGCGAAATAAATCCGCGTCGTTTCTTCACGTTGCGCTCTTTATTCTCCGTCTCCATCTGCCGCGTTAAAAGCTCGACGTAGGAGAGAGCACATGTGCGCATCAACGAGTCACGCTCGCCCCTTCTGGCCGACGCAATAGCAGTAATACTACTTGGACCGGATCAGACTTGCGACGAGATAGATAGCTGCTGGCATCGAAAGCCTTTCAGGTTATTGCTGTCACGAGCAGCCGCAAACGTTGAAGTACGTAAATGCGGCTTAGTGTCACCATGGTGGACTCGATAAAATTTAGTAGCCGGTGTTGCCACTAGAGAAGTCCACCGCCTCGGGGGTGGAATTTGTAAGACGTGGTGAGATTACAATGAGAGCTCCGATTCTTTCGCTTTCATATTGCTCCTATTTACTGCCTGGCGATCGAATTGTTGGTATAAAATTGTCGAAAGATCAAACGAATCCGTCAAACAAGTATTTTCGAAATCTCTTTGAATCTAAAAAAAAAAAAATAAAAAAGAAAAGCCCAGTTTTCTTCATATAAATGCCATTTGATTCAAGCTGCTATCACTTAACATTACTCGTTTCCACAATGTCGTTCAAGTATTCGCAATTAGATATGACTGCCGGAAACTTTTAGCAGAAAGCTCGCGTAATAAATTTTACTGCGCGCAAATTGCGCGACGACCGCTTTCATTACATGTGCTTTCTCGTCAAATAAGCTCCGCGGGGAATGAGCTTTTAATTGTAAAGCGCAGCAACGGATATCTCGTTGTTCGCGAGCGATTTTTAATATATCAAAAAGCGTTGAGTTTCCAAGAGAGATGAGGTTTTTAATTTGTTTCTGTAAACGTGCGCGTGTAAACGTGCGCGGTTATTATTTTATTCCTGCAATATCTCGCCGTGCCTCTCGTTATGTTATCTTTATTGCATTTGGACAATTTTTCGGACTCGCTCGCGTATCACATGGCGCGATATATGCTGCACTATTACGATAATTATATTTCTGATAAATTCCTCTCGCTCTTTGCGCGACGACTCATGATCAAATTCCACACATAATAACGCAGTAATTGAAATTATTTATGTGGCCGATTAATTCCTCATGATTGTCATGTTCGTTGCCGCGTAAAATTGCGCGGCGAGGACAAAGGCATTTGCGCTTCTTGCGAATAAATGAGGAACATATCGATTCATCGAATTTACCAAGCTACGTGGAGTGTATTAGAAATCAAATAAACGCAAATTAATGGAAAAATGTGACCAGTATGTGGCGATCTTGTATTTAGTCGAGTTGAACTGAAAAATGACCAAAAAACGCCATAATGGTCATATTTTTCGGTGATACTTTGATCATTCTAATAAATACATAGGTACATACGTACACGCGTACAATACATCGATTACTTTTATATGTCTATTATATCGTTAATAGTCGGAGTAAAAAAAAATAGGGGAAAAAAGGATTTTTTTCACAAAAAAATTTTTGACCGAAAAAATGCGACAAAAATTGCAAGGAATATTGAATTTTGCATTTTTTTGTCAAGTCAAATAACGAGACTGACGACATTCCGAAAGCAGCTGTGAAATGCCAACAATGAGAAATTTCCGGCCGGTCGAAAAATAATAATTCACCACGTGCCGCGCGCGCGTAAATGGAACTTTCGTTTCGTGACGCATATTTCTCGTCGGGCGAGATATCGTGCGGCATATTTCCACTGGCGAGCGACGCGGCTCGTGATAAAACTGTGAGTCTAATAACTCGTAGTGATAAAATCCGTCGACTAAATAATGCGCGAAACTACGACAAATTAGTACTCGAGACGCCCATTTGCCGTGAATTATTACAGAGGAACTACGGTTCTGTCCGAAATTGAATCCGAATCAAAATAGTTTATTGCCATCAACCGATATTTTCATGTGCTAGAAAGGGTGAAAAAAAATTTTAAGGACATATAAAATATCCGTTTTTTCGGAATCATTGCTGTTTTGCTATAAAAATTATTTGAACGAATTTCACGCGCCGATTAGAAATCATTCATTTCGACATAACGATTGTTTGAGACGATTTCATGAAATAATTTCGGAATCGAATGTTATTTTGCACAGCTCTGCTTCAACTTTCCCTAAAGAAGATATAATGTTCATCGAAATGTTCACATTTTGCGTTGATAAACTTTGAAGATTATTTCAAAGCAAAGTTTCATTAATTCTAAAAATTTTATAATTGTTTAGAACGATCAAATAAATTTAAAAATTTTTAATTCTTTAAGTTTCCTATATATATATATATATATATATATATATATTGTACAATAAATATATTTGCATACCTCGTTCAATAAATACTTATAATAATTTTTTAATATTTTTGAAATCTGCACAGATATGTATGTTCTTTTATAGATATTTCTTTTGATATTGTTTTGACCTTTTCAACCGAAAACCAACTTCAATAAGCGAACTTCTACACGACAGGAGTATCGATGGATGAAAACATTTATAATTTCTAATTTCCTGGACAGCTAAATAAAAACAGTATGTCCGAAATACCCCAACTGGAATGAAAGAGTAAGTCCGAGACGGATTATACGGAACATCCCGTGTTTTTCTCACGACGCGTTCGTACTCAACGTCCCGTAAAAATAATATGGCTGAGGGATCGTCACGTTTTGCGTGCTGTCCACGCCGTTGGATACTTCTCCTTAATCCAGTAGTACAGCTCGAGCAAGCGAAAAGACGGTCTTATGGTCCAGTGATGTTTCAACCGCGCGTGCGGATAAAAAAGATGAAAAGAGCACTAACGTTTACGTAAATGCATTTGCTCGGTTGAGGCTTTCATGTAACGAAATGTATATGCCGAAATTTACTTTAACGCTTCTTTTTACCTTGTAAGATGTAATCTACAAACGCGATTACATAAGTCGTTTGCAGCTGCATCAATGTTAGACTGAGTTCCTCCCCTGGCTTACATTCGTTAAAAATTAACGACTGATAACGACCTCTATGTTAAGTAACTTTCTCAGCTATTTCTCCTCTTCAATACTTTAAATAATCTTTGAAATTGAGAAGTGTGTTCTTTAGACCGTTTTCCAGAGGAGTTCAATGAAATTTTAATTTACGGACCAATTGCCATAGATATTTTATTTTGAGAGATGAAAAATTATGACGCATTAAATGTTCATCAAAGAAGTTGGCAAATAAGGAAGATGAAAAAAGATCTGACTTTTAGACTCTCAATTTTTAGATCTTTCATAAATTTTTTATGACGTAGCTGCAAGGGGTCTTTGTCTACCTGATAACGTATTTAACAGATGTGTGGCACGTTTATCCTCGAGCGGGTTAATTTACATAGGAGTCGAGTGCATGCTTGTAGGCGCGAGAAGCGTTTTAAGGTCAATTTATATTCGCTGGTAGCATAACTGACGCGATAAGATAATACCTTTCCCGTGAAAAGGTATTATCCGCTGTCGTGTATTCTATATGCATATAAGACGAAAAGTTTTAAGAAAAAAAATTTCTGGTAATAATCTATTATTTGAAAAATAAATATTTTTAACGTCTTCCCCTTTCGCTTCAATTCTAATAGCAATTATTAATATAAATATGTGTTGTGTGAATATCAATATCTACCAAATAAAGAGTACAAATATATCCAATATCAATTTTATGATTTAAGTTTATTTCTATTGTACTCGAGATTTCTCTTCTCGATTATCATGAGCGATAGATATAAGTACAGTGGATCACATAAAGGTTGCAACACTTAATTTTTGGACGGGTGATTTGTTTTGGCAGTGGTTCGTAGTCTCGAAATATTTGTGCATTTCAAAACCTATCCAAAAATTAAGTGTTACAACCTTTATGTGACCCACCTTACAAGTAATAACCGATACTTGTGTTCGATATTCGATTTGTATTACATGCATTTCGAATAAATAAGACTGTCACATAAAAATAATAAAATTCTACGGATTGACAGCGAATGCTGTAATGTCGATGTGCAAATATAAATCGATTTTTATTCGCATACTTTTATGTGGACTTCCTGCCTTTTCTTGAACTCTCGTGTGCGTCACGACGCTGCATCGAAGTGTCAGTTATTAATTATTATCGTCGTACTATCGCTATTACTCTCGTCGCCACCATCTCTCTCGCAGATAGCCAAACACGCGCGAGGGTGACTGCCCGCAAGGGCTCTTTCCCTAGACTAATGGATTCCACGAATTAGGCATTGCCATCCGAACCATCGCCGTCGCCGTCGCCATCAAGACGACGCGACGTCGGTGATGCTTTAACCCAAAGACCGGCGATGTCTGATTAAACACGGAGCAATTCCCTTAAAACGGCGCGCTAGTGCCGGGCTATCAACTCCGAAAAGAGGGAGAGAAAGGAGGAAGGAGAAGAGAGTGAGAGAGAAAGAGAGAGAGAAAGGGAGCCGATCCGTGTTTATCCATTTTATTCGGATCGATCCAGCATCCCCCATGAGAACCGTTTGGTCGCACAAGAGTGCCTCGATTAATGGAATATCCTCTTTGTACGCTTTTCCAATAATCGATTAACGAGTAAAGAATTTCATGTTTCCTTTCTGTAACGCGTCGATCTATAACAGCCTCTAACCCTCTAACAAGGCAAGTTCGCGCTTGGCGATATTTTAATGAGATCCACGAGTCAAATTAAAGTAAGCTTATGAGAAAGTTTCATATTTGAATAATACGCAGCGTATCCTTTTCCTTGAGTTTGTTTTCCAGAGCATTTTCGATCATAAAGGCTCGCGACAGTGACTCCTAAAATTATCCAAATTTCATGTATAGGTATATATTTGAAATTGATGCGACGATATTGGCAACATTCAAATCGCGTATCTAATCATAATTAAACCCACGGGGGAAGAGAAACGCGACGTGGGCAAATATTTCTGTAGGCGATCCGTGATCCCCATTCGCCATCATTAATTACCCAAAACACACGATTGTCCCGACCAGTGATCGAACGCGTGTTGACAAACATGTTTAGCAAACGCACACGCAATGCCATTGCAATTCATGCGGGCCGATTTTCGAGGCTACACTTCCTCGAGCATCATTATACATATACATTCGTCGGCGACGATTATTGATGACACCGATGCCGATCAATCCAACGCTCCCAGATGGCTCGCGATCGCAATTACACGGACGCGCCGATAAATTATTATCAAGCTGTCTGTCACCCCCATGAAACTATTAATTCAGTCGCGCCGATAAATTATCACGGCCGTCCGCTCGTGCGTCTCTCCGCACATACGCATTCCCCCCTCCCCTTCCTTCTTTTTTTATGTACATATTTTCTTTCTGCAATATTCGCGGCGTTATTTAACGACCGGCCGTTTAATGAAAATTTTCCCGGTTGGAACGGGGCATTCATCGCGCCGACAAGATTCTGACATGACTGATGATTTATTTGTTTCGACAACACGGTCGTGGCTTTTCGATGCAATCACCCGGCAAAATGTCAAAATGTTTCGATAGATACTACGGACGTTCGCGATATCCTGCTTTGGATACAGAGTATCTTCCGTATCGATAGTTTTACCGTATCACCGAAATTTTAAAAGATGAAAAGTCGTGGTGGAATAATTCTGAAATCGTCTGTGCATTTCTGCAACGCATGTCAATTATTCTATTGATTTCTGTTATTAATTTGTTGTGTGCGGTACAAACTTTTTCTTTATTCATTACAAATCAACAGTGATATTATAAAATTACAGAACAATGCCGATAGCCATTTGATATTGAATGAGAGAAAACATGTCCGTGAAATTGATGTATACCTAAGTAGATATATGTAGTATAATGTTTTTATCATGTGCAGCTTTTGTTATTGAGTTTAATTTTCCAAACAATTTCAATTAATTTCCACATTGTTTTGAAACAACATCTCAACAAAAGGTAACTAAGTTACTAAATATTACAACAATCAGTAAAAATTTTCCGCGTGATGCTCTTTTAATGGAAATAATTTAAAAGCGTACGGTTATCTAATTAATGCTACAATTGTACACGTAGTCGCTTTGTCTCGAATCCGCTCTCAGAGCTAAAACAGACTCGATTCTGTTATGCGAATGCCCACGTTCGTAGGTTCTCGTGCTGATTTCATTAAAGTAAGACCGGGTCGACTCTTTTTTTTTTTTTACAAGAGATTTGTACACCGGCTATTCTGCATTGGAATAACATTCTCGTTTTAATTAAAGTAGTTTGAATGGACAGAACGTGCTATAGATATGCTGCATTATCCTCTAATTATAAGTACCTATTAAAAGCCAAGAGATACTATTTTAGTATTAAAACATTAAGTCGATTCTTTTAGATTCGATTTTAACTTAAAGGTCAAATTTTAAATAAAATTTTATATAAATTTTATAATATATATAGATTTTAGTGATCAAAAAAGATATTTAATTCGGGAATTTAAAAGGAGCTTTTTCCGTTTACAATAGACAAATTTTCAGCGGAAAATCAACTCCGAATTCATAAAATAGTGATAGCTGCAGATTTGCAGAATAAGTGTGGAGTATTCTGTATACGTTTTATCACTCTCTGAAGACTGCTAGAAGTCTTTGTAAAAGAACCCTCGGTTCATCGTCCTCTTCGTAAATATACTCTTCGTCTTTCTGTCGACATAATCGAGAGGAAAATAAGTTTTCCCGTACACGGCTCGTGTATGGGGAATCCTTCTTAGGGTGAGATAGAAGGCTCTCACGAGTACCTCGTAATAAAGATGTTTCTTATATTTTCAGCATATGACTTTGTCCTATATTATCCCGGAGAGATAGAGAAAAAGAGAAAGATGGAAGGGGGAGAGAGAGAGAGGGGGGGAGAGATGTTCTCTAAAAAAAGAATCTCGTTGTTTACAACTCGCTATGTCTCTACATTAAAACAAACATTATCTCTCCTAGATCGGCAACCGTAAAAAAAAAACGCGTATCTTGTTAGATATAATTAAGTTACCAATTACAAGTCGAGAGAGGTAAAGCTATCGCTTATCGATTCTATCTCAAAAATACGCAAGTCCAATTCATCCGCCAAATCGCAAAGAATATCTGCGTGAAATTATTTCGCTGTAGCATATCTCCCGCGGGAAGAGGATCAAAGACGTTAGGACTTTACCTGTCCCGACGATGAGGGGGAAGACGAGCTGGATTTATAAGATGGCAGCCGATTTCTTTCGAGCCCCGGTTTGGCCGACATACGAGAGACTTTCTCCGCGATTATCCGCCTCTCTGTTTCATCCCCCGAGGATTTTGCCGACTGTTATCCCGATATCCGGGGCGATCTCCTTTAAGGGACGCTTTAAGGAACGAGCTTGGCAACGAGTCCGAGATGGATGTTACAGAGGAATGTTCGAACGCGCACGTTCTTTGAACCGTCTTGCACAAAGATCCCCTGCCGTAAAAATTATTATCAAAATTCCGATGTGCCACGTACAGAATTCAACGCATTATACTTCAAACGTGCACAGGTATCGAATGATTCGGTGTTTGTGAACGAAAAAAGTGTAAAGAATCAAGGATTGGAAAAATCATTAAAGGCGAGTCATATGGTGCCAACGTGTAATTAGACAAACGGTCTTCTCGTAGTACGCTTTCGTGCTTAATCTCTATTTGTAATAGGCACTTTTAGCGCTTTTTCATGCGTGAAATCCTTCGACGCGCATGGACGAACGTACGTCTTTCAGAAGAAATTGAACCTAAAATTAGTACGAGATCGTGCGAGTGGAATCACGACTGAATGGAATTGCGTTAGCCGTGTTTTAACTGTTCAGAGAGCCATCGAGAATCTGACAGAGTTTACTTCAATTTCGAAAAAGAAAAGAAGGAAATATTTTAAATCTATTCTATTTCTATATGTATTTAGTATATATGTATATGTATCACATTTCAATATTAATCTATATGTATTTAGTATATATGTATCACATTTCAATATTAATCTATATGTATTTAGTATATATGTATATGTATCACATTTCAATATTAATCAAAATAGATTAAAATTGAACAAGCATTTCGATAATATAAATATCATACTGAATAATATATTTCGATAATAACATAAAGGGGATGCAAATAAAATATGTATTTCATATATAATGTAGGCTTCTGTCCGCGATCAATCCATTGACCGCTTCGGATTAAATTCTCTCTCAAAGGGAAGCAAATCGGTATAGATTTTTACTCCGATCTCCCAAGAGTGGTTTGAAGTTATGCCAGCCGACGCGAAAAACGATCTCCACGATAATACGTAAGACAGAACACGTCGAGAATTACGATCCCTGTCGCTGGCACGCTACCACGCCTGCCGCATCGTCGAGTAGGTATTTTTTTCAGAGCCATTTCTCTTTATGTGGAAATTTTTCTCCGCGTCGCTGTCCAACGCATTTCTCACGATTCTCGATTCTGCCTTAACCGTGCAAACGCGTGACAATATAAAATCAATAATGGGATTTGAGATGACACCGATCGACTTCATCCGATCAGAGAAACTTTCAGCTCTTTAAAGCGGAGTCTACAATGAGAATTTAAGACGTAAAATTTAAGTTTTAAGCATTAAGCCGTAAGAAATTTACAAATCACAGTCGAATGTGAGAAGAATACTCGACTGTAATTGGTCAATTTCTTATGGCTTTAAGGTTTAAAGCTTAAATTTTGCGCCTTAAATTCTCATTGTAGACTCCGTTTTACGCGGAAATAATTTAGAACATTACCGAAGTATAAAAAATTCTTTTTGTTTTTTCCTCGGATGGTTTGTTCCAACACGAGGCATTAAAAATCTGTGCGTCACAATTTCGCAATCGAGCGGTGCTGTTACCAAGCTCATAATGTCAAAGCCGGGACATAACGAGGAGAAGGGAGAAAAATATCCCGGAAATAATCACCACTGTGCGAGGTAATATCCAGCGGAAGGACTTATCGCAATTATCAGACGGACAGTTCCCATGATCCAATTAATTATCGGATGGTCCGAGATATTATCGCGTCGCGGTGGAAACCGTTCCCGGTGAACATCATGTTGTTCCTTAACAGTTTGAAATTCGCTGTGGTTTTCGCAAGCAAAACTTTCGAATTCAATTTGCGACGTAAAAACTTACGACGCGTATCCCCGCTCGCTAAGTAGCTTACGAGGTCTTTTATTAATGGAAATCGATTATTTCCCGTTGTCGCTCGCGTTATTATTACAAGACTGGAGTGCGAATAAGTGCTAACGAAACTGTCGATCGCCCGATTTCGTGCGGTTATTTTGTC
Source organism: Leptothorax acervorum (assembly GCA_035220615.1). Lineage (NCBI taxonomy): Eukaryota > Metazoa > Arthropoda > Insecta > Hymenoptera > Formicidae > Leptothorax > Leptothorax acervorum. The sequence continues at coordinate 1,142,905 of JASTWQ010000026.1, read as the reverse complement.
TCAATGTGTTATCACAATACTTAATGTCGTGGCCAATAATATTATTCTATTCTAAAAATCACGTCACTTATCTTGATATTTATTAAATACAATTTTTTCCTTCAATGTTCATTACATCGTCAATTCGGATATCATTTAAAAAAGTTACAAATTTAGTTATTTGCACGTTTGTAAATGTGAATTTGAGATGCAAATATATAATAATAACGATTATAGGTATATTACAGCATCCTTCAAACCATTATAGAAAACAAGTCGTAAGATTATTTCAATTACCACGCACAGAGTCTACGAGAAAAAGTTTTGATTGAAGCAAACGCTGTTATAGAACTTTTAATTACAAATCCCCGGGAAAGCTTTCACAAACGATCGGCTGAGAATCGCTGACGTAGATGATACAAGATGTAGCCTCGAGGTGCAATTCCAAATTATCGCGGGGTGGATAAATATATAGCGAATAAGGGGCGTGTCCAATCTCCCCTCAGTTAATCGTCCCGAAGAAACATCCTCGTCGGGATCTCCATTCCATCGTTTCCACCGGAAACCCATTTATGTAGACATCGTCTTTTCGCTCGAGGAAGGGAGAAATAGCGAATTTTGTCAGTATAATGGCGCGTATGGCCTAATCTTTCCGGTAGTGTCGTATAAAAGTCGATTGAGCTTTTTGTCATTGGGCTCGTTATACGCTCCTGATCTTACGAGCTTGCCGGCTGATCCACCTTCGAGCAAAGAGCCGCAATGACCTCGTTTCTTCCTACATTCTCACGCGAGATCGCTCTGACGATGTTGGAAAATCGCCGTTAGTGTTCCTTGCGACAAAGCAAACGACTTAGAGAAATACGGGTCCGGCTTATTCTTTTCTTACGTCATGTCACTTCGTAATGCGGATAAAATAATTACGACGACATACGAAATAATACAAGCGCAGGAAATAGCGAGAATAAACAATTAATTCCTAATTTATAATGTCATAATTACGTGACAAATCGCTTTTCATGCTTGCAGTTATAAAATAATTTGTTCTCTACTCTATAGCTATTGTATATGTATTTTCAGTGCCGTGCGAATGTAGCATTTGAGGTATACGCCCATTGTTCCGATATTATAATAAATGAAGACGAAACGCCTATATAATACATCATAACGCTTTTAATTTAAATATAAAGTTAACAACTTCTCCTTTTCATCTGAATGTCTTAATTAGCAAAGAAGTTGCCAAAGACGTTGCAGATGTCTAAGACTCTAAGGTAGAAAAAATGAAAAAAGAAAACACAAGAGAACTGAATGCAAGAATAGTAAATAGACGGGCTATCCATCGGAAGCAGAAATTGCGCGAGATAAAGGTGAATTTATTTCCACGAGTTCCCATTTACGTCGCGGGCGAAGGGTTCCCAGCAGTAAGTATTTCGTGTATCGAGACACTGTCATTTTTATTTTCGCTCAGCCGCGGGCGGAGAGGAGCGCGCGACGGGGATCGATTTGCCGGAAGCGCTTCTCTGTCGTTTGCGACGGAGAGACCGCGCAACGCGGCATCGTCTTCCGTCGACGTCATTATTTCCGGCGTTATTTCGAAGCCGCCCCTCCTATTATTCCATTTAATCGCGGGAGAGACGGATTTTTCGCGCCACGTCGATTTTGCAGGCGCCACGAACGAGCTCTCGCGTGATTGATATTGTGAAGGGATGTGTGTTATCGCAATCGAAAGAGAGAAAGAGAGTGAGAGAGATTCTGCGATTTCCGATCCCTTCGTGCACGGCGCGGCGGCTGCGGTGGCGATGGCGGCGAATCGAAGATTTCAATTTCGAGACGTTGATAGAATGAATCGCAGCGCGACAGTTATATAAAGTAATACGAAGGACGTGGACTGAAATAGCACTCGCGAAAATTAAGATTTTGATTGGAATCCGAGTCGTACGAAATAAAATAATAATAGCCTCCAAGTAAATTAACAATATACTCTGAAATAACAGCCTTTTTTTTTATTGGAAAAAAATAGTGATAGCAATCTTTGTTCGCTTCGCTCGTTCTTTCATCACGGAAGCCCCCTGTGTGTTTAAAGTAACATGTTGATAAAACGAATCGCGTGCGTTCGTTATATAAAGTAATATAGAAAACAAAATATAAAATAGTTGTAACAAAAATACGCATTTCAATCAAGATCTACGGTGCAAGATAATAGTGCTCCCGATTGAATCAACAATGCTTTAAAATAACGCTTTCATCGCCCGCGATAATTCGTTCGCTGCGCCGCTGCGAAAATATTTGTGTTTAAATGAAGTGGTTCGTTTCATTAGAGTAACCAGGTTAGTCTACGTAATAAAGCAGAGTGGATTTGTGTAATCGAGAGAACGTTTCTCGTATCTCGAAACAGCGGTTAAGTAGAGGAGATGTAATTAAGCGCGAAGCGCGGCAGCTTGCCTCGTTCGAGCGCGGCACGTTTTTGCCTCGCGCAAACGCAAGGAGGAAGAGTGAACTTGGCATCACTCACGTTTTTCTTCTGTCCCTTCAGCTGCTTCGAGGATTTCCACCAGGTCAGAACTGCCGGCGGCCTCGATCCGGTGCTTTGACACTTCACGTCGTATGTCTTCCCTGCCGATAGGATCTGGTCCTTCCCCAAAATCTCCACCTTGAGCGGCCTCACTGCAAGAACTCGTTTTTTATGAATTTACTCGATACCGCCGAAACAAACATTAAAAATATGGCGAAAAAAATAAAACTACTCATCAGAAAACAGCTCGTAAAACATGCAGTTTTACTTTCTCATACGTAATCCATTATCATTGTAGAGTTTTGAACAAAGACTTAGATACATATTAAAGATTGTAGCGAATAGAAGATTAAATTTTTGTTTAAATCAATCTTGCCAAAAAATCTATAGCCAAAAAAATTAGTTACGTGTAATTTTAAACTTTGAAAATCAGATTCTTATTTTCTTATTTGCCTGTTCAAATTTATGAGTGACGTTAATTGTACGATCTCTCTCTTTCTCTCTCTCTCTTTCTTTCTCAATAATGTGTTTTTATTTACTTTGGTTTATACTTTATACTATTGAAATAAATAGAGCCTGTGTACAGACTTTCTCTCTACCTGTATCAATAATCCAATTTGATAGAAAATAATTTACTGTGCGCAACAAGAAAGGCATTTCAATGGCAATCACGTACAGGTCATAAGCGCGACTCCGCATGGACGCTCGCTTTTCTGATTTCCACTCCGCCTCGGTTTCCACTTTCGTCTCTCTCTCTCTAGGATACGGCGTTTTTTTGCAACGTGCGGTAGCGCATAACGAAGGACGCGGTCCGGCGAACGCAAGAGAAAAAAAGGAAGAAACGGAACGCGGAGAACGCGCGAAAGAAACGCCGAGATAATTAGAATTCAGTTCGCTCGCGAATTTCATGCCGGGCTCCTTTTCTGTCCGACATTCTCCGCGGAAGTTCCCGACTAATATGAAAAAAAAAAATGCAGATCGATGTCGACGACGAAAGAGAGGGGAAGGAGGACAGATCGAGAAAAAAATGGAGCGAGATGGAAGACGAACGGAGGTGAAAGGGATCGGGATGAGAGAATGGTCCGTATAATTGGTGCTCGTCATGAAAAGCTGCCGAAAACAAAGGCGGCCGAGAGAGAACTGCCGGGCGCGAAACTCCCGATGAAGTTGAGATTTCATTTGCAAATCAAAATTCATGTCGTCAGGTGCGAAAACGGGAAGAATTCGACGAGGCTTTTAGTACCTTTCCCTATGACGAGCGAAGACGTCTTCCTTTCATCGCTTTACTTTCTTCTACATACATCCTACTGCTCTCCAACTTAGTCGTCTTTTCAAGTTAACTGTGTTAACTTGAGAAGCTAACTTTGTGATCTCAAAGAAGTGTTCGTGCGGACACCTAAGATATTCTAAATTATTAATATAAATAGCACCTAGTTTAAAAAAAGTCTTTAATTTATAGTTTAAAGAAAAAACGATAAATTATAAGTCATTTAAAATTGACAGTTAAAAAATAATGATGCTTTTATCTTAACAGAATTTTAAATTAAAATTTATCACCAAATATTAGTTTGATTGGATCTACAGACTCTTGAGAAATATCTGCAAGAACTGATATTACATATCTCTTCGTTATCAACTCATGTAAATTATATAGAGATTATGCACTTTATATTTTACACTATAAATGAATATCTATGTAATTTGCATTTTGTTATCAATAAAGTTCTTCAGAAAATTGAACTAATTCCCTTGATTCGTCTATTCGCGTGCACTTCTCTCTCCGATTTTTGCGAGTCCCTATTCGCGAATTTGTATTCCCAATCAAACGCCCTTTCACAAATGGAAGCGCAAACCCGAAGACTTTCGTCTTCTCTTCGGGAGCGCTTTAATGAGTCGCTATTATTATTCGCGCGCATGGAGTGGCTTTAATCGAGTTACGAAGCGGTTCAATAAGGCGCGCTTCGTTCCAGACCCGCGAGACGTTCGCGCGCGTTTATCGTATGACTTCTGAAAGGAGAGTTCGAGGAGGCGTACCATTTTATCCGTTAGACGTCGTGAGAATAACGTCTAAGTGCGACGCTTAAGGCTTAAGAGGTTTGCAAGGATCTGCGAAGATGTGCTTTGAGAGATCTAAGATAATTTTTAACTAAAATTTCTCAAAATGGAAATTTGACAATCACAAAATACAAAAACAACGTAAGAAAGTAAAAATCAATAAAAATAATACAATTAAATGAATGTAACGTAAATGTTGTGCGAACTTTAAGAGTAAGAAAAAACGGGAAAATTCCTTAATTCTGTTTGTAAGTTTACGACGAAGACTAGGTAGTGATCAGTTTAAAAATTATTCTAAAGTTAATCTTTGCGCGCCTGAAACTTTATACTTACTGCAAGGAAAAAGTTAACTAAAACAGTTAACTCTTTTAAGACAATTCAATCCTGTTTTAGTTTTCTCAGTGACTGAAGATCAGTAAAGGAAATATTTAGATTTATCTGTTTAAAAATGAACTTTGAATTTTGATCAAGATGATATCGAAAGGAATGAGACAACTTTCTTGCAAGAGAGGATAAAGAATTTTATATTAACATTATTAACATTACATCTGTTTCATGTTTGAGAGATTTGATCAAGAATTCAAAAAAAAATTACAAATTCTAAGCGAGATGTGAGTAATTATTACACATTATATAAATTAGGCTTTTGCGAGCAAAATTAAAATATTCGCGAGAGTAAGACATTTTAAAATAATTTTTATGTTTTCGTGTACGCGATGATCAGTGTAAAATGAACACTTCTGAATATGTATATTTAACTAGTCGAAATTATGTCGATTTCAATTTTAGCCTTAAAATGGATCGCGCGAAATAGCGAAAAAGAGGTGAAGAAGAAAGTCAAATGGCGGAATTAGGGTGCGGAGAGTAGGAAAAGTCTGGTCGTTAAGCGGCTCGTTCGTAGGTTAAAGTCGGTTGTTTCGAGAACGACTGAACATTAGAGGAGTCGCACGTCTAGGTTCGTACGCGCCGATCTCGCGAATCGCCGGCTTAAGTGAAATTTCGCCGAGACCCGCAATATGCGATTCTAAGTGATATTATTGTCATAATTTGGCAAAGCCGCCGTGAGCTCATATCGTTACAGTCTCATTGGAATAAAGGGGGTGGCAAAACAAAGGGCAGAAGAACCGTTCTTCGCGGTCTATTCTCGCTCCAGTTTTAGCGAAAGCCTGTAAACGAGGCGACGATGTACGGTCCTCGGGGCTCGGAAAATACAGGGAAATGTATGAGGCGTGCAGCGGAATAACACTTGCTAGGAGTCTCTGGGTAAACTAATTAATTCCGGAGGCGAAGAATCCAACCTCGGTGGAAACAAATCACCGTCAAAGTACTAATTCTCTTACGTATTTGCAAGCGAGAAGATATATGTGTATATTAACGATTTTTCACGTGTACGCGAGATCTTTAAATTAGCGTAAAAAACACATTTTGTGCAAATTGTAAATTCTTTGAAATTAATTTAAATAATATATATTTTAATTTTTAACCTTAATTATCTACATCGCAAATAAAAATTTTGTATTAAACAGAAATAATCTGATATACGTATATATAATATCCGAAGAAGGATATCGCTATCTCTAAAATTTCATTTCCTCGAGTTAATAGTTAAAAACTCTGCGTATGCTTTATTTTCAAAATAAAATTTTAAAGTTTTTCCAGCGACTAATGTCAGAAATATAACATTGTTAGATGAGAAGACTTCATGCCGCGATATTAAGGGAACAATTCGCGTCGGAAGGGAGAATTATTAGCTCCCCGCGGATTGAGTTATCAAGGCACCAGGAGTAACATTTCTGAAGTTCACTCGTCTCCGGAGTGAGCTAAACCCTTCTTCCGCAGTGCTGCCAGCGAGAGAGCACTTTCGAGAGTCGTTACGCCGTTTGCGACTTCGTGGATCGCAAACGCCCTCGTTTTGTCGCTTAAATCTGCCCGGAGCTCGCCGGGCTTCGTTACGAAACTACTTTGTATCGCGAGCTCGTCGAGAAAATCCGCTCGACGGATTGATAGCGCTCGTAAAATGAACAAATCCGACCTAGACTGATAGGGAACACTCCGACTGACAGTCAAATTGCGAACTACGTTTACGCTTTGTTTCATCTCGAGATGCTATTTTCTCAACATAAAAACCAGAGAAGTATCTTCTAGTCAATTTAATTATGAAATCTTTACGTTTATGCACTTCTTTGAATTAATACCATTGCATAATTCGATGTCCAAATTAAAATCTTATTAGACCATTTAAAATTGATTATAAAATATAATTTGTGTCTTTTATTTTCCTCTTAAACAATTCCGTAACTACATCTTGATTAAAATTTCAGAAAAGGAAAAGATCGATTTTCGGCTTGTCAAAAACTATCGAAATATTGCGCGTACTATCATTCCTTTCCTTGATTCTTTTTTTATTCTATCTTTCTCTCTCTTTCCATTATACATTTTTGTATTATTCATAATTCTAACTTAAAGAAGCTTTATAATTTATAAATATCATCATTACTTGGCCAGACGAGAAAAGCAACGACGATACGATCAGCAGGATTGACTTTAATTAGAAATTTCTTTTGATATCTGACTCGTTAGGTCGTTACTACTAGTAGACACGTAATCGTCTAACTATCAAGCGGTGCATCTACTACTTTCGTTAATGCTCGTAGCTATAAAAGACTAATGAGCCTTGCGCGAGCAAAGTTTGCACTCGCGGAGGCGGCTTCATTAATTTTCTTACTAATTAACGAAGGACGCCGATCGAGGGAGGAGCGACGAAGAGGATTTTTGCCGAATGGAATTTCTGTGTCGGCGGAATGCGTCCCCGACGGGAGAAGGCTGGGGATTCTTCGGCTTGTTACCTAACTTGATTATTCTTCCCGAACTCGTGCAAGCTACGTTCTGCTCGGAATCAAACGCCTCTGCAGAATGAGTCATTAAAAGTTGAACAAGTTCACGAGGCGATCGTCGTCTTGCCTTTGTTCCTGTCGCGATGTGCCGATTTGTGACCTAGTTGTAAATGTATAAAAGAAAGTACACGGCGATCTAAAACGACCGTAATAACACGCTGAAGGCAATGTTGTTACTGGCAACAATATCGTTCTCTCATAGAGTTTTCTCTCTCTTTTAGCATTATCAGCGTTACAAAGAATAATTATTGTATTAGCTTATTGTTAGTAATATTTATCAGCTCAATTCTTTCAATTACACTAATTTATTCAAAGCTTTATTGTATTATTATTTATTTGTTATTTATCTTTGGAATTCATTTGTGTTTTGCGCTTATTGTGGATTTTGAACATTAAATTCGCGCAAATAGCTTTATTAAATTTTTAAATCCTTTCCAAATGGATCTCTTATATAACTCTGTCATTGCGTTTCATATGCGTTTCTATTCTAATCGATTCTACGATGACTGAAAGAATCAGCGGCAACACTATGAGGTTTTGCTGATCCTGCAAGAAAATACATCACAAAATAAACGGCCACACGAATAGAAAAGACTGCTAAAAATAATAAAATTCATAGTGGTGTGTGTATATGTGCCGTTTCAAGATATATTATATGGAAAAATATACAATATTTTCCTTCAGCACGGTGAATTCTGCTAAGAACTCAGTACTCTCCGTTCTTTCAAGCCGTGCACATCGTCCGTCTCTTGTTAGAAAGCAACGCGAAATTGTATAAATTACTGAATCCATCGAATCAAACGTTTCTCTCATAAATATCTGAATTCAACCCGATATTAAATAAACTTAAGACAAGCAAGCGACTGACAATTTAGTAATTGTGAGAAAAAGATACGTAAACACGCATGGTAAATATTAATTACTACTTATAAATTACCGGCCATTAAGAAGTCATTAATTGTGCAGCGTACTATTATAACTATTTTGTACTATACAAGTACGCTTTAAGTGTTCATTAAGAATTCAACTTGTTTCTCGTGTATCTGCGTATCTTCCTGTTTTCTATAACGGTCGCGCAATACAATCCGGTATCGTATTCTATTTCCAATTTCGCCATTTCCATTACGCGGAACTATCGAATAATTATTAACGACGGTGTTCCGCCCGCGATGCATTCGCATATACACGATGGACTTTACATTACTTCGGGACACCAGTCCCGGCGGTAGCATGAAAAATTAATGGGATACATCGCGCGATTCCGAGTGCAATCCACTTCCTACCACTCGAATGCCGTCGACCTCACATTGTCGATCGTCGTAGAAATCGTTTTTCGCAAGTCGATCGACTTCCACTCGACTCTCCAGTGACTCGTTAGAATCTTCGTGTGATCGTACAAGCAACGGAATCGAGGTTTATGCAGATGCGATTATGCAGACAGCGACTCCTTGTGAGCTTCCAATTAGCAAGGGATCGAGACGTTGGAAAGTTGTGAGATGAATTTCAACGTACAATCCTTGATCAAGAAAAAACGAAGCACTTGTCGGAATCGAGCCGAGTGCTATGTCGGTTGCGACCGTTTCAGAAGTACGGCAAAGTTCGATATTTACATTCGATTACGCCGCCGATCTTATACGACGGCATTTAATAATCTCTCAACGATAATGCCACGTGTATTTTCCACCGTGAGGTTTTTCACGCTTCCGTAATATTAGAAAAAAATTATAATCGTTTTTATCTCTGCGATATTTAAACAAATCATATAATTTCGTAATAATTTTGGTAGTACTAAAAAAGTTAACAAATTTAAAATACAGTATATGGTTTTTAAGCTATAAAAAGTTCGTTCAATTCTATCATTATTATTTTAAACCGTGTATAACTGGATTATTTAAAACCAATTTTAAAAAGTTATATCGTGTGTGTGTTCTATCTCTTACTTCTTTATAATTTGTTCTTGTAATTCTGGAACGCTTGAAATAATGATCAATCGATATCAATCCACTTGTTACAGAATTTCAATATTAAAAGAAACGTACATTATTAATAATCCTCATTAACGTTCTTTGAACAATTATCGATGGCCTCGAGTAAAGAAAAAAAACAGAATATCTAATAAGAAATATACTTCTAGTTGTGTGGAAGATAAAAGTGTCCCACTTTTCAGTCAAAGCAATTACCTATGTTCGAAATATTTCACGATCGATACTACGCGATTCTGTTTTATACTCGAGCTTTTTACGTCACACGTAAGTAGCCTCTAAGGTAATTTACGGCAAGTCTTCTTCCTCGATTCCTGTATCCTCCGGCTCGAGCTGGCAGCTTCCGGCGATTTAATTTAAACTTGTTTGTCTGGCGCGTAAGTTTCTTGTCGGATGAATCTCAGTCGTGCCGATAAGCCGCCGTGTTGCTTATACAATTATGAATATTAATTTTCCATCCCCGCGACTGCCATCGGAATGACGCGAAAGAAGAAGAATATATCCCATGATAGAACCTATAAATGTCTATAACGGAAATATAAAGTAGGTGTCCCGATCATGAAGGTTGTGAAAAAAAGAGAGAAAGAGAGAATAAGTAATCAATTAGTGTCAATTACATTGTTAATTAAGAATTGTTGCACCCTGAATTATTCATGGCATTACTGCGTGGTATATTAATAATAAATATATTTTAGTTGTCAAACTAGAGAATCTCATTGTGCATGGATTAGTTTAAAACTTGGCTCCCTTAAAATACTAAATAATTTTAAAATCACTTCGCGAAATCGCAATTTCACCTTTGCCATAGAAAAATATCGTTTCAAAGTTACATGGAAGCAAATAATTTCTGGGGCATTGAATACGCGAAAGAATTGCCAAATTATTTCGATGCGTATATGCATAGAACGAGCAATGAATAATTCGGTCTGCTCGGCGGTTTTAAATTTTCGCAAACAAGTGTGACACCATACATGAATGGCTGCAATCTGTTTGTGCCTGAGCCGCCGTCCATTTTCAATCGTCAAATCCGACAGCAATTATTTCGCGCCGATCAATTAAAATGACCCTCCGGTTGTCCTTTGACGAACTGTCGATGGTCAATTAGTCGATGAGAAAATTGAAGGATTTTTCATTTCGTGCGTCGCCCGATTTTTTTTTTAAATCCATTTTTGCGAAACGCGGCAGAGTCCGGCGAAATCTGATAAGCCAGGTACGCGCTATCGGCTATCAGATACTCGCGTACGTTCGCTGCGTTGTTGAATGGAAATGTAACACTGGAATCGTATTTTTCCAATAACCGGGTTAGATTATTATCTTTTTATCACAGTATTGTTAATTCTCAACGTCGAAAACTACCTTAATGATATCTATTATTAAGGAATAAAAATGTGTATAGTGTTCGATTTCTTCGTAAAAATCTAGATAAATAATGTCAATAATATCTTTAGTACAAAGCTCGATATGATGCTCAATACGCGCGGATGCATAAAAGCGTAAAGCTCGATAGCAATTTCACTACATTCACCGAGAGCCACGAACGGCTATCACGTGTGATTATAGCAACATATTACAATCTCGCAGGCAAAAGAACTTTTCATTACGACTCGTCCACGCTACGAAGTAATTGCGAACGAATTATTCGCCCCGGGTCGAACTTGCGGCCAAAGGAAATCGCGCGAATCGCAATTTTCCCGAGTCACCACCGTTGTTTCTGCGGGTTTAGAGGAAAATGGAGGAAGCGGGGAGGGATACGTATATTTCCTTTCTACCTCTGTTTTTCATGGAGATTAATCGAACGCTGTCGCGGCCGGGGCATGTTACTCGGCGCCATGCGATTCGTCGCGTTTCGGAGCGATTCCGGAAGTGGCGTTATTAATGACATCGTGGGGTTGATTGCTTTTCGACGGGAGGGTACGAAACCCCGGCGCCACCGTCCCCTCGTCCCCTTCTTCTCGGTGAAATTCCCACTGCCGCCCCTCCTCCCCTTGTAATCGATGAAAAATGTTTCAATTTCGTCTCGTCGAGAGTCCGCTTTCATTTTCGGACTGAATAAAAAAAAAAAAGATCCCAGCCGGACAAATCGGATCACGCGCCGGTTAAATATTCGCTCTGCCCTCTTTCGTAGCGAGAAAATATTGATACCGATACACATGGAACGGGAGGGAAAGGCGGAGGGGGGAATAGGAATCGAAAGTATCGCGCAGCGCCGAAATTGACGGTCTTTTGCATATTTATAACGTGGGTAACTTGTTCTGCGGCTATTCGGGAAATTCGAGACATTCACCGGGAAAATATTCGGTACTTTTTTTGCATAATAGCCGGGGCGTGCGAGCAAGTGATTCGTTTTACAGGCGAATAAAGAATCTCTGACGCGCGAAAACCGCAGTTTCCTTTTGTACCGTGTAAACTGCTGTGTTCGAACGAAGCTTTGATACGCTGCGGAAGTTTGGATATCTTTATGGAGATACGGAGTGGAAAACGCTGCGTCGTTATGTGAACGGTCGTATAATAATATATTTATTTTTACTTTAACTATATATATAATTTACTATTTTCTTCAGATTCACGTTTGTTTGCGTTTTCTCGTTCTCGCAAATAACGAAGCATCGTCTGACGGCCTGATTAGGCCTGCATTTTTCGCGAAAAACTCATTTGAGAGAAGAGCAAAGGTTGACGCGGCATCGTGCCGTGTCGCGCGCAATTAACGTTAATTGGAATGAGCGCACTCACTGTTAAGCTCTATGACGACGGTGGTGGTGGGTGGCGGCGCTAATTGAGTGTTATTCGCTCGGCAGGACAGCTTGGCGTGATGATGCCTCCTCGTGAGAGCTTTCACAGTCACGTTGCTGATGGTTACGACGTTGGTCTCGCCGTCCGGCCCTTGCGTCTCTCGAACCTCGGTAAACGCATGGATGTTCTGCGATTCCAGATACCACGAGACTTGCGGTCTAGGTTTGCCTACGTAAATAAAATAAAATTATGGTTAGAAGAATATAATAGAATAATGTGTGATGCTGCGTTAAAATTGTATGATCATTTAAGATTTAATTAATTGAAATGTAGTAACAAAATACTGTCGAATTATAGCGAACTAATTGGCAAAATATATGAAACTTAGAATTAAAAAAAAGATGTTATAAGTAATAAAAAATTAATACTAATATGTGTAGTAAGAGTAAAACCAATATCATCATATCATATAGATAAAATTAATAAACAAAATCAAATTTTAAGTAATACAATTTCCTAAAGTTTAAACGAAAAATATCATACAAAGAAAAAATTCTAGGAAACATACACATATTAAATTTAAAAATATCTACGAATTACTGAAATGCATATAGTCCATTTTAAATTGTTAGACAGCATACAAAATGCTCCAGAATTACTCTTCTTAATTACAGACATTGATGCCATCTTAAAATGAAGTTAAATATTTTCTTGCCTAATGAGTTGTCAAACAGAAAAATGAGCCCGTTCAGAAGTTTTTCAGAAGACTGTTAAAGAGAGAGCCCCCCTATCAAACTTTAATTAACACGTTCGAAAAACTCGTCATGTTACAATTGTAACACGTCGACTCAGGGGGCTGAAAAAGATTCGAAAGCCGGATTGTATCAATACTGACAGGACGACGTCTGTCATTATTCTTCTGCCAATAAGCGAGTCGACAACGGGGGTAATTCGAGTGGCATATCCCAAGGGCCGCGACGTGGATGTCGCCGTCAATCACAACGGCGGACGGGCCTCATTCGGCCGAAACAACGGCACGAAGGTACTCCACGTCTCCCATTCTCGAGAGACCGCTACCTGTGGCTCACCGCCGCCGACTGTTACGGCTAATTATGACGAAAGGGAATCCTGAAAGTGCGCGCTATCGAGGTAGACCCGCGCTCGTGGATGTACCAAAGGCGCCGCACGTCACTGGTTTACTACTGGCTAATTAGCAAGGTATACTTGTCGTCCGTGGATAAGGAAACTGGTAAACTATCAGACTGACAATGAGAATACTCGCGAATGGCATGTAAGCCGAGAAGAGCCGACAATATAAATCAACTCTGGCAATGCGATTCGGGACCGATTATATTATTCGGTATAATTTTAAAAGAATACTCCTCTTTTATTATTCAAGATAAATTTCTAGTTTTATACATATAATAATTGTAGCTTATTCGTTAGTAATTTTTTAGGAGCAAATTTATTCCCGTTTTATTATACAGCTTGAATAGAATTTGTATCTTCTCGAGTCTTTTGCTCTTTTAATATCAATTTTGTACAAGTATAAAATATTTCTATTAAATTTTCTTTTAACTGTGTTTTTTCCTATCGATTTCAAATTATTCTGTTATTATTTTAATAATAAATAATTATAAAAAGTTTCAAAAAAATTTTTCATTAGTTGCAAACATTAATTTTCTTAGTTTAACATAGAGATGTAGTTTTAAGAGAACCTGATTCAAAAATATTAAAAGCAAGTATAAAACTGCAAAACTTTAGAATCTTAATCCCAAATAATGTTTTCGTGTTGATTTCGAAGACGCCTTGTAGCAAATAGTACTATTGCACAAGCAAACAGCGGCATGTACTATTGAGCGCTGTTCGGTATTAACGGATACCCCCCTCACCCCTAATCAACAGTTATTCTAGATGAACTATCTGTCTATCTAGCTCATGGACGGGCTGCCTATCCGAGCTGTCTACATAGATATCTATCCAATCAAAGACACGTCTGTACATCACATATATATACATCTTGTCGAAAGCCATCATCATTGATATTGATAGTTAGAACGTAATAATTAGGAGTAGCTATTTGCTCAGTTAGAGCTCTACATTAATAATCCGAAGATTGACATTTACGTAATCAATGTCTGATCTACGATGCCAGCTATGCATTTGACTGAAATTTTTTATTTTCTTTGCTTCTTGCATTTTGAGACCAAATCTTTCCAACCTGCGTATTTCCTTTTTAGCTATGAGTTGTTTGAACAAAGATGAATAAAAAATGTTTACAATTAAATTTCCTCAATCGAAATTATAGCTATATATCTAACAGTTTTATATTTTTATTCAATTTAAAAAAATCTATTTTGAGAGAAATTTAATTTGAGGTTTATACACGCGGAAAAGAAATAATGTTATGTAAACAACATTAGTCTTATTAGAAATAATCTTGTTAATTTAATATATCATGCTCTTGTTGTATAATAAGTATTTGTTTTACTAATACTGTTTTTGAATTAACAAGATTATTTCCAATTAGACTAATGTTGTTTACATAACATTATTTCTTTTCCGCGTGTATAAACCTCAAATTAAATTCAATTAGATCTAATATATGCTGTTATAATAAAGCATAATTTCTCGTGTACAACAAATTATTATATTATCAACGCGTGTAAAAAAGATCTATGTAATTAAAAAAAAATATATACCTAATGGTGCTGAACCAAGATGCTTGCATATAAAATTGTTATTTGCGTCACATCAAGGATTCGTATTTGTATGTGACGCAGACTGCTGATGCAGTTTATTCTGCGTCTACCTGCAGCGCTGGAACAACTGCAAATGTTTGTCCTCTCACTGTTCTTAATGCGCGGGTGACACGGATTTGCGTATTTTGCGAAACAAGCTTTAGCATAGAATAGTTGAAGCTTAAAATAATTTATCAAATGCAGATTATGAGTGAGCATAACAAACAAACGCCGGAAGTACGGAAAGAAACAAACAGATAATCCTACACGCGCGTTATGGCGGAATACGTATTATCTACAATCGCGTTAATTTCCCGGGCACAATGCGCTGAAATCGCATTAATTTCCACGGAGTACACGTTCATTAAACAATAACCAGGAAATGAACAGGCTCCCCGTCGCGAGATCGAAGCTACTCTGCGCGTTCAGGAAGCGTGTTTGTTGTGAGATGGATGACCCCAAGAAAGCTTCTAATTAATACAATAATGAGCACACATACACATCGAGATATCAATGAAGAAAGCGACAACCAAAAGGTATTTTCCGACATAAATGCGTTACCAAATTTATAATTTTTCTCCCTACAGATTTCTATCTCATTTATTGTGCATATTTTTCATTGACTATTACATGAATTATGATCTATACTTATAATTTATTAATTTAGCAAAATATTAAATATGCTACTAATAGATCCACCAATATTTCACCTGCGGAGAAACCTTTGAAATGATGGAAAAATTTCTTTTTGAATTGGAAAGCATCGTATCATATACTCGGCGTTTCGCAAAGAAATTATTATCGTAATTCATATTCGAGGATAATATTGCACGCTTTCGTGACTTCCTTCCTGTCGCGACGGCGTTTCCGCATTATCTCGTCGCGAGATAACCTCGTTTCAAAAAGAGAGCGATAATAAGCGTTCATTAAGTCCTACACTATAATTAATTCCGCCATCGAGACCACCGGACCCATTGTTCCCCACGGAATAATTTCCTGCCGCCCCGCAGGATACAAATATATCCCGTCGGTGGTACCTCGGAGGGCTTTTCCCCATCCGTTTTCTTGCGTTTGCGGACTCTCTTTAGAGCGAATCTCACAGTTGTAACATATGAAACATACAGCCTGTACAATGTGATCATATATTCTTTCTCGAGAAAGAATATCGAAATTTCGATAGCTTAACGAACAAATTGAATTACTGAAAACTGAGGTCTCCCCGTGCCCGTGGATAAAAGCTTCGAGCTATTTAAACGAATTTTTATCTCAAATGCATTTTAGAATTTTTATACTTTAAATATGCCCGCGTTACGAGATGCGTAAATTTAAGAATACTCTTCATATCCGACTGCTTTAGACTGCATTTATGCGTGCCGAATAATAAAGTGGCGCGGGTTATTACGGCTATTACGACTTCTGTGCCGGATCGCGCGCATACTCAGAAAACCTCGCGTATTAAAAGTCGTCGCGAACTAAACTCATTTTACTGTGCCGTACTCTCTGTCACGGCACTGTCGCGGTGTATTTTTATGATGTTACGGCATTTTAAACACAGCTACCGCGTAAACGCACCCCAGAATTGTAGTCGCTTGCGTTCGTTCTCGTTAAGAAACGTAAAATAACGATGTCGAATATATTTGCACGGATATTTTCGCGGCGCAAATACCCGTTTCCTGGGCGTTGCCTTATTGTTTTTCGTGCTTCCAACCCCGATAACTTTTCCGCCGAACAGTTCGCGCGATACTGCAAATATCGCGATGAAACAAATAGAAGCAATAATCACTCAAAGTTATAAAGATATAAATGCGCATTAGTGTGGATAGTTATTACGCAAAAGGTATCAAATATTGAAACCAATAAATAATACTTTAATAAACCAATATCAATTAATATCAATATTTAATAGGTATTAATATTAACAAATATCAATTTAATAAACCGATAGCAAAGTTGAGCCGATATTAGACCACGCCATTCTAAACATTGATTGACCTTTAATCATCGATATATTCCAATCGAGTCTCAATTTACCCAAAAGACAAACTTTCGAGTTCACTGAACTCTCTTGTTCGACGAATATACCTACGTACTCTTTTCTGTTATTAGCATGTGTGAAACGTGCACGCCTTTCGCGGTGGCGCGAAGCCGAGGGCATAATCGGGATGCGCGAGACGTGCAAGCGAAATACGTGGGAGGGAATAAAAACGTCGTTTCGCCGCGAGACGAGAAGAGCGAGGAACGCGAATGGAAGGGAAACCGTTGCGTTATGGTTGCTGGGTCGCGTTAAAACAAACATTTCGCTCCGTGACGCTGTAAAATTGCGTTCGATGCAACGCCGGCGCCGACAATGCAGCAGCCGGACAGCGGCCGTGGCGCGGGAGGCGGTGGAGACATATCGGTGAAAATACACCGTGTATTGTGCGGTAACAATACGCGGCAGAATGAGCGGCCAGCGCGTCGCGGCGTTTCACCAGCGCTTTTCGAAGAATATACCCGCAGCGAAGCCGGGTTTAAACACAGAGCCGCTCGCTCGCTCACTTTGCGCGACGAATGCTCGAAATGCGAGCAGAGTGGGGTCAATTATTTTCAACAACCGCGTTGAATCGACGACGACCGCGGGCGAGCACAAGAGCGCCGTGATTGGGGAAGAAACCCGAGGTTGAACTTTTACGTGACGATACGCGACGAGTTTTTTTTTTTTTATTTTACACGGCGAGAATGAATGAATCAGTATTTTTACATTGAAAGCATTTCCACGGAGCTTTTATTTACTTAAGGCGATTGCGACTGATTGTTTTTGCAAATTGAGTTCTAAAATAACCCGCGTTGCGGCTCACGTGGAAGATTTGCAAATGAAAGTTTCTTTCGAGGTTCGGGAACAGTAAAATCTACATGCGCCATGTAATTTTAAATTTACATTTGAAAAGGCAAACAGCTCTGAAATCTGATGAGAATCTGCGGTAACAGTCAATCAAAAAGTAGAAATTTAATCTTGGTAACATAGTTAATATTTGTTATCAGAATTAAACAAATTATGAAGAAGAATGAAATAATGTTATAATATGTGATAAAAATATATAAAATAAGAGAAATTAATTCGACAATATAATAGTGTTTACGTAATAAAACGTTAAAATTTATAAACCTAACTGGATATCATTGTACATATATTGGGTATACGTAAATGCCAGTGGTGAATATGAAACAAATATGATGTCACCGGATATATCCATTTATGCTGATCGGACACGAAGTTTCCTTTTTAGAGAACGTTTGCATAATGCAAATCTCTGAGCATCGTTGCGCAGTAGTTTCCCTCGGCATACTGCGGCCCAAAGTTCTGTTGATATTAGGAATTACAGTCAATGCGTTATACAGTTTGAATTCATACAAGATACACTGCGCGGATTTCTTGGCCCCAGCCATTTGCAAACCTCAAAGCGGAATGAAAGAAGCATTACTGCTAAGAATCGCAAATATGAAAGTACAAATCCAACGAAGCGTGAGTTACCGCAAACTTTGCCACTCGCAAGGCGCGCGCGTAAAATAGAAAATATTAATGCCCGATTTATTTGCAAAGTTTCGTCGTTTCGCATTTTGAGAGGAGAACAATTTTGTGAACGCAACAATAAATTATTTCGTCTCGAAACTCGCTGCGACGGAGATAAAAAAAAAACTTTAGAGAAGTCGTTAAACTCTACGTAAAATCGGTAACTATTGACTTTCTCCGCATTCTCGCGATATCGTGTACAGCAAATATTAATTTCATATTTAATGGAGCACGATTCTCGCCAAATTGTACATAAAGTAGGAAACATTAATGTAAAACTTGGTAATTTCACATTCTCTCTACTGCGATAATTCCTTGAATAACTTCAGAAATTAGCTCGCGTTTTAAAACGCGATACAAAAATATCTTTGGATAAATCGGAGAATTTTTTCTCGCGTTCTTAAATATAACGTCCCTCGCAGCAGAAATATCTTTTGCATGGTATGCGAGGGTATCGCAGGACTAACGATGAGACGCCACGAGGTCGACGAGGTCAGCTCGTAAGGGACGGCATTCATTTTGCAGAACTTTATGTCACAATAAAATAAATTAAAGCCCATCGCTACTGCTATCCTCTCGTGAGTTGAGCGAACCGAGAATTCTCTGATATAGGTTCTTTCAAAATTCAACATATTAAAAATATTTAGAAGGATAATGTGAGATAGAGCGACGCAACCTGGCTTTTCTAATCTCTCTAATGTTTAATTATATTAATTTAAAATATAATTAAAATCGATTTTTATTAAAATGATTACAGATAATTTAGACAAATATTTTACAGCTGCTGAAGGATGCTAGCGCTGTCGTACTAAAATCGCGAGAGATTCACATGACGCGAGAACCGTGCTCAACAGCAATGTGACACGTGCATCAGACAGCAAAGTTTAGAATTGAAAGCGCGACAAAAATGTAGCCTCCAATGCCTAACGACACGTGTCAAACGATAGGTACATTTCACTCGTTCCCTGCACTCTCGTGAAAAACAGCGTGACACCACATGCTGGCGCTTATGAAACACCCTATACGAAGCGGATGGAAAGTTTCGCTTTGCATATGCAGCCCAGCGTAAACAGAAGCGCGTCATGTCGGATTTTATCCCTCGGCCGGCCGTCCTTTCGAGCTGTCCGCCGCGTTTTGTGTCCGACTCGGATTCGCGTTGGAAACCACTCGCAAGGCGAGTTGCTTGTTGCGCGTGTCGTAAAGTGCCGTGTTCGGCCCAGTCGAAGTGTCAAAAGCGCATTGTGCAAGGCGGACTTTGGTTCGCTTTGCTCGAGTCTTCCGATTACATCGATGACGAGCGCGAAAAAGAAAGCGAGAGGAAGGGAGAAAACATGCGTGCGCAATCGCGCTATCATAGTATAATTTAATTATTTATAATATATAGTATAATTAATTATTTCTAGTGACGTAGCGTGAGATCAATTTCGCAGATATAAATTTCTCGGATAATCAACTTGCGTTTATTCTCTTTCTTTGATAGATAAACCTTTCTTTATATTCATACACCGCTTTTATACAAATTGTAATCGTAATAGTTTACTACGTTTTAGACGCGTCAATCATTAATTATCACTCTCACAGATGCGCAAAGTACAACTGAATCAGCAATATATCAATGATCAGATATGCTAATAATATTGTCTCTGATATTATTAACACGTTGATTACCCAAGAGAATAGATACGCATCGCCCTGCATTCTAATTTGCATGGGAAGGACTTACGAATTAAAAATGCACGTCGGACACCAGCCATCAAATCGTAAAACAATTATGTTTTCGTAACATTGTTCGCGAACGTGACGTTTTCGTTCTCTCAGATACGAGCTTTGTTACCTCGTGTTTTTGTACCTTGTCTTCTCAGATACATTTCTCTTCGCAAACGGTAACAAGCGACAATCCCCTTTTTGTAGTAGCTCCTTGTTCGCGTCTAAGGATAGTGACATTAAGGAAGACGGAAGGCGATTTACGTCAGTATAGGGCATTACAAACATAGCCACGCGGCACACTAAAATTTCCGCGTTGTATCCTGTACCGAGACATTCATGTGAAATGATAACGCGCTCTTGCACGTTTATAGCATTTGCGCGAAATTTTATTTAATGAAACCGATACGCAGTAAACTATTACGATTACAATTTGTATAAAAGCAGCGTATAAATACAAAAAAAAGGTTTATCTATCAAAGAAAGAATAAACGCAAGTTAATTACCCAAGACGTTTATATCTGTGAAATTAATCTCACGCTATAATACATCACTAGAAATAAATAAATTACACGATGATAGCGCGGTTGTGCACGTTATGCGGTTTATTGATGTTCAGCAAATAATGACAAAGTGTTTAAAACAGCGCATTGTGCTATTCCGAATTGCTACGTGGTACTGCAGGTCAGTCATACGTTCCGCTCTAGGTTATCCGCGAGGACATCCTCAGGGACAACAGTAACAATTTGGGGCGGCGAGTAATATTCGCCCGAGCACAAGTCTGACGGCGAAAACGACGTCTCGAATCGTTATCCGAAAATTCGGCGGTAAGCTATACAGGATGCGAGCAGCCACGAAAGCTGCATTCGAGCGAGCTACCCTAATCCCGCTTCGCATTAATAGGGTCTTTATTTCTCGCTGACGTTGCTAGCTCGATAAACCGGCTGCGCCGAACTCGTACGGCGCTGCGCTGTGCTAAATCGTGTGCCGCGAATAAACTGCGATTACGGACCAGGTGAGCAGCTCGAAGAACTCGCCGAGCCATGGTTAAATCGATGACGATCATTAAAACTGAATTATATGCCCTGCGCATTAATACCGGAATTATGTGCCACTTGTGTTATTATATTTCCTGTTAAAATTGACCATAAACGAAATTATTAGTTACAATATTTTTGCTTTTATTAATAGACGGCATCATTATTATTACTACTATTTTTATAATCACTTTTTTATGTTATCAAAATTTAGTTTATTTGTATAAAACTTCTGAGGCAATCTGTGTAAATGTTCAGTGTCGCAATTGACAAAATTTTTTCCAAGAATGAATGTACAAGATATCGTTTTATTTTTTAATTGACATCGACGCTAAGAGTGTCGTTAATTTTCCGAAATACAAGAAAATAATAATTGCTAGAAGAATTAATGGCTACTATTCGCACAAAACACTTAGCAAACGCAATATATTTTCCGAGATGACAATTTTAGTATTCCCCTCGGGATTCTGGAACGCCTTTTATTTCCTTTTATCGGCCAACGATTTCCGCGGCGTATACCGCGCGCTTGGAACCTTGAATTAAGCCGCAAAAATACTCGCACTTTTCTACAGAGGCCAACCCCGGTCTTTTACCCCTGCGTTTAATACGTGCGTGGACTGCCGCAGTGGCGGTAGCAGCAGTGGCGGCGAACGCTGTATTATGAAATTGGACGTATTATATTTTGCAACGCAGGTGTTAAATGCGCGCCCGGTATCCCTAGTGTCCCTAGAATAGAGAGTCTGGCGAACCGTAGACCTATTTTTATTGGTCAAGATCGAGGTCCCTCAAAATGGCGTAACCAATCACAGTGTACATAGACACACCACTACATTGCTAGACACTAACACAGTAAACATACATATCACTTATGCACTAATCCCTCGTATACAGACATGAGAGACACGCCATTTTGAGGGTCGGTTCGCCAGACTCTGTATTCCAGGGACACTAGGTATCCCGGTGGTATACACACGCTATATCTGGATGCTTTCCATGGTTTTGCCGGTTTAAGGCAAAAGAGGTTTCCGCGTCTGCAAAAAGGTGCAGATCGTGCATAATTATCGCGCTCATTGACGCGAGAGAAGAAAATAAATCTGCAAAAGTGCAGTCTGCAACTTCTAACTGGGCAAATATTTGCACAAATGCTTGAAAACGGTGTGCAAATGCACATACATTTTGTTTGGCTCTAAATTTATTATTTATTTATTGACACGACATTATTACTTCGTATTTCAGTCTAAATTGAATCTGCTTTCATAATTCAAGCTCATGGCTCGATATCATAAAAGTGTTTATAATGTTACAAATACGGAAGTGGCGAGAGAAGATAACTGATTACGTTCCTAAGCGCGAACGTTGTAAAAGGAAGCAAAAGAAAGAAGTGTGTTGCACGCTAAAAGTCAGGGAAGCACGACGAAGTTCGCAAGGGAACAACGAGCGGAAAAGTCGTGCAAACAAGTGGCCCTCTGTATTTCTCGGCGAATGAGAAATACGAGCAATCAGCTGTTCCCGAAGAGATCAGACGAGCGGGCGAGAGAGTTTCCTATCAAGGAGGGAACGATAGCGAGAGAAATGTGCTAGTGGGGGAAAAGACGGCAGTACAAATGCGTCGAAAGTTCGCTCGTCGCATTTTCCGCTTGACGTTGCGGCAACGCGGTCCTTCTTACCACTCCGCCTCTCTCTCTCTCTCTTCCTTTTCCGTCGCATCTCGCATTTCGTCACGAGCTTTCCGCCCCAAAGTCATCAGCTACCTGTACGCGGACGCGAAAAACTCGAGCGGCAAGTCGGACGAGGCGAGCTCGTTTCGTTCCCGTGTGACAAATCACCTGTCCCGAGGAGCGCGCGCGCTTCCGCTCGACGCCGAAACGCGGCAAAAGGTGAAATTGCAACGACGACAGTAAAAACGCGTCGCGTTGGATTATGCGAGTTCGGTTAAATTTCTGTCAACTAATATGCACTTTAACGCGGAAGCTATTCTCAGGAATCTTTTCGCTTTATGTATAGCGATAAATATAAAAACTGTCAGTAGATGAAAGGATGAAAGGAAATATAATAGCGAGAAAAATATTTTTATACGACAGACATACCCGCCGATATACGATATACCCGCCGTTAACATCTGAAGATACCTCGGTTAAGATTGTGAGGTTGAACACGATATCCTGAGAAAATCCTCGGTAACGTCGACAACGAAAAAACGTTTCGCGACGAAAGCTGGATGAACCGCGCGCGGTCCCCCGGAGAATCCTCAATAAGACGCAACAATGGAAACGTAATAATAAATAAGAAGCGCATGAAAACGCAACAATAGAAGCGTAACAATAAATAGAACGAGATAGGAAGACGGAAGTGAGCCAGGACGTGCTATAATTTCAAATCATTGCCATGCCGCGCGGAATGCGAAATGCGAATGCAATCGTTGATCCTTGAAATTCCTGAAAAATACCTAAAATCGTCGATTCTTCAAATAGTTGTATCCCGAGAATATGTTCTGGCGCATTCGATATAATACGTTATAGCGCTATATTATTATAATATTACGATAATGATTTGTTTTAAATTAAAAAAGATTAAGGGCCAGTTTTTCAATAGTCGCTTAACTCACTCTACGTCTCTTTCTAACTATCCCTTTTAGAAAAAGATGAAGAGTGAGTTTAGCTAAACTTCAATTTAAACGACTATTGAAAAACTGGCCCTAAAAGTTGAAGGAATTGCGATGATTGAAAACCAAGAATGGATATTCGCCGAATATCATTCGGAAGGGGTGAGACTTATTGACCCTTGATAATTTCATTCTTCGAAAGTATTTCTCGAGATACATAGCAGTACGTAACGGCTTACATTTTTTATATTGCCGTATGCTCCACGATTGCAAAGCCTTAATACGTATTTTAGCAGTCGGCATCGAGGCGCGCTTTAATTATTTATCTGCCGTTTCGAAATTCAATAGTATCGACGCGCGATATATACGTTCGCCGACGTGACGCGGTAGCCAGCTTGCGGAGGGCATCGAGCGTTCTCGGGAAATGGAACTTAGTTCGAAACAATCCGCAATCCCGCGATGGAATTGCGCGAGAGGGCGGATGACGTCGAGGCAGGTCGTGGCTCGTGTTAAACTGGAAATAGTGGCTCGGCAATGTCGACGGAGATTGGCACGGATCCAACGGATTCATCGCGCCCGGCAGGGGCGACGAAGTCAACTATACGTTAATCTTTTGCCAGCGCGCTTTTCATTTTCTGCTCGCCCCCTTTCTGAGTCTGCGAAGAAGGTCCATCCTCGGTTCCATCGACTGTTTCGTACTTTTATCGAGAAAACTATCATTTTCATCATAAATGACGAATTCATAATTTAAGAAAGTTTGATCGTAAAAATATTTAATTTCTTAAAGGTCAAATCTTTTATGTTCACAGGTGACAAGGATAATAGTTAAATAATTTATCGGAAGCTTTTTAAAAAATCTTAGGTAAAGATGCTGTGTATCACTGGAGAAGCTGTGTGCTCGTATAAATTCCTGAATCGAATTTGGCGACTTTTCAAGAAGTTGATTACACAACAACGCGGCGAACTGCGAGGTCATTTCCGCCTCCTCTTCTCCTTCTTGATTTTTCTTGGATACCAAACTTCTCATCTCTTCCTACATTTACTATTTCCGTAAAACGTTAATATAGAAAGAAATAAAAGTGTTCTTACTCCGTCATTTACAGATTTTTATCAAGAAAACGAAAAGGAGAACGTGACGCTGTCCAAGATTTTCACGTGATACGTTTCGAGTAAGAAACACCGGAATTTAATTCCTTGAGCTTTCGCATTAAAGTTACTATTTTGAAATCTTTCTAAAAGCGAAGTAGTTGTGCTCTGTCCAAATAAGTAGTTCTAAAGCTACTTTTTGAACAAAAGTACTGCGCGTTGATGACAACCAACAACCGTCCAGAACTCAAAACTATTTCATCCAAAATTTCAAAAAAAATTCCTAAACATATCTTAAAAGTATAATCATCTAAAATCAATATGCATAAAAAGTCACGTTTCCTTTATAGGGACTCAGTCCTAGAATGGTTAAAGATATAAAGATAGTCGCCGCGCGGGTAAAGGCTTCGGGCGCGATTGCAATAATTTATTTTCGACGACAACGGAAGCGAGCGCACGATTTCTGGCGAGTGCATCGGAACGGTGGCAGTTACGGGGGATCGAAATTGGCGTGGGTCCAGGATTCGGCCGCCGCGCGACAAGTCGCTCCAGCGTCGTTTCGGTGCCTACAGGAAAAAGCGAGCGGACTCTTTTAAGCTTCTCCGCCCTTCCCGGCCTCGCGACCCATCTCCTGCTGTCGCACCAGCTCGCGACGGTTCTTCTCGAGTGCGTTGTGTAGAGAACTCTAAATGGAATTGGCCTCGCGCCAGTGAATACTCGCGGTTCTTCGGCAAAATGAGATTTTTCGTTCGGCACGCACGACGTACATTTGCGCCTCTCGTCGTTTCTTCGAGCAATTCGCGCGCGTTGATCGCGTTATCTGTAAAACGATTCACGGCAACTCGAATCGGAATCTGACTCTGAACACTTTTGATCGACATAAGTTATCTTCTGCAGTCATGTAAAGCTGATATAACACGCTTTTTTAATTGCACAATTAAAGAGCATAGTCACTATGTATTATACCTTAATTCCCTTCCCTTGAAAGCTCGGATTTTGATATTATACCCTAGATAATTTATGTATGTATATTAGCTGCAAGGAGCTTTGTGCTAAGCTTCTCGAGTATAATGAAATCGAGTGCAAAACAACATTGTGAATTTAAAACTTCAAGTTTTGGTCTTGCAAAATTATAATCCAAAAGGCTTATGATTAAAGTTAAACATTAATATGCAGTTGCCTCTTTCGAGCTATTATTAAAAGTATGCGTAAAGTTGTGTTGACATTTACCTCCATGCACTTCGCAGACCAGGAATAGGTCAGCTCCCTCCGGGTAAGCCTCGAGAAGTTTACTCATGTCTCGCCTCTTCGCATCATAGATTATCGGCTTCGCCGGTGGCACTGTAAACAGAAAAACCGACATGTGAACGATATGCGCATTTTCCAGTTTGGTAGCTCAGGCTGTCGCGGCTCGAAGAAATGTTTAAAGAGGATAACTTTGTTTCGAAAATTACAATTGTTATTAATATTTATTCCATCACATGTTAATATAATATGAAATATACATGTGCATATAAAATATATTTCTAATTCAAAACGAAAAAAATTAGTATAATATTTTTATACATGTTTCTTCTTTTATTTCGTAAAGAAAAATTATATATGCATTAATTTTTACTTGCAAACAAAATATACTTTTACATGAGAGGCATCGCACGTATCTAGCCTTGGGAAACTATAATAAGCCCGATAAGAAAGGGAAAAGAGCGAGGAAGTGAAGCAGCTTTTACTTGATTGGCGTCTCTTTCTCCCTTTCATCGCCAGCTCGATACTGTCGAGCATACACGATATAGTCGAGGTAAACGCAAACAAGTCGACGAGAGACTCATCCCAATATGTCACCCGGATGTCGGATAGGAATTGCCTTCGGCTATTGTCGCGACGACGATGCATGTCGATGACGATGATGTCGATCGACGGTATACGCCCCATTCGTTCGTGCTTCCTCTTCCTTTCGGGAAGGTACTTTAAACGCGGACAAAGATCGCGTTCGCGAAGACGAACTTTCGCGATAGCGCAAATTCGATAAGGCCGTCTTCGACGCACGGCGAAATATTCCGATTTGGTTTACTCGGCTTCGCGGCGACACGTACAACCGCCTTTCGCGCGATCTCGATCACAGCCGCGTTGTACAGCTGCAGCGAACTACGCAGGGCTCGACTTTGTATCCTCGAAGCGGTCGTATTCTCGCGCGAAATCGAGGCTTCGTGAGGATCTTTATATGTAGATAGTCCGAATCACTGCTCTTCGCTCTCGAGCGAGGTGCGGTGCCACCATGTCGCCGGCGTGACTTGTTTGTTCATATCTTCGACGACAGTATTCGGGCTGTATCCGAAGTACGTGGCGATATATTCGGAACGTGTTCTATGAGCGCAAACAAAAGTCGGTATTGTCGACTTGCGTTCAAAACTACATGGCACGAGGCAAACTAAAAAATGTAACGAGTATGATGTAAAATGCAGGAATTTGAATCTCATATAAACAGCAGCGCATAAATATTCAAGACTCATTAGGGATAGACTAGACTATTTGGATTAGATCATCTTTAATTTATAAATTTAGCATATAAAAAATTTGAAAGAACGATTGTCAATTATTTTAAGTTTTCTAAGCTCAGTAATTAAACTGGAAAAAAAGAGGAGTACGAACACATTTACGTCATCGCAGGACATAAGAGCAATTAAGACTAATTCAACTCTAATTACAGAGCGATTTATTGTATGCGAGAAGATATCGCCTCATCACGATTAAATTAGCGATGCGGAAAGAATTCAATAATCGTTGTCCGAATAATTGCCGTTTCCGACATGCGATACGATCGCCGTCGGCCCGAATCGATATGTTGAAGAGCAAAAACTTCACCGGAAGTGGGGAAGAAGCGCTCCGTTCCCACGGGATTCCGCAGACGGACGTCGTAATCTCGACGGAGATTACACGAGGGCGGCGCAAGACGACGCTTTAGTGGCGCTAATACCCGGCATTCACGGCCTTTTATAGCGGCGTTTATCCGTCGGGAAGATATCCACCGGTCGTCCCATCCTCTCCCGAAGCGCGAATTTTCCTCGCCTCCAAACCCGTCGACCATTGTTACGCTGACAATTGACTCGCTCGCGAGAAAAACCTGTAAGATGTGTTCGATGTCCCACCAGGGAGAATTGCGCGCGTCTGACACGTAACGAACCTTTACTACTTCATTGTCGCGGAATACCTACGAATAATATTGCCATATCTGCGATCCTTACTACGATTTATTTATCTATCACAAGGATTTCTATCGAGATGTTTAATGCTACAAAGAATGGTTAAATTAAGTCTTCAAAGTAAAATAATTCTCGCGCGTATAATTATAAATTTATAGTAGATATACTCAAATGTAATGTATAAGAAATCTCTTGATATTACATATTATGTGTTAATTCTTTATTTATAGCATTAATTTAAAATTTAACTATATTCGTTATATTTGTCATAAGAAACTTTTATGCCAACCACTAGTAGTGATCAATATCGCATCGCGTTTAGTACATTTCATAATAATCCGGTATCATATGTAAAACCATATTAGTGCTAATTAGCAATAACTTCACGTTAGCTTTCCATGATTAATTACAGAATAAATCGCCGTCACAGAGACTAATCTCATGAATATTCAAGCGATCGTTAGTAGTATATATAACTGACGTAATAGACCGATACAAGCGATCCGCCTAAAAACGCCACCCTATCAAAGTCGAGCTATTGATAGCGCGAAAATAGCGGTACGTGCTGCATGAAGAGCCTTTCCACACGTCCGTGGCACCCCGGTGAGAATTGCTCATTAATCTTCCCGCACGCGATTCACCCTCCGGCCGAGTTTTACATATTTATTACCGTCTCCGTGCGGTCGTGGAGCGGCTGTTTTGGTATTCGGTCTGTTACGTCGAGCTCCGCGGCATCGAAACCCCGCTAAAATCCGCCCAAAGTCGTACAAAGCGCTCCGTACAAAGCCAGCTCCTGTGACACAACCCGGGACAATCTCCATCTCCCTTTCTCTTTTTCTCGTTGCCCTTCTCACTTCACAGCTTGCGGATATGATTTGCGGTATTCACGTGTCTTCCACCGAGAAAAAGAGAGATGGGTGAACTGTCGTGTGGCTCACGTAGACGGTGGGTAAGCGCCGCCGGTTCGCACCCGCGAATCCCGTTCGACGTTTCCCCGCAGAATTTTGCGGGGTAGAACGGTAAAGCGAAACGGCGCGGTAACATATGCGGACCTCGGTATCGCTCGCGAAACTTTTACTGAAATTCTCTACTGTGCAGAGAGGCAACGGAATACGCCGCTGTCTTGTCGGTACGACCGGTTATAAATGGGAGATACGAGGTGGTGCACCTGAAAAGTCGGTGCTTGCTAGCTTCTTCCAAGGATCGTGTTTCGCTCTGTTGCTCTTCTTTTTCTTTCTTCTTTTTATGGACCACTGCAAACATGGTCGAGCATTGCGCGCAATGTCTACCGTGATTTTCCGGAACACCATTCACGGAACAAGAGCGTTAGAAAGTATCAGTGTCAGTCTCATTGTTCAGTCAGCCAACTATACAACATTTATTTTTATTTCACTAACTGCATCACGCTCCATACTAAATTCTTCTGTTATAATGTATCGAATCCAATTTAAAATCGTTACCCCCCCAACAAGATAAAAGATATATCTCTGGGTCTTTCCAACACATTGCTGTTATGTACTTGATACTTTAGGGGAACAAGATCCCAAAAGGCATTTAACTTCCGGCAAATCAACAGGCCGTTGTTCCGTGTTAAGGGCTCGGGAGGTCGGTCAGAAAATCGAGAAAAATTTACCCGATGGGCGCACAAATCTGTCGCGTCTTATACGAGGGTCAGCATCGGGGAACGAGATGGGGATCGATGAGCGAGCTTCCGGCCCACGGGACTGAAAATCTCACTGGACGCGTGCGGCGCGCTTCCAACGACAACGTGTAAACCGTTCGGCCGGCAACACAATGGCGGGCCGGAGGTCCGACGGAGCGAGGAAAATATATTGCTAATAGGGTTTGCAACACGGCCCGTTAGTCGAGAGTAATGCCTTACCACGGGGTGGCACACGTTAAGCTCGTTTAACGAACCATCCCAACCCATCGTCTCTCCTGCTCGCACTCTCTCGCTTTCCATCTCTTTCTCTCACTCCCACCACCCTCACCTTTCGCCTTTTTTGCCCTTCTACTCTCCTGCGTTCGTGCTTCCGTGGACGTCGATTAGATTTATGGACTTCCATCGTGTGTCACGCGCTTGCCCTCTCGTCGCCGTGCTCTCGTTCGTCGAGGGATTTCATCTTGCAGCCGCGATAACCGCACGTGACCGTTTCGAGTCTCTCGATTAGAGAGGTATTCTTCTTCGCAAATCGAATAGAACGGATTGCCCGTCGCCTTTACGCGACTTTAGTGAGTTATTACTTTCTGATGCACTTCGAGGTCAAAGTAATCGTGAAAGCAATATATAATCTTATCACACTATTTTAGAAATGAGATTTTCGTTATTATATATTTTTATGTTATTTCTATAGTTTTGTATTTACTTGTATTGCATAAGCTATCACGTATAATTATTAAGAAAAAAATATAAATAAATATTGTAGATTGTCACCGTTTGCGCAAACATATTACGCAAAGTATCCTGTCAAGATATGCGTACGCACGGCGCTCTCTCTTTCTCTCTTCTCTCTCTATACGTACGAAGGATATATACGGATCATAAAACTATACGAAAGTAGATTCTATACGGCGCACCTTGAGTCCCGTCACGTTCGACAGAATGCCCGAATGACTCTTCGAAGTGCTAACGTCCTGCTCTGCTCCTTATTTCATCGACTATGTACATCACCCCGGCGACGGTGCCATGTTTGACCCCGCATGTGTTGCGCGCAAACATTGAATGCGCGCAACGTGGGGGCTACATCCAATATCTCTTGCGAAATACATTTTCCTTAGCACGTAGATTCCATACGATAAACTAAGAAAATTGCTCGGAAACATGTGTAGCGGAAGTGATTAAAATTTAAACACCATTAACCAATATACTTAAGATATAAAATGCTCTTGCACAAAATGTGTCGTTACGTATAATTAAACGAGTTTAAACAGATAGCGATTTACCGAGATTTTTATTTTCTGTTACGCTTATCAGGTACTCTTTGTGCGGAGATAATAATTTAATTAAGAAAAATCCAACCACCATTTCAGAATACAGTATACATATATCTTTTTTAGTTTTAAACTTTCTATGTTATGCTTTCATATTATATTTCATTGTTTCTATCTAGAGTAAAATTAAATAAATTAAAAGCGAAAGAGAGAAAGAGACAAAGATAAAGAGAATAATCGGTATAATTTAGTTCACTATTAATACCTTAAGCATTAAAATGTCTCGATTAGTAACGTTTGTTCGTTCTCGACGTACTACGTGTGAACCTTTGTAAACCCTTGTGAACTCTGATGAACCCTTATGAAAGGGCTACTTTCTCCAGCTTATTCATGCAGAATCTAGGTAACGCGAGACGTGCTTGATCCGAGACACCTCGTATACGACACTACGTGCGTTCATAGCATAAGCAAGTGTGCGTTTGTGTGTATGTGTGTTAGATTCACGTACATATACAGGTGCATCCCGGAGATGCACCTATCTTCCTCGCCACGAGCCGGATGCACCATTTGCGGGATATTCTCCGACGCTATCGGCGCGGGACGTGCTCAGGCGTGCATCCTTTCTCCCGTTACCTCTTTATGAGCACGCCCGCTATAGATTCAAAGGCGTCGTCCATCCCCGTACGAGCTACGAAACCAGCCAGCACGCGCCGTGACAGTCTATGACAATTACTACACCTCAGCCGTCAGTGTTCCGCTTTTCTTTTTCTTCCTCTCGTTTGACGTCGCTTGTCCGTGCCGAGAGCCACGATTGGCCCAATTCTGGCCAACGGAGGTCGTCTTTCTTTCATGATTCGAGCTCGTGGTACGACACGTCTTGTACGGCAATATTTTAACGTTTCAAATACTTTATATTTTGTAAGAGAAATATTTTTAAAATATTATATACCGAAATAATGTTTCATAAACTAGGAGAATTGTTTTAAACGTTTAAATTTAAGACTAAAGAGGCTATTAGACGCACCAAAAATTAAAATAAAAAAATAACAGTAGTCTCTCAATGTGTAAATTATATCAAAAATTTTTAAAATTTAAATTCCAAGGTTATAAAAAAAATTACGAAGTTTTATCCGCCAATTAATTACAAATAAATTTTGTTTTTATTTGAAATTTAATTGTCAAGATAACTACAATGATTGTAACAACATACGCGCTTCACTAAAAATCTGAGAGGCAAAAACTATATTGATCGCTGGCTTTCGTAGTATGGGAATCCCGACAAATTCGAAAAGTATGATTTGTCGCTTCTGTGAATGCGACAGAAATGCACAATGTTGCATGCGGCCCGATAGAAAGGCTACGGCGAAAAAGTAATGCAACCTCGCGCGTGTATTAGTGCATTACTAACGGTATTATCCTGGGAAAATTATTGCCAGAGCGAGGTAATACCTGCCATATTTCAGGCATTACGAATATTGCGATATGGCCACCGTATTTTAAGAGCGATAGTTTTATCGCTCGACGTTATGATACCCGGTCCGCTGCGTCTATCCTTTTTTACGCTATTCGACGTGTATCGATTAAATATTGCGAACATGAACGACACGGCAGCCTGACGTGAAAACAATTTCCAGCATAAAGTATTATGCAAATTTGTCCTGCACAAATAATGTCTTTAAAAATACTTGCCACATTTAAATGGAAAGATTGCAAAGCATCGTTAACGTGATTACTTAAAGAAACACTGCCAGTTTCGATTAAATCTTTGGTAATTGCAACACGAATGCTTAAAAAAATTCTCGATACTTTATTATATTTCACGCTAATGGATTATTACCATATAAATTTAGAGGTTGTTATATACAAAGAACTATACAATCTTTTATTCATCCAATTTCTTGTATCTTTACCCTAAAAGAGAATACATAATTTTCGATACAATTTATAGGTATTCCCCGAGAGAAGAAGTCAATACTTCTTGTTCAAAACTATATCGTGACCTCTTAGAGCGTTGAACTTTCGTAACGAGATACCCCAATGCTACGTGTGTAACATCGACATTATTTCGATGTCACATCTCGAGGAGGGAGTGTCAAAGAATCATTTATCACCACGTTATGGCGCAACGGATGCAAGATATCTGTTCGAGGCAACCCGCTGACGATCGACGAGACACTTCTACAAATATTTATGACCAAGTAGAGTACTTTACGCTCTATTTGACAAGGAGGAAACGTGTACGTGTCGCAAGCGAATCGACTTGACCCCAGAAGTAAAGTGGCGAAGTAAGAAGACACGTGGGATCGATAGTCATGTTGCTGCGCGTCATTGAGAATTATTACTGGTAAACTTGATTCAATCTTGATCGTGTCGTAACAGCGAAATCGTCTTACGGTCGACGGTATTCGTCGATTCACAGCCATTTCGGGGAATATCATAAAAAATAACAGCATCATTTTTGCATGATATAATTACCGTACCAAAAAGCTCATTTATCATCTACAACACATGATTTACTTTATAATTTTTGGAAATTTTCTTGGGGGAAAAACACAATATGAAGTACGTTTTCATATCGCAAATCGCGCAAAATAAATATCAAAATTAAGATCTTTCTCGCGCGTCTTTTTACCGTAAACTCCGCTACGTAATTGTGAAGAGGAAAAAAGAAGAGGAACAGTAAGGTAATAAAACGCATGCGTTTTAAAAAATAAGAAACATTCGTGGTGCCGCTAAGCGTGATCGCGCGCTCGAAGGGCGGAAAATATCCGAACGATTCGAACTTATTGAATTCTTGCAGCGGGTTGCACTCTCTTACACGCGTGTGGGTGCACACGATGCTGTCGCGAAAGCTACGTGTGTACCTACCCTCTGAATTATGGACCGTCGAGCACCCTCTTTCTCTCACTCTCTTTCCCTCTTTCACTCTTATACACTCACATTCACACAATATGATGGTAACGGCCCGCGTCCACCGCACCGCCTCCGTGCGGTTGACGGGCTGCGTGACCTGGGTATCGGACTAAGGCTATGTAACGATTACCGTTAAAAATTTAGGAAAATTCCTACGACGCCGCCACCGCAGCCGCAGAGCCAATGCTATTTTCATGCGGGCGCGGCGGTCGAAGTGACGGCAATACCCCCGTCCTGTCGTATTTTCAACCCGCACACGTACCCCTTTGTGTGAGTGTGTCCGCCTCTCTCTCGCCACCGACGGCCTCGCATTTCGCCGTGAAAAATCTCGCGGCTCGTTGAAAGCCATCGAAATGGGGAAAGGATCGGATATTTCTCTCGCAACGCGAACGAATCCAACTGTGGTGTTTGCGAACCAATATTTTTTTGGGAGAGATGAAAGAAGGAAGGTAGAAAGATTTATTAAAGGCATTGGGGAGTCTTATTCGTTATAGCATAATAAGTCGCTTCTTGCATGCACGTGGAAGGTAGAAAGACCATTGTACGTTTCTGATAAAATTCCTAATAACTGCATAAGATAACATCAAAGGTAGAACTGCATAAGATAATGTCTAAGGTAAATTGGAGTCTGATGGACAGAAAATTGGATACGTTTTATAAAATGTATATCTAACATTTCATCTGCAACGATCTGCAACAAGATAAATTAGAGGAATTGTTTCGCCGAGTTTCATTCACTGAAGTTCGAAAACGTAACGTTGCTCGGAACGAGAAACGATATTTCTCGCGACGATAGAATTCCAACAACGTTTCTCATTATTTATTAACGGGCGACGGGAATACGCTGCAGCTTGATATTTTTATCACAGAAGCGTTTCATAAAGCACGCGCCCGCGCCGTCGTAGTACACCGGCGACGGAATTAAAGCACGCTCTCGTCGCAAATTGATGTGACCCCGAAACGCACACGCCGACATTGTTGGACGAACCCGCGTATCTCGTAGGATTTACCGGTGAGATCCCTGTTTAATAAAAGCGCGTCTGGTTCTTTCCTCCTATTTATAAACGTTATTAAAACATCCTTGCGAAACACATGGGATAAAAAACAATTGGTCAAGATACGGATGTGTATGTGGATGTGTCAAATACACGCTCTCGTTCCTCCCTTCTCTCTATCATCTTCCCTCTCTATCTGCCATAAATCTTGCCGTATGATTCCGCATTTTCATCTACGGAAGTCATGAAAAGGGATTTATATTGAACGTTTATTAACTAACGGCGGCGTAATAATAAAGAGTCGGCTTTTCTTCGCCGTTTGTTTCCTTCGCATCCATTTGGCGGGATCCACACGCCTGTTTATTTCCGGAAGTGGCCACTTATCCGGCTACTCGATTTCTCTCGCCAAGAGTCGAGAAGGCTACCGCTTTCTATCCCGACATCGTAAATCCTTCTTGATCTGAAGGAACTCTCGACCACGAAAAGGGGAAAGGAGAGAGGTCCTTCGGGTATTTTCTTCTTCTTCATGGTGCAGCCGTTAAAATCCCTTGCGTAATAGAAATAGCCGGTGATACACCGTAATTGTACGTAACAAGATTTTTACGATTTAAAAAAAAAGTGCGGACAAGTAAAATTAAAGATTTTGCAATTATTAGAAAGGTATTTTTAATCGCAAAGATATTTAATATTTTCTCAATAGAAGCCATCTATTAAGTATTCCTGGTTTTACATCGTTAATTTCATCTATGAATTATTCGTGTGGAATTTGCTGCTAATCTAAAGCGCCGTATCGTAATTATATTGTCGCTCAAACTACAGTTTAGAGTTTGCGTTTATTGCAGCCGGATACGTCCTATTGCGTCGATATATTGAATGCTTCCAAGTTATTATGGCTTCGTGAGTTGATTTCAAGTTATAGATAAACGCAAATTATATATTGTATAGATAAACGCACGTAAGAAATCTTAAATATATGATAGAATGTTTTATAATACTATCATGAGTTTGTTTCCCAAATGAATAAAATTAACTAATCCACATCCAACATGTTTGGAAGAAAGCTCTTTCTATGTTAAAGCTGATTTTTATCGACTGTGCTTATATGATAAGAGAAGCGACTATCGAATAAGAACTTCTGGATTCTTTATATAAAGTTGTAGTAACTATAGAAGTTTCCACTAGATAGCAAATTCGATCGTCTGACAAGTACGTTAATCAGAATCCCAGAATATCAGTCTAAATTGTATTTCCGGTAATTTTTTATTAAATCCGTTCCGATTATAATATACAATATGTATGTATAATGATAATAGCCAACATTAAAAAATTCTGCACGTTTTTTTATCGAAAATGATAATAACGCAATAATATAGTTCTCAAAGGCCTCTTTAGCCTCATTATCTTTTCATTAATTTAAAAGATAAATTATCAATTTATTTACTGTACTCGGAAAGATATATTACTTCCTTTACCATTCAAAGATTACAAATTTCGGCCAAATTTTGCAAACAGAAGCAACTAATTGCATCAAACGAGATAGAAGGAAAAATAAGAAGATTGAGAGGAACTTGATCGCGAGCTATTCAAAGTGCAAGTCTTAATTAACGGAAGGTAAATCATGGTATTTGATTTGGTTGTCTTGCATGCACCGGCCTTTCACGGATCAAAGAACAACGAGCATTAATTTTTCAGAGCAGCGATCCGAATGAAGTTATTAGTTTCCCGATTGCCTGAAAGAGTTTCCTCATCTAACGAGAGAAAAAGATCATTTAACGGTTTCG
Source organism: Leptothorax acervorum (assembly GCA_035220615.1). Lineage (NCBI taxonomy): Eukaryota > Metazoa > Arthropoda > Insecta > Hymenoptera > Formicidae > Leptothorax > Leptothorax acervorum. The sequence continues at coordinate 1,106,216 of JASTWQ010000026.1, read as the reverse complement.
CATCGATACCTACTCAAAGATAATTTCCATATTACAGATAAATATGTATATAATATTCAGTTATGTCCAATATTTCTCATCGTACATCGTACAGTTATCAGATTTCCAGTTACCAAGCAGTAGCCGCGCGTGCACTTTTCCACTTTGTACGTTAAAGACATCGTAATTGCAATAAAAGCTCGAGATGATCATAGGCATATCTTTCCCATTATTGTACTTTGCGACTGAACCAACGCGAGTTTTCGTGACCGTCGCGTCGGATCGCATGCCAGTGACACCGTAATCACGAATAAACGAACGAATAAACGATAAGTCGGCGAGATAATACGACACTGCGTTTCCAATCCCGTCGTTTTCTATCCCGATCAACTTCCCGCCCGCAGTTACGGATTTCTACTTACACCGAGTGCACCGGGAAAAGTTTTCCGGTTTGAATTGCGGTTTTTATTCCGCACGGGCAATTCCGCGATAGCGCTCGCCCGACTTTAAACTGTCGTATTTTCCTTCGGTAATTACTCCAGAAAAATTCGTCCTAAAATGCTGACAAGACATTCCGTGACTTTTGTTCAATCGAAGAATTGGAATCCCCCACGTTCGATAATGCCCATCAAATTCCTTTATCGAGTGCCGTTTCGTCGAAGAGTTTAATCGCGCGTGCGATTTTTTCGCACAAGTCAAACTGTCAATGTGTCGCAGAATTTCTACGTGCATTTTCGGATATATGTAATCCTTCACTATTTTCTTTTTCACCAAAATAATAATAATATTAAAACCGGCTTTTATTGTGATAGAGAATTATCGCAAGGAGTAATCCAGGCTAAAGAATGTATTTCCTAACAAATAATATCCTAAAATACAAAAACATATATAATAATAAATTCCGCAGTCAATGTAATTAAACGAAATGATTTGAGAACATACATTTTTGTTTTCGTATCTCTTTACGTTGCTTTTTCGCCGAGTTTTGAAGATTTATGCTCCAGTCAAACGATCAGTGCCAGCAGTTTCAGTAAGCTGACCTACATTTACGCGCGCCATCAGCTGATTGTCGAGGATCAGCTGATTGTCACTGAACGCCGCGCGTCATGCGACTGTTTATAAAGCTCACAGGAAAGTCATAGCAATTTGAAAGAACACTTAAAAGATGAGTCTTTTTTCCTATAGATTTGAACAGATTTTTCCAGATGAATTATCTACCAGATATGCCATTAATTAGAAATTAATTAGTTTCTATTGCAAAATTGGTTGCTACACGTGGCTACAAATTAATCTGATTTAAAATGTGACATCACGTTTAGAAACTTTGCCGCAATTTAAAGTTGAATTTTCTTGAAAAGAACACCATTCCAATTTTTGTAAGAACGCAATTGTTTTACCCTCATAATAGCCGATTCGCAAAATCTCGTCGATTAATTAACAAGAATAATGGTTTTCGGGAAACAATTCGCGAGATACTGTGGATTTATTACTTAAAATAAAATTTACCCGGAAAGATAAGGTAGGTACATTCTCTCAGATATTGTGGCGAATATTCCACGTGCTGGCAGATATAGTTTCATACTTGAATCAACAAGAATGATGTCCCGTATAGATTTAGCTGTATTATACACGCATTAATTGCATGCACATATTCACTGTCGACGTACATAAGTACGGATTATTTTTCCTACTTCGCCTCTACTCAAGGATCACTCGTCAAACACGAATAAACAATGTCACGACTGGAGAAATAGAGAAATAGATAGAAAGAAGTTGGAGATAACACGACTAGATCGGCAGCGTAAAACGTAAGATCGCGGATCACGTTTTCTCCCGCAACGGCGAGGACGTTCGTAAAACTTCCAATTTCCGCGTAAGGTGCAAACCGTAAAACATCGCGGTGTTTCTATTTCGACACGACGAAACGACGGCGATTCGATCCGGTCTTCCCGCCGTCTCTCGGAGCTTCCACCGATAGCGGATCGCGCGCTTTTAATACAATTTTTATGGCCACCCGAAGAAGATATAGTGGATCGTGACAGGACGATCAAGAGATGGGGATGGAAGGAGAGGAAGGGATGATCGAGAAAAGAGAACTTGGACCGTAGATCGAATATTCGTGGCACGTTTTGTAATTTATACAGGCTTTTATCTCCGAAACGGATTAAGGCGACGAATGTGGCGATAAAGGATCGATCGTGGGACGCGAAAATTGTACCCAAAGGACACGAAAATTGCGCTTTTAGAACGAAATGGAGAGAAAGGGAAAAAGAACGGCGATATTCCAATTAACATATGATAATACTAATTTGGCTTTGTGCTAAAAGAAATAACTAATTCTGCTTTGGTAATTATCTTTTCTTCTTATATATTCACAAATTATTAAATTATATTAGAATAAACGTTTCGTAGCACTGTCAGAAACTTTTCTCTCTTGCCTTTAATTTCTATTTTATATCTCATAGTGAATGCATAAATGCCAGCAGCGCTTTCAACATAATTATAATATATCTACCGACAGTTTTCGTCGAGAGACGTTATTCACCTACGTTGCGACGTGACGCGACGCGGCGAATTATTTCGATATCGTGTGAGTCATGATCGTTAAGGATAGGAGAGAACACTATATCCCGCGCAAAATTTATATTCATGAGTAGGAGAACACGACCACTTTGATATATCTCGTCGACGATCGAAGGCACCAGGTGGATCGTGTGCGACGGACAAAGAATGCGTATAATGGAGAATCGACGAGATATAGGTGCACCGAGATCCACCCTCCCGAACGAGAACGCAACGTTGTTTCTGAGTTACCCGAGATTCCCCGTCTCGTCTGTGTCGCGGAAACTCGAGGAATCGAGTTTCCCCTTTTTCCTCGAAGTGTCGTCTTCGAGTGCTTTCATCACTCGCGTTTTTCCCCTCGTACATACGCCGGAATTTCTTAACCCCTGCGGTCCCAACGCAACGATGCAACGTCTCTCGTCTTGCAGAACGAGAGGAAGATACAACCAAAGAAAAACGCTAGATAAAAATAACGTGCGATGGATTATCTGACTTTCAACAGTTTTCAGATTTTCGAAGATCCGCGTGTTCTCAATCTTGTCATTATCAAAATCTCTCTTCGCGAGAAAATAAAAACGATTATATTTTACGATTACACTAATAAAAATTAATAGACACAAAAATGATGTACCTTACGAATTGAAACAAAGCTTCATTCATAAATAGCTTTATCTATAACGTTAATGAACAATAAATAATAAAAGTATTTAACGCAATATAAATTATATCTTATACATAATACGCTATAATTTGTTTTTTGTATTTAAAGATCGTTGTTTTCATTTTGTATCAAAAATGTATATTTCTTTAGCACATTATTCCACGACAAATGTTTGAACCAGCGGAACTATTAGCGCCGAACGTCTATCAGTCACGGTCTTTTATGATCATCCGCAGAATCGATGCTACCAAACTCGTCCGTCTTTGTACGAAAATATAAACGCGCGGGTTTACGGGGCGATAAAATTTGCCAGCGGCCGCTGGCCGAAGAAGACTATGGGCCACGATGATATCGATTGCGATATCGAGATTTATCGGTCAGCCGTTTTCAGCGCGAATTGAATCTCGAGCTCTACGAATTTTAAATCTTCGTGCATCGCCTCTACGTTGTTTTGGTTCTTTTCTGTATGAAATTTAATTCCTGATTTCGAGACTCAAATCATATAAAAAATTAATTAAAAATTAATATTTGATATTTTTTATAAACTTACACGAAAGTTCTTAAATTTTTATTCAAAAAATGCTATTTTACTCAAAATAAATAAATGCAATCAAATCGCGAAATTTTTGAACGTGGGAATGTATTTGTTCTCAGCGATAAATATATTGATCGACGAGAAATCGAACTGGACAGCAGATGTTGATTTGCTAGAAAAGATTGAATGCCCGAGTTTTCGTCTTTGATTTTGTGCTGCACCTGGTTAATGGACGAGAGTTTTTTCCGATTATTACGGTGGCCGAAGATTTTATTTCATTCGTCGTGAAGGAGCAGCTCTTTATTATGGATTGCGGACAGCCTTCTGTCGACAAATCGCGGAATATTTCGGCGAATGGTCTGATCGTAAATCGATTCGCGCAGCCGGATGAGATGAAGGAAAACGTTGAATGGTGCAGGATCGCACGCATTCTCGGGTATCGATCGTATCGACCAGCAAAGGTAGCTTTTTCTCTCTCTTTTCGCACTCCCTTCCTGCCTAACTTCCTCTTTTTCTCACTTCCCCGATTCAATCAGAATCGCTGCCGGCGATGCCGCGAAGACGAAGCTCAGGAGAATCGCACGAAACGATAAATCTCGATATCCCACTCGATATTACTTGGCCTCGACCAGCGACGGCTGACAAATTTTATCGCGCTCGCTAAATCGTTCTTGCTACTTCATGCAATATACACAGTATTTCGCAAACTTTGTGTGTGTGTATTATATTTCGGAAATATATTCTTTTATTTCGGGACAAACCTTTCTAAACCGTAAACAAGATTCCGTTGAATGTTATCTTGTTTAATTTCCAAATTTTTAAATATTGTAATAATGGCAGCGCTCAAAATTAAAATTTTTAAATAAAATATTAAACAAAAGATAAAATTTTATCTATTTCCAAAAAAACATAATTTATTTTTAATGGTTTAAAAATGATCAATAACTACAGTAAATTTCCTAAAAAGTATTTTGTTTAAATTTATCTATCTCAATAATTTGTACAAAAAAATATAGATGTTGCAAAAAAATCTCATGATAATTTTCCAAGATCTCAACAAAAAATTCATCGCAGTAAGTCCGCATATCGAAGCACCGGACGTCGTTTGAAATGTAGATTTAATCCGTTCCGTTTGATTGCTTTGAATCGAATTGTGCATTGACTTGGGATTATTTTTACATATATTAAGTCGCTTGCGAAATAAACCGAGAAGCTGCGTCAATTATTTTTTAACGCAGATTCTTTATAAAAAACGTTTATCGCGTAGATTATTCGAATTCGTGGCTAAAGAATTATAAAGATTTTTGTAAAAATAATATACGATCCATAAAATTTCACCGAGAGCATCTCCACTATCCGGTGTAACAAAAGCAGCAGCTTGGCTGAACCAAAATATGGTTAAATTGGTAAAATACGACTAAACATGCGCCAAAACATGTGGTAATAATGAAAAATTAAAGCTCAAGATTAAAAGAAAAAAAATGTTTTTCTTATTTAAAATACTGTATAAATGTAAAATTTATCTAATTAAAATAATCTTCTCACAGATGAGATTTATCATTACAAATATAATAGTAATAATATCGTGTAATGTGACGTGCTTAAAACATTAATAATGAATTTAAATTAAAAATATTCAAAAAATAAAAAAGATTATATAATCAAAAGTTTATTTTCGTATTATATATTTATTTCGTATTATATTCTCCGGTTTTTAGATATTAGGCTTTTATATTTTTTTCTTCTTTTAGCCCACAGCATATAGCTATTAACATCTTAAATACTTTTCTTGCGTAATATATTAGATTATATTTATATACAAACGTAATGGAAAAAAAAAATCGAATGAGGGATGGCAAAGAATGCGGGAACATATTTGGAAGGAAGGTTACACGTGCATCTTACGCGCGAAGTGAATGGTGACATCAAGGGAGGAACGCGATGGGGCGAGATACCGGGAGAAAGCACGATCATGTCAATGGAAAGCACAGGGGCGAAAAATATTAGGGTGCTCGAGGAGCGAGCAAGGGTGCCGGTTGCGTCACGAGGACACCGGGAGACCGTTTACGAGCCCGTAAAGTTCGCCATTCCTCACTGCGTTCGTGTCTTATGTGAAAACTTTCTCGCCGTTTTCACGAAGAAATCGTTCGCGACCGAATTTGCTACTTTTATGTAAAACTGAATTGACAACACCTGCTACGGGAAAATGTGATAAAAATTTCTTAACAAGGTTCTTGACATTGTCCAATAAGCAGACTAAAAAAGCCAACCAATATATATAAGCAGGAATATAAGAAAACAATTATCTGCTCAGAAAATTGATGGTTCATATTTTTAATTAAAAATGCTTCTACTTTATAATTTAATATTTTCAGTTTAACATATGTGAATACGTGTGGAGAACTAGAGACCTTAATTTTTTACGATACTCAGTAACCCGATGGTTAAAAGCATTTCTTTGTATTCTGGATTTAATGCAAGCTGCTCTGCGAAAGTTACTATTTTACGATTTAATTTTCGTTAAAAGCGAAAAATGGTTTATAGAACAAAACAGAATAGAAGAATTCGTTATTTAGCATATTAATGTTACCACTTCACTACGCTCAGAAGAATTTATTCTCACCAAAGGTTCTCTTTTGCTTCGCAGCGAGATTGCATTTATCTTATTGTTTTGGCAATAAATCAAGTGTGCGATAATGCGGCGACTAATGAGTCTTATCATAAATCATAGTACAGGTTGTTTTCGCGTTTTATCTCAAATACTAAACGCTATATAGAACAAGGAGAAGACTACCGTTAGCCTCAATGTGGACGCATCGATCATTTTTCAGCTGTTAAGCGATTAAAAATTAAGAAGCTTTTATGAATTGAGTTTCAACAGTGCGGATAGAGAAAGGCAATAGAGATACCGTTCCTTTAACATCAAGTGAATCCCGTTTTAATCAAATTTTAATTTAAGACTTAATTACAACAACTTAACAACTCCTATCGCACAATGAGGATCAGCTCTGCATTTTGAAATTAGCTTCATATAATAAACCACTCGTTGCCTTGTAAACTAATTTACAAAGACTATCTAGAGTTGCTATCAAAGTTTGATGTTAACGAAAACCTTAGAATGTAAAATTATATTAAATTTCTTTACATTTTACACTTTAACATAAATTATATCAGGCGAAAACTGTGATATTAATCCGTATATGTGCCGCATATGGAACATTTCACACGATTACACGTGTGCTCCTCATAACTATCAATACCGCTATCTCGCCAATTCGCTTAGCATATCCTCGAATGCGAGTTCGAGCTTCGCTATTCCATCGGACTGCAAACTTGTAACACCGAGGCTCGAGGAAAAAGTTCTTCGCTACGGGCTGTATGAATATGAGAATCAATCTTGTGTTCCATGGAAAAATATACCGTCTGCAGCTCGAAGGAAGACTCTTTCGCGCGACAATGCGTTGCTGAAATCGAGTCGGTGTCATCGTAGTCGTCGTGTTCGCTCAAAGGTGTCGATACAGCGACTCTACCCCCGGCAAAGTTGGTAACCGAAAAGTGTGACAAAGCGAGGAATCTCGTAAAACTCTCAGCGAGACTCGGGCACCGCGCCGAGCAAGCCCGCGCACTCAGCCGGCGCCGGAGTAGGTACGTGTATTCAGATCCTGGGAAAATACCCGGGATATCCCGTAGGGAAGGAACGAGCTGACAACACGTTCTTCGGAATCGAGTTGCTGTCGATGCTGGTGCACAACTTCAAAGGCGTTTGTCTCTCAGGACGTGTCGCCGTAACACGCGCACGCGGAAACGTCCGAGAGATCTTTATATTCCATTCTTTCCTCAAAAATATCATCGCCATCGTTCCGTCGAAAACGAGTCTGCATATTTCAGGGCTCCGAGACTTAGAAGCGAGAAATTTTTCCTCTCCAAAAACTTCGCTGACAAAGAACGCGTCTTAGAACAGGAAGAAATGAAGCAGATTGTATTGTTGCTATCTTGAATCCCTCTCTCTCCCACTCCTCCATCTCTGGTCAGTTACCGAAGAATTCGGAGTGAAAAGTCGGCGACGGAAAAGTGGCTTCCATAACTAGCCAGTTATGGAAAGATTGGAAACCTCTAACTTCATTGAAAATTTTGCGGGATGTCTGTCGGGAGTATTGCGCGTTTCGCGACTGGTGTGTCCAGAATTTGTACGTATACATGCGCCGGAAATCGATTCGAAACACGACGTCGCGCGTCAAAGAAAGTTTCCGCGGGTTTGACATACAGTCTATGGAATTCGAAAGTATGACGAACGTGTATCTTCAAGAAAGCAATTCTATAATGAAATAAAGTATATTCTATAATAAAATAAAGTGTGGCTAGGTATATAATGTTCTCTTTTTTTCTCCTTTTCGAAAATTGATCTATTCAGACAGGAGTGCGAAGAGATCATGTTCTGCCATGAAAGCTTATTATTTATTATTGAAGAGCGACAGTTCTTCGTATACCTCTTGAGAAAGATTTATAGATTATAGATTTATCGATCATATTTTGCAAAATTTAGAATTTGTTTCTTATTATCTACTATTTAAAAGATAAAGAATTCGTATATAAATTGTGCTAAATAAAAGCATCTAACAAACATAAATTAAGACAGATTAAATGTCACGAAATAAAGAAAAATAATCAAATAATGAAAAAGCAAGAATACAATAGAGAAGAGAATGAGAAAAGCAGACAAAAACATCTCTTGAATAATCACGTATTGTACAACTTGTTGGCTATTATAACTTAAAAGCGCGTTTGTTTTAATATCCTTTACGAAACTGTTTATCGTTCCTTAAAACTTTCTCCATTGTGCTATAAAGGATTAGAGTCAACGCTAGGTTACATTTTATGCTATGACGTACGTCAACGACTCAACATAGGATTAACTAAAGTTCTCTGACAACTAGTTCTCCGCTTAATCCTTCCTATTCTGAATTCTATTTTACGAACATGAGATTGTATTGTTATTAGCAAATTAAGCAATAATTTTTTTTAAATATAAAAATATATAGAATTTTTTAAATATTGCTAAATGTATGTTGCAGTAATACATTCCTAAATAATTTTTATAATATTATTTATATATTTTTATATTATTGCTCGATGATGAATTATGATAAACCTTATTACCAATCATAATTCAGAATATTATATTTTGCGTTTACGCTATAGTTCTGCAATGTTTTAATTTACTTTTATATTGATAAGATATTTTCAAGATAAAAGTTCTTTTCGCCACCGTTTTATGTGTTGATGTTGCGATGGGGGAACAAGCTAAAAATGTTTGAGTATCGTAACGTCATTTGTTCTCAGACGGGCTAACGTAAGAAAGCTTAGGAAATGCATGCACAAGTGTGAAAGAATATTCCCCAACTCTTCTCGGACTGGCACGTCGTGGTTGTTCCTCGCATTCCCCAAGTCGTGTAATGGGCCATCTACAATGAAGAATCGTAGGCCGTAGCAGTAAGAAATTGACCAATCACAATCGATTATTCTTGTAAAAATCCACTGTGATTGGTCAATTTCTTACTGCTACGGCCTACGATTCTTCATTGTAGATGGCCCATAACGCGCCGAGTACATCGCGCGCGCCGCAATTACAGGATTATATGTTCCTCTTTCCGGGCATTATATTTCCCATCGTTCCCTTTCCATCGCAGAACGTTTTCTTGCTCGCGGTAAATAAAGGAAGACCGCGTTGGGATATCTTGTTCTTTTAATACCCGGCAAATTCCGACGAAAACGCTCGGAAGACTCGGGGAGATAAAAATCCGAAGTGCGTTCGGTGGGTAGGCGTTGAAGGAGAGGAAGAGATAGTTAAGCGAGTCCTGCGGCGCGCTGAATACGAGTATTCCAGCGAATACTTTGTCGCTCGTTTCTATCGAGCCTTTCTCTCGTACTTTCGTTTGTCGTGACTATCACAAACGACGGTATTTTTCTCCTTTTTTTTTTCAAAACCATTGACTGCGAATTCCTGTAAAGAAATACAAGAACACGCTATCTCGCGCGCGCGACAAATCATTTACGAGCAGCTTTAGCAACGTCCAATTATACAAAATATATAAATAAAACGCAGAGAATTTTTTTAAGTTAAATTGTTACGAGTATACCTAATATTGAGATTAATAAAAATTTCAAATTGATATATACAGTAATGATAATTACTTTGACTTTCAATTTTAAAACCCTGCATAAATTACCTATTTCTTACATTTTTCAGATATTATACAATAATTAGCATAATCAAAATTATATCTTATGTTTTATAAATATCTAATTTTAAAAAAATTTTCGAGACAAATCTTAGCCTTTTGAACGAAAAGTTTATATTCTATAACATTACTGTTTTTTGGGAAAATGGAAGGAATGCACATTGTAGAACCGAGATAGGCATGTAAAAAACGCAGTCGTGCATTTCGTATTTCGCGATTCGTCGCACTTTTCACGAATATTCCCGGCACCGTCGCGCCGTCGTCAACGTCTTGCTTGACTTTTATGACGGCTTCATATCATCCCTCGCCAAACTTTACGATTCTCCGAAAGCTAGGGGTGTAATCGTCGTTGCGGGAAATTTTTCGGGCGCGACGAATTTCGAGCACCATGTAATCTGTTCTTATGGGCCGTTACGGCGCGTATATTGACAGTGGTAAAAGAGCAAGAAGTCGTTGGCTTCGCGAAAATCTTTCGGCATCACCGGAGCGTTATCGTTACGTCGCCGATACGAACAACTTGAAGAACAATATCGTCGATTTTACGGTCGTAGAGATATCGCGCGTGCATTTGCCTGGCCGATTTATCCCGTACAAATTCGCTCTGAGACGCTACTTTTTCACGTTTCCGCAAAAATCGTCATTTAAACCGTTATTTCGTACAGCGAAATATATATTTTTATGAAGAAACATTTTCGGTCGTGATTTACACTGCTATTTCGTCCAGCACACGCTATAAGAATAAATCAGCGAATAAGGGATTTATCGTAATGAAATTGCCGTGTTTCACAATGCTGGTGACAAACGTTTCCGCATTCCGCCTTCCGCATCGGGCTTACCGCGGAACATTTTCGCGACTCGGTCGTTACTCGAGCCATACGGATATTCTCCGAAAAGAATCTCTTTGCGAGTCGTTTAGCCCTCTAGTAAGGATAGATTACGCGCGCGCGAAGTCCCGGGAGAATTTTTACTGCCGACCTAAAACGATATTACATACTTAGTCGCCGTTGCACCTGCTACTCCGCCGAAGATCCGAGCGTTTGTCATGCGAAAGATTCGTTGCCGGTTCTTAAGAGATCGCCGACCCCATATCTCCGGATCTCGCTCTCCCTTCGCTTTATCCGAACTATCCCGTCGTTTCAACTTCGAACGTTAAGTTAGCTTACTTGGAAAAAATTTCTTTTATTCCGCGTGACTTTCATAAATATTTAGATCTTTGCGTTATGGATAGTTTATAACAATATATCAATTATAACGATGTATCCCCTTTTGTGTTATGTGTTCTTCTTCTTTATAAATTCTTTAGTCAATTAACAATCGACCTCTTGAATAAAAATTTCATCGGATATCATATGTATTTCTTTTTCAGACTTTCTAATATTAAAAAATAAATAAGATGAGAGGAACCCTTGAAAGACTTTCTACACTGTTTACAACACAAAATAGAAGAAGAGATAAATCAATGTTGTTCAAAAAATATATAGAAGATATTATAATTGTTTGCCACTAATGTCCGCATAATTCCATAATGGATTATCAGTGGATGAGGTTACCGTCGCGGAATCGATGTAATCCTGTTAATAACAGCCGCGGTTTCCCACGTTATTGTCGCTTCATTATCGACCATAAGTGATTAGTAATTAATCTCGTCGTGTAATTAATCGAAGCAGCTGTGCAATTGTAACACAATTATGCAATCCTAACAAGACGCAATATATACATACACATATCTCTCGTCTTTAGTAGAAAGAATAGAAATAAGATCGTGCAACTAAAGAAACCGTAAAATAATTCGAAAATGCAGAGCGTTAGTTATTTATAAGAATTATTGTCGCAAGCATAAAATGCGCAGATAATAATTAGATACGCTGTGAAAAGATATAATATCACTTATAATTAAAATAAAATTTGATCTCGCGTGATTACGTTTTCCTTTACTCAGAATCCTTTAGGGATCGAAATCATCGTTGCAAATGACCTAAGAGGCGTAAGCCTCTTTTCGCGCGCGAAAACATCACAAAAGGAAGAGTCGCTTGTTGGAGACACGTCCGAGGTAAGTCCCTCGAGCAGACACAGGCGACAGGACACGCCGAATCGAGATATCTCGAGGATGAATCCCACTCGTGACCAGAATAACTGACCGCAACCTCCCTCGATACCGTCGTCGGAGCGACTTACAAAAGATAGGATCCCGTCGAAACTGGAATTCCGAGTATCATGTCGAATCCCGAATCCCGGGTAGAGATTGTCGCTAAGAGGAATATGACGTACAACCGCTCGGGACGTCGGCACAATTCAATTGTAATACATGCCTCTGCAATTTTTATCGTGACACGCGAGCGAAACGCGATGTCGTGAAACATGCGAGAATTTGTCGTGATTTGTGATTTATTCTCGATGTCGGGGCGGATTTAGTTCTGCAAAAACGTATAGCGTAGGACCATCAATTCTCGCGACTGTAAAATTGCAAACGAGATTAAAGCTTTTTGCGATACTGTAATCCTGGTATATTTATAATTTTCAGGCATGTCATAATTCGTTTATTATCTAGTCTTCGTTAATATTATAACCGAGACGGTAAAAAGTACAAAACCACACAGATGTGACATATAAAATACCAACTGTGTTATTACTGTCGATTTACTCGGATTAAAAAAAGCACATTGTACATACGGGACCTCCCGTGGTCGTCGTTCAATAAAAATAATAGTATTTTGATAATGTATAAATATCTATAGTAACTATACATATTTAGATATAGTTATCTATATGCTTGATATAAAAAGTACAAAAAATACATATCTATAATCATTCATATGCACAATAATTATACATTTTCCAAAACTAAATATTATTAGAATTAATTTCTCTTGTCCCATCTATTTTGAAGCAATGAATCTATGAGATACTTAACAAAGAGATATTATATTAACTTTTAATATCTTTATAAAATATCTCTATAATTTTCAAGGACCCTTCAAAATAAAATAAAACACAATCTGTAACTCACAGACGTCATACATAACGACGGAACTATATATGCGTAATGAATTTCCCTCTCCTCCTCCTCCTTCCGCAGGACGTATTTATATAAAACAAATATACGCTAAATTATTCTGTAATTTCAAGATAAATTTAATTATTTTATATTTAATTTTGTGTTTTAGTTAACGTCGCTTGAAATAATGGTTAATTGTGAGAAAGTGAGAGAGAGAGAAAGAGAGAGAGATATGCATTATAACATACATTATATGTAATATGTATATTGCTAACTGTGCTTATAATTTAATTTTTACATATAAATTGTTTTTCCTTTTCCATGATAATTTGTTTTATCATATAATTACTTCACTTAAAAAAATATAAAATTTATAAATTATTAATTTATTTGAAAGATAAAATTATACTTTCATCTTAATAAACATATTTTGCATAAAATAATACGTAATTATTATTACTCTTTTTCCATTTTATATTGTTTCGCAAATTCAAATAAAATAATTATTCGACCATCCAAATTTTTCAAAATAGAGAATAAAATAACTTATAAATAGCATTGGAAAATTGCTATTAATAATTAGTTTATCATTATTAATTAATTGCTGTACGTAGAATCTGCATAAAAAATCAATGTCTCTTAAACTTTAAAAATTAGTAACATATATGACAAATTAGTTAAGAATCAAAATGCAAGCGATATCATTAACCAACTTTTAACTTTAAAATTATTTTGGTCTCGACATTTTTGTATGATAATTTTCGACTGTAATTAATGTTTCAAACAGGATACTGAAATATTGCATAGTGGTTATAGGATACTCTATATACAGATCAATATCCACATTATTATTTGTTATAGGTTATTAATTATTTTGAACTAAATCAAAATATTTAAAATTTATTAACAGTATACAGGAAATTATTGAATTAATCAGTTAATACTAAGTACAATTATTTAATATTAATGTCCTATATTTCTATATAAATAATGGACAATAAATGACAGTTGATTTGACTTAAATAAATATTACAAATATCGAATTTTATTCCCTCTGGCGATCCTTTCATCGGGAAACAATTTCTACCGGGATAGCCACGTTGTTGGTTGACGATCGCCCGCCTAACTCACGGTTCACGGTAGAGAAATATACGACCCTTTGAACCAGCGCGTTAAAAAGAAAAGACGGAGCCGATAGGGACGATAGAAAGATGGAATTCTGCGGGATATCGAACATTCGCTCGAAGATGGACGAGCTTTCCGGGGCGGAAAAATATGGCAGGTGGACCGTCCGCGAATCTCCCTGTCGGTTTTCTTTTGATGCCCGGACGCGGTTCTAGCGAGAGAAAAGAGAGATCCTAAGGGTCAGGAATGTACTGTTATGATTCACGATTCGACGTGTCACGCTATCGACCCCAATTTTTTTTATATCGCATCACGACACACACACACATCCACCATAATAACTGCCCACGTAATATATACATGGACGGTGCGATTCAAAACAAGCATCTCAACGCTGCCGGCTCGCATGTGCGAGAAACTGAATATCAAGAATTTCTCTTTCGACATTTAGAAAACTGTTTCCACAGTCACAACGTTACGGACTATATTTTGATTTAAAAACAGTTGCAGCATAAATATTCTTACGTATTTTTTAATACTAATTGGAGATACTATATAATTTGTGCTCGATATTCGCTGATTTTATTCTACCAGCATTTTTTATAAAAACAAACGTATAAATTTTTATCGAAAAAAGCTATCGATCTCTGCTACCCTCCACTTGACTGATCTGATCAAGATAGTGTTTGAAACCCATGTAATACGGACGATCCGAAGCACACGGGTCAAGAGGCGGATAAAAAATACCGAAGAGGCAACAAAGAATATGGAAATGGAGATGCCCGTCGTGTGGTTGATGGACATGCAGCTTCTCGAGTCTTGCTCATGGCGTCTGTTCGAAGAATATCGCGATATTTTCTCGTACGATAGAATTTCGCTCGTTTCTCGGGCGTTGCGGTTGAAAATGGAACGAGATCCAATTTAAAAAATAAATTCGTACTAGAGAATTTTTGTGTCATGTCGGAATTTATCACCTTTATGTAGCCGTCTATTTGCTAAAAAACATTATTATATGAAATCTTATAATTTCTCGTTAAAAAACAAGAATATCTTAATGATCCACAATTTCCTATTTTGGCAAAGAATTAATAAAAAAATCACCTTAATGCTAATTGTATCGTTCGATGACATATTCGAGTTTTATGCTTGATATTTCCATTAAAAATAAAATCGTTAATTTTATTATGAAGATTATATAAAAAATTATATTTAACGAATATATTAAAATTTATATCAAATTGGCTGTTATCGAATTTATAACTTATCTTGAGAATTTTGAAAGAATCCGCCAAAAATCTCTCTCTTAAATAACAATCCTCTTAATGTGCATAAAAATGTATTGTTTTCACAAACTGCGAAAGTACTTAAATATCACAAAAATATATAACTTGCCGGAAGTATTGCGCTATGATAACAAAAAAAATTTAGTACACAATTATAACTTTTTTCGCTGCATTTAATAAAATACGAGCGACGCTTTAAATTGTTTCCACAAGAAAGAGCACCTATTTACTATTTTTACTGCGTTAAACAAAACGCAATATACGAGTTATAATGCAGCCGCACAAGTTTTCGACCAATGCAATGAGAGTTTTCCATCGCCCGTTAGCTTTCCGCGAAGTTTTCACGAAGAGATCGCAAATATATTTAATGGCATGCGACGGAGGAAGCGTAATATGGCAGTGTAAGTCTTCGTCGCATTCGTTTTCTGCTCTTTAAACGATCAACGTTTCTCGGAATGGGCGATCGCAAGATTTTCTTGGAAAACAGGATACTTGGAAATCTCTGTGAGACTTCTTCCGACTAATGAGCGTGCTGCTGTTTTCGGAGTGCGGAGAATAAAAGAAAACAACAGATCGGCTCACTATTTTCACAAATATAAATTCGAAATTTTACTTTATGTTTCTGATATCAATTAAATTATTAAATGTTATCCTTTACGTAGCAATAATAAAATTGCACTAATTGCAAGTTGAATATCGTTTAACATGATAAACAAACATAGAAAAAACAGCTATATGTACTTTTAATCAAATTATATGTACATTATATCAAATTATAAAATTGTTTGCATAAAAAAACGTTATATTTAAAGAATTGTAAGAATAAATTTATTAAGAAATAGGTTTATTAAGAATAGGTTTATTAAGAAATTCTATAAATACTCTATTTTAATTAAAGGAAAAATATAAATAATTGCAAAAATAATATCTTAGTTTATGAAAAAATAAACGATATATCGTACTTGTGATCGTACTTTCCGTAATAAGAACTGTAACATGTCGTAGAGGAACCAAGTTTCGCACTTCTGTGGCACAAGTTTCACGCGGATCCGCCATCATCCTTCAGACCTGTCCGGCGGCGAAGTTTTCGGATTGGACGATCCATTATTGAGGCTCGTTTCGTCTCTGATTCATGATTTTTTTAGAATCGCACCTAACCGCGAGCTCGAGGCAAACTTCTACCATCCTTCCTCCTTTTATGTCTTTCCTCGTCCGCTCGGCCGAACCGCGTTTTCCGCTTCGAGAGAAAACTTCCCGGATCGGTCTGCGGATACGGAAATGCGTCGACTTCGCTGAGCGTACGTTTTCATTATCATGTAATGACGAATCATAGCTGCAATAAATCCACAAGATTCGGAAAGAACGCATTGATGGATAATATACCTACATTTATCAAAAGTCTCCTGGTACCACTTTTTTTATGAAACTTTCGTGAATTTTATACGGAATTAGATTCTTCTCGACAAAAATTCTCCATAAAGTGTAATCACGCAAATATATCGACGTCACTAATTACGCGGATATATATATATATATATATATATATATACATATTTGGCGAGATAAGCTTCAACCGGATAAATACCGTTTTAGTCGTACCGATGAAACAGGCTTTACTTTGATAGAAACTTAATTTAAACATTAATTAACCAGGATATATAAAGTAAAACTTATAAAGTTGTTACAGATTGCGGTTTCGTCAAATGTTCATAGGGGTCTGCTCCAGATATATAAAAAAATATTTTCTTAACGTTTAGCGTTAACAGTAATAGCACACAATGTTAAAATAGCTTAATTTGTAATAAATTAATAACTGTATGCTCGCTAACTTGTTTACTTGTTTGGCAAATGCATTTCTCTTCCTCGTTCTTTGCATAAATTAATGGTGGAGCAAAACGCATTTGCCAAGTTAGTAAACGAGCGAGCTAGTTAAGCGCGGTGTATTGTATTGCGTAAGAAAGAAACCCCTTAGCCCCTTAGCGGCATCGCGGAACAAAGATGCGTTCATGTCGGAGAGTTAAGAAACACGCGAAAAATATACCGGACGAGAGCTCGTTTGCCAGCAGCGGCAGACAGAGGAACACGAGCGAAGAACGGGAGCGAGACTCTACCCGATGGGAAATGGCGGTCGGGCCGCGCCCGAGTCGTAGCGGGGCTCTGAATTTTCTATGGAATTTGCTAACGATAAAATACGAGCTCGCCCGTTCCGTCATACTAAATTTCAAAATGTGTCCGCCTGGCTTCGTTCTTCCTATTCGGGGACGTCCCCTTTCCCGCCGCCCTCTCCCGCATAGGACACGAGCGACGTGGGGGGAACATCGTTCGCGGGATATATCCATCATCCTCAAGCTCTCGCGGTATTTAATTTTCATGAAAGATTCCGGATCACAGACGCGTTCGAGAAGAAAAACAGTCGAGGAAGAGATGACTACCGTTTATCGAGGACGGCGCAAGAAGGGTAAACTCATTGTCAGAAGAAAAAGCTTTGACGATAAAAGTGACTTTCAGGTATTATCCTCCTTTAACCCTCTGCGTGAGCGTTGGAAAATTCTACATCAGTGAGCGATGTGCTTCAATGTATTTTGTATAGGCTACTAACGGACTGACAGCTAAAAAGAAGTGCACATTATAATATATAAGTACTTTCTTACTACAAGATTTTACTTAATGTCCATTTAAAAAAACCTAATAATTAATGCATTAATTAATATTTTAAATATTTGGTTGTTCTTGACGTTCTTGTCATCTGATATAAATTATTATCTTTGAAATATTAATTAAACAATTAAGTTTATCGATATGTATTTTTAACATCTTTATATAACTATTGCGTTGATATTTATTATAAAAGACATATCACTAATTGTCTATCGCCACATTATCGTTGTCTTAATTGTTGTTATTCTACCATGCGTGCGATATTCTAAAAATAATATCTCGAACGAAATTAGATGTAGAGAGGTTTAATTATTTTCCCTTTTTTCGATAATGAGATGCACGTCACTCACGAAAAAGCGAGGAAGGAGATCAAGGATGACAAAGCCGGTTTTTGGATGCCTTCGGCAGTATCGGGTATTTTCGATCCTCTCGAAAGCATCGTGCCGCTCTTTCTTCCTGAAAGCTGACGAGTAATCATCGATAAAGGGGCTTAAACGAGGATATCCAGCGTGAAGTATCGATTCCAGGGAATCACGCAGTATCACTTGGCCTGACGAGACGCAATTCCAGCGATTCCAACACAATGCGTCCCGCCCAGGATTACAGGATCTATCTATATCCTTTGGAAAGCTCGCAGATGAGAAGGATCGAAAGGACGCAGGAGTTCGCTCGAGAATGCAAACGATCACAAAATTCGTGGGATTAATATTCATTATCGATTCTGTCGTTCCTAATTCAACACTTCGCATATTTCATAGATTCTACACAAATATTTTTACTCTCCGTGGAAAACATTGATCTCATCGACAAATAATATTATCACATCATAATATTCATCACAACCCTAACTGAATCTATATATATATTGCATATTGCTGACAATTTGGGTTAGATAATTATCCAGTAATTAAAAAATTCAAAATTTGCCCAAAAATTAAAATTAGCATTATGCAGATTAATTGATTTGAAATGACAATTCAACTAAATTTTTCAATTTAGATTACGTCATTTCCAATAAATCAATTCAATGTACTCATTTCTGTGCTGTTTTATATCAGAAAGCGATTAATTTTTTAAATGTAGCCTCGATTAAATTTCAACATGATGGATAACTAATTAATTATAGCGCGCGCACGCATGCACACACGCGATAAGTAGAAAGACAACTACTGAGCGATCAATTAAGTGGATAAAGGCCAACATGGCCGTATGTAAAATAAGTGGCCAGGATAGGTGAGACAGAGACAAGAGATTGTACGAAACTAATTTGGCCGTAAGCGGCGATTAGGCATCCCCGAGGCGCGCGTAGAAGGAGATGGGGGGGATCTAGCGCTCGTCAAAATCTAAAGTAAATCCTAATCGGATTAGCATGAGTCGACTCAACACCCGAGCAGCTTTTGTTCCCAAGTTTCAACGACGACGACTTGGGCTCCTTGGGGCGTGCGTCTCCTTTACCCAATGAGCTAACGATTCGAAGTCTCGAGGCAGGAAAATTGCAACAGCGACGAGGAAGCGGCGACGGTAGAGGCATGCGATGCGCGATACATCGAGAAACATCGCTGATGCGAGCGGGGTAGTTTATTTTTGGCTTATGAGAATAACTTTTTTAATAAGCAACTTGAAAGTGGTGGATATACGATATAGCAAACTTAATTAAGGGAGTTGAAGGGAGAAAGGGCGACACGTATAATAAAGACGCGTGAATAACTGTAGTTTCGTAAGATAATTGTAATCAGTAGATGCACATAAAAGGAAGAAAACAAAACGAAAAGAAAATAAAGAGCGAGAGAAAGGTAGAAACATAAGCGTTGAATATTGCGTCAATGAGTTTAGTCATGATAGGGTTGTTTCAACTCTCGCTCCGAGAGCGGATATACACAGCTGAGGTGCAACGGATCCTATACTCCTTCCTTCTACGCATACATACAAACACACACACATATATATTCGATACATACACTGTCACAATGTCCGTTCGCTCGCTTCTCTCTATATCGAGGTACCGTGTGGCTCTGAATTAACCCGAGCTCCGACGGACGCGGACGCTGCGCTCGCGCGCGTCGAAGCGTAAAACGAAGCTCCGCCGCTACCGTAATGTTTCGATGGCCTTTCGCCTGCGAGATGTATCCCTATTCGATTACATTCCTCCCGCCTGGGTCGCCCGAACGAGTTCGGGATACTCAGCCCGGGCACTAACAACGAGGGCAGATTGTTTAAGTTAGCGACGCGCGACGACCCGACTCATTTCCGCGACGCTTGGCCGAGTTCTGATTAAAAGAAAACAGCGACGATCGGCCAACTTTGAATAACGCTCAATTTTGACACAATCTTCGCATTTAGTGTGCGTTTATTTAGTGAACTAGGCCAATCCTTCAACGTAATATCTCCCAACTGATCAATTAATTTTCTTCGACTGAAAATTGAAGTTTACGAGTTGCGCCTTTGATATCTAGATAGATTGAAAAAATTTATGATGGATGAGACAAGATAAATTAGAAAGAGAATGATATATATCGAGATTTTTTGAAAAAGTTTCTTTTAGTAATGTATGATGACTAATTGATGATTAATTCGATTCACGATGTTTCCCTCATTCTAATCAATTTACGTAAATACATACTTATTGTCGGAGTTAACAAAAAAATTGTTTCAAACGATAGTGAAGAAGTTTCGGAAAACAACATTACCCAACCGACTTTATAGATAAAAAGTTTTAAATATTTAAAAAAGTCTGCCCCTTTTTAGAATACATAGAGAATACTTTTTTATAGAATTAATATTGCACTTTTGTTATTTTTTAAATAAATTTAATTTAATAATTTAATTTAATCTTCATCTGTTATCATTTAATGTAGCCAGCGCGATTATCTTACACTGCTATAATACGCAATTATATCCGAGTTTATATAAGTCCCTTTATGAACTTTAGAAGAATCTTGTCGGTTCTCATTTGAAGAGAACACGAAATCGGCAACTCGCGTTTTAAATCAACTTAACGGCCGATCGATGGTCAAATTGGGTTAGGTGCTTCGTGAAAGCTTCTCGCTACGGTGCACCATGGAGAGCTTCTCCTTGGGAACCGAGATATTGCTCCGACTCTATTAAGAGACAAGAGAGTAGACAAGCCCATCTTGGACTTTCGGCGCTTTCCAGAAGCCGCCTCTCAAACTTCCGCCTTGACTACATGGCAAAACCAGCATGGCAAATACGCACCACCGACGATCGGAGGTATTATGAAACTGGGACAAAGCTGTAAATCACTTATTAGGAGTAGTGGGCTTCGAGGAGCAAAATGTATTGTCATTATGCTAGATGAGAAGCTTGGTGGATAATATAGGGTGAGCTTATACATGAACTTATAACTAGAATTACAATTTTATCAAAGAGACTCGACCTCGTTTTAATTACAGTCGTTAAAATAATCTTGTTCAAAATGTTTGTCGATTCCCTTGTACTAAAGTTAGATATTTCGTGTCAAGAATAGAGAGAACGAACATATTTATTGTTATTTGGTTCAACGTATATATTAATCCCTACGCGACTATTTGAACATTAATATTCCATTTATTCCCGAGCTTCTATTTAAACATTTTCAATACTTTCAGCGATTATATACGAGCACACGTGCGGTAATTACATTTGATTTCGCCTGTACACCGGATAATGTTATTCGTCATTATGGAAACGCGAAACGCTGTTGCATAACTTTCTATAAAGTGGAAATTGAACTTTCTGTACGGGTTGACGCGTATCTCGCATCGATTTGGCATCGAGTATTAATTACCGCATTGTGATATCCATTCCGCGCCGTCAAGTTGATTGCATTATAAATACGATGGTGATTATTTTACAC
This sequence comes from Leptothorax acervorum, assembly GCA_035220615.1. NCBI lineage: Eukaryota > Metazoa > Arthropoda > Insecta > Hymenoptera > Formicidae > Leptothorax > Leptothorax acervorum. Next base: position 1,084,326 of record JASTWQ010000026.1, on the reverse strand, counting down.
GAGATAAAATAATATTACAACACGCTGTTACGCTGTTATTTCAACTGTGTATAAGAGCTCATTGTAATTTGAAATCTACATCGCTTTGTTAAAAACAACATATATAAAATAGTTATAATGTACGCATCATCATATAAACAGAAATACTATAAAAGAATTATCTACAATAGATTAATATTATTTATAAAAAATTTTGTTTTAAATCTCTGTTTATACGTTATAATATTAAAATATAAATATTTCAGTATTATCAATAGTAGATTTTGCCTATATTTCCATTTGGTAACAAATACGATGCAACACACGATTCACCAATATTTAAATAAAAATGTTTATTTACGCAGAAAATAGAAGAAATAAAAGAAAAAGCTTTATCTGTTTCCACATGTAAAAAGATAGAGATAAAGAGATAATATTTTATATCGAATGGAAATTTATTCGTAAATTTGATACTGCGTTATTATTTAAATTAAAATGTATTCGGACATGAGAGATACCGATTATACAAAGAATTGATTGATTTACTAATTAATAAAAAGTATCCTTTATTTCCTCGAATAAATAAATCATCTTCAAATAAATTTCCAATTAAGTAAATTCGCTAAACATGGCAGCATTTCGTAAATCGTAAATATAGTATTTTATCATTATAATTCTCTTGTATTTATAATTCACTCGTCGATTCAGATAAAAATGTCACGCATATCTAGAATGACACGAGATTAGTTGATCATGATATGTGATCGTTGAACGGATTACTCTCGACTGTAATTATCAACGACTTTGCAAATAATCCCGGAACTTTGTTACCAAGGGAGATTCGACTTGACGATTTAACGATCACGTCAACGAAAGAGCGAATCAAACTAGAGATGAGACAGCCAATTGACGGTACTCTCAACGCGATCGTTTACAAAGGATCGCTTTCAATGGTTCGCTGATTGTACGAGTGGTTCTTCGATCCTGGATTAACGACCATTCTTGGGACCCGCGGCTTGCCCAATCGTAAGCGACGATCGCCGCCGAGTATCGGCGGTCAGTTTTCCCGAGTTTCTCCCGTCAAGCACAATTTTGTGGAAAGTTTAACGAGCCTCGAACTAGTTCCACGCGAAAAGAAGACCAAGTTTTCGCTCTTGAGAAGCGAAGACGGCCGCCGAGTTCAGATCTCACGATTTATATTATTAGGGAGGAGTGTCTATTCGTAGCTCTCGTCCGTCCGATAGTCACGATACTATCGCGGCTGACTGCTCCCATTACAAACAATTGTAAACTCCGATTTACACACAAATACGTATAGCGTGTCTTTTTGTACCTTTAGATATTGATAATTACATTTACGTCATGTAAATCAGTTTGGAAAGTGTATTTAAAAAATGATTGATACAGAAAATGGAAGTTCTATTCCTTTTTCAGCAAACCGGGAACTAGTTTTCCACGAAAAGACCAAGTTATATATGTCATACAATAAAAACTACCCGCAATATCTTACGGTTTATATCGCTACGAGGAAGTTGCCTGTCCATAACTTTCATCTATCGAATAGTCGCGATATTATCGTGACTGATTGTTCCACAAATTGCTAACTGCAACTGTCATATTGTCCTATTCCATCAGTCATTCCAGATATTGACAATTGAAATAATGGATATCGTCAATATCATAATTTTCCATGAATTTTTCTTTTATGTTCGTATATATATACAATGGCAGTGTAGTCTAGTGGTAAAGCGCCAGACTTGTAACCAGGAGGAACCGGGTTCGAGTCCACCTGATCACAGAAAATTTTATACTTTCAAACTGCACCCGCCGTACGAGAAATAAAGAGGGGATTCTCATGCGGAGAAACTGGGCTTCGTCTTTCGGAAGAGACGTTAAACTGTTGGTCCACACATAGCAACTGACAACTGCTATGTGTACCCTCCCCCCCATTCCCCGCAGAAAGGAGAGGGGCCCCTACTGCGTAAATAATACCCCAAGAGAACTTCCCATGAAATCGTCATGAGGAAGTCACGATGTTCGGCAACGAACGAAACGATTATAATGATGATGATATATACAATATATTGTATTCGTATATATACAATATTATATTCGTATATATATGTATACATATATATTGTGTTCGATAACAAATATCTAATATCGTAAATTTTTACGTTTTAGTAATTAATAAAATAAATAATTTATTGATTAAATAATTTAGTAAATAATTATTAAACCAGAATTAATAAAATTTCTCAATAAGCAAACTGTTTTATGAGACTAACAGAAAATGCGTGCAAGAAATAATCATAAGAATTGCTCGAATTCAGCGAAAGTTTAACTTTGCTTCAGATTAGTCCCACATCAAAAGTCTTTTCGTGCCAAATGGATTTTTCGAGATATAGGTCGCTATAGGAAAATTGCTATGCGTGCTTTTCGTTTGCATATATACATTCATAATAGCAATTAAACGAGTTATTTCACAGAATTGTAAATTGCGATAATTTTTCGATATACGAAATATCATGATTTAAGAGATATCCAACTATTATTCCAAGAATCCACTATTACTGCAAGTAGAATAGTTAAAACGATCCTCGAATCTATTGTCAATTTACGCATTTGCTATTATAATAGTAAATGTGTAAATTGATAACAACTAGTATATGAAAAATAAGCATATACGTCGATACCATAATCGATTATTTCGCTTTTGGCATAAGCATTCCGCATGTATGTTGCTCTAACAAAGCCTCTGTCACGTCAATTAAAGACAAGATCGATGTACTTACCGATAACGGTGAGATTAACTTTCAAGTTTTTCGTCGGCGAGTTTCGAAAGTCGACCCTGCATCTGTAGACACCTTCATCACTTTGTCGAAGATCCTGAAGTGTCAGCTGCGCCGGCGGGCTCGCACGAAAAGACGCCCGGTGGCCCCAAAAATGCGTGGCGCTCCACAATTTCGCTTTTCCGAACTGCCGACTTCTTGCGTCGTAACTGTAACATCAATCGTGAAAATATCAAGTAAAATAATTAAATGGGAAATATCTAATTCTTGTTTAATCTATTATACGAGGGGTAGCGAGATATTAATTCCGAAACTACTCAAAGTTGTGATAAGAACGTTTTAAATCAAAAACCGTTTGTAGAACTATAGAAGAACCGAGACATCAAATTATAAGAATGAGAAAGAAACAAATTGACCTCTGTATACCTGTGTTGCAGAATCGAGCATAACTCCGCAAGAAAGGCGTAGTATAGGAAGGATTTATGCCACTAATTTAATATAACGCAAAAGATTCCAAAGTGAGTTCTTATCGCGAGTGCATTGCACGTTGCATTTACGGTGAGAAGTCTGTTTGCGACTGATATACCTCGTCTATACCCGGGCTCGCCGAGCTTCGCGGAGTGTTCTCGGGCCGTGCATACAAATCACGGGATTACCGTCGCGAAATATGTCCGCCTGCGGAGTTAAATACCGCAGTTTCGCGTGTCGCAAATCGTGGCGCCAAGTCGCGTAGTAGCTCGCGACGCCGTCCGCCGCACGATACTCGCATTTGTCAGCTCGACGGAAACTTTCCCCCCCGGGACACAGAGTTATTTTAAAAATCTCCTTGCGCGGCTTGGAAAAAAAGAGGGACGGACAGGACACAAGTAGCGGAAGAGGTTGGGGCGGGCTAAATAATGCGGGTTAAGTCGGCCAGCAAGATGAAAGTAAAGCGGAGAAACGAATGGCCAACGACCAAAGTACGACGCACAATACACCCTCCGGCCGCTCTTATCTGGCTTCGGCCAATTTTTCACCGAACTTTCGCAATTCGTCATAGTCGAGGATCCCGCGAGAGGTGAAACTCTTCGCCTATCCCCCTCGAAGTCGCCCAGGCTCACGAAGATCCAATACAGACCGAGAGAAGTGCACTCGACCGAGAGAGTCAGATAACCCCTTAGTTCCCAGGTCAGAGCTTTCCTGGAGACGGTATTAGGTCTTGCTGAAAGAAGGGGCGGCCACCCGCGCTATATTGTTCGTTATGACTTAACGGGTAATCCGCGAATACGGACGATGGTATATAATTTGATTTATCCTTCTCCAATTTATTTACCCCATAAAATCCGCTGTGCTCTATTTCTTATTTGTTGTGGAAGGATATATAAATTACAAGACGCTTTAGATTTCAAACGTAGAGATGTTAGATTGTATCTCTCTAAACATGCTCACTTCTGCTTATTACGCATATACGAAATATCTTCCCTTCTTTGCCAAAACCAAGTAATGTTATCTGTCCCCATCATTATTCGTGAATCAACTCGTGACGCAGGTGCATCCTGCTTCTTTTATGTGCCTTCAATTATAATCGAACGTAAGTTCGTAAGTCTAATCGAGCGACGGGCGAAGTTGGCACAATAAGACCACAGGCTCGATCGCGCCCGGAGCGTCGAGAACGATGCCGAAGTTTTGGCGTTGCTCTCACCGGGATCCTTGCGGTTGCCAAGACAAATTGGATCGGTTTTTAATGAGCACGATGACTCGTCGAGAGAGAGCAGGCTCAACGCGCAAATTCACTGGCGCGACACGGCGCGACTCCCGGCGTTAACCCGCGCCTGTCGAGCTTGCCTCCGTGATTTACGCGGTCTACGTGAAATTTAAAGGGTCCGCGAGCACACGTCGACGGTAAAAAAGTCTAATTGCAATGGACGGCTACTCTCCGGGGCTGAGCGAGTAAATCCCTCGCGGGAAATTTTATTTACGAAAGTCGGCCACGTTGTGTCGCGTGGATAATTAAGCGTGAAGGCGAATGCTGCTAGCGGAACGACGTTGAAAAGCGCGGCGCTGCGTACAGCTGTATCGAATCATTTCGCTCTGATTAGAACGCGCATTATATTCTTTATAATATATAATACTACTTTCGCAGAGAGAATTTGTATTTTTAACAATTACTATATCTGTATTTATATATGTTGAGATTAATAAAATTATGAATCGTTCAGATCTGACAATGAGAGAATTACTCTATATAGAAATAAATATTACAAATTTATGAATGAGAGCCATATACAGATGTATTATTCAAAAGTTAATAATTTCATTTCCCATGATTAAACAAAATTTTATTATATTTTAACAATTTATATTAATTAAATTTTATTTTATTAGATATCACTTCATAATTTCACAAATACGAAATACCAAACTCACATTTTGCCGGATAATAATAATCCACATTTGTACGTTTTATTTCATTAAAGTTTTTTCCAACTCATAAAACGGTGTATAAACATACATTTATATACCAATACGTAAACGCAGAGATAAATTATAAACTATACATTTCATTTAAAGAGATAAAATAACTGAAAGCGACGTGTAACGTGACGTTCTATAAAAACAAAATTTATTTCGTGAACAAATTTGTCATCACGTGAGAAAAATAAAAAGTTAAATAAAAACGTTATAATCTGCGCAAATTATTGTATATAAAAGGTGCGTGTAAATGTACAATTATAAATTGTACATTATTATAAAGCAGAAAATGTACTTTTTAAGCGGATAATATATACCTATGTGTAAATTAATATGTCGCGGAAAGTTTGCTGATTAACGAAAATTAATATGCAAATAATTATGATTTTAATTCTCGGAACGTTGTCGCATTTCAGAACATGTCACAGATATTTTTCAAATAATTATCATTCGGTGAAATTTTAATTAATACTGTCAACGATTCATTAGTGCCGTCGGAAACAGCAACTGCGAGCAATAAAGCACGTCACAATCGCGTAAATTCTGTCATGCACTTTGATGGAGAATTTTTTTCATGACATATTCTACGTTCAGATTGTATTATTATTTCTGTTCGAGTGCAAGGACGTTTATCGCGCTTCAATGGAACTTTTCTCCGTATAATTATACGTTTTTATTGAATGTGTCGTGAGATTAATTATTTCTAAAAGTTAATATTAAAAATATCATTTCCCAGACCTATATCAAATGTTTTCATACACATATACAATTGTATTTACAATGTATCTAAATATAATATAATTAACATTTTTTAAATTTTTATTTTAATTTTGAGATAATACATGTACGTTTTTATTATTTAAAATAATCATAGTTTTAATAATTTTTCTCTACATATCAAGGCTTAGTTTATTAACAGAAAAATGTGAATTTATTGAATAATGATAAATAAACAATCAAAAACTGTTGGAAAGTTTTTAAAGAAATACTTGTATAATTTTATGCACTCTAATTCGGATCAAAACAACTATTTGAATTTTATATTTAATAAAATAACATTATTATTTAATATGTCATTATATTAATCTTTACTTTATCATGTTTTATGTGAACACCAATGATGCAACTGGTTTTCGCTATCATTCGATAAGATTAGATAGAGAAACTTTAATCCGCAAATGAGGGCGAGTGTGGTAAGAGGAATCGACGCTGAGTACAGAGTGGAAAGAATTGAGATAGAATAAAAAAAAAAACAGATAGAAAATGGAATGGAAGTGGCAGATGGCTCCTAAACAAATTAAAATAATCGCTGGGTCCTGGCCGGAAGCTGCGCCGGCACCACCAGTCTAAAAGAAGGTCTCCCATGAATACGGTTGGCAAAACGAATGTTGCGCGGAGGAGGGTGAGTCGTAAGGGGGACTTAACCACTCTCGGGACTCTTAAAAGGAGCTTAACTTCGCGCATAAAATTAAGGCATTGTAATTGCAGACGGCGTCGCCATTGCGACAGCACGTTCCCCTCCCTTTTTCCCTAGATTCTTCCTTCCGTTAACTTCCTTCGCTGACCCATTCCTCACAGCCATTTTCCCCGGCATTTCGAGTGAGTTTCGATACCGATCTCGTTCCCCTTTTGCCGACAAGGGAATACAATTTTCCCTCGCTATCTTTTCGTCGTGCGCTGTCACGACGATGACGATGATAAAAATATATTTAATGTGAGAGTATGCGTATCCGGACGACGTAAGTTCCTACCAGATTTACGACAAACGACGTGCGGAATATTATAGATAATCTTTTCTCGAAAGATGCAAATGTATCCAGAAAATATACGTTTTTCATGATCGATTTATCTTAAATGGAAGTATTGTGTAGGAATATCAAAATTTTTGCACAACTTTACATGAATCTTTTAAAGCATGTACCTTTTGCTACGTTTTAAATTAATTTGTCATCAGTAAAAATTTAATTAGATTATTAATTTTCAAAAATTAAACGTACCATTTTTGTATTAAAATTCTATATTTATGCTTGTCTTGTTGAAATTCTTTAGTGTTTACATAAATCTTACTATTTTCACGGGCCATTATTCCATCCGCTTTGTTGTATAATAATTCGCCAATTCCATCCGCTATTTTACTTTCCGGCAAAATAAAAATGTGGAGGATCAATACATCGCGAAATGGCGTATCGAGCGATGTTAGAGTAAAATGGGATCGTCTCCTCCCCGATTTCCGTCGTTGTTCATGAAATCCGTGCTCGTGCGTGTTTTCACTCGGAAGAAATGTGATTTTCCCGGGGACAACCTCGTTACGCTTCGCATTAGCCGCGGAAGCCCTCCCGGACGACGATGATAAAATGATTTTTAATTGCAGCGGATGTGTAAGCCGGAGACGAGCACTGCCGCCACCGCAGGCTTCTCTCATGCAGATTACATCGCGGCATGAAGCATTAAATAAATCCCTCGATAAATCCACGATAAAATATGTACCGAGCGGTCTCGGAAGGGATTGCGGAAACTATTTAAATCGCTTGATAACGCGGTTGCACTTTATCGTTACCTGGAGACGCGCTGTTAAAAATCGTTGCCGTGAAAATCTAAATAACGAAAACGTAATCAATCACGGGATCGTGTGTAAAAAAAGAGATAGGTATATATCTGCACATAAAGCATCTACTTTCAGCTTTCATTCATATTCAGATATTTCAAATATAGTCCTTAAAAAACGTAAACATTTATTTTGTTTTACTCCCTTAACTCTTATGTAAAACTTCAAATTAAAATTATATTATTTCTATACTTAGCGGATTATTATGCACTATGACGCGTTTTAAAATGACAAAATTCCAGTTCAAACTCATATATTAACCGATCTATTTTGATAAGAAAAAGATACAATATCTAGACTATGTCAGCGAACTTATATCGCTATCATTTACCAAGACAAAAAAAAATGAATTTTTCACGAAAGAGAACGGCTTTGTAACGTTCTGATCTGCCCGCGGCTTACCTACATCGGATATGACTGGTCGCGCGCTCAGTTACAAAGCGAGCTTTGCTGATCTCGACGTAACGACTTCAATCGGACCTGGACATTTTCGGACGTATCGTCGCGCGGTTCTTCATATCCATCGGTTTTGAACCGCTCGAAATAACTATATATATAGGAGGATGCCGCGCGCTTATTTCAATCTTTTTTCGTTCCCGGTTTCGCCGTACCCATGCCACTGTCCCACTCGCCGTTTACTGACCAAACCTCTCGTAGCAGTAGTCGACCTATCGCCAACCGTTATCCCTCTATTCAAATATCACCGCGTTCCGTCATTATTCTTCCAAATGGGATTCATGCCGCGGCATAATGGGACAGAGATATCAATCCGATCGACGAATATAATATCCGATTACACGGCCGCAAATGGCGGCCGCTCTACGATGGCCCCCGTATATGCCTCCGATCTGCGCATTAAATCGCAATGCGCAGGCACCGGATACTGCGCCACACACCGACCGATATCCGAGCAGAAAATCGAGAATCGATTCGACTCACGAGCGAATTTCCAATAGCTCTCGACAGCCCTTCGATCGCGGGGAAAAAACTCGCTCGAAAGCCGAACGAATCGATCGCGCTGTGCGCGCCGAAGGGGTGTCGAGTCCCTTGTATTCGCGCTTTATGCAGTCACAACTCGACACACACACACAGCCTGCTGATTCTATGCCCGCAAATAAATCCGATGCGTGTAAATATATATTTATTATTTTCAAAAGGTTTATAGGTTTCTGGAAATCAAAACGATCAATTTAACAGATATACTTAGATGTCCTATTGAATCTATTTCGAAATCAAAACGATCAATTTAACAGATATACTTAAATGTCCTATTAAATCTATTTGGAAATCAAAACGATCAATTTAACAGATACTTAAATGATCCTATTGAATCTATTTGCCACGAAAAGAACGTCTCTAAATTAAGTGACAGTCCGTAAGTTCGTCAATGTTATGAAAAGCATCCTATTTTGTGTAAAAATTAAAGGACTAGTTTATTATTTTACTATACTATAAGCGCGCGTGAAATATTGTAATCGCCATGGAGACGCATACAATTACGATGCGCTCAAAAGCCCGGGAAGTGCTCCCGTTCAGAGCCGTATTTACGAACGTGGTGCTCGTTCACAATGCCGCGAAATAGCAAACACCATCAACGTCGCGTCGATTTAATTTCCTTCCGCGCGTTCGCGCGAACCCGCCGCGATATGGAAGAATCTGCGAGCGCAGCGAGCGCGGAACAAAAGAGGACGATGGGGTAGAACGAGCGGAAGGAACGATGCCGGGGAAGAGTATTGGTGACAAAGGAGCACGTCGCTGCCGCTGATGTTGCGGCGAGGAGAGGTGGAGGATGATCGGGGCGGGAGAATTTCACAATGCACTCGTTCCAGGCAATCCCGGAAGACGGATGATCGCCCTGTATCGACTACCCGCGAGCCGAGCTTCCATCGGCCGCGCCGTTTCTTGCTTAAAAGGATTCCGTCGGATACCTCGAAAGTCACGGTCGAGTAAGCACCGTACGTCGACGATTCGTTGCAGACGTCGTTGAATTTCACGTTGAATCACGTCGAATAATGTTGCAAGTGAATTGAAAATTGATTTCTCCCCGAAAGGGAAGCGCGCGCTCGAGCGCTTGATGAGTCTGACTAGCACTGACTAGCGCCGGCTGTTTCACTTACTATCCGCGGCGGAGAGAGTATGACAGTTTCGACGACAGTCAATATTTACTGTCTTATTCGGGTTAATTCGGCGTAGGATAGTCACTCATGAATATTATTTGGATGGTTGTTTGCTTTAGGGGTGGATTGCTTATTCGTGACAGGTGTACCAATTATTTAAGTAAGTTAAAGTAAGGCTCCCCGTCTGTTTATGTTTCGTACGTTCCGGAATAGGTAAATTATGAGATGTAAATTTACCTCTATCTTCCTCATCTTTGCAAATGTATGTGGCATCATTGCAAATTTATCGATTTCTTATTTAAAAAAATTCTCTTCATCACTATACCTTTTTACGATTACAATGGACAGGTGCTAAAAATCATGAATTAAATACAAATTTTTAAATATCTATATTTTTCATAAAATAATAAAATCAGGAAACAGTGGAAGATTCAACGCGTAAAAAGTCAAATGAACGACGTTCACATAAATTGACCGAGAAATTGGAGAGGCAAAATGATAGATGTAGAAATGAGATGAGTCGCGATGAAAAGAAATTTCCGGTCGTTATGATTGAGGCTAACAATAAGTTAGCGGCAGGTGCAGAAATTGTATGCGCGACAACGATGTTCGACGAACATAATTCTATCGCGTCGGGGAATGCCGAATGGATGTTCGAATCGAATTCCAACCAAGATTGCGGCGGCAATCGCACCAGACAATTGGCGGGTCTATTTACGACGTCGGTCCGGGAACGCATCGAATGGAAGTCAGAATTATTGTATTAAGGTGGAAGACGACAACCAGAATGTACGACGTGCATTATTCTCCTACTTCATAAGCAGCGCAGTTAAGCGAGCACATAGAAAGAGCATATAAAATGTAACAGAGAGTTCTCGTACATACAGTAATCCCACAAATCTATATCTTCTTTTCTTTCGCTAACTGGCGTCTGCTTTTTAATACGCAAGACACGTAAAGACGATAATAATGAAAAAGAAATGTAAAAGCAAAGGAAGGAACCTAAATAATTCTATCTACTCATAACCGCTGCGAATTGTAGCTTTCTTCGGTGCACTTATTTGCCCTTTGTGTATTTAAAATGGAAAAAACCTGCGACATATACTCCAAAGATACGAAAGAAAGAACAAGGAGAATATCTATATAACTGCAGAAAAGAAGAGTTCTCATATCTGCATGCAAAATCGCAGAGTCTTACAAGGCGCGCGCGCGCCAAGTTTTCATGTCGCACGGTCGCAGAAATCGAGTTTAATTTACCTCGTAAACTTAACGTGATTCTTGACGGCTAATCTAAGAAGATTACATATCCCGCCGGACATTTATATTAGGTTTCTCACGTTTCTTTTAACTGGAGCGCTCACTCGCGCTAAGACCTAGTTAAGAAGGTAAATAAAGTAAGCAAATTACTTGGCAAATTGCATTTCCAAACTGCAAATTTCGCACGGAGGAAACATGCACAGTGAAACACGCAAAGCAAAAATGTCAGCATTATACCAACTTGTCAGTTTTAATCAACTTTTTTCTCCTCTCGTTTACACAGTTTTAGGAATTAAACATATTTATTGAAAGTCAAAACGTTAATTTTATTTTAAAGCTCGAAAAAAATAAAATTTAATAAAAATTAATCGGAATGTATATTGCCTGTCTTTGTCAAAGTAAGTTTTATAAATAATACAATACGCATTTAATGGCTTTTTCGGTCGCAGTCTTTATAACGAGAAAGTAACGCTAAGTCACGTAAATAGGGACGGTTTATTATCATCTAAAGATGCTTTTCTCCTAAGACTACTACAATAAGGTAATTTATATGTAAATGTAATTAAACTGACATCGTTGTGAAAGTTTGCAGAGAACGTTCATTGATAAGAGAACGTTTGCGGTTCTTCTGACATTTTCTTTCCGCGAGAACAATGTCGCTCTTAAATAGTATTAATAACAATATTTAATTGTAATTTTTAACTATAATAATAAACAAAACCATGATATATCTGTACAGAAAATTGCCAGTAATTCCTCGCGCGATTTATCTTCAATATTCTTTATGTGAATTATAGTTTAAAATTGCAGTAAAAATTAAATATTAAAATAAATTTAAATACATTGTTAACTAGTAACATTAGACTCATACTGATGTGCTTATAATTTCCAGTTAAAAACGCAATATAAGATATTTCTCAGATTTCTTCATGTTTAACAGAAGGCTAATACAATTTGTCCGTCACTATCTCGAGGAAAGAATCCTTCACCAACATCGGTCGGAGAGAAATTTCATATCACAAAATTTCACCTAGAAACGCACGAGTGTTAGAACGGATCTTTCTCTATCTCTCTCTCTCTCTTTCTCTTTGCAAAGTAACATCAAATTAATGAGTTACCGAGAGGTGAGTTTCCGCTTTGCAGAACACAAGAGAGACAGAGTATAAAAGCAAGAGAGACGAGAGAAGAGAGCGGAGACCGAAAGAGAGAAAGGACGAGAAGACGAATGCGCGAGCGCGAGCGGTGCGTAGGAGAATAGTGCGCGACGGTATTCACTAATTAATTACCTGCAAACTATATGTGACCCGTGGTGGAAAAATTCACGTCTCCGTGCGAGCTACACGCTCGCGTTTATACCCGCGAGGAGAAATTTATCGCAAGAAGCGGCGAATCCGAGCCGACGTTCAGTCGCCATGGCAACAGTGTTACCGCTTTTGCTATCCAGCTACTGATTCAAATTATGCACTGTCATGCTAATTATTATAGCGAGAAAAACATAAAGTAATAATTTGATGGTAGCATTCTCTCGTGGCAAAAAAGATATTATAAATTTATACTGGATATTTGTGAATTCAGGTATAAATAAATGTTTACTTTCTCTAAATTATAATAATATAATTATATTTTTAATAAAAACGGTCAGTGGTAAGTTTCGTGGTAAGTATCAGCGTTTATTATAAATAATTGATAATCGCTATAATAAGCTTTTAATCAGCGTTGTATAGTTAAAGATTTAGTGAAAAAAAGTATTAATAACATAAATTGATTACTACAATAATTTACATCATTATTTTTACTGAGAAAAAGAAAGAAACTACTTATTGAAGAAGAAAGTATGAGTAAAAATAAAAACATTTCTGAATGCATTAAAATAAAGATGTGACGTTCATGAACCTGCGCTTTAGCGATTCCTATCATAATAATGGAGTTATGAAAATTCCACGAGTTCGCCGGAGGATTCCTTTGATCACCGACGAAGAATAAATATAACTGCTGAGTAACGTCTTTAATTTGATATAAAGAACACCAAAAACATTCTTCGTCTTTGATCATCGCGTCGTGCCAGCGAAGGACTCTCCTCGAGTCATGCCGAGAGGGGCGTTTTTAGAAAATCGGAAATTGGGTTATTCGAAGTTCAGAACCGCGAAAGTTAAAGCTTCTACAAATAAAGAAACGGGGAGAGATGAGAGGCGATGAAGGAAAGATGTGAAGGGAGAAAAGAGTTCGCCAGATGGAGGAACGCTTCAAAGAAACGTTGGAGGGAAGTGGCCTTCATTTATTGTTAAGAAAAAAAAACAACGAACCGCTTTTTTCCTCTCGAAACGCGATCCGAGATTATGGCGGGAATCGTGATCGCTATCGGGGACAGAGACGATGATCACTCCGGGGAAATCAAAATGGGGGACGATGCTGAGAGCGCGCCGTTGTCCAAGAATGACGAAGGCGACTCGGATCGTTTCGTGTTACGAGAGGAATGGTCGTCATTCGGTAACGGCAGCACGTGATAGCCGACAAAAATAAATCGAGAGCACCCGTCCCGAGAGGAACGTATCAAATTTTACTATCGCCAGTCTTAACATTTCGAAACAAGTTACCAAAACAACCGAAAATTAGCATTGTTCCGTAAAAAAAAAAAAATCTTTGCGGTTTTGCAAGAATTAGTAGAGATCGCTAATTGTATAGCTTATTTTAAAATTATTTGTTAACAGAATAATAATAATTAAGTCTGTTGTGTTTAAAACCGACCAACTGGCAATTTATTGAAAAATTTTTACAACGTTTTGACCGCGCTTTCGGTCCTTATCGAATGAAGTCTAACAAATTATTAATTATCCTGGCATAATGTCCAAAGTAAGCCATCTAAAAAATAATTTGTGCGTCAGAACGTGTTACAAATAACAGTGTAAAAATTGACATGTCAGTTATGGAAATCTACACACGGATACATGTCAGAACCGTGTGGCTGTAAAACGGCGACGATGGACATCACGTCTTCCACACAAACTATAATCAGTGTGTGCTTAGCAAAAATATATGAGAACTTGAACTGTGATGCTGCTAAGAAAAAATTTATCAAAACTATTAGAGAATTTAATTTATTTCAAGTGGATTCTGATTCCATATCAGCTCCCACTTGAACTAAATTAAATTCTCTAATGGTCTTGATAAATTCTTTCTTAGCGGGTGTCATAGAACCCGAGATAAAATATGGCAGCCTCTGACGATCCAAGTATTAACGTTGTGCTTACAACGTCAGTTGTAGAAGCAAGTTTTGTTACACGTATACACATGTGCATACGTGTAACATACACTTGCTCTTACAACGTTAATACTTGGATCGTCAGAGGCTGCCAAATTTTATTTTTTTAACAATGGTCCTAAAAGTGGCCCTGGGATCTCTCTTATTTCATCCCTTCTTCGGTAAGAATAACTCCCGGTGGCTTGCCATTGCCTTCCGAGAGGTGGCGATCGAATAAAAACCGACTTTACTCTTGGTCGGATTTGAACTCGGATCTGCGGCTTACTAGCCTAGCGCACATCTCTCTGCGCTACGATCGCCACAGAATAACAATAATTAATAAAACAATATACAGACGTTATCAGCAGCTGAGAAAATGTTTAATTGTTTATAAATAAAGACTTTAATTTTTTAAATATGTTAATTAATTTTGCGAGAACAAAATACATATGATACGGATATGTTTTATGTATTTTTATATTAGACAACCTTCTTAATAACTAATTCTAGATTTTGTATTTTTCATTTCATATTTTTAACGAGAAAATTTTATATTAAATTTTACTATTGTTATGACCATATAACATTTAATGCTATGGTCATAACAATTTTACTATAAGACTATAGCATTTAAACTTATACTCCTTGATGGTCCGCAGTTGGTGCGACATCATAGTAAAATTTAATAAAAAATTTTCTTTGTGCGATTACGTAGTTATATAAGATCTACAGCAATTTCATAGATTTCTAGAAATATTGTATATCTGATTCACTGAATTAATACTTCATCAGATAGCGTTCATTACCTTGTTCTATCATTTTGTTTTACATCGTGAGGATTTGCTCAGCTTGTTCTTAAAATTCGATTACTCCCGAAACTGCTGAGCTTAGGAACCACGTCGCGTAATATCGTTAATTCAGAATTGCATTACGATTCCGATTTCAAAGTTGCAAAATAAAGCGAGGAGGGAACCGCCCCTGTATTAATTCGCCGTAATAGCGGCGTTTGAAACTCGGTTGAACACGCTACAAATAGCAATCAAAAAAGAGAACCGGAAAAAAAAAGAGAGCGATTCTATTGTGCCGCGTATCCAAGAGCCATCAGCTCTCGAATGAAACGCGTGACTTTTGCTTTCGAACTGGGGCGAGCCGCGGTTTTCGTGTTTCACGTGAAATGTCGCGTGCAAACCGCGCGTGCACACACGACATTACAAACATATATACGTGCGCGTACCGCTGCTCCGTTTTCGCGCAAAACTCCGCGCTGTACTATTTTTCCCGTCATTTCGCCGCGGTTAAAATGCTCGTGGTGAAAACCTGGGATAAACGTGTTTGAATGTTTGAATCCTTGCCAGCTGTTCATCGGCGCGGCGCGTGTGCGTGTTAAAATATATGTACATGACGAGCGGTCGAGAGAAAAGGAAAAAGGGGGAAGGACTGAAGGAGGACTGTCAGATCGCGCACGAGCGCGGTATTATGCGGAAGCAAAAGAATCGATTTGACGTTCGGGCGGGTTGACGTGCGCTTCCGTAATGCGCGTCAAGCCGGCTGCATTTAACGTTTATCGACGGGAAATGTGGCGAAAAAGTTGACGGTAGTACGCGTGCGAATGAGCGAGCGAGCGATGTCTACTTTTTTTTCCTCCACTCCTGTCGATCCCCGCATTCGAAATGTCGATTGCATTTCGCTGATGCAAACGTCGTCGTTATGGGCCGGTTTACGATGAAAGAAAGCGCGAGAGATTGGTATACGCCAACTCCCGCAACGTCTGTATATCTTTTGAAGGGAAAAATTCCGGATGGAAATATCCGCGTGTTCCAAATTCTCGACTCTAAGCTTTTGAGCCTTGGGCTCTCTTAACTCCAGACCCTCAATTCGCAATTGGGTCGGCATTTTCAACTCTTAACCATCAAATTGTCCACACCCGGGCTCTCGATCAGAGCTATTCCCACTTTCGAAATGTCAATTAAACAAGCTCGCGAAGTTAATGGACGCAAAATGCCGATCTCAATTTTAACGCGCTCCAGTATGCACCGGCATGGGCATCAGGCTAAATGCGCAAAACGAAAGACCGACGGCCCGCGATCCGTTCCGCGAGCGCGGGCAAATAGGTCGCTACATCATTTGTGGTCGGGGGCCGCGAATTAATTTCGTACTAAGCGGTCGGGGGTGGGGAGGAGGGTTATGATATCGCAAATTGCAAATACTTGATACGATCGTGGACGGGTCGGCCATATGATTTATCGAACGCGCCGCACCGGGCATAGTATCGGCTTTACCTCGGGATTGACATCATTTATTAGACGTAGGAAACGCGCGCGCTCGCGCCGCGGCCGATGGAAACCGCAACGATATCGCGGCCGCAGCTGTAAACGAGGTCGTCGACCGATGAATGGTCGACCGATCGCCATATCCATCTGCCGGTAGTTACGGTGGATCATCAGGACGAGCGATTTCGATGTTCCTACGACCGCCGGACCGCCGCTCTCAGTTATCGCTGAATCTCTGCAGTTCGACAGTGGTCGCGCGAGCCGAATGCGGTCGGCACCGCAATGATGACTAAATACCTGGACCGGACCGAATTGGCACCCATCCGCCCGCCCGCAGGACTTCAATGACGCGGGCTGCAGTCTGCACCCATTACGGCGTCTTTGTAGCAATTTCGGCTAACAGATTCGTCGAATGAAACTGCGATCGACGATAGCTCGCTGCTTTGTTAGATCTATTGATTTCTCTACGTACACGCGCCTATGACATTTCTATCGGTGTTGCTGATGCGTTTTACACCTAATTAGTGTTAGATCCGATAACGATACGTGTCTTTCACAGCCCGATTTTAAGCTTGATTGAGTTAATTTAACTGCTTGGAAACAATCAATGTTTAATGTTTCATTAATTTTGTTTTACTATTCGCGCGCAAATATTAATATGCAAAATAATATTAATGTTTATAACATTTCTGAATTGTTAATTTTAAATTCCATGGACATCACCATACCATTTGTTTCTGTTTTATGCTGAGCACTCTGCAAATTATTTCGTGCTCGGACCGAGACGAGTTATGATTTTCATTACATTTCTACTGACATTGTAGTGTGTAATCAATTTAGAGTTCCTTAACTTTCATGGTTAGGAGAAGCTTATACGATTACACTTTGGCCGTATCTATTCCCATCTCGGTTATGGCAAAATCTATGTCGCGCACCGGTGCTCGTAGACTCGCTGCGGTTGCTCCGCAGTAGTAACGGGCATTGGAATCCGCCAGTGGTCCAGGAACGAGTGTGGTCAGATTGCGGTATCGACAACGTCTTCGCTAGACAGTATTAACTCCTACACAGTCCGCAATCTGCATAGGATTCTTTTTTAATACTACCTACCGATTAAATTGCACGAAAAAACATGCATCGGCTTTAATTACCATTATAACCATATTTTACCGTAATTGCATGTTCCTGCGTTTGTCAAATGAGCTCTTTTATTAATTCGTTTTTTTAATTTCAATAATTTATGGTCGAAATAGCGATACTCTAGAGATAAATAACGATACGGTAAGATAAATATACCTTTGAATTGCTTTCCAATAAAGCTTATAATCTCTTTAAAAAGCGGCGAGAATTTATTTATCGATCCTCATAAATTTATTGCTAAAACGCTAGCCATTGTTTCTGTCACTTGAAAATACGGTGTCAGCTTAGTTTTAATCTACCGTCATTATTGTCGCAATCGACCTCAGGAATAGCCCAGGTAATGACCCCTTTGTTTCACGCGGCCATGATTTTGTTCCGGTCGGTCGACGTAGTTATTTTAATCCGGCGAGCGTCAATAGGGAGGATAACGACGCGTAAAAATCGCGCGTAATAACGAACAGCTGCACGGTTTGCCGATTCGAGCGTATCGCAACGAGAAATCCGCCATTATGTCGCGTAACTACGCGGACAATGGCACGATAATTCCACCCGGTGGTACGCGTATCCGGCCACGTGCGACACGCTCACATGCACACGCGTGTTCGTGCACACAATATGCGCTTTCATCCATCCATGCTACGTAAGTCGACCGCACAATAGGGATGAGAAAGCGGAGGACAATTGACTCGTCGATCGAGAACATTTCCGCGCGGGGTTGCGTTTAACTGATTGTGATACTGGCGACACTTGGTGTCGCAAGCCTTATCGATATATCAAAAGGTGACGCCCGCGTGTCAGATTCGTAATCCTTTCATGGAAATGGGGTCTTGACGTCTTGACTGTGATAACAAGTGATTTCGCGAACGATATCTCGCACGGCGTCGTTAATTCGGCGGTACGAATCATGTTTCACTTTAGCGAAACTATTTCAAGACGAGTTTAAAGCCGGCTTTCAAGACAATGCGTTCACTCGCCAAACATTCGTCAAATATAAATGCGTCAAATATTTGTAAATTATTTTTTGAATTAATTAATTAATAATAATTTACAAATATTTGACACATTTATGTTTGACGAATGTTTGGCGAGTAAACGCATCGTCTGGAGCCGGCTTAAGACGATTGACAAGGAATGTTTTATTTAACAAGTAATAGAAAAAATAAACATTTAAAAATAAAAATCCAAAATCTGCGATGAGTTTTTTGATTAGCATTGAATGGACATACTCTCATGTCTCATGTATTCAGTCAACCTTGATCCTCTACGTATTTCTTTCTCGTAAGGACATTTTTCTGAAGCTCAATCCGAAGTAAAAGTGAAACAATTATATTATTGCCAACAATAGCGCGATGATCCCTAAGACAAACATTGTCGCTCACCGTCGACGATAGAATAGCAGATTTGACGTAATCCTAACACCAATTGAGATCGTTTCCACAACGGCGCGGTGACGCTAAGGCGACGCCGCGAGTTGCGGCATTAACACCTGATGTCAGCCCCATCAGCATGTTAGCGCGATCAGCACTTCCGTTCGATGGGAAGAGGGACAGCCTCGAGCATTCGCAGCTGCCTGCCGCGAAACTCGCCAAGTTTCCCTCGCGCACAATTGATCCAGTCAGCGCCAGAAGGAATTACGCGGAATTCGCGCCCGCGCGCGCGCGGAAACTCGGCGAGGAAGGGATTCCGCCGATGAAGGCTGCAATAACATACAGTACACACGATTGTGTAGTGTACTCACCAGAGACTACTCCGCTTTGCGTTTGCGGTAGACGAAATTTGCATAGGTAGACGCGTTCTACATACTGAGTCTGCGTTCAACGGGTCGCCTTCTTCGCGGTTGGAAAAATGGACGGTAAAACAAATGCAAATGCGATTACGTTCCGCAAAGGTCTTTCTTTTTACCACGAAATTAACGTAAATATTCCTCTGCCGGACAGACTACCCAAGTCAATAAGGAAAACAATCCTGTTTCACTTTTGAAATCATTATTACCAACGCACAGGACAACGAAAAAGCGAGAAAGGATTAAGATAGGATCGTACTAACACGGTCACAGAAGAATATTTTACGGGAAGGACGAGGGTCCCTCGACGAGGGTCTCGTTGGAGGGTATTCAGCCAACAGATTTACGAGGTGACGTTATTATCTTACAAGCTTTCGTATACAGGGTAATTTTCAGGCATGCTCGATCGATCAGAACTGCTCGTCGTTGTAAGCTTTTTGTACACGTGCATATTAAGCGTTAAACGAGTGTTATTCCGTAATCAAGCAGGAAACATACATCAATAAATATTTACGATATCGTAAATATATCGATAATGTCCCGAACATGCATTATTGCTGTAACGACGCGGCTTTATAATATCGGACGTAAACACGTATTGTTCCATCCAACAATTAGCCATAAATTATCGCTCCTCACAATCAACCTTTTATGATATGCGAACGCGAACAAAATTTTCAGTACACAAAAGCGATCGCGCATTTCAGACGAATTTTGCCCCAATGGTACTGTAATTTCCCTATGTTACGCGTTGGATAATGGAATATTTATGCCTAAAAGGTCGTCGCATATTTGAAATTTCCTAACGATGTGATAATTATATTCTTATAATATTTTTTACAATAGAAAATTTTATAATTAAAAGATCAATATTAGAAATATTGAAAGATCAAAGTTAGGATATAATCTAATTTAATCAATTATATCAACTATAAATGAAAAGCGACTCAAATTCCGAATAGCCCCTACCTCCAAATTTGATGAAACTTGCAGCAATTGTTGACCATTAGAGGACACGTTCATACCATAAAGGATTTTGTACGGAAACAAATAAGAACAGAGAAATTGGCGTCAAAAATTCAAAACTTTCATTCTAATTTATAGACAATCTAGTGGTTGAATTTTGATGAAACTTGAGTAGTGTAGGTTAATAGGCCCTACCCCACACCGATTTCTCTGTGATCACATGCGCATGCAAAAAGTGTGCGAATTTGAAACATCATTGCATGACAGAGGCCCTAGATGGGGATTTGGGGGCAAAGCGCCTAGGAGGGGTCCAAGGGGGCAAAGCCCCCCGGCGGGGGTAGGGGGGCGGAGCCCCCCCGACTTTGATATAACACTTTTCTATTGCAAAAGCAACATCTATTACGAAAACAAGACTTAATCTGGTAGAAAAAACTGTCGTGAAACAGGCGTTGGCAGGGAGGGTGGTTGTGGGGAGAGGGGCAACGCCCTACCTTGCGTAGGGGTCTTGCTAATCTTTTCTGTATCTACTTTTAGTATATTGTAGACTCATCTATTTAGTAAGGCAAAGATTTAATACAGATATTCATTTATTATTAATCTATAGTCCGAAAGCGTCTTTCTCTTGTCATGAAGCATCCTCTGTCGCTTAGCGGCTCGCGGCCGCGACTGTGATTGCGATTACGTCTCTTGACCAACGAGAAATGTCCGAATTTCCAGCAGCTTCTTTCTCATTGGTCAAGAGACGTAATCGCAACCGCAGTCGCGGCATCTCGCGGCCGCGAACCGCTAATCTGATACGGGTTTTAAATTTTTTATTTTGCTTTTGAATTTTTGGTCTAGGTTTTGGTTTCTCTTTGCCGCTCCTACGTTTATATGTATGTTTATATGTACTGTCTGTACACATATATTAATATGTAATCAGTAATGATTAATTAGTAATTAATAAATCATACAATTTACCATTTGTATTTTTTTAATTTCTCCGTTCCTATTTGTTTCCGTACAAAATCCTTTATGGTGTGGGCGTGTTCTTTAATGCTCTACAATTGCTGCAAGTTTTATTAAATTTGGAGGTAGGGGCTATTCGAAAGTCTTACCAAGTTTTATTTAATAAAAATCAAAGCATTATTAGTTTTTCAATCAAAAATAATGAAAAGCAAAGAGACTCTTTCATAGATTAAATATCCGATTTATAATTCTGCTAAGCCTTATTTTGAATTCTATTTGACCATATATGAGAATATTAATTTTATATGTTGAAATTGAAATTCTTTCCGTAACTGCGGTTGTGATGAGGTAGAAATAATTTTATTGAACGGAAGGAAGAAAAGCGTGTCGCTGCGTAAAAACGCAGGATCATTGGATGCGTATCTACGTCGTAGTCGAAAATGCAATCACGACGTGTTCGTTTCAAAGAGCGCTGGAGATCGAGAACGGAGCGGCAAAGGATGAAAGAGATGGGAAGTGGAGGGCGACGGGGTAAAACTGCGTCCCGGCTGCGATATCACGTTGCTCCCCCGTTTAAGGGGTTTGAGGGCACGCCCGTTTGCATTCGCGACGAGTATCCCGCATGGTTAAACGTCCTCGCCAAGTGGCGTTCTCTCGTTAGCTGATGCGCCTGACGCTAAGTGCGTGACTACGCCGTATAATCTACCACGCGCGTAATTTGAGAGCTCGTACTATTTATTTTTCTACTATCCACGAATCATCGTTATTCATTGTTGTTGAAACTAATGCAGTTTATGTATAGACAAATTATTGTATGTTATTGTTAGTTCGTCGATGTGATAAGTGTAATACCTTCGTCAATAGATTTTTTAATTTTTAAGACCATCAAAAGAAAAACCATCAAGAGTCTCTTATATTCTTTCCCTTCCTAATATCTTTTCATGTTTTCATTTTTTATTTTACTGAGTAATCTTATTTGTCACGTTTTTTATACATCTGCACATGTTACTAGTCATATTTCTTCCAATTTTTGCTAAACTAGTTAATTCTCATAATAACGCTAATCTGTTATTAATTTTATAAATTAATGATACTTTTCAAACTAAATAAATTACTATTTAAGAATAGTATTAAATCCTATTAAATTCTATGTATTAATTCTAGTTGTTCGTGTTATGTCACGAAATTAAATTTGAATAAATTTGTAAAAAGGAGAGAATGGACCTGGAAAACATAAAATACGTATTTTTTGAGCTAACAGGCTTCAAAATATTATATACTGATAGTAAAGCCCACAATTTCGATTCATCTATATTAATATTTACATAACAATTTAAAAAAATAATAATTGCATATGCAATTTAATACTTGAGGCAATAAATAATATGCAATATAGAAACGATGCCTTGATTTGTGCGAACGTCAGGGAGACACCGTAATTCTTTTTTCGAGAGTGTGGGTCGCCTATAAATCCTAATATTTTTATCGCAAATCATACATTATCCGAGAATGTACACAGCTCGCGCGCGCTTTTAGTAGGTCAGTGTATCATTTTATTCGCGAAAGAGCGTTCGCTCGTAGTAAACGCAGCTCGTTCGGGCGAACGTCGGGACTTTAAAGAGAATTTAAAGCTCCGCATCCCCACAAGGAAATGATCCGTTGCCGCGCGGACGAAGAATGGTTTTGGAAAACCCGTTTTCGTGGCGCTTACTGCCGCGACGATTCCGCGGCTACATTTTACGACGACACAGAACACCGCAATTGTATACCGTTAAAACTAAAATATCGTCGTTGAGATAAAACCGCAGCTCCTTCAAACGGGATGCCGTTTCTCTTTCGGACCACAGTTTTCTATCCCCGACTTGTCCTGATTGAGCTGCATTCATCAGTAACTCTTTGCTCTAAAATGAAATTTCGCCGAATATCTAACTGATGTTTAGAAATGTAAAAATGCCGCGTAAGAAATTTACACGCAAATCACATTAAAATTTCGCTGAAATCTAAAAACTATCTAAAAACTATAATCTTCAAAGTGCATCCAAAATAAGCTACTCGTATTATGTTTACCGTCGAAAAGTACTTGTAAGAAAAATCGAATCCGAACACCTTCCGTAACGATGTTAATAACTCGCCGGATTAAATAAAGCGCAATATTCTTGCCGTCCATCGAAATTTATGCGGCGGAACTGTTCTCGACGGTCCCGCCGCGTTATGCAAAACGTGACACTCGTCGTAACTCGATAATGTTACAACGAAAAGAAATTCGCGGTCGTGCAAGAAACGCTATTTACGGCGATGCAGCTGCAATCACGCTGTCGGAGAAATCTGTTTACAGCACTGCCAGTGCTTTCCGCCCGAGTCAACTCTCTCAACTTGCGCGGTTCTGTAGGTATGAAATCCAATAATAACGCCACGACCGTTCGGTATACACTCTTTTTCTGCACATAATCGCATATTCGGTTTTGCGGGGAAAAATGCTTAGGGCGGAAACTTTCGTTTATTTTCGGCACAATATTAGAAAAATTGGGCTCAAAATTATTCACAAAAATAAAATTAAAAATATTGAGCAAAAATGCAATGATGTAATAACTCTCATTTTCGGTTTTTGTTATTATTTGCTGGTATCCGACCCAGATAAAGATGATTAGAAATTTTAATTCTTTAAAAGGGTGCATATGTTATTTACTCATTAATTAATTAGAGATTAATGACATACATTTTACTAGCGACATCGTAACTTGATATCGTAAAACTTGTAGCCACAATCAAAATTGTTTTAGTTATAAAATAGTTATGTGACAAGTAATTTTTTAGAATTGAAGTAAATAACAACAGCAACAAAGAAATCTTTGCAGTTTTATTAGCCATCAGACGTGATGGCAAATAAATAAAAATGCATGTGTTACGGGATACATTCCATGTGCGAGGGGAGGCCGAAGTGTTTTTCGCGATAAAAACGCAAGGTGCTTTCATCGAACGGTGATCCGGATTTTATGGGGTTGCTCAATAAAGACGATATTTACGAGGATCGAATTGGCTGTCAAACGAAGTAACGTATAACAGATGGAACGTGGGGCCGATTTGTGGCTTAACGAAATCCTTGCCCCATCGTAGTCTGCTCGTATTCGAGGCTTTCGTGTACATCGCGACGACGTACCGGAACGGTAAACTAACAGGATATACAAGCAACGAGATCGAAAACGTGGAAATCGAAAGGTGAAGCGCACGCCATCGCAACTCGAGTTTCCGAAGTCTGGAAATTCTTTCTCGTTTGCGGACATAAAAGTTTCGTGTTCGTAAAAGATTAGAGAAGTCGTTAGAAACATAGATATACTTAATATAGGGTAAAATATAATTTTTTTATCGAAAAGTGTCACCTGATATAAGTGAGATATATAAAACTCAAGAATCAAATAAAGATATTTTAATGAAGATTTGTCAGCTCATAGATATTGCTTCTTAAAGCTGCGTACTGTCAAGAATACGATCAAACGTTACAGAATATGCAGCAAGAAAATGCAGTAATGTTATTTTAATAATGATGATGGAGATTTACCAAAATTAAATTTAATACAAAATGAGTAGCCAACAGTATTGATGATTATTGATATACTCGCAGCTTGAATCGAGACCGACATATTCGACATATGTCAATACAAGAAGTTAGATCGTATATGAAATGTCGATAGCATTAAATTTACTCGGCGAATTTAATTAACTACTAAATTATTTTCATGTAAAATTCCGATCGGAGATGCGTTCTCTGCGACGGTGCTCAAACAACGTTCCACCGAATATTCGTATTAAAACGAGTAATATCACGGTTGCCACTTGACATAGCAATATCAATAAAGACCGGACAATGCCGTCGTGGTAATAACCGAACGAAGTTATTGCAAATTATCATTTTATTCCGCAATTTGATGCGCGATCGTAACGTGACGCAAATGACTCGTGACGTTTACTCAATAACGACGTTATTTCGTGACTGACGTGACTCTTTCTGTACTAACGTCGCGGCGAGAAAATCAAAACGACATGTGTAATGTAATGTTATGTATGCACAATCGCCTTGTGACGCATACGTAACGTATGAGTGTCTTCTCACGAAAGACAACAAGACATATAGACAGAACGCGTCAGAGCTATTATTTGCGTCACGTTACGATCGCGCATCAAATTGTGGAGTAAAACGATAATTTGCAATAACTTCGTTCGGTTATTACACGACGGCATTGTCCGGTCTTTATTGATAGATATTCAATTTTGACATTTAGGGAGTTTTTGAATAATTTAGGCTACACAAATTGTCGTTGATTTAATTTCGTAATTCTGCATCTGCTTATTTAGGCCTATAACAAATAAGACTTAAGTAATTGATAGCGCAAAAATTATGTAACTATAAAATTCGCTGTAAAAAACGGATAACAATTTATCTTAAAAAGGAGATCCCTAACACCGCATATAATCGCCAAGATACTCTATTCGTGTTACGGCGTGTTCTTCGAACGGTTAAGTCCGCTTAGAAATCTATGGCGCCATAGAGATTCGCGTCGAGACCGGGTAAACGAGCGTTCCGGGGGCCATAGTTCATAAATATCAATGCGACTTACCTGTACAGAGGTTCGCCGCTGTCCTCTTTGAACCAGAGCACCATGGAGACGGCGTCATTCGACTCGCGGGGCTGTATGTTACATGGCAGAATCGTCCTCTGACCCGCCACTCCCTGTATCGACTCCACGGGTACTGAAAACACACATCGACGTCTCATTCAGAGGAGCGTTCACCGTCAACGCGAGAAAACGAAGAATAATGAAGCGAAGAGGAATCGTCGGATAACAAAGAGTTATGGATTTTTTAGGTGGTCCATATTATACAACGACCCTCAAATCCCACGAGAGGATGTCGAAAGCTCATTCTAATATCACTGACAAGATTTCCAGATATCGTAACTCCATATTTTACCGATCTCGGGGTTTCAGCGTATGTATGCTTTTTCTCGCGAGATATTCAAATCTCGTGCGATTCCTTATGATTATTTAATGTTAATATTAGAGGAATCGAGCGGCGTATCTATATTCCTGTCTACTTATAAAATTTGTGTGACGTTTGTTTTCGGGTTTACACCACCTGGGAGGCTGCATAATTTAAATATAGTATAATATTTTGATATGATATTTTACCGTGACAGGATGTATTGCGAAATATATTCGCGTTTTTCGCTTCTATATATATACACATTCAAACTATTTATATAAATAAATTCAAGGTTCTGAAAAATATATTCTCGTGCATGGTCTGCGATTTTTAGATTTTATATGCATTTACGATTGTCATAACTGTAGCAATATCAAGCTGTAATTCTTATGTTAATGTTCCCGCAGAAATATGGAATATTATTTTCTTGTTCATGTCATACGGTATTACGATTTAATATGACCAATATTACGTTTAAATATGTAGAATACATACCTTTCAAGCGAATTATCGATTTGTAAAATTATAATGCTTGCGGTTTTTTAATAAAACCAGCAATAAGATTAACTCAGGTGAAAAAAAATCGATTATGCCACTTAAAGTGACTTCTTAAACACGGTTCACGACACTTTCTACTCCGTCGCTCGTCGACGAGTATTTCTGACAATAATGCAGATTTTTATCGAGTAACCTCCTTTTATCTTCCACAAAGACTCATGAATAATCCCTTGGCGTACTCTTCTTTAATAATTCTTATCCCTGGTAGAAATTTTTCGATCCGCGCTAATAGCCATGTCGTTTTGTTGGAGCTAATAAAGCGTGACCTTTGATCTTTCGCAGAATGTAATGAGATACGATATTTGTGCTAATTAGCGGCAACAGTGATATCAAAATGGCATTTTAACTATTCATTACAAATCATTAATATTAAATGGATCGCTAAATAGGAAATATAGAACATAATAAGTCGTACCTATGCTAATTCGGCCTTGTCAATGTTGGCAGATAAAAAAAGTAATTTTCACATAAAATACTTCATCACTAATGATATATGTACAGTATTAGAATAAAAATGCTACTGCTCTTCAATTTTCTTTTTTTTTAATAAAAGTTTATATATTACGTATGTACATACATTATATGCACATATACAAAATGAATAATGACATCAACGAAAAGAGAAAATAAAACGTATCATTACTCTATCGTCTAAATTTTTATGGCAGTTACAGACGCGGGAATGTGCACGTGCGTCATGGCAACAGGCGCGATTTAAGGAATTCGTGAATAATTTTGAATTTTACTTTTTTGCAAGGCCAAAATGAGAGTTCTACGAAAAAAGAGTCCTGAGATATTTCGACTAAAATTCCTTGCCCAGAATTTGCTCAAGTCGACACCGCTCCGGTCGACAATAGGATGGTCCTATATGTGTACGCATTTTCGTTACAGGAACACATATTACATTTATGCTGGCGTTACAATGACTTTATAGAAGTTACGTGCTTTTGAGAGCCAGAGAAATTGTGCTACATGAGAGCCACCGATCTCAACACAAAACTGTAGTGCATATATTGTCATATGCATCATGATATTTGAAACTGTTTAGATTTGCCCATTTTCCGAATGAAAGCTCAGGATATTTTAACACTTTCATATTTGTATAAAACTTTCTATGTAAAAGAGAGAGGAAAAAGAATATACATATTGAAAGAATCTTAGAGATATTTTAGTTTTGGCTTTCAAACTCCAAGCATGCTGTACAATTAAAGTACATTTACGTAAAGTAGTTTCGTAGATATTCGATCTCTTTACTTATCCCGGAATTATTGACTTTCCATTAACAGAGCCGAGGCCGTAATCGATGAGAAACTTTGTTTTCTGTTACCTTATGGACTGGTGGGGTTCAATGTAAATTGAAGGAAATAAATAAAGTTATATAGTAAGATTATAGCTAAATAAGTTAAGTTTATAGCAACAAACAATACATAGATCTGACGTAAAAGATCTAAATTATGTGTATTGTATATATGATCAATAAATGGCCAAACTCACAATAATTTCGAATGTGCTCGAATGAGCAGCAAGCAATAATGCGCAAGAACATACGATATACATATATGTGAAAATGCGGGTATCTCAATATTTTACGATACGATTTTCTGCTTCGAAAGGATTTATAGTCGCGGCTGATATCTTGCGAAACGAAATATCGTCGTCTACCAAATAGAAGCGACGATGGCGGTTGCGGCACAGCAACAGTTGCGTCTGAAAGATTGCGACGTCGCCATCGCGGATTTTTACGCTTCGAAATCTCTCGCCGAGCATGTTAACGTCGAGTTATCGCTACACGACTTACACACCGCATACCGGCTAACCTGATAGTTATCCGGGACTCAAGGACTTCTTCGAACGCCTTTTTTTTACCGTTCGGTGCAATGCATTTTGAAAACCGCCGTCGAAATACGTCGGTTAAAACTTTGATACAGATTATTTTTTCACACTCCTGCTCAAAGATTATTTCTAACAACAATCAGATTAAGTTTGGTTATACTTGATACAAATTTATATCATATCTATTTATTTATTATTTATTATATAAACGGATTGTATTTTGATGTACATGCAGAAATATAAAGATATTTAATAAAATAAATTGATATGTGCGAACGTAAATTTATGATATAAACTACAAGTAATAAATTATATCAAATTGTGTACTCAAACTATAAATGAGGTATTTGCATGTTATGTTATGAAATGTACAAAATGTATTAATTTTTCATTGTATAATATCATTATTAATTAGTGTGAGTCCATAATAAACAAATATCCGTGTTAATTTTGCATATATTGAGTATTAGTTATAATTGATAAAATTATTTCAAAATTTTGAAAATCGAAATATCGAGTATTGTACGTTCTGTATTTATAAATTTTTGTATCTATATTATGAACAATAATATTCAAACAAGAAATCAGCGATGCTTTTGTAACACCACGAATAATCATTAAATTTATTTAATTATATTTTATAATTTTAAATAATAATTACAATGTCGTTAAAATTATTTATCGTTTGCATGTAATTAAGTCTTTATTTTGATCCCGATAATTCAACGTTTGCGTTGTTTATTAAATGTAAAATTAATGTGCCAATATATTAATTCTATATTCTTATTAAGCTCTTACTGACACATCATCAATGTCCCTGTTTTGTATAAAAAGCACGACGTTCTCTGTAGTTGTTGATAAATTTGGAATAAATAATAAGCAATAGCTAAATTTTTTAATGGTTATTTAAAGTTACAGTCTTAATGATAAACTTCGAAATTATTAAGGGGAAAAGATTTCCTAAAATCTTCGCCGATATCATTAAGGATCATTAATGGGAGATTTCCTAATATATATATATACATATTTATTAATTTTAATTTTTGCATTTAATACAAAATATGAAATATCTCCGGAAATTCTTAACGAAAAAGAGCTTTATTATAGTGTTTTGAAAACGTCTCGACAGGGGCTACAAAAATATGCAATAAAAAATAGGGGGTATTATTTAAGAAAACCGATCACATTGACCTGACCTTGGTCAATGTGATCGCTGTTTTAAATCTTATTCAACTGTCCCGCAAAAATTTATGATAGGTATACTTGTAATATACCTACAAGTTATTGAGTAATTATTATCATAAAAACGTTTCAATTACAGGTAACGGAGGAGGAGCTCTATGACTTGATGGTGAAGAATCTGCCGAAACACTGCAAGCTTCGCGGTAGAGTTAAGTTCTTTGGCAAATTCCCGCGAACAGCTACAGGCAAAATCGCGAAGAAGCAACTGCGAGATGTATATGCGAATTAAAATACGCTGTGTGTACATATACATATTATACACAGTAGTGAATCGTCGAAAATGAAATTCAATAAAAATGTTTAGAATAGTTGCTTAATAGTAAAAATGTTAACTAGAAAGATACAAATTTTAGTGCAAGATATGTTAAATAAACGAAAATGTAGAAACTGCTCTTACATATATTTCATATTGTATAAAATTATAAAAGATATTCCTTCCTTCAATACAACAATTTTCGTTCATTACATACCTCCCTTTCTACCCCGGTAATACATGTATAATTACATCTACCGAGCTAGCCATCGATCAAAATTTAATAATAATGCGAAATTTATGAGCTCTTCTACAAAAAAATTTTGCATCTATTTCGTTTACAGGTAACAACACGAGCTTATCAGTTTAGTGAAAAAGAGTAAACATACTTCGGGCTGGTGGTTATGGATAAACTTCTACAAACAAGTACCAGCAGAGTCGCGAGAAAACAGTTACGAGAAATATTTGAAAATTAATGTGCTCAGTTTATACATATGTAAAAATAAAAATTAAAATTTGAATTGTTAAACAGCGCTCTTATCAAAATTGCTACTTTCTTGAAATGTTTAAATTAATAAATGATAACATATAGGTAATAGAAATGTATCAAGCATGAAGTATATGAAATAATACGAATGGTAGAAACACGTGTGTTTTCGTTGATAAAATTTATACACATTCTTAAAATGTTTTAATTAATAAATGATAAACAGCGTTACTACTTAAACAAAATTACTACTTTTTTGAAATGTTTAAATTAATAAATGATAACATGTAACAGAACTGTAACATCAAGCAGTATACAAAATAATACGATTTAAAAACCAGTGCAAAATCCAATATATAAAAATTCATATAAAATATATGTTATCCTATATGTTATCGAATTCTATGAGATACCTAATGATAAAGGCAAAAATAATGATAAAAGCGTTTTAACATCACTTTCAATCTAAAAAGAATTTAATAATTTCTGTATAAAATATTATTAGCAAAATAAGTAACCTTCCCAAAATTTAAATTAGACATTTTCAAATACATTCTACATAAAGTTTGTTATCTTTTAGCTGCTTTTACAAAAAATCTATAAAGTCAACTGAAAGACTTCTCTATCGCAACTCTTTTCTTTGAGTGACTCGTGCGTTAAAAGCAATGCAATGTTTCCATTTTCTAATATCATCCTCTTGGAATCTATTCTTTTATAATACGTATATAGAAAGTACATTTACAATTACTCCCTTTATAAGATCTTACTATATAGACAATCCCATAAGAAATATTTCTACAAATATATCTTTATTACAATATTACATGATAACTTATATATTATAACATAATATATTCGAATACTATACTTATAAAAGATTCAATTCTTTACGATAGAAATTGCTTAGAAGTACAATTTTATCCGTACTTTATTTAAACGAGATGTCACAAGCGATTTATGTGTGTCATGAGCGCGTCCTGCGTGCATTGTATGTGTGGTTAAACGTGTGATGTTGTTTTCGTGCGTTTATATAGTGCGTCTATAATGCACTAGCTTTCACACATTTTCTTGCTGTTACTGGTAGGCTTCATAGCAACAATACTGTTGATGCCTTATCTTTTGCATGTACTTTGCTGACTCTTATGTGTATATTTTATCTATCTTTGATCTTTGTAGTTTCAGAATTGTTATACACGTTGCAATAAAGATATATTATTATTATTATTTCAAATCCTGCAGAAACTTATTCTACAATTCGAAACTAACTAATGGAGATTCGATTACTTCGCAAGTATAATGTATAAAATATTATTTCTTATAAATATTATTCGAATCCAAGAAAATAAAACTTGATTATTAGATACGACTCAAATTCTCAAGTACATGTTGAACTTGATCCCATCCTTACTTATAACGCAGTGTTTATGATTCATAATTAATTATGTGTGTGAACTTCATTATCTAATAACGAGAAAAAAGTTACGTTTCATTTTAACAGCGTCGCATTAGAACTAACCGTCGGACGCCGTGTTAAGCTGCGATTTAAATTAAATTTCTCGTGGAACAATGACGCTCTACATGCACGTTGTCGAGCGGAAGTGCCGGCCAAGCTCTGCCGGTGACACTTCCGTTGACTGGTGTAATTAACAAAACCGGAAAACCACGAAGGCCGGCTATTCGCGGAAGACTGTTGTTTGAGATCACCTGCCGCGAGATTCTCTGACGGATTTCTTATTACGTAATTATCTCCCTGCCAGACGTTGGCTTGTTGAAACGCACAAAAGGAGCGACTCGGGCTAAATATCACTCTTTGTTTATTTTCCGCGAAAGGAAAGTGTGTTTGTCTTCCTTTGACTATTTCGAGATTTTTGTTTGTATTAATTATGCGCGTTTGTGACGCAATGAAATTTCCAACAGCAAGCTTTGATGTTTAACATAATCCTTAATTAAACGGAAGAAAAGCGCAGATAATTAAGATGCTCTTTCCCTTATTTGAATTACTTATATATAATTTGTATGTATATGTATATTGTTTTAAATCTTTTCCTCCACACATACACAATTTTATTTCTTTAAAATTATTACAATAAAAGATTTTAATATTTTCCTTAAATTAGCGCAATTTATTATATTTATAATAAATTATATATAGTGTTTCCACAAAATTGTAATAAAATTGAGAAATTTGAATTTTATTTTAAACTGTTACAAAAACTAACTGATATATGACGATCATTAGAACATTGATATAATTTCTTTGAATATAAAGTTGATTGTTTGAAAGTAAAATGTATAAGTACTGATACAATTAAAATAAAGTAAGTTAAATGCTTTACTACTGGTTCTACCTCACGTTCATTGTATAGTGTTAAGAAGAATCCTTTGCAGCGCCAATCGAATAATCATATTTCATGGCATCCTCGAGCTCGCAAAGGTCTGGCTATGACACTTTCTCGTAGCATGGAGAAAAAGGAAGAGAAAAGGTACAGAGGCAGGGCAATTAAAATGCGGCCTGGGCACAAAGGGCATGAGACCTACCGAAATTTCCACCCCGCACGTTCCACTTTTGTAGACATTTCTCAGCCGGTAATTGCCTTCCGGTCTGCGCGCACGAGAATAACGGACGGAAGGAATGGACCGCATGAAATATCTTTTCCATACCTCTTATACCCGTACCGACGAAACAGAGAGAAAAGAGATAAGGTGCCTAAAGAGGTAAAAGAATAAAGAGAGAAGATATAGACTAAAAGAGAGATTAGGTCGCAGAGCTATCTTAATTACCTGAGTCTTTAGACTCATCGAATTGAAACTTCAAAACCAATTATGGACAATTTATCAGGCTTAAAAATAATTTAAAATTAATATAATTTAAACTTTTCAATACATAGCGTATTAAATATCTTAAATATTTTTCAATCTTACGCGATTTTAATAAAAAATATATTTAAGCTTATATTTAAGTTATTTTTATAGTTAATTGTATTATAGATATGTATGTATATACAAAAAAAATACAAATAAAATTTGGACTGTGAAAAATATATTTAAATCTTTCCTATCTAATTTTTTCCTGTAACATGTTATTTTCGAAGATTCGATTGCTTCTTTAATTTAATAATTTCCATTAAATGAATTTCGATTCAATATTTTCGTTATTATAAATTATGTTATTTCAAAGGAAATATTCAGTTGCAGATATCAAAAAATATTTGTTCTCTGTAGAGTGTAAAGCATTCATAACTGTCGCCAAAATTGGAGAAATCGAAAAGCCTCCATAATTCTTTCGATATACGAACCGTACGCTGATTGTGTCCAATCGTGGATCTTACATTTTTCACATATCGATAACAGCATGACGGCAGCGCAAACCTGCACGTGCAAGTCAAAATCGATGATTCGGTATTATTCGAGTGGGAACGACGCGTTCGCATAACTTTCATCGACACGGCGCGGCGCAACGTGGCAAAAGACGCATGATCGCAGCACGATCTTGCAAAAATCAGCTTTTAGGAGTTTCCATTCTGCAGTAAAGGAAAACGACACGTTTGAAAAAGCATGGTGTACGAGACGACGAAAGTTTTGAGAAAGGCGTGCTCGCAAAAGGGTGGATGCGAAATGCTGAATCGAAGCCCGTTGCCGTGCGACAAAAGGCCGAAACTTTCGACGCCGCGAATTTCGCGCAAAGGAAATCCCGGCATTGCTGCGAGCTCGTCGCCGCCGCTTCGATGGTCGCGGTATTGTAAGAGCTCCGTGTACAAAATTCATTTCCGGCGAATAGATGAATATTTTGCTAAGGCGGCTTAAGTTTTCGCTCGGATATGCCTCTCTCGTGTCGTATAAATCTTTGCGCGACTGAGGCAGAAGATTTATTTTCTAAGGAAAAATTTACGAAAAGTCTAGCGAAAAGAGTTATAAGAATCTATTAACAAAGTGACAACGTGTCGTATGCAAACGATAATAAAAGTAAGTAAAACAAATGGTATCGAGTTAATAAATGCAAAAGTTTTTAAATAAAATTAAGAAAGCTAATTAGAATAAGAATGAATGCTTTATACGTTGTGTTAAATATCAATCGACAAATTAAATAATAGTACGTCTTCGAATTTTTAATAAACTTAAAAAATCTGCAGTGACTAAGATGTATCTTACATTTGTGCAGACGCACTGCGACGTTTAATCACGTTAAAAGGTATAAGAAGCAGAGTCTGCGCTATAACGTTTCATGCAAATATTGGTTACAATTTCTTCTCTCTGTGCTGCGATATAAAGATTTATAAAAAAAGTCGCGTCGCTGTCGAATCTTATTTCCAGTCGTTGATTTGTGAAAAACGGCGAGACGATCCTCGCTCTCGTTCGCCTGCCTCTTTCCATCCTATATGTTCCTTCTATATTCCTTTTCCGGTCCCGCTCTCTCATAGTGACCGCGAAAGGAAAAGGAGCGTATACTCAAGAGATTGGTTATAAAGAGCAAACAGAAAGGAATCGATGTAATTGAGGTGAGTCGGGCATCTTTTTCTTTCTCCCTCTTTCTCTCTTTCTCTTCCTTTGTCTCGCGGGGCCCGAGCTTTCCACGAGAAATTGTATCCGAGAAAATGGCAAAGATCACGTCAGAGACTGCATTATTCAGCACCGGCTCGGTAAATCTATATATTACACGGTCGCCCTTTCATCCACAGTAACGTAAATCCTTTCCTTTTTCGTTCTAACCATCCGCTTTCTCTCCTCCCCTCTCTTTCTCCTTTTTTTTCTCTGTCTTCTCTTCACTCCTTTAATTTTTCAAATTACGTGCCGAACTGTTTGTACAATACTCCCGGCGAACGTAGCCTCGAGATAGCTCGAGAACTGCTATCGCTTCGTTCTCGACCCGATCCCGCGCGTAAACGCAAACCACTTCTATTGCGCCATTTATCATCGACCCCGCTGCTTTATTAGGCGTTACTGATTGATGTCCTTATTACCGGACCCGAATTCGTACCCGAAAAATTATCCCATTTCCACGGCCGTCCGCCCGCCGCCGGCGCGGCGTTTGGCCGACGAGTCGCTTTTCCGGATGTTGAATCCGTCTCCGGACGCGGATTCAGCCCGCGTGAGAAATCCGGAAATCATAAATCACCAAGCGCGGCGAATTGTTGACGGAGTATATTTTCAAAAAGAACTCTCCTCTCCGGGCTCCGTCATTGTCAGTCGTATAATTAATTGATCCATCGCGCGGTAAGAGGACTGAAGAGAAGGGAGTAGACAGGCATAGAATTCTCAATCATTTATCCGAGATTCCACCCGCCGTCAATTTGAGGAGAAAAACCAGTTAAGGAGAAATCAATTTTTTAAATATAATTTGCTCATTAAAAATAAAAAGTATAATAATCGAAGAGAATTCCACATCCTGATTTATTGCAACCCTACACTTTTTATAGCTTTAAATATTTTAGATTAATCTAATATATTGTGTCTTACAGACTGTATTTTTCTATTATCTATATCTCGCCGTAAAGATGAAATGTATACAAATCTTTCTCAATTTCCGAGGTAGAAACATTATCTGCAGATATCTTTCTAGTCGCACAAACTAGATCTCACAATCAGTATAAAAGGGCAGAAGTTTGGATTTAACTTTTCTTTTCAGCTCTTCGTCTTCAATCATCCCTTCGTCGAGTTAAGAGCGAAAACGTCGCCGTTGTCTCTTAATGGAATAATAATGCGGCATTATGACGGTTCTCAAGACGCGGAAAACCAACCGGGACGGGGATTCCTTTCCCATCCGTTGAGAGCAATTCCTCGAATACTTGTTTACTCTCCCATTTACTCTTCTGTTTCTTTGATAAAGCGATGCCGGCGCCGGCCGCGACCCCCGAAGAAACTCTGGCTTCCAGCGTTTTCCGGCGTTCGCGGCAATTAACATCGCGCTTTACGGCACTCCAATATCTTTCCGTATCCCGGAGCACCGCGCCACGCCGCCGACCGGTTACCCGTGAGTGCTCGGAAATGGCGTCGTCGTCCTGGGAAATATATCGCGACGCGGTAAGCGAGGGCTTACTCGGGAAAAGCGATTTTTCACGCGGTCGATCGAGCAGGCCGCGACGGCGTAAAATATTGCACATATAGCTATAATAGACCGTTCGAAAAGAGCTCTTCCTGTATTCTTGTTCTGTTTATTTTATCTACTCTCGGAATCTCGCGTAACTTTTAAGTCCTAATAGCTTTAGTGGCCTTAGTACGACACCACGTGTGAGTGATTGAGTGAGTGAGTGTGCGTGTGTGTATGTGTCGCTTTGCTTACTTTACCCCGGGCTTAACGCTTTATCTTTAGCATGTGCAGACGCTTTAGTCTCATAAATAATGATTGGCGTGAGGAGACATTCGAAGTTAAATTAAATTATAGCAGTTAGCGATCAATCTTGATAAAAATAAATAGAATGACAGCCATGACATGTTTGCATAATTCATCTTAATTCTAATTAGCAGTCCTAAACCGAGCGCAGACCCTACTTTGTCGTGTCAATCTTGCAAAGAATATCGATCAACATGGCAAGACGTTTCGAATTTAAATTCATCAATCAATGTCCGAAATAAGAGATTTATTAATAAAAATTCTTTATTTATATTTTATCTACAGTCAAATAATTTTCAATATATTGGTCACTTATTATTTATTGTTTGACAAATATAATTTATTTCTCAATTCACATTTCATTCATAACACTTTGCGCTGCCATGTCAATTCCGCGAAAAAAAAACGACCGACGCGAGTCAAACTCGTCATACACGTATGGTAGTCCGAGTCCGTGATTTATTCACACTGGGAATTTGGAATTTACGAGCCAAAGGGTATTGGCTGAATAAAATCGGTTTCGCCTTTTCACGTCATCACGATGCACTAAATGCATCCGCTGGATTGAGAGCCCGTTCGATGCGTCCAGCTCATCCTCGACACAGCGGCGCATTCGCGTAAATATGCATGCGTGTAATCCGTACGTTTAGACTCATTCGAGTAATCGAAGTCTGTGTGAACATCAGTAGACACTCCGGAAAGTATGGAGCAGAATGCATTTGCAGATTTTCAAAAGATTTAAAACAATTTTATAAAGAATATTAGAGAATTTTATTATAGTAAAACTTTATTTCGTATAAAACATTAAATATGGATCTCATATAACATACGACAAACGTAAGGAAAAGATCAAAACTAATTTTTAAAAAAAGTATTGGTACGTTGACTTGCAAGATATAAGCGTTAATTAAGATCGGTTGTGTTAATATAATAGGTATTTTCATAACATTTTCGCATTGCTCATTTATTCGGTGTAATCATCGCGAGCTAGAGAACATTATTATAGCATATTGCTTATATTAAATAATATTTGCCGAGATATTTGCGCAAAACAGTCTTCTTACGCGAAATCATTCGTGCGCGACGATACAGAATTAATGAGCCTCAAAACTAATTAAAATCGTCTAAGAGCCGCAGGAAATCGCTGCTCTCTCGACGTCGTCTTGATATATAAGTCGGAAGGAAATAACAGCGCGGCGGCGAGGGGATAAAATAGGGCGTGATAGTAGAGAGCTCGGTTATCCTACAAGCGCTTTATAGGCACGTACCACAGTATACCGCATCATTGTGGCTCAGTGGTTTCCAAATTATAGTTTGCGTGCTTAAAGAGGAATAAAATTTTATTAAGAAACTAATGGGGAGATAACTTTCATATTCATATTAATAAATAAATATTTCTGTATTATTTTAGTAAGAATTTGTTTTTGATATTCAAGGATATATGTAATTTTAGCGCAATATTATCATCAATAGGCAATAGACATTTTATTAAATAATGAGAGAAAGAGAGAATATATTATAGGAAAAGCTACAAGGGCCACATTAAATAGATAGAATGACACCCTCACGTTTTATCCATATTTTTCTGCTACCATCTAGCTGACGCAATGTGGTCAGAAAATGAGTTTTGCCGAAAAACGAAACGACATAACAAAGAAAGAGTCGTAATTAGCAGTCCGGCTAATTGCATCGAGTGCCGTGCTCGTTTGGGACCGCATCACGATAAATTATTATGCGAAACGCACATGCGAAATGTACGCGGCGAAATAGGAGGAATGAACTCGCCCAACGCGCAATTAGCTGAATCCATGAATTTTTCAAAAATGAACGGCATATATCGTTCCGGGGTGTGTATATCGCACACCGGCTTGAATCAGAGCGCGATAATATAATAAAAGTAACGATATTAATGGGTGCATTATTAAAGCAGGTAAATTATTCGAGAGCCATTATTGCAGGAAATGCAGTTACATTTTGGGATTTTTGGGCGAACGTATTGAGATTTCTCCCGACACGCTCAGAATTTCCGACTGACGATCTCTCCGCAAACGTCAAAGTCAGCGGAAATTACGAGTACAATTTAGCTCAAATTTTCGAAATTACGTTGCAATATCAGGTTTTTTGCCGAGTTACACAAACATCAATCCGAGTAATCACAGCAGATATAATGAGTTCTGAATATTGCCTGCAGCCATAAGCATTATCACGCGCCAACTGCACATTATAGATATGTTTTAAATATTACGGGTAATATTATAAAGTAAGAATTCGTGCGCTTGAAAGTTATCTTAAAAATAATTAATTTCAATAATAACATCCGATTAGTTACGAATATGAACATAATTCATCAACCACGTTAATAATCCTGAGATATTAATATTTCCATATTACCATGTCAAGAGTTCCCACAAAATGTCGATGCCTTCAGTTGCGAGTATCCGATACAATCTTTCCCCGACAATCTCTGCATACATTATATTGGAGATCCCAGAACATATTGTGCGAGTTTCATTTGCACGCAATGCATACACCGATGCATTACACGTCACGTATTTGTCGGATCGATACCCGCGATGCGAGATACGCGGATTGATGTATGACAAAGTTATGTCACGCTATCTGCTTTTAGACTTTACATGCCTCTAATTAGTACCGACACTGTTCACTATTTATACGAGTATAGCAAATATCTTCTTCACTTCTATTACTTTATTTAACATTTTCATGTTTCATATTTGATAACAGCAAATAAAAAAGAAGAAAAAATTGGAAAATAAATCAGACTATAACTTCGTTCATTGATTCGATAGAATTTCTTTTGAGTTACAATACTGATGTAATTTTTATAATTGTTAAACAGAAACTATAGCCCAATATCTAATTACTTTCTGTAATTTTAAATCGAAAAATAACTATGGTTCTTTTAAAAAATGTATTCCCATTAAAGTGAAAAAATTAATATAAAATGTGAAAAATTTTAGTGAAAAAAACTTGGCGCTGCCAAATTTTAAAATATTTGAAAGCAATAAATAACTAATTTAAAATATTAAATTAATAATTACAATGTGAATGTAGAGACTTTCACACATTAATTTAAAGTACTTTTTCCATTTATAGAAATTGTTTCATTAATATATATTATTATGTTTAGCAGCGCCAAGTTTTTTTCACTAAAATTTTTCACATTTTATATTAATTTTTTCACTTTAATGGGAATACATTTTTTAAAAGAACCATAGTTATTTTTCGATATAATATATATTTAATTGGCGCATAATTTAAAGATATCATTTCTTTTTTTTGTAATAAATATATTACTTTGATTTTTTCAAGGTAAATATATTACTTTGGTTTTTTAAGGTAAAAATATTATTTGGATTTTTTCGAGGTACAAAGATAACTACTTCGATTTTTTCAAGGTACACCACGCGTGCTTGGCGTCTTTTTTTTTACCTTTTTGTAAAAGGTAATTTTGTACGGATATCACCCCTTTTTGTTATAGATACATCAAACGCCATAATGTCTATCGACATCGACATTTATGTCTGATAAAATCAAATGTAAATATATTTTGTATTATAACTTACAAGAATTATATCTGAGAGTTTGACGCCCTTAAATGTGCAGTGCAGTTTGTATAAATTTATAAATCATTAAAAAAATTAAGACACAAAATATGAATATATTAGGCAAAGTCAAATTTGTCGAGAGCACATTATGCAGTGTTTGCTATAAATAAATTTTGTCAAAAGAAAAACAGATTTGATACAGAATTTGGCATGTACGATGCTATTGGCAGAATGTCATAGTAGATAATATATGTATAGTAAAGTTTGTTAACAAAATAAGGCAATTAATAATTTATAATACAAACTACACTGCACATTTAATTAAGGATGTCACTGTCAGATATAATTTTTTTGTTATAATACAAAAAATATTTAGACTTAATTTTATCTGATATATTTGATAGTCATTATTAGAGAAAAAGAAAGAGAGAGAGAGAGAGAGAGAACGCGAGCGGGAAACGCGAGCGTGACCGCGAAAAAGAGCAATACGTACGATAGATATAACCTCGCGACCCTCGCACAGGGTGTATCCCAGGAACCAGCCATCCGCAAGGCGCGAACTCTGTCACTCCAGCACTGCACTTCGTTCGGAGTGTTCGGACGCGACGACGCGGACGGAATATTTCTCGACGACGCGGACGTCTAAAGCGGCCCATAACATGTACGAGTTTGATTCGCGAGCCGGACTCAAACGTTTTTCACCACACACACACTCCCGAATAGTCCCGAAATTTGGCTCGTCGGACGCCGAGCCCGTCTCGTAACATCTCACCCACGATATTGTTTACGAAAGCTTCTTTGCTTACGACCACGATCGCAGCGTTACGATAGATGTAGACGCACCTTAATAATTCATACGATAACTGTCACGACGAACGTTACGATCGTCGTAATGAGCTTACGATCCATCGTAACGCTGCGATCGTGATCGTAAGCAAAGAAGCTGTCGTAAACAATATATCTATGTTAATATATCTAACTATAAACACACTTTTCTTCGCGCGTCGAGAAGGCTGACATGTTAGGTTATACTGTTGTAACGCTAGACAAGTGTCACAATCTTCCGAGTTCAAGTTGAGTCAACTCATATAATGAGGTTACGATAGCTGTCGAGCGTTACAATCGTCGTAAGGAACTTAACATTACGATAAATGTAAACGCAGCCTCGCGCACCAACTAACGTACACGTCAGTCACGTCACTGCACATAAACATGCTGTCTCTTTCGTTTTCATAGAGACGCTCGAGACTGGCAATATCGCTCTCTCGCTCTCTCTCGGGAACGCGATTTATTTATTTATCGGCGAGCCGGACTTGAACGTTTTTCACCACACACACACTCCCGAATAGTCCCG
The DNA here is from genome assembly GCA_035220615.1 of Leptothorax acervorum. NCBI lineage: Eukaryota > Metazoa > Arthropoda > Insecta > Hymenoptera > Formicidae > Leptothorax > Leptothorax acervorum. The sequence goes on along the minus strand of JASTWQ010000026.1, from coordinate 1,042,182 downwards.
AAATTTGGCTCGTCGGATGCCGAGCCCGTCTTGTAACATCTCACCCACGAACGAGTGGAAACCGAGACGAGCCGGACTCGCGACGTGTATAGGCCACTTTACGGTTATGTTTTTTACTCCTGTCACCTCACATGTGATCGATCGATCGAACTAAGGAAAATAAAAGTGACACGAAACAGTGGCGCCGCGGCGCACTGTGGCGAGAATATGAAAGTAACGCTACCCCCACCACCACGGCGCGCCGCGCGCCGTGGCGAGGATGTGAAAGTGACGACGACGTATCTTAATGTAAAATTTTCAGGTCTGGACTTTTGCATCGCAATATATTTTTTCGTAGGCCACGTAGGGGAAAAATAAAAATACTTTCATTATATAAATTTGGTCCAAGCTTTCCATTGAGCCTAGTTAGAACTTGATCCGTTCACTAGTTATCGAGATCTCAAAATCTCGAGTACTCTCAACATATATATAATTCGTCGCGTCGCGTATATAGAGCCACGGCTGTCTCGCTCCGCGCGTACTTGGCGCGAGACACTACCGTGTCTCTTGATAATTTAATTTAAGTCATTTTTTAATTCTTTTATTATTATTATACACGAAATTCTTAATAATGGTTTATGTAAATACTCAAATATCTCACAAATATTTACAAAAAAATAAGATAAAAATTAATAATAAAAAAGAATCCTATATACTTTTTATAAAATTATTTTTTAGAAGAAATGTATCGTGTTAAAACAATTGCTATTAAAAAATTTTTTGTTTTGTTTTGTTCACAGAGTAGAAAATAGGCAGCTGCTGCACATAAATAGTTTAAATGTGCATCGCACGGAACGTCAGGCTACAGCTCGACTGGTCATAGTCATAGATTTTAATCCCAACACGACAAATCTATCACCGTTATTAATCGCCATTGCAATATTACGAGCGTGTCCCCGGTTATCTTAATGGTCACCACTCGTGGATCTAACAGCATAATACTCGCTGGTGCGATTTAGCAACTCAGTCGAAGATTGTAGCAATGCAATGGTCAGAATACGTCATACCCTTATCGTAGCGCGTCATTCATCTCGCTCTATGGTTTATAACTCGTATATAATGCACGCATTAATATTCAGAGCCAATCTGAATTATCGTCGCCACTATAATCATGAGCTACATAATTATCGCAAATTGCAATACGGGTTGCAATTTACACAAAACACATAGTATGTCAACATCGAGGATTCATCAAGATATCATTTTCCTACAATTAATTAAGTATGATCTCCATATGTTAGGTATACCTAATTCGAAACACGAGTTTTGCCTCGAGTGTTACCTTATATGTCTCGCCGCGCCGCAATGGTAGAACGTGCAGATAATTCGGCGAGAAAAAATCAGTTAAATACTACGTCGTTAAATACCCTCGTAGTACGCAACCCCCATAATTTACGAAATTATCGCAACGTACACTTCGGGCAAGTTTTCGTTTTTCGTTCTCGCGGCAGCGCGTCCGCTCGCGGAATGCGTCGCGCGTACCTCGAGATACGTAGAAAGTTTACTCGAGATAATCGTAATCTCGCCTGGACTCGCGCGTACACCGTTAAAACTTCGGCACAATTATCCTGCTACGGGTCTCTGAAGAGGGTTGAAGCTGACTCGGCCGGGTTGTCCGGGACAGGGCTGATATTGGGGGAAAATTGAGGGGGCGGGAGAGAGGGAAAGAGAGAGAGAGAAAGAGAGAGAGAGCGAGAGAGAACGGAGGGAAAATTAATAAAAATACCTCGAGGCCCGTACCCCCGATTAATTAAAACTTCGGACGCCTCGAGGCGATCCATTGGTCGACTAATACTACTGCGCCCCACCCGGAGAGATATACGTGCAGCAAAGTTTTCCTCGCGAAAGAGGCGAAGGCGTGCCGATCACCTTTGAAACGGATTACGAAGAACTGCGGTCCGAGTTCCGCTAGAAATTCTCTTTATCATCCACGGTACTCGTGTTGGACGGCAGCGGGCGTCTTACGAAAAGGTAATTATCGGGAAATATTTGGCACGAGTAATTCGACTGCGTCCGTGCGAGTAATTTAAATCCGATTTCCTCTCGAGGAAGATTTAACTCGGCGCTTAATTACTTAAATTCCTGTTCCTTACATTTAGAATAATGCGAAAGAGACTGTGCGATTAAAGTAGAGTTATGATCGTAAATAATTAATATGATTATTGAGAATAGGAGAAATGGAGCCAGCTGGCTATGTGATCGAATTTTATCGATTACTTATACCTACACATATTTATAAAAATTTCAGAAAACAAGAAGCAGAAAAGGAATTCTCTTTTACATAAATAATAAAATTAATCTAGATCAATTATAAATATAAAGATTAATTAAGTAATTTTAACATATACGTCATAAAAACAAAATATAAAATTTCTTATATATATTAAGAGCTTATTTATAAAATAATAAAATCTTAATATTCTTGCGATTTTCGTTTTCGGTGAAAATCTATCTTTTGGTTAAATTTTGGTAAAACAGAGGAATCATTGTGGCGCGGATGGTTGGCCGAGTTACATTTCACTCACATATATACACATAGGGCCTTTCGCCGACGGCGCATTTGAGACAACAGCGGAAGCGAGAAAGAGAGGCAAAGAGATAGAGCCATGACCGGCGGCACTGCTAACGAGCAGGATGTATCAATTAAAAGCCGGTTGGCGGCAGCAGCCGGTTTGGAAAACACAGGGAACAAAGTACGGCGATAGAAAACCGGCTCGCGGGAATAGTCCGCTGCGCGTCCGCGGGCGGAACTCGATTAATTACGAGTTAGCCTGGGACCCTTTGACCGCGACGACGACGACAGTACGTCATCGCGTCCGCCGCGCCCGTCATACTACTCTCTTTCTCTCACCCTCGCTTCCTCTTTCTCGTCCTCTCTCTCTCACTCTTTCTCTCTCGCTCTCTCTTTGTCTCCGGTTTGTCGCTTTGCGCGGATCACGTCTCGTAATTCATAAACCGCAGCGCGAGTTGTCGATTCGAACGGAACTACTAAAAGCGCTAAAAGCGCCGTCGCTGGACACCAGCTCCGGCGGCGATTTCACTCGGCGGTCTCCGAGTATGGCAAAGAAAAGTGGAATTGTAAAGAGAATATCATATAGAAAAAGCAGAGAAAGAGGAGGATTGATCGCGCCATACAGATTCGAAAACGATGACGGTTTTAATGCACAAAGGCGTGCAAAAAAAAAAACGCTTCTCACAAAGCACAAATTTTACTGTTTCCCTTGACTACCGATTCTTTGTCGTTTCCAAATTGGAATGCTTTTCGTTACTCGAATTTTTTTGCAAAATCTTTAGTTTTAGAATAAAATATTATTCTTTATATTTATATCACGCATATTTTTATTCATTAATTCAAGATACACGCGAGCGAAATAATGAATGTGATGCAACATGTAATTAATTCTCGTCACGCTAAGTCCATCATGTTCGAATTTTGAGCTCTGAATATTTGCCCGACACTGGAAGCGATTCCCGAGTTCACCAGCTGCGCCTGGCATTCAGCTAATAGTCGAGTTGCATTAGATTGCCGACATAACATGCTACGAACTCTACGAAACTCAATCATGGTAGAGCAAAATTTGTTAAATGAGTCTCCTGTTTTCGGAAGTTCTTCGCTATAAATGAATCGCTTATTTCAGGACGAGCGTGTATACCAAGAGGTCAACTTTACAACAGTAATCTACGCCGAGGCAAATGCTTTTCTTCTACAACAATAGATACTTTAACAAGGTACTCATTATGGTCTTTGTAATATTACGTATAAAATGTACAAACCTCGCAATATATAATGACAATGCTGTTGGAATAACATATCTCGTTCAGGAAAGTTATTTTCCCTTGCAATATCAACTTTAATTTTTTTCTAAAATTTACTTCAGTTTAGAATATTTAACATGTACTTTTAACAATGTGCTACACGTAATAATTACTTTTTCTTTATATCCATTATAATGTTTAGAAAAATGTTTCTCTTAATTGTTGTAAAGTTTTATCCTTGTATATTAGATATTAAATATAGGTATTCATAATATAGATATGAATTAAAGATATTAAATAAAACGATAAACAGATATAAAATAAATTAAGCGACGCAAGCAATATGTTATGAACATTCAGGAATCCTTCTTCCAGTTACGCGCTCTGCTTTCCGACGTCGTTAACGAGCGTAGCTTAAAGTCGTAAAAGTTGCGCTTTTTTTAACGAAGGTGCAGACATGGGAGAATGGCGAAACCAAAAGCGTTGCGGTTTTTAGGTCGAAGGTCGGGAGATCGTCGTTTAAATCCGATAGGTCATGTCACTGCAACGCGGTCCTTTGCTCATCCGTGGCTGGTTAACAAGCTTAGTTTAAACACTCGTTAGAGGCGCTTGATCGTCCGCGTCGTAGCGAACAACCGGGCGCACAGCTTATATGAGTGTAAGACACGCCGCACTCGGTGTGCGCGGTGCGAAGGCCATTTATGATGGAAACTAGCTGCAAGTGTGTGCCTTGCGACACAGCGAATCTCATTAGATGCCACCATGGCGATGGCTAAGGCTGATAATATCATGCGGAAACACGCGTAACGTCGTTTAGAACGAGCACGCTCCACCGCGTCGTTTTAACGCGTGCGTGCGCGTGGATTTACCAGCAGATTTACATTTCGCAAGAATTTAAATAAATTATCGTGGTCGACAAATTCGACCGCTAATGCGACCTTTCACGGCTAGTTTTAAGGACTGCAACTTTTTCTCGACCTTTACGTCGGCTTGCTGTTGTAACTTGTCCAACCGTCATGGTCAGAGGTTTCACCATGTGGATTAAATTAAAATATTAGGATTAACTTGTCTACGAGAAAATTGTGGTCGAAATCTAATAAAGGAGATAATAACACAAACAAACTTTTTTCTATTTTATGTTTAATAGATAAAAAAATTATGATAAAACTATAATAAAGATATAAACTGAGCTTAATTTTCTATGATTTTCTCCTTTTTGACTTCTTCCCAAAGCGCTTTATCCGCAAGATTTTTTATTCCAAAAAATGTGTTTCCTATATACGGCTTCACCATATAAAAAATATATAACCTTATGGTCTATATGGTACGAACGGTGTTACCAAACTATGTGAAAAATGACAAAAGTCTCCTTACTTCTCGGCTCGCTTAGATATCTAGATATATTATAAATATATATGTATCCCGTTATAAAAAATAGTTCGAGTGTCGCAAGAGAATGCAAAAGTTTGCAGCTATGTCGATGGCAGGACGAGAAGTTTAATTTATTATCGGCGCGATAGAACTCTCGCATCGGCGTAACTTTTTTCACGGCGAAGCCCTCGAGTATTAATGTTAAATTGGCCGTAACCGTCCGGATTAAATTGGAGCAGCGTTTTTGCTTAGCTGGACTGCAAATGTACAGGACCGAGCGCCTTTTTACATGCTAGTTCCATCCGATCCGCCATTGAAGTAGAAAACTTTAATCTCCTACGCAAATGTACTGAACGAACGGAATCGCTGACAAAGTTGCAAGTTCGATGACTGCTATTGAGAAATTATCTTTCACGAACGCTTTCGCAAAAACCTCGATTAATTAAATTTATTTCAATTATTTTGTTTTTTTTATTTCGCGCACGGTCTTCTACTGCATACCCGCCAAATTGCCGGAACTGCCGTTGTTCTCTTTATCTACAATCTCTTTCATCTATTGAAAGGGGATTTTTACTTAAGAAAATATGAAAGCAAAGTTTCTATAAGACAAAATCAAAAAGAGTAATCGTAAAAGTACTTTGTAAGAACCAAATTTCAAAGCAACTAATAAGTAACAAACTATATTCTTTAACTTTTTTATATAAGTTAACTTTTAGATAAAGCTTTGACGAAATTTTAATGTTTGATCACTGAGATATATTTAAAGCGAAAAAAGAATCTTTTGAGAAATATTCACGTAATTTTGGATTATTAAAAAGAGATTTTAAATTCAATTAATGACAATTACACGCCGGTAAATTTTATAATCCCTTGATTATAATGCTGTAATATCTACGATCAGGTCATTATTATGGCAAATATTTATTATCAGGAACAAATATTAATTTCGTTTTACATTTACAATTATTTATCAAATAATTAATAAAAATTCTGTCGAGCATTACCGACCTTTGCACTCGCCCGTGATGGGCACAAAGCAAAACCAAAATATCATTAATATACAATACCTTTTTGTTCCTGCCATTAATAACTCGCTGTAATGGCAGAATTAATAACATTAACAAAGCGTATCGCTACGTACATATCCGCATCTGCCGCCCCATTATGCTGGCGGATTTAGCCGGTGCATCACGGCAGAAAGCTTTTTTCTTCGGTTTCTTTCTGATTCGATTACTCTTTACGGCTTACGCGAAAGCAAAAAGTTTAATCCCACATACGCACATGAGTGTGGTTGGGATCCGTTGATGGTGCTGGGCAAACAAAACGACGACAACGACGACGACCGATGTCTTTTGTGTTCCTGGTAAGTCGAAACTTCCCGAACAACATAAAGATAGGGAGTGTGCAAAAGAAATTCGAATGATTAAACGGATCGATCGGCCGAGGGAGGGTTCGTCAGAAAATTGCCCCCATTAATTCCAGCGCCTTTAATTAGGGAAGAGCGTGACAAACGTCGGAAATTTTTATCTAAATCGAGCCCGTTCGTCCGCGGCACCCTCGTGGGGACAATTTTTTCGCCGTATTTCACTACCAGGCTCCCCACGAGGATCCTTCTCACGCCGCCACGAGGCGACCACTTAAAGGGCCATGCATTTATCGCGGGACCTGTCGCCTCGACCTAAATTACGGCACGTAGATGAACCGCTCTTTTATTGTTCTTCTGTTCGCGCTCGCTTTGAATTCGCGAGATTTTTGTGCCCAATGTTCAAGTGTGTTGAACGAGTCGGAGACTCGCAATTCGAACATCGAAATATCATAAATATTATGTAGATGTAGAATAAATAGAATATTTATCATAGTGCAGAAACATACAATAAGCGAGACATTTCCTATTGCTATTTCTATTTTCCGATTCTATTGATATTTCTATTGCGGATTCCTGACGTTGTATTTTTTGACATATCAGAGAACCGTGCCATTTTTAGAGATTTTTACGTAGATATTTGCTTTTACCAGTGCACGTTTTTTTCCGACATGCATTTTAAACAGAAAAGCTTGCAAGAATATCGAATACTTTTTGACATTTCCATATGTTACATTTATACGTCATTCCTTCGAACAGCCATCGCGCGAAACGAAGAAAAATTTTTTAAATAGAATTATAAAATACAACAGAATTATATAATATTTATCCTAATATATTGTATATTCTATATGTTTAATATTTATACTACCATATTCTACATCACTACGAACAGAATATCAGAAAAAAAACAGAGGGTGTAGTAGCTTTTTTAATTAAGAGAGAAAAAAATATTAAAATTAATGACCAAGATATAACGATTTCACGCGTACATGCAAAATATGATACTTTTTATATGCCATTGTTCAAGATGTCGTGTTGCTGAATATCGATCATGGAACTGACAGTATAACAAAATATCCACATACTCGATTTCACAAAAACAGTACGTTATTATTGAGTAATTTAAACTCTATTCAGACTTTATTGAGCGCATAATAAAAGAAACACGGTGAATTGCAATAATGGATATGCGCACACAAATGCAATAACGTAAAGCGATTACTGCATTAAAACATATAATGTTTACTTTTTAAATAGGGGGGAAATTATATAATCTATAATTTTCATATTCTCTTTAATACGATTTTTAAAATGCTATTGTATTATTTCAAAACGCAGAAAAACGTAAGTTTCAAATTCTAAGCATAATGTAAAAGCACAATGTTAATCACCGGCGTCATCTGTTTGGCCTCACAAAGGCATCCCTTATCAAGTTAGCTCTTTTGTGTCACTGCTCATGGCAGAAACTTCTTTCTTAACCGCTTTTTATGAGATGCTGATGAAGTAAAATTTTATTAAAACGATAATAATCGTTAAGACCGTGCTACCGGCTGTCAGACCGTGGTAATATAATGGCTATGCATGTCATGTTCCCAGGATGCGCCTTAAGTACGACGTAAAAAGTATTTAAAATCTCTTCCTCCGCGAAAGGATGCTTTTCGGTAAAGAAGATATTTAAAAATTCATTTTTTTAATAGCATATATATATTCCCTCAAGATTCAGTCAGTCATTCAGTGAAATACAATTTTGTCTTGAGTGGAATATTAGATAATAATTAATTATAGGAAAACAGAGCATGTGCTTTTTATCACTGACAAGTCTATTTAAATAAATCTGCACGAAAATTCGCTCGCCCAGTAATAAACGCAAATGCGCTTTTTATTTTCTGCAAGAAACGCCGTCTTCTTTCTGCTAAGAATCTCTCAATCACCACAATGGTATGAAGAAAATATCGCAATGAAGGTTATTTCAACTTCTGCAAAAGTATGCGAAGTTAATAAAATCCGAAACAAATTTTCTGCGTGGTTCTGCATAATATAGCTGTCAGCATATCCAGTATCCCGAAGGACTTAAGTCCTCCTCTGACAGCCTCGCGTCCTTTTGTTCGTAAAGAGCGGAACCCAATAACCGTGAAAGGAGATTAAGCTTAACAAAGTGTCCTCGAGTTTACCAAAGCAACGAGTTAAGCGGAATCCCCAACTCGTTGTCGAGGCTACCCAAGACGGGACTTTGGCAAACTCGTTAACGAGCGACAGGGGCCTGTTGACCGCGGTGACCTCGATTTGCGAACCGAACAACGCGACGCATTTTTGCGACTTCGAGCCCCCCTTACCCAAGCTTTTAATCGAATAAGTTTCGCACCTGAGAGTCAAAGTATAAAAACGAGATTTCGAGCTTCTGTGTTGTTTTATTATAAAATTCATTAGCTTCTCAAGAGCTAAACTATATCTTCTCCATTGTTTCATATTTATAAAAAAAGAAAAAAGAAACAGTTAAAGTTGCAAGGCATAAAGAGTCTAGCTCAAAAGCAAAATAAACTCATTATTCATTATTTTCTTCCAAATAAACTTTGCTCAAACAGGATTTTAACTTAAAAATCAATGCGTGTTGCGTTGATCTATATTTACATTATTTTGTCGAATTTTAAACTTCCTGCTATTTTAATTCGTGAAAGATTTTAAGCTGAACTTATATGCATTAGAAATCTAAGTGTTCCTAAAGAATTGCAAGACTGACGATTTCGAAATCATAGCGAGTCCTGAAGAGCGCAACGTACCTACTTCCGTTCACTACCATCCGCGAACTTCTTAACGAGCCGAGGCTCTAGCGCATTTGATGCACGTTGCGGTTTTGACCCCAAAAATTGCAGAACTCGGGCGGATTCTGACTGTGTATGTCGTAGACTCGTCAACGAGATTACCGTTAACCCATAACTTCAGCTGAGGTAGCCTCCAGAAGTTGCTTCACTCGAAACTTGCCCCTTATTGGTGAGAGTAATTCCTGTGGGCTCGACCACGAAACGAGATTATCGTTAACCCTGTAGTTAATCGATGAAATAAACCGATTCCAGTCAAAATCCCTTTTTTTTATTAATCCACCACAAGTTTAAATTATAATGTAATATCGATAGTTTTTTATTTATTCAGTATTATTACTCAGCTTTTATTGAAACGCATTCATTCGCAATATGCGTATTGTTTTATGTACTTGAGAGATAAAAGACAATAAGATCAAATTTTCAAAATCATTGATTTGTGATAATTTCCTGGTTGTAATCAAAATGATAAACTCTATAAAAAATACAGAATTTATGTACCTATATGCTTTTATTTTGTTTTATTTAATTATTTAGATTTAGACAACCTGGTTTCAAACTAAAAATTACAAAATTTATTTATAATTTTTATAGGCTTATTCTTTTGTAAAAAGTTAATTTTTTTTAACATTCTTTTATTTCTCAAGATTTGTCGGCGATTTTATTCATTTAAGATATACCAAATATTTATTATAAATGCACTTTTCTCTCGAGTATAACTTTGTTGCATATTACGTGAATGTTGACATTCTGTTTGACGACATCCTCGAGAGAAAAGACATCGTGTAGGTAGAGCTTGCAGGAAACACGGAGCTAGAATACGAATCCGCCCGCTCATCCTTATTGATCAACACAACGCAACATTGTAAAGCACATAATGCTTATGCCAAAGTAAACACTTTCCCAAAAATATACATAATTCGCCACATTCCCTAAAGCAGTCTGTATTTGTCAGATAACGGTGAAAATAAATAAGAGACCATGTTACGAGATCTAATTTAGATTTAGCTTTGAGCGATATTTATAATATCTCACAAGCAAAATGTAACTACCACTTCCGGATTAGCAGTCCAATGCACAACTCAAACTACCTGAAAATTATGCACAAAAATAACTAAATTTTTATATAACTTATATGATCTCTCTAATCTGATAAGCAGTGCGTTTAAAATATAAGCTTTCAGAATAACTTTTAGAATAAAATTTTTAAAGCTATAAACGAAAAGATAGTTATGCCAATTTTAATTCCGCATAGTGTGCAGCGGAATGCAATGCAAACTTCCGCGAAATTAAGTTCTGACAACAAATTGTACGAAATTTCCCATTGTGGCATTCATGTAAACGGTCACGTGCAGCGATAAATTTATACTAAGGAGCTGATGGTTTTATCATGCATAAAAGAGATTTTCTTTTCAAAAAGAGAGCACCATGCGCGTGATATGTGTGATATGTTGTTGCACGAAGCACACGTGCGCAGTTGCATCTGCATCGGGAAATCTTTTACTGCGCCGAAAGATAGAAGCTCGCATGGTCAGAGTTTTAGCATGTAATAATAGAGGAACGGGGCGTGGACAAGAGCTAGAGAAAGAGAGAGAACACACACAACTCCAATTTCCATATTATAATTAATTTCTCACTTAGCCGGCGGGCCGCATTAATTATATGTCCCCGACCGACGCTCGGGCTATTCATACATATCTAATTAGTTTGGCCTCGTGCAGAGAACTTATAAAGTACGTCGAGCTTTTTCCAGTATAAACTTCCAACGGCTAGTCGACATGCGAGGCCTCATAATTCGTTAGTATTGCTTTTATCCTGGCTAATTATTTTATGAACTTTAATGAGAGATTCTAAGAACCTTCCGAGTTGAAAAAGTTTACTCGATTAAACGTTTGTGTCGCACATTAACGAAGGAACGGATGTTTTTGAATAAATATTTGTAACAATAAAAAGTAGGCAATCGAAATAAAAAATATACCATCCTTCTTTGTTCGGACAAAGTGCGTTCAAAGATATAAAACAGAAGATTCAAGCCAAAGCGGATAAAAAAGCAGGATATAAAAAATCATCTGATAGTGTTAATAAAAAAAAACTGTAAAAATTTATACGACTCAAAGCGAATTGATAGCGAGCGCGCGGCGCATAAACCGAGACGGGAAAATTACTCTACCCGGGGTAGAAGAAGTGTCACTCTTGTCGACGCGATCATCAAACTTCTCGAGAGAACTCCGCGAAAGTGAAGCATGGAAATTTAAAGCAACTAGAGTCGCTGCGCGATCTTGGCAACTTTCGCCGTCGATTCTCGGTTGTGGGCGGGCAACCGGTAATTGCGATCTCGATATGTTTCGAAGAACTTTATCGTCAAAGTTGGCGCGAATCAGCTCTTCCGCTTCGTTCCTCTGTGCCTCCTTCTTTCACCAGCTTTGAACGTTAATCTTAATATTCGTCCCCGCGTCGGTACGCGAATAAATTCAAAAAAAAAAAAAGTTTCACACTCATGCGCGACAATTTCCACGAGTGGTTTATCCTCTCGACGTTTCGCCGTTGCTTCGGCCGGTTTGCGCGTCATAAATCGGCAAAAGGGAGCGTTCTCGCGCCGAGGCGCGTTCCCACGGCCATTTTACCAAATTGTACTCAGCGATTCGTTGTATATACATATGTATATGTGCGAAAAAATGCATTACGCTCGTATGATGCACCGGAAAGAAAAACGCATTCACGTTCTCTAACAAACTCGACATGTCTGAATTCTTCCGTAGTTGGCCCGCTATAGAACCACGCGTTTCGCTAGAAAATTAGACCATGGCGTTTCTTCAACGAGCACTATGCTACACGTGTAGCATTATATGGGTTTTAGGCTAGTAACTAAGTCGGACTCGTATTTATCAATATCTAGTTAACCGTCACTCACATAGGTAGGGTAACTCAAAACTCGGTCAAACTACTTTGTAAAGTACAAGTAGGTACCCTAAATAATTGGTTTGCATAACGCCAACGTGGACAAGTCAAACAGCAAATAATTTAGTTTCAAATTTTGCTTATAATTTATATTTGTTACGAATTTGCAAAAGGCGATAAATATCTTGTCTTCTTATATACATATATTATATATCCTATTTTTTAATATTTCTAAAAAATATATTTTTTCATGTACTTACTCGGATGCTCAGGTTCGTCGCTGTTCGCGTCATTATCGAAAGAAGTAGTTCCTTTCGACTGTGCATTGGCGAGCGTCGATATCTCGATGCACGTCACCACTATCAATATCCGCAGCATACTGACGAACGTCTCTTAGCGATTTCACCCTCGTACCATCCTAACGTAGTTCGCGTCTCATTCGATTCTCAGACAATAGACCCTGTGAACAGACAATGAATTATTTGTCAGTAAAAAAAATGGAATAAAATTTATTTTACTATAAAAATTCTCTCTTATACCTTTCATATCGCATATACCATTCATAATTATCACAACAGTGCACACAATGCTGAATCTTTCCTTTCATAAAGCCATTAAAAATTATTAAATTGAAAATGTTATATGTCAACTATTTTTATAAAATTGTTTGCTTTTCAAAAAGCTATCGTTATTTCCCCTTAGAGCTCAAGAAAAGATAGATTTCATGATGTCGAAAGCTTCAAATACATCAGGTATGGAGTTTCGCATTTCTGGATGGGTAACGTTTTATTTGAATCGTTTTCAGTGAAATTTCACGCCACGATAGCATCGACACGTGTAGCTGGCATTTAGCAGCAACAGCCACGTTTGATAACGCGTGACGCGTTCATTGTTAATTTCGCCGCCGTGTTTGGCGCGTTCTACGATATCGGATTAACAGCGATCGACGGTTTATCAGGGTGGGATTCAGTACAAAACCAGGGTCAATCGATCATTTCAAACAACATGCGTCAAAAATACTGTCAAGTATTTTGCCTTTTCCGGAAATTTTCGCAATAGATGTTCTCCCAATGAATTTTGCAAAATTGTTATATAAATGTGATCCAAAAATTTGTCCATTGTTCCCGATTCCGACTAATAAAAACGGCTTTTTATTTAATCTTCATTAATTAAGCCATACTCTAACTTTAACAAATTAATTTTACAATTGTCATATCATATTGTACATAGTGGCAGTTTGAAAAAAACAAATTTGAAAAATAAAAACCTCGGTTAAAATAGATATAACCGTCGTATACGTTTTGCGTCAACAAAATATTTGTTTACGCAAATTTAATCTTTTTTTTTTGTCCGTTATCCGTTTTTGACAAACTTGAAGATATCACAATAACTTCAAAAAATCGAAAAGGTTTGTTTACTCGTTAACAAAAAATAGTCATACTCTGCTGCTCTGTATTTGCGCAACGTATCCAACTTTTTTATTATTTTTCAGAGTTACTGAACATCTCTTTGAAATCGTTTCGATGACAACCCACCGTAGAAGCTTGCGCGTTCCGTTCTTTCGCGCGGGTTATTCTTTCCGGCAGAAAGATACGTCGTTGCGAAAAGACGGAACAATGATGGGATTTCCGCGGGATTCGCGAGGAAAACGAGCAAAGCCATGGCGCGAGCGAAAAACGACAGGTGCGCGATCGATCGTGAGATATCAACCGATTATAACGGAAAATTGTCCGCATCTCACGATGCATTTTTCTTCACGATAGATTTCGCGCATCGTCGAAAAGAGAATCGCGAATATGAAAGTAATGATGATGCACGAAGAGAAAAATGTTCAGGTCTTCCGAAGCTCCACGCGCACATCGTGAAACTCGTGGGAAATCTACGAAAACGCGGCAGGTGGATGGTATCCTTTGTGTGGGGACAATGCAACTTATTCGCCAGGCCTTGCAGACCCGTGGACCAGTTTATCGAGGCACCGTCTTATCATTCTGATTACGTCATTATTTAACAACCAATTATAAATCATGAATCATTCTCGCGATAAAACAATTATCACCATCGCTATCTGTCGCCCGCAATTTTCGTGTTTAAAAAGGTTTTGTTTCGTGAAAAAAAACCAGTTAATTAGATTACACAAGTAAATGCAAAGCAATAAATAAAATATTGTCAATTCTATTTAGTGCAGGATATAACGCTTTCTTAAAAAGATACTTTTCATAAAACAACGAGTTAAATAAATTTGCAAAATAAATTAAATAAATTTGACAAATGCACAGCGTATTTTTTGTGTAAAATAGATGCATGGCGCGAGAAATCATCATTTTTACACATACATATGTTACCGTGTAACATATTTCCCGATATAAAGAAGATTTATTTCATAAAGTAAAAGTTCGTAAAATATAAGTGATGGAGTAGATTCACACATTCATCTGATTACAAAAATAAACGTAAAGTGACGATCTACGATACGGATTGTGAAAGAAATAACACGGTGTGTAGATTCACAAAAGATCAAATTATACGATCAAAATTTAGGCAAGTTTTTAAAAAAATAAAAACGCGCAAGAGACTTACGTGAGACACGAATAGCTAATAACATAAATAACCACGATGTTGTTTGCACTCAACAGAAAGCAAGTTGTTTATTTGCGTTTGTTCGCGCCCGATTACTTAGTCTGAATACGGTTTTAGAAATTGCTGGCCTAATCGCATGATTATTTTATCCAAAACACAGGAGACAGACCTGGTTCTTCTGTTCACGCGATTTTAAAAGTCGATTGTCGTAATTCTCAAGCTCTTGTAATGTCATAATTACAGTATTTATACTGTAGATCAAATCAATATTGCAATTCTATCACAACGATAACGCTACGCAAAGGTAAACGTTTCGCGATATATTACCACTTGCTAAAAAAATAAATGATATGCCGCGATCGAAGTCCGGTGTAAACGCGACTACGTTGTTGACGAAAAACCCGCGGATATGTCCAGCGCGAGTAAACAGAGTCGCGAAAAATCGGTGCCAACACGCATGAAATAACGCGCACTGTTTAGGTTGTAACGACGACGAAGAGAACTCGTTACACTCTAAATTCTTTTATATGATTCTATGAAAAAAAGCACAAATACAAATATGTAAGTGTAATATAAAAACATGCAGAGTATTGCGTAAATTCCTTGAACATTAAGGATAGATTTTTTGTTAAGTATATAAAGTTGCATTTGGTAATCTTCTTTATCTTCCTCGTTAATATGAAGATTAATAAAATAGTATTGTAATTAGCGTGTCCCGCAAATCTCGAAGCTTTTCTTTGACAACCTTTCTGAGCAAAATTGATCGAAGACAAGATTGCAACGGCTAATAACAAAAATATTAAAGACGATTCCGTGAGAATCAAATTATTGAAAATTGGCCAGATAGACACGGAGAGGCGGGAAAAATAAAAAAAAAGTAAGATTGAATTTTATACAGTTGGTTTAGTCGAAGGGCTGCTGGTCGCCTGCAGATTTAATCGAAGATTCTTTTTTATTGACAATTCGCTATCCTCGATCCTTATCTATTCTTTCCCACTTTTTGCTTTCTCATCCAAGGATCGTGCAATCTAACGCTTCCGGTCATTTCCGGCGAGTTGTAAAGCGACGAGCATACTATACCCCTCGAGGGCGGAACGCGAGATCGATGTTCTAGTGAACGAACTACATCACTTCCTCCTGCTGACGAGACTTGCGAGCGTGATGATTTCGCGAGGAGAATACGAGAAGGATAATACAGACTAAAGTCGAATTACATCTAACGAGGGAATGCCGTAGATAACGGAGAACGAGATCTGCATCCCCCTTGCGACTGAATTTTCGATTACGACGGTTAGCTAAGTAGCCTGATAAGATTTTAGCGCGTATAAATGATAATTACCGAAGTAATTATCATTACCCATGTACTTTTCTTAATCCCTAAATTTTTTATTATTGCCCACGCAATCTAAAATCACTCAGAAAAAATACTTTCAACTATCAACGAAATTTATTTAACTCTCTTCGTATATCTTGTATCAGTTTTGCATTTTTTAATAACAAAATGTCGTTTCCGATAAAATATGCACAGTTTTTTCCAATACTCTATCGGCGACATTTCTATCGATAATTTTTATCGATAATTCCGACAATTCCGTTGGTTATCGAAACACCTCGTTGGCTTTTGCGTTGCTTGCTCGATTAACCTCCGTCTATAACTCACGAAATTTCGACATGGTATTTTTAATGCGCAAAATTTATTTCTCTATTTTCGAGATAAAGTGAGTTTTGATGCGCCTCGGGTAATAATTAAAATTCCTTTCATCTCGATTTGACTCTTGGTTGCTTTTGGTACTTCACCTCTCGTATTTTTACGCCTCGAGTAAAACAAACTCTACTTCCGTTTGAAAGGAAAAACGCGACAACAAGCATTTCCGCCCAAAGTAAATGTATAAATCGATTACTTTAAAGGCGTATCTACGCTTTGCTCGGATAATTTCTGCAAAGCAAATAGTGCAACGATTGGTAAAAAGTGTATCGATATAATGTCGATTCTTAAAAATAATTCTTTTCACGATTATACTTTCCTCCGCCATACTATTTCTCAAGAAGAATTTTTCAAAAGTCTTACTAATAATATTACAACATCTTTATCTACGTTACATATTTACGAAATAATTTTAATTAAGTATAATTTTAAAGTATAACAAAACAAAAATATATAATTTTTTATCTCGTTACATTATCGTCCGCTTCATAATGAAATTTGCATCTCAACAAACGGTAATATCGTAATTAAACATGACACAAACTTTTTTGCAAAGAAAGAAAAATGTGATATTTATAAAAATAAATGTTATACATTATAAGTTCAAAGTTTTTCCTTTCTGTGTATAATGCATCTAATTACAAATACAATTATGTACATATATAATTATCCCTTTAAAATCTCATATTAAAAATGGTCTCTATGTTTTATATCTTTCTTTAACGGTACTGCAGTAATGAATTAAATTTAGAACAAAACAAAAAATAAATCATGTAAGTGCGTTAAAATTGATAAATTAAAATGGGGCTCTTTTATAGCAAAATTCTATAGCGACTAAGTAAAAGAGTGGGTGATTCGATTTCTATAACAATAGGTAGTGACATAATCGAAATAGGCACGCAGACCTTCCGACATCGCGAAACACGTCCTTCGTACTTCGCGCGCGTGTAAGTGCTTTTTGTTCTTACCGGCTATTCCCTCTCTTCGGCTTTTGTCTCTATCGATGTGCACACTCGAAGTGAACACCGGAAAGTGGTTACAACCAATGTTAGTACGGCCGACGGAAAGGAGAGTTGTTCTTCCGACGTGTTCCACGTCGGATACGCGGAGATAGTTCTATCTACCTTCGCGCCGAATCATCGTATTACAACCATTACGCGACAAAAGATTCCTTCGGAGAAAAAGACCACGTTAAAAAACGATAACCATTTCATGAAGATTGCGATTCTCACGATAAGAGGTATTTTCTCGGTTGCATCTTAGAATATCAAACAAGCTAAATAAATTATCTTTAGAAATTGAAAGAAAAATATATTACTGCAATTCCTTAATCTTTCACTGTTAGCTTGCACAGCATACACTTTATTTTGTCATATCAAAAATTTATATTAAAAAATGGGAATTAGAATATCAAATGTCATTAGACATATGCTTGTCATCCTATCTTTAAGCTACGAAATAGCAGTAAATATTTTTGTTTTAAAATATTGATGTTAGAAGGTGAAGCAACTTAATTAACACTTCCAACAATTAATAGACACACATATAAATTAAAACATTTAATCCATTTAAATCAGCTAAGTAATCCAATTTAACATAATATCTGAAATATTAAATATTGAATATCAGATGAGAGATTTAGATGGATTAAATATTTTAATTTAGATGTGTGGCTATTATAATTAAAATAATCTCTCTCTGTGCTGTTAATATACTATCTGATAACGCCTTCCCGATTTAACTACTTATAAGATCTCATCAAAGAAAACAGCATCATTTCCCATGCAACACCCGTAAAATCCTATATGCCAATCACACAAACTCGAGCCGATTCGAAAGAGGATCGAAAGTTTCCAGCTAATAATCATGACGTCGAATTAGCGCGAAGAATAATGGGGTTTGGAGTGAACTGAGAGAATAGCTACCCTAAGAAATTCCGATAGACGAGATATCGAGGAACCCCGAGCCGCTTCTGGGCTTTTCACGGAGCTCTTAAACGGCCATTACCGCGGGTTCGAGTTCGCGAGAGCGACCTCCCTGATATGACCCTAAAGATCGGAGGAGAAATCCACGGAAATTCGTCTTGACAGACATCAAAGACGAGTGTTCGACGATAGCGAATGGACGGCATCGATGGACAATGTTGGATGGAAAATTAACACGCTTAAAACAACCATCATTTTCAAGAGAATAAAATTAATTCTTCCTATTTTCGTCCTCACCTTTAATGAATTGCTTGATTCTGTTATTTTATTAGTTACTCGATCCTTTCTTAAAATTTTCTTAAAACAGCTGATTAAAAAGAATGTGCGCAAAATAACAAAAAGAAAATTATTATAATCTGTTTATGGATAAATTAAAAATTATATTTTTACATTAAAACAATCAAATGATATCAGAAAACTGTAATTTATTTATTATTATTATTACGTGTTAATATACACGCAATTATGTAACTGTGTCAATATCATTTTTATGTATTATGATTTGTCTATAAATTCTCTTAACTTTAATGTAAATGTTTATCCATTAATTTCAATTTATTAACTTTAATTTAAATGAAATATATAAAGTAAAATAAATGCAAATACATCGGATTCCACATAGTGTTTCCATGTTCGGAAATATTTCGCAGCTTAGCAGGAACTTCCCCAAAGAGACATTGCAACAACAAACACGTCTTCGATGTCTCGAAGTGGAGATAGGGATCGTGTTCTAACAAGTTTTCGTGGAACACGAAAAGGCGGCGGACCGTTTACGAAACTGAGGCAACGAATTTGTCGAAAGCTCGCTCGCAACGGAACACGCTCCCAGAATTTTAGGTCAATCGTTCGCGCAACTTCCTCCTCGAATAAATGTGCCGCCCATGTTACGAAAGTATGTTGTTCCTGCTTCGACCTCAAATGTCTCCAGAGAGGCTAGTTTATGGCACGCAGGCCGCTTAATTTGCCTTAAGTGCGCGGCTAGTCGATGAAGGTACCCTCCTCCATTTATTTATTCTCGCACTACATCGCGCCGTAAGTTGTACCACGGAAGTTTCGAATAGATAGTTATTTGTACTTTCGTTGGTAATGCTTTGCAAGTTCACGAGCGGAGAGAGCTTCCTTTTAAGAGCGTTATACTTGTCTGACAAGAAGTCGCATTGTTTCTCCCGACGTTTGGATGTTGTCTGCTCAAATGTCGCGGGCAAAAAGAATTAGAAGGAAGAAAAGCAGAACTTTACAATGTTGAAAACTATCAATGTTTGTACCGCAAAACGTCGACATTATTAACGAGCGTAAAGTAGCTAATTAACAAAATCGGTTTTTATGTTGATAAAATATCGGATAATTACTTGGTAGATAGTTAGATACTTATAGATAGTAACTTCTAAATACGTAAGAAAAGTAGAAAAGAGCTAGACGCGGAGACCCTAACACATTTGTAAGTAATAATAAATTGAAGTTTAATCAAAACACATTATTATACATAAGTATCTATATATTTCTAATTTTATTCCGTATTCAAATCCTATCTCGTATGCTTATAGATCGACGTATAAATCATTGAGTACGTAATAACTGATTGTCGTCACGATCGAGACTATTTTTCATCAGCTGCTAATTGAAATGCATTTTCCGTTCGCAAGCCAGTTCACGTGTGCATTCAATTTCGCGGGGAATGTTCACACAATGCGATCATTACATATGCATCAATAAATAGAGAGTAAAAAAAGCTTTCAAATCGCCATAATGACAACTATATGCATCGTTGTATTGACAGAAGTCAATTTGTTATCAAATGAACATGTGTTAAAAAACAATTAAACCTTGACCGTGTTGCTTGAATAAATAAAAGCCACGAGAGAAATTTTTAGATAAACATACTAAAATATACTTTTACATCTTCATTTATCTACAATTATATATTTCTCGTCTCATCAACTGAACTCGTCTAATGATCAACAATTTCTATCTTCTGATCAATGTAAGATTGGTCACAGAAAGGTTGCAACACTTAATTTTTGGATGGGTTTTGAAATGCACAAACATTTCGAGACTACGAACCACTGCCAAAACAAATCACCCATCCAAAAATTAAGTGTTGCAACCTTTATGTGACCAACTGTACAGTAAATTACGCAATCATTATAATAATGATAAAAGAAACAACGCATCAGACATACCAAGCAAAATATACTCTATGAAACTGTTTGGTGTTAAGTCAGAAATATTGTGAAAAAGTTCGGCAAAAATATTTATATATAAAATCAATGAGTTTTTAGTAAAGTATGTAGTATTGGGATGATTTGTCAATAAAAACGATTAATCAACAAACTAACGAACCGAAAAGCTATTGATTTCGTTTGAACGCAATCCTTTCACGAGTGCAAAAGGCGTATTGTTTTATTCGTATACATTTATCGAAGCTAGCTATTACGTTCTGCAGTAATCACTCGGAGGCAGGAAAAGTCGGATAACAACTGAAGCGTAGCACATCCATCCTGTTAATGTTTTACCAGATTCGGAACGGAAAATGCTTTTGCGGTTCGCCATGAATGCATTCTCTGTCAATATAATTTCGACGGAAGCTTATTGGTACTGGCAGTACGCTGTGTACCAATTTGATTTTCTGCGGTGATTGTTATTTAACTTTCGTAATATTGCAATCAGGAACACTAATACAGATATCCAAAGTTAAATGTATTTACAAATAAAGCTCGGTGTTTTTTTCGATCGAGCCGCATTCATTTTCTTGTTGCGCATACGTTGCAATTATATTTGACGGTAAAAAGCCTGTGGGCATTATTATATCGAGTTGTATCGTTACTAATAAAATTGTTGTGAGGTATGGCAACAGAAATTCATAAATCGTAATATATGTATAAACTGTCGTTGAATAAACCATACCTCTTTCGATTTGGTAAATATATTAATATAAATATCGACAAAATATAGGAATATACTATCGCGTAAGTTAAATACTGGTGAACGCTACAAACACTATAAGAAACATTCACAGTTGATCATATTTTTTACCGTATTAAAATACAATGTAAAGAGAATGTAATCAATTATAACAATTAATTACGTAAATAATTATATAATTTATTTGAGAAAGGAATCAATTATCTTATTAATCTTTTAAAAGTAGATTTATTGTATACATAATTGTGTGTGTAGAATAATTGATTATGTTGTTACTTATAGTTGCAAAGTAAAACACTTGCTTTTTTATTTTTTCAGAAATGATAATAAATATCAATAAATAAGTTTAATTCCTTTGTAAAATAAAAATAAAATTTATGTGCGACTAATATTGTTCAATAATACTTTTAGTGTATCTGGCAATATTGCATATACTTTAATATAATAAAAAAATTGAGAATTAAACAAAATTTATTTGAAGACTACATCGGAGAAAACGAGGAAAAGAAATATATGTAGCGAAATTGAGCCTGACAGGGAAGCATGATTAAGTTCTTACGGACCACTCCTCTGGGTAGGCTCCAATTTTTCAAAGTTGAAAACACACTGGACATTTCAAACTACTATGATTCGCGCTACAAGCACCACCAGGAAGATAAACGGAATTAGAGCCGTTACCTGAGCCGTCAATCAGTTAACACTCGATCAAAACGCACTGCCAGATGCAGCTTGCACACACGTTACACGCATCACGGCATCGCCGCGACAGATCGTCCCGGCGCCAACGTCACCCCCACAGTCGTCACCGTCGCCGTCGTCGTCTTCGAATGACGTCGTGAACACGTGGTGTCACGAGCTGTCATCGGCGGTCGCAATGATTTTACGACCCTCTCGCCACTATTCACTAGATCCCGGAAATCATCCCCATCGTCGTATCGTCCTCGAACATGTATCGCATGTGTCACGCATCTAATCAATCCGCACCGCCGAGAATCACGCACGATTCTATTCCTTTTTTTTTCTATCGTTGGCTTACACCGTCACTTCGAGAATTAGCACTATCCTTCAGCGGCGGAAGTCAAAAACTGAGGAGGATCGCCGCTCGATGTCGACGTCACGATGGAACGAGAACTAGCGCGATCTTTTTGCATACAAAACGAATTTTCAACGCGTTCTAATTTTGATCGTTACCTACTTAAGGAGATTCGCGACGGATCATAGATCCGGTCCTCTCGCGCAATAAACGAAACACGCGCGTCGAGCTCCGCGATGTCACTGGATGGCGGATGCTGCCGACGAACTTTCGCGCACGGACAAACGTACCCTACCCCGACCTATTCCCACCCTTGCTACCTCTCTCCCGCCCGGACGGGGCGCTACCCATCCCGTGCCGCGTACACATGCAGACTCACCCTCCCGTATGCCGACACCCGTGCTTCGTGCAAGCTCGATAATCTTCGTGCAAGCTCGCGAAGCTTCAATTGGGAGACGGGGGTGAGCGCGCTATGGGGGTAACAGAATGACCAGGAGGCAGTTGGAAAAAGTGGAAAATGCGCTTTCCCTCGACGTGCACTCGCAGAAACACGATGCAAAGGCGACGGTGCATCAGCGTACGACCAATGAATTAATTTTATATTATATTTAAAGAAAAGTTGTAACGAGGATAATGAAAATCTGTTGTAATTGTTACATATACTGATTTCTCTAGACATTTAATTATATTATGTAATAATAAATTTTGTAATTGTAAATTTTATTTTATATATACATATATTATTCAATGTATTTATTTAATATCTTATACTACTTTATGTCGCTAACTAATTATTAAGCTTCAACTATAATAAGTAAAATTAAAAGTAAGTTAAAGTGAAATTTGTCTCTAGCACATGTTACTTTCTCAAATACATTGCAAAAGATATAGGATATACATTTCTATCTCATTGCTAATGCTTTCACGATTCTTATGTATTTCTATAGATATCATTGTGAAACAAATAATAACCATTATTAGATATAAAAAATCGATAGTGTCATTCAATGTCAATTAAAAATCTCAATTCTATCTATGAATCAAAATTATAATTAACTAATTGGCTTATTAGATTCAGATTCGGAACAAGCGAATTCGTTGAGAGAGTTGACATTATGGCGGATAAAAGAGATAAGAAATACGATGCGCGATAACTTCCTCGTTTCCGTCGACTAAAGCTATTACTTGATAGTAATTAAGATCGTCTACTGGATTAGAGCTCACATTTACATGAATGATAAGTCACATATTTATAGAAGAGAGATACTCGCTTCATTTCTCATAATTTTCTTCTTAATTATTATTTTAATATTATTATTATTTATTGTTACTATCCTATTTATTGTTAAAATAAAACTAATTTTACAATTTTTTCGTGTGAAGTAATTAATTTTATAAAAGCTTTATTCTGAAATTTGTTTTAATAGTATAAAACAATTTGGCGCATATAACAATTTCCAACGAATTATGAACAATTAATACATTCACTGCCAAGTAGTAGTTTACGAATTCGGTGCTCGAAGAGCGTGAAACGATTCCATTTTGTTCGACATTCCGTATTAATAAGGTTTAAAAATAATAACGGATTTCGATAAAAACGTCGTAGGAATATAAGCGGATTTGACTCTCGATGCACTAAAACGGTTGGCATTTCGATAGGCACGCGAATTTTTCACCGTTTCGAAACGATTTATATATCTTTCAACGTAG
Source organism: Leptothorax acervorum (assembly GCA_035220615.1). NCBI lineage: Eukaryota > Metazoa > Arthropoda > Insecta > Hymenoptera > Formicidae > Leptothorax > Leptothorax acervorum. Next base: position 1,018,004 of record JASTWQ010000026.1, on the reverse strand, counting down.
TGTGCACCCATTGTAATCGCCACGGGATTATCATAAACGAGAGATCGGTACATTAAGCGCTGAGAGAATAGGTATTAAAATCCCCGAAATGGATTCCACTTTTTAAACGTTCAAACAAATGAGACCGGATAATTGTTAATAGCCAAAAATGCAGATGAAATGCATTTGCCATAGTAAATATCCTCATTGTTTTAATTCACAGTCATCGTAACATAATAAGCGCAAAACGTTATAAATGTGTGAGTAATGCTTTAACCTTTTCACTATCAATTTCCCTTCTTTTATGAAACGTATATATTTCCTGTTATTTTGTTATTTAATAGTAAGAGGTTTAAAACAGTCATTGTTACTCGAGTTTCTCGAGTATCAAGTAAATTCTGTTGCAATAAATTCTTACAAAATATATAGGTAATGTAAACTAAAATTTCTTCACTAAAATTTAAATTTATCCTTCTTGTTGAATATTCTGAAAGTCTCGAGCGAATCAAACGGAACATTTCATCCCAGCCCATCCCGCAACTATCGTGCGTCGTACGCGCGACGAAAAACTTTCTTACTTCAGACTCACTCAGACGAGCCAATTTGTGTTATAATCACTCTGGTTTTCGAATCGCTCGGCGTACAGCGAACTTCGGGTGAAACGCTAACGAGCAAGTCCGTCGCTCGTAATTAGCGCTTTCCAAAACTTAGTAGGAAACGTCGACGGCCGACTGGAATATAGTGCGATTACGGGGAGGCACGGATAGGCGCGAAAGCTCGAAAGGGGCTCGACAGTCGGTCTCATCCGACATGTGACCATGTGGAAAGTAGCTCGTTATACGCGCCACCGTGGGAAACTAATTACCGTATCACTTGACCGTTCGTTAGAAGCCGACACGCAGTTTGCGCAGTTTCGATCGTGATCGCACATATGACAGCTACAAGGGGCGTATCTTTGTATGCGTGAATCGAATTCGCACGTCGCAACGAGCCAACGAGATGCACGTTCATGTTCTCCGCTGTTTGTTGTCGAGTCGCGATACTCTATCTCGGAAATCTAACTGCGATTCCCCACTATTGCGATAGAGACCTCGCGCAGGTAACCTCATATCTACGGCTCGTTTATAGTTATATGGCTTTATGATTGGCTGTGTGTTAAACTTGATACATCAAATATGGAAATGTTTCTGTATTCTCGCGTGGTGCAAATAAAACTGGTGTAAGTACGCATGCACCGCAAGGCGCAGTGCATCGCGATGACACTGCGTTCGAAATACTATAGTAAACTCAATTTATGTCGATAATTGTAATTATTTTATATTGGTCCTTTAGCGTGCAATACTTTTAATGTAATATACTTTTCATCTTACTTGAATTGTATTTTGCGATTTTAAAACGAGTTTTCGAATCAAATAGATTTTTCTGGCCTATCTATGTACCTATTCACCCTTTCAATAAAATTCATACGCAACATCACCCTATCACGTCCAAACGACATCGCTGTTATCAGCTCGGTAACCGGAAATGACTGCAAGTTCGATACATCCGTGTTTGAGATCTCTGATCAAGGCGACATCGAATTTGCAGTCGGGCGCACGTTACCTACATGCCAGTTCGATGCATTTGAAATATGTAAATGTGAACGCAAATGTGTGAAGACACTCGCAATCTGGATACTATCTCGGCAAACAAACGTGAGAAAGAAAATCATGAACGTGGTTTCGATAAACGGAGCACACCTTATACCGTAACGGTAACGTTCTTGTGTATATGTGAGAGTCGAGAGATGTTGAAATACATTTGCCAAAGGCATTTCAGAAATCGCAAATTAAAATTTTTTATAATGTAAAATTGTAGAAATTAAGAGTAATTATTTCTACACGGGATATAAAATTTCATTAAAGATAAAAACTCAACACATTTCTGACCTTTTATATTTTTTTGGTAAAAATATTTTTAGTTTACAAACTGTCAGTTACGCCTGATACGACATTGCCTTTGTTCTTATTTTTGTATCTCAATATAATTTCACACACTTTGCATCTGTTCATCTATAACTGTCTCGATACACAATATGGTAGATCTAGTTGGCAACAACCAATCTTCACAATGTTCACTTTGAGGTGGTGGCTTCACATGATTGCGCACGTCGGTGGCTTTCTGGTTGCGAAGACAAGCGTTATCAATTCCGTCCTATGCAACATGTACTTCCGTTTATATACATAGGCATACATATGTATGACTGCTCGCGTATACTGAGCGAAGTAAATTCATATATTTCGCCATACTAGGAAGACCTACGAAAGATACGACGTGTGCTTTAACTCGCGTGTACGACAAGTTCGCTAGTAATCCTTGCTTTTACGAGCTCGAGTTAAGCTAACACTCGAATGTTAAATCACTGCGTCACGCTACCTGTCTGGAACTTGAAGAATTTTCGTGTTTCGGAATTTTGAAAGTTGGAGTTGGTCAATGCTACAGTTTGCTTGTTGAATATTCGACAAGTGCAAGTACGCTATATATATATATATATATATGTGTGTGTACATAGTTAATTGAAGTACACTTTCGCGCATAGTAAAAATTAAAATCATATTTAAGGATAAAAATTTAAAAAAATTAAGAATATTATTAAAAATGCGCAATCAATATCGCCTTTTTCAAGTATTAATTTATAAAATATTGTATCTAATAATTTCGTGAAACACAATACATTTCACAACAATCGTAATAATTTTAGTAAGTTTTAATCATATATTTAATCCCAAAAAAGTACTTTTTTTAAATTAATTAAATGTTTTGAAATTTTGATGAAATATACCATTGATAGAAAATCAATATTTTTCTACTTATTGAATATCTTTTTATTCGCATCAGAAGACAGACGATTCGCTCGCGATATCATCACGTGTAGGAAAAGTATATCTCGAGCGAGGATCTTTCTTTAGGATTTTCTGATTGAAATCTTAAATCGATTTAAAGAACTTCGCCGGGAAACGTCGCCCTTCGTGATCGAAACCCATGAGAGCAGCGATCTTTTCCATCCGACTCGGACGGCCAAATTATATTCAGATAATTTGACTCCCTTCAAATTCCACGTGCGGTCGCGTACAGAAAGATTCCGAAGCGCACCTAGGGCGTCCCTAGGACACGAAGGAGCCGATCTTATCGAAGGTTTTTCTTTGTCGATTTCGTAAGCGTTCCCGAAATCCTGGCGCGCGGTAGAAAGGATTGAATCAGCGATTCGAATTCTGAATTCAGTGAAGTCAGTGAGGCGAAAATGCTCGATACGGCAAATTCGAGATCTCGGTCTATGAGAAGTGCAAGAAGAGGGCAGAAAACGACCAGCGCAGAGTGAAGAAGAAAAACAACGGACGTTTGCGCGCAGAACAGAATAACGGACGTTTGTGAAAGAGGAAAGGAGTCTAACGGCAAACACGCGTTGACCATTGTATTTTCTCGTTCGATGCCGCTGCTCCCGCTTATTGTTAGTGTCGATTTCTTAATGCCACTGCTTTTCATCATCAAAGTACGCGAAAATGCATACATCGAAAAGAATCAAAAAATTCGCGTAGCAAAGCATTTTGATTCAACGGATCCATGCAATTTTCGACAGGTGGGTTCTGGCCATGATGAATACGGCTTTTCATACACTCCGCTTTGTCTCGTTTTGCTCAATGTTCACTTTTCTGATCAATGTTATACGCAAGTAGGAATCAGTCTATTAAAGCACAAAATATTAATTCCGACTTTTCATTTAAACTCCAATACTCTTCTGTAGCTGATCACATCGCAACATATACAGGATGTCTCATTTTATAAAACGCACCTCGATAATTCTTCAACGAAGCATTTTCAGCAAAAATGTTTCAGAAGTTGGAGGGTTTCAAAGGGGGACATAAGATGGTGACAATGATTTTATCTTGGATGGTCGTTTGAAGCTCACATGAACGTCACCTTTAATTTCTTACATGGAACCCCCTATATTGTAGCATATCGTTTGAAAGGGCATAAAATAAGAAAAATTTTGGCGCAGAGTAAAGAAGAAGAGGTCGAACCAGAGGTTGATACGTTGACCCGTTCGGGAATTATTTAAGGTCAAAAATTGACTTTTTCCAACTTTGACCTCAAATAACTCCCGAACGGATCAACGTATCGACCTCTGGTTTGCGCCAAAATTTTTCTTATTTTATGCCCTTTCAAACGGTATACTGCAATATGAGAGTTTTATTTAAAATTTTCTAGTGTCCCAGGGAAACTAAAACTCAAAAATTTAGAATAAAATCCCCCCAAAGTTGGAAAAGTCAATTTTTGACCCTAAATAACTCCCGAACGGGTCAACGTATCGGCCTCTGGTTAGCGCCAAAATTTTTCTTATTTTATGCCCTTTTAAACGATATACTACAATACAGAGAATATATTCCATGAGAAATTAAAGGTGACGTTCATGTGAGCTTCAAACGACCATCCAAAGTCAAATCATTGTCACCATCTTATGTCCCCCTTGAAACCTTCCAACTTTTGTCTAAAACATTTTTGCTGAAAATGCATACGTTGAAGAATTATCGAGGTGCGTTTTTTAAAATAGGACACCCTGTATAGATCAAATTACGTGCAACCGACGAATAATTTGTAAAACTAAATTTTTTTAAAATAATATATATATGTATAAAAAATTATACTTAAGTAAAAGTGCAAAAGAAAATAGAGAAAACGATTCCAAAAATTATTTTCTTGATAATAGTATTATTTATTTACGTGTAAAATTGTGATTAATATATAGGATGAAAAATGTATTTGATAATATGTTCGTCTAAAAAAATTATTTAAGAATAAGCTATATTCTATAATATAATTATGCAATCTAAGTTCCACATTCATATGTAATTCACATTTTACTTTCGCGTTCATATAGTATCTAAAAATATTTCTTCATTTTATGTACATCGTGGATCAAACTAAAACGAAGAAACATGAGAAAATAAGCCGAGTTTTTGATATCAAAATATACAACGCTAATTCCGCTTTAAAAGCGAGCTTTCGACAACCAGAAGAAGCTCAGAGACTTTCCGCGCGTCCGCTTCCGCATGTTGCGTCGGATTGCGCAACGAAAAGTTGCATCCTGCAAACATCTTTGTTATAGAGAGCGAATTCTCCGGCAGCGTTTCATAACTTGTCAGTCGCGAGCGCAAAACTTAGCAAATCGGACGTACTTATTCTGCGACCAAAGACTGACCGTTACTCGCCATTAACACGTACGTCGAAATTCTCATAACGCAAGGAACACGAATAAACTGCGTGTTCCGAAAGGAGTTTGCCGCGACGCGACTGGCGCTTGCCATCTTCTGTCGTGCCTGTCGAAATTCTCAGAGTTCCGCTAACTCGAAGAAACTGTTTTAGGCGGAAGCAGAGTGAAACGGCGGCTTTACTTCCCATCGTACGAGTTTTATTGCCGGACCTACGTGACTTCAAAGTCCAGGAATACGCGATAGACGTTCGAGACATCGAGTTTTCCGGTCGCAATCCGTATCGAAGTTATGGTGACAATATAGCAATAATGCAGGCCTCGCACAAAACCAGGCTGATCGGAAAATCTCCCATTCTCTCTTGGATACATCCCTCTTATTGTGTTTGCTGCAGTGCTCTTATTAACTGTGTTAAATACTGCGACAAGAATACATTATTCTACATTTGACCCAGTTTCGAAAATAATAATGCTATTATTTTCACATATTTGTTTTTTATTTTTTTGCATTTTAGTTTGTAAAATTAGTATTTAATAAAATTTTTATACGCTTTTGTATCTTCGGAAGTAATTAAATATATCGAGATCATAACAATTGCAATTTTCTCATTAACGCTGCGTTAACTCAAAGAGAATGCGTGCATTGATATCATGAGGAAAAAGAAGTGAATATATGCAGTGCAACGGAGCTTCTACGGTCGAATGCACACTCGCCACGCTACGATCTATAGAAATTTTTGCGAACATTACGGGGACGTTCGATCATAACATGCTTGCACGGCCCGAAAAGAACGTAAAGACGCGTATCGCGGAAGCGAATGGGCAATCGATTACCATAATACGGCGATTCCGGTGCATTCGACGGACATTCCGGTGTATATCGACAAACGGAGCGTGATCTATATAAAGAATCGACTGGATTAATGTATACGACGCACACGAAGCGAAGATTATTCAATGAGATTTTACGCTATTGCTTTTTCCGAGCTTTAGCCATTTTTCTTGTTTCGTAAAATTATTTGGATCGCAAAAAAGCATATTACTAAATCATAATTGCACAAACGTTCAATCTTTTAATCCGGGCTTGTTCCGCTCATTGTTCCCGATGCACGAATCCGCAGCTAAATTCGCAATTGCCCTTTTAATAGTATCTTTTTAATCCGCATCGAAATTTCTGCATTGCAGCAAATTTCAGAACAAAAATTCCAATATCATTAAGCAAACATTGCGGTGTGCAATGTGACCCGCAGCAAAACTGAAATTAAATTTACCCATTGAATGGTCAAATGTGCTCGCCGGAGCTATCGCGCGGCATAATAATCGCGCGGCGGAATTCTCACACCCACCGATTCGTGTCCTGTCCGGCGATAACCCCTGCTATAAATTGAGACAGATAGATCCGAAGGCGCGTATCGAGGAATCGTATGGGCGATAGATTATCATAATACGGCGATTCTGGTGCATCCCGCGGCGGGCCCCGCCCGCCTAAAACAAAAATTCATACGCGACCGCGCGCAATTTAAGCCGCTATGGTATTTTACGTTCACTTATTTGTACCGGTAACTCGCCCTCAACAGAAAGACGTCGCTATGACCGCGCGATTATTTCCATCCGAACAAGCATTATATTATTTCGCATGCGATCGTAGTCGCACGAAAGTTAACGGTGATTAAATGATATGCCGCATCGCCGGAATGAGAATGTCGCGATTAGAAATACTATAAGGTTTTGCGAGACCCTATATGAAATTCAACGATATATCTCGCGCGTGCGAAACTATAGTATTCTCATAAAACGAAGCTATACGGATTCCAACGACTATCATATAACGCTTTAACGGCGTAATGTTTAAGGATTAAGTAAAGTCGAAAATTCTTGGGCAAAAATAAAGGTCTCCACACACAATAATTTTCAAGCTATAAATACACACGGAGAAAATTTTATATTAAATTTTACTTATATTAAGTTTTACTATGGTTTCTCCGTGTAAAACGATAAAAATTGATCAGTGCAATGTGAACTGCACTATGTATATTAATATTTATTTGAATGGTACACAGTATTTTGTTCAAAAACTATAATCTCTTTTTTTTATTTCGTATGGATAAAAAAATTCTGTTATTGATTCACACACAATGCTGTAAAACTTCACCACGTATTATATATCATGGTTTACGCGCATCAATTCCTATCCAATACACATATATGTTTTCCCATAGATATCATTACGCGTAAGATACGAGCTTTCGTGAATAGCCCGGATACGTTACGCGCACTAGTAACATTTCTCATTGTCACGCGGATGTTCTCGGACCATCGAATTCAAGGACCGCTTCACTGTTTTCGCAGCTTTTGCTTCCCTAACCCTGCCATCATTTCGTATGACTCTCGCTCTATTCTGAATCGATCGCGATCATTCAAGCGAATCAGTTTTCAAATAATTTCCACGAATAAAATTTATCGCAGATGTTTCTCAACTCGTAACTCGTAACATTCCGATAATTGTCAAAAAATATTTGGAGCAGGAAATATTTTTCGTAACGAGATACCTAATATCTGTGAGAATAATTTAATATCTAAACATATTTAAAAAATAAGATTTAAAAACAATGAAAATTAGAGAATGAAAAAAAAGAGCGACTCGAATTTTATGTGATTTTGCATATCTATTAAGCTTATTAAGAACTTTATCGGTCCAGTCATTACTGAGATCCAATAATCCGCTCAAATAAGCGGCTCACGTAAAGATGCACGGTTCGGTCTCGTCGCTCGTGCATGCACTTGGCGCGAGACACTACCGTGCCTCTTCATTTTAATTGCATATTAGTATAACATAAAAATCGAGAATTAAATAGAAAATCTTTTTCAAAATATTATTAACAATTTCGTAGAAAATCAAATAAAGCGTTAAGACGAAAAAAACGGTTATCCATCCATATAAAATATACCATAGAATTCTAAGTGTGTCACGGAGTAACAGGGACATTTCAAAACATCTCGGCAAGGAGTGCTGTGGAAAAGAGAGAAGCTTGTCCTCAAGGAATGCGACTGCGAAACGCATGGAACGTTATGAAATTTTCAAGGGTTTCCGCATTTTATCGGGTCCGATTTCCGCAGGGGAATCGGCGCAGGGAAACGGGGCAGTAAATGCAATTCTTAACGCTATGCGGAAATCGTGTGGTGAAGCTGGAGTATACGACTTCCGGCACGGCTTCCTCGACGATGAAATCATCGAGCTGACATGCGTCACGGCAGTTATTGGAAAAATATTCTTGATTCCTTTCTCACTCGTTAGTTACGGATTCAAGTTTTTTTATTATTCTCGCGTTCATCGTGATAATCAATAATATTGTACTTAGATATTTAGATTTTCAGAAATATCGAGAAAGAGAGAAATAAAGGTTATTATATTTCATGTATCATCAATTACAAATCTTTAACCATTAAAATTGTTAATCCGTCAATATTATTGTTTATAGTAGAAGCAACAAATATTAATTTCTTGAAAAAGTAAACATTTCTAAATACAATTCGTTTGCAAATAATTTTTTAAGGCAATAAAAACTACTTCAGGTTCAAATTACTACCTACAATTGAGCGCATAAAGTGAATTTTCTTCAATGGTACACTTAAGGCATTAAAGAGCTCCACTTCACAAAGACTCAATTTATACGAGAAAAGTAAATCCGGTGATGGTCGTAAAAACATTCCCGATAAACAGCCCTTTTGCTAAAGAAGAATTCCTCGCCTTAGTTTCTCCCTTCGTAGTTCGACCCTTGGAACATTCGAGCAGGAATGGAGTAATAAATCAGCGGATTCTTTCCAATAACTGCCTGCGCATCGATAAGAAACGGAATAAAATTCCGCTTGAGAAAGTACGCCGACGAAATTAATATATATCCCCGCGCGTATTGATAAATTTTTCTTCGCCGAACAAACTTCGTCGATGACTAATATTTCGAAACTCGTTTGCGCGCAAAAATTGTATGTCATTCGCTTTTCCACAATTTTATTGTCGGCATGGAAAGATTAATTCTTAACTATTATATAGCGCAATCGGATCTACTATCATGCAGATACTTTGTAAAGAATATTAAAAAAATGAGAAAAAAGAAAAAATATCACGGCGTTATAGTTGACGCTTTAATCGCGATCGAGAAATTGCAATATTTCTGGATTGAGAATATTCTTCATTTTCCTTTTTTCCCGTCGCTCGTAAATCGGCGACGTCGCCGTCAGGAAACACGATGTCGTTCGTGAATTAGTTAATGCTTCAATTGAATCGCTGTGCAGCCGGGAAAAAGAAAGAAATAACGACGACGACGACGATGACGCGACGGTGAAATCGGCGAGACCAATGATGGTTCGCTGATCTTTTCAACGATCCTAGTCTTCAATTACATCATTCCTGCGCTTTCTTCTCGGTGAATTCCGACACCTCATCCGTCACATTCGCGGACAGTTCTCTCACGACCAAGAATCTCGTAATCGCTTATTTCATCGGAATCTGCCGAAAACAAAATTTCGAATGCAAATTGCCACGAACGAGAAGAATAAAAACAATGCACTGCAATTTTCTAGTTTGGAAAAATAGAGAAAGAAAAAATTCAATAACTAAATTAAAATTAGGTTTCAATTTATACGCAATTTTACATTTTGGGGCATTATAAGAATCTTATCATAACATAACGGATTAGAATAAATAAGATTAAATACACTTTGTTGCCTTAAAGTAAGCAGAGAAAAGTTTCAAATAAACTATTTTCATCGACTTTTATCTTTATCTTTAATGGTGAAAATCATATAGAGCATAATTTGCATCTGGATTATATTAAAATTTTATTAATTATACGTATGGAAAGATTTATTCCAGATCAGAAAGAGATATATGCATTACAGATGCATTAGCTTATCATGTACATTCTAATTACGCTATAAATACTGTTTGCAACACAATAACCCAATCGTAGTTCTATTATCGACAGTAATAGCAAACATTTACACCCAATGGGAAACATGGCAGTTTCCCCTTTTAATCAACGAGATTACGTGCAGAGAGTTTAGAAACTACAGTCCGGCAAAGTTTTATCAGTAAATTTGTCCAGTATACTAGCTTTTCCTGCTTATTCAATCGATTCTATCATAAATAATTCTGTTAATTTTTATGTGCGAAAACATGCAAAACGAGAATCACGGAAAGAAGCTATTTTTATAAAGAACCAATTTATTTATTTAAAAGAGACACAAAGAAAATACTGTTTGTATATCTACTATATTTGTCTTGTACTATAATAAATATTTGCTTAAATAATATGTATATAGTCTATTATATAATATCAGGATCTTGGTACATAAGAGCTACACTTTAATGTAAAAACGGGACACCTATAGTTTTTTTTATATAAAGTTTTTCATTTATTATTAAATTAAGTTCACAATTTAAATTATCATTTTAAAAAATTGTTTTTATCCGTAAAAACATTTTAATAAGTTAAAATTTATTATATTATCACTTTTCTGTTTCGTTTTTTTTCCAAAGGCGTCAAAATTGCTTACCGTCTTTCATTTTCACAGGATGAAAAACGACAATTCCCCACTCCGACGTCACTGACAAAAATTGCGATTTCTTCGTTCGGGAAAATGCCTTTCACCCGATTTCGCGAAGAAGTGCAAATAGCCTAGCGCGTAATGCGCACGAGATGAATCCGCGCATCGGAAGATTTTCCTTTCTTCGCGAAATAAGTAATTCCGGAGTAAGTAAAGAGAAAGAAGGAAAAGGGGCAAGAAGGAGCAATTGTCTAACAAACGGTGTACGACATGTCGTTCATTCATTGTCGCTATCAAAGCAGTACACTGTGTATTAAATCGAGGAATACGGCGAGTATCACGAGAATGAAGTTTTGCAAGTGAGCGCGCGCGTAAATGCATTTACGTAAATTTTGAGGAGTTAAATTGCTCGGAAAATGAGTAATCTCGCGAATAATGGAGAACGCCGGAAGTAGAAGAGGCGAGGAGTGCAGCGGTAGCATAAACATTGTACTGACTCGGGTTTAATCAGAAGGAGCCAAATGAGCTTCGGGTCAGCCCTCGGCAGCCCGATAACGGGGTCGCGTCTCTCTCCCCGTAAGGATAAGGAGCAACGTGCAGGATACTGTATCCTGCCGATCCGCATCGGCCAAACCAGATCGGAGAAGAGCTGAGTAAGAAGCCATCGAGCAACTTTGAAAGTTTGGAAATTACGGTCGACTTGCCTATAGCTTGCACTGGTCTCAATTGATAATTAAAAAAATGGAGCAAAACTTTCTTCGCGTTATATCCCGATCAATCATCGTCACGAACACGTCCATCCCGTAGATTTAATTTTATATAACAACAAAAGAAAAAAACGGTTTATTCTTCTCTCTCACACTGAGAAATTGTCGTGATATATACTTTATAAAAGTTTAAAGCGCAAAAAGTGGCGACATTTGCACATTTGCTGATATTTATCAAGTGTTTTCTTTCAAAAATATTCGAAGATTTTATTCATTTATTAAAGATATTCATAATTTTATTTATTTTAAATTTAAAGTTAAAATCTAAAAGTAAATTATGATTAAAAACATAAAAAATTTTCAAGAAAGACAAAAATCAAATTCTTTAAAAAATTCAACATATAAATAAATAAAAATTTAATTAGTATTTTAGTTTTAGTTCATGGTAAGGGATTCGCGTAATATTATGAATAGAATTCTACCCTGAATTCCGACATAAAACGTCAGACAGTCTAAAGTAGGCTTTAGGTTCGCGAACTTTGCTTACATGTGTACCGATCTGTCATTTATTATCCGTTATAGCGATCAATCTCGCAAATAATAAATAAAATAAAATATATTGCGCTTACTCCTCGTCGTTCTGCAGTTACCGATGACTATCCGAGAGGCATCAGCCTCCTCTTTCTCCCATCATGCTCCTTCGTTGTTGCTTCTTCTCGCTTCTTGGTAACACTCACACAACATTCACTCGCGAAATTATATTCAATTACAATCACTAAATAGCAAAATGCGACAATCCTGAGACACTTCATACGACATTCCCCGTACTTATCACACTTTGTTAGGTACCTACAGCACGATCGAAGAAACGCGGGAGAAGTACTTATTCATCCGCTACATCTCGTAAATTATAGTGTAACGAACACGGAACACGCTTTGCATAATTAATTAAACTGGGATTGAAACCGCCCGAAAATGGAAACTTTATTTTATACGTGCAATTTTGTATGTATAAGTCAATCCTAAAAAGGTACGTATTATTTATTGGCAAGCAATCGATGTATTACAATTTTTCGTTATCACTTTATCCGACGATTTGTGTGTTATTTCGCGCTTTTGATCCGAAAGTGATAGTCTAATTTAAACCAAAAAAAAACGCAACGTGAGAGATATCCCAATTCAATTAAAAAAGATATCGAAACTTTATTGATATCGAAACTAATAATTTATATAATTCCCTTATCGCATTTCTATTTCGACTTCAAACGTGACATTCATCTCGATAAATTACTTCGAAAATCATCGTGATAAGATTACGGATGATGATAATTAATTAATCGCGATAAATAAATGTTAATAAGTACGAGATATTCTTCGGAAACAATCGCGTTAGGGTGCGATTATGTTGCAGCAGTAATAAACGATAAGAGCGGCGATACTAAAAATGCAGTGAGAATAAATGCATTAATTTATATGAAAGGCTTATATGAAGCGTATAAACAATTGTAAGTACACAATATGTAAGTGTTCATATAAAGCATATAAACAATTACATATAAATTAATGCATTTATTCTTGCTGCTTTGTTAATATCGCCGCTCTTATCGTTTATCACTGCCAACATAAACGCACCCTTAGGCTGCGTTCGGAAACATCAAATAGCTATTGTTTTAAACCATTTTTGTTATAAAAGTATAAGTAATATCAAACATCATGCCAACTGAGCATGCATGAGTTTATCGTTTATACATCATAAAATGTATTTCTTTTATTATCATATTTAGTAGAACAATAAAATATTTAATACAAATAAACTTGGTATTAAACGTGAAAAATCGTGTTTATTATGACATTTAATTGGTTTATTATATATTATGCTTATTAAAATAGCAAAATATTTTGTCCAAAAAAACTTGCGCTGCTATAAATAAATATCTATACAAATGTTTCAAGTGCATATACAAAGTTTGTGTGAATAAAAAGCAAATTTTATTTAAAATATAAATAATAGATGTGAACAGATATGTATGAAATACATTTAAGATAGTTCACATATAAATAGAAAGACGGCTTCCTTTTCTACATGAAACACATATTATTGCTTTAATTCATCAAATAATAAATTATGTACCTATGTGGAACATAACCGAAAGTTTATTATATAGCCATAAAATTTCTCTGATAATACAAAATCTATGTAAATGAAAATATGAGTTTTATTTTTACATAATTAATTTTAATTCTTTTGTTTTATTAAGAATATACAATATATTTATGAAATTGGATTAAAATAAGTCCTTTTAATGTACGAGAAAATAATAATGGCAAAATGTAACATATTTATAGTAGATAAATCCGTCGCCTGATTGCACGTCATAAATACCGGCGTCGAACTTCCGCGCGGTTGATTTAAGCAAATGAACTCGCGGCATAGTGCGCGAACTCGTGAAAATTAGCATTTTGATGATTCCGGTTTTAAATGTCCATAATTGATTAATCATCTCTAATGTGAAGCGTCGGTGTGCGAGTCGTTATCCCTTTTCTATGTAAACTCTGCTAGCAATAATACAGTAACCGGATCTGTTTATTCGACTGATTACGAGCGAAACAAACCAGCTCGCTGATTGGTGGTTTTCCCGTGTTTTCCCGGGTAAAAAGCAAATCTCGTAAAGACATAATTGCTATCACAATTTACAACGATCGTTTGTATTTGCAACAACGAAGCTCTTCGATATTTTATATTTTATGCATTAAACATTAAACCGTTTCGTTCATTAACATATTTAACGTATGTATGAGAATATAGAAATCGTACTTTTATATCATTAAACTCCGAATGGTTTGAGAGCGAGTTCAAATTTCGATGCTAAATATACATGAGAAGACATTATATTTACGCTTGAACGATGGAAACGTGACAATGAAAATGCATAACATACATTTTTCCATATTTATTATCTCGAAAATAAAACTCGCTGAAATGATACTGAAGTAATGCTGAGCATTAAAGTAAAAATCTCAGCCATCATCAATCGACGGGAAAACGAGAGCAAGTAAAATGTGTACGCTATGCACAGTCAGCATCGCTCCATCCATGCACACGATTACATTTGTGCATACGAATATTGCTCAAGCAATATGCCACGCGTCGAGTTAGGCGATATCATACCGGTGCAGCAACTCTCATCCCCCAGTATGAGCTCACAACAACTTCGGAAACATCCGCCGCGGGAATTATCCCCGAAATATCTGCGGCGGCCGCGTCCCGGGTTTCCCGTACATACGCAGTGCGAAACGCGAATTTATGCTTCATAAATAAACCGACAGATAAGTCGAGAGGAAGGCAGAAAGAGAGAATGCGCCTTCTTCAGCCGCCAGTAATTCCCGGGTATTCACTTTCGAGAGTGCACCGGGGCTCATCCGGTGCACGCGAGATCCTTCCCGCGCGCGCAGCGAACCCGACGGAAACTTTTACCCTTAATCGTGCCGTATCTCGCGCGACTACCTCCACGAGCGTGCAACAAATCGGCTTTAAGGCGTACGCCATTATAAAACAGACTTCGTGCTGTATCCAGCTTGCGTGTGGCCTCGTCGCCTTTCCCCCTTTACCCTGATCTTTCCCCGCGACTTTTAAAATATAGAGCGGTTTAAGTATGTGGCAAGATTTCACGCTTGCCGGAAAAAAATTTGTTGCCGATAACCGCGGATCTTAATAAAAATCGCGGGGACGATGAATGCTCGAGAATGAGCGACGAGCGGGAGATCGAGAGATAGAGTAAAACATTCTCTAGCTTTACTCCGTTATCTATACAGTATTTTAGTAAAGTAGTTTTATCTCTGCTCACTGCTTTATAGAATTTATGCTCGCATTGTTATAATTACTGTGTTAATTATTCATTTTTCAATTTTCAATAGAAAAGACGAAAAAAGTTTTTCGATATAAAATTTTATCGAGTTATTTTCCTACTTCGCGAATATATACATCTCTTTATACGAGAAATTTTTTCAACAAAGAAAAATCGAGAGAAATGACATTTACAATATCTGTAACTTCTCGAAGTTGTGATTATTTTTCATTAGAGAATAATGCAATCTATTTTATCATGTTAATAGATTACATTTCTCTCCCGCTCGTTTCTTCAGCCTTTTGTTGCCAGGGCCGCATTATGTCGCGACAGTTGCATGCCTAAGATGTGTATACATTCTTTGATCCTGGTTTATGTGCGCAGCGCTGGAAATAGGCGAATCTATCTGCCGCTCTCGCGTCCCTCACGAAGTATGCGAGGATTTTAATTTCACTCGAAAAAGAGAAGTAGTACTTTAAAAAGTGCACAAAAGGAGTCGGCTTCCGAGAGAAATTAGTTTTGTCGAGCTCCATCTCCGGCGGCGGCAGCGGCGCGGCGGCGACGGCTGCTGCTGCTGTTGCTGCTTCTATTGTAGCTACATCTGCGAGCTGATATAAACGCGCGCATAGTTCAAGATGGCCCGGGGAAAATGCAGTTTGCTATTACGCGGAATGAATTCCAACCGAAACGGCGCTTGTTTAAACGAGAATTAACGGGATGTCCGTTGTTCGCGATATTAATTGCCGGTAATAAGCGATTTATCGTTTAATGGCTCTCTGGCGAGAATGTATCGCCCGTTATACGGAGTCAAATTTGATTTCGATCTTTGGCCACCGTGTAATACACGCGATTTTCAGGCAACCGCAATTTTTTGAAGCCATTTTTCGCTCGATACATTTACACGGGTATTGTTAAAGGTATTTCAAGAAACAATTCGGCATGTAGGTTTTCAAAAAACATTGACGTATTTTTGCAAAATTTTCGTGAACAGTGAAATAAATTATCGATAAACACAAACCTATAGCCTTATACATGCTTGGAACATAAAAATATGGCATTTTTTTAAACGATCTTAATTGGCAAGCTTATTTCATATCCTGCACTTTCAAATAAACTGTTACCTCTATTTTAATTTATTACTATAAAATTCTGTTGTTTGTACTTTACATTAATGTTTTACTAATTTTGTTGGAAATGTGATGCTAAAGAATATATAATGCAGGAAAATGCACATTATAAATTCTGCGTTTCGTGTACCATATTTTTAAATGACGTTATTCAGACACGTTCTCTCAAACACGACGTACCTCCATTGGTCAAGGTTTGAAAGTCCTTCATTTTTAGGTTTGTAACGCTAAGTATTTAAAGAATTTCAGCCACGCGAAAAATGTTATCCAAACGCATTTTTCCGCTCATGATGTTTTTCCATTTACATTTTGCTAAGATATTTAACCGCGGCATTGCGAAGTATATTACAAACGCAGTTTCCGCGGGTTATTAATTTGCTGTGCTATTTGCAACAATAACTT
The DNA here is from genome assembly GCA_035220615.1 of Leptothorax acervorum. Taxonomy (NCBI): domain Eukaryota; kingdom Metazoa; phylum Arthropoda; class Insecta; order Hymenoptera; family Formicidae; genus Leptothorax; species Leptothorax acervorum. The sequence goes on along the minus strand of JASTWQ010000026.1, from coordinate 1,001,152 downwards.
GTACAAATGCAGTCATGTGTTATTTAATATTTATTCAATATATTATACTTCAATAACTTGTCTCATTAAAATTTCAAAATCTTCTATTTCTTATTTAGCATTATGCGAAATGTACTACATATATTCGCTCGTATATTCGCGCATGTATTATTTTGCATACAATTATCTTCAAATAGGATTTTCTTCTTTTAAGTAATATATTAGTTAGCCTTTGTAGAATGGTAATATATGGTTTCATATAATCTTATAAAAAGTTGTAAAAACTAACGTGCCCAGTCAAACTATAGGGAAAGAAAGTTCAACTATAATTTGCCAAAGAATTTTCAGTCAAAAGGAAGTGCATTAGCCTTATTGTATTAAATATTTCAACGTTTACAGCAGAACCATTGAAAATAATCTTGCAATTTTGTCTTATATTAGTGAGCGAGTAAGAAAAGAACTATTTACGACATCAGCGGGCGAAAAGAAAAGGTCGAAGAAGACTCCGGAAGGATATAAGAAAGGAAGGATGGAGAAATATATATATATGTATATATACATATATAGGGCGCAGGCAGGAGCCTGCGAGTCATAAATCGCGGACCTTGCTGCACGGATGTCGAGATAGGAACGTACTTTCCTACACGCGGGCGCTGCAAAATTTTAAGAGCTTAATCGGCCGCGTCATGTTTCACGGGAGGAACGACTTATTTCTAATTAACACCGGTTACTGATGTCCAATCCAGTCAATTTCGGTTACTATTGCGCGCGTTGAAAATCATCGAACAAGTATTTAAAGTTAATTTCAGGACGCATTGTTATTGTATTTTAATGATTATATAAGTATATATCTCGAGCAAAATTAATTTTGGTTCAACTAAACAGATATTAAATATAAATATGACAATAATTCCTGACATTATCTATATAGATTTGTACTATTAGCTTGGTGTACAAAAAGCATTGCACGAATATAATTAATGCATCGTAAATATCATGTGAGTATAATTAAAAATTAATAAATTATACGATTTTAATTAAACAAAGAAAATAAAAAGATTGATAATCTCTTCATATTAGAGTCATAAACATTAACAGCAGTATAAATCAGTCAACTTTAATTAATACCAAATGTATGCTCATTTACAAAGAACAATTTGTCGCGCTAAAATCCCATATTTGATGTAGATACAGTACAAATACATAATTAAATCAACACAATTAAAACTTCTAACATATTGTCTAAAATTCTATTAATTCTGTTAATCACTGTTGTGTGACTGCAAGAAAACCACAATACAAAACTTAAGAAACGCGAGGTTTTGTGATTTAGTTTTGGACAGATTGTCGCGTCAGAATTTCGAGATTTTGTCCTCGGGAGCGGAAGTGGCAAGGCAAGCAACGTGAGCAAAGTTTTCATGTAACAACGTCAAACAACCTATTGTAATCTCCATTGATTCCGCGGCACGAAACTTGGAAGCTACGCGTCTCGTAAGTCTCGCAACCGGAAAGTTCAAAAGTCGATTGGTTCCGCCACGCATTCGATTGCTGCTCTGAAAATCGGGTTTACATAACTCCCTCGATTTCCGATACGACGTCCAACCGTAGCACAACTTGATCAGATTCTTATAAAGAGTTGTTATATGTATATTCCCGCCAATGTTCTGGCGACGCGATGTCGACCGTATTCATTTTTTCATTGGAAAAGACAAGTTCTCGTGACACGAATAACTACGAACTTTTCTTCTTATGTGCCATACTTATAGCAATGCATGTGTTAAAAAAATCAGGCAAGCTATTTGAATGGTTTTTATAACGAAAAAACTAAACGTTAGTTTTTGTTACTTCGAACATTTTAAAAGCACTTGCTATTTAAGTAATGTTAAGTAATTACATTATTAAGAAGATTAAACTTTGCAATTTCACAGATGAAGAGCTTCAGAAATCAATCTCAGTTTGAGCGTAGATAATAGTTTTCATATAAAAGTTACTTTCCCAAAAATTACAGAAAGATTCAAAACTTATATTTAAAACGTATTTGAAAACTTATTTTGTATTTATTCAAACACCATTTATCCTCAATAATTCCATATCATTATAATTCTGTTATCAGACGACTTTCAATTTCTTTTGTGTCTCAAAAATCTCACGGCCGCTACGTGCCTCTAAGGTCTAACGGGAGAACAATGTATATACAAAAGGAGAATATGGTGAACGATTAAAATAGGAGTGCAGGATGCGCACAAAAAAGAATGTAGGTTTTTCTATCGAGAAGAGAGAATCCAATATTAAACCTGCAACGTGCCTCGAACGCACGGCCGAAACGCCTCAGATTCAGATATCGCTCCACGTGTTATTGCATAAACATCCCGTTACCGTCGCTACTCACATTTTAATTATCATCGACGTGCCGCTACTCGCGCCCCTTAGTCTCCCACGCCAACACTCGCAATCCTCCCTGCCTGCGGCACAGGGAGGAGTCGCAATAAATCGATAACCGTTCCAATAACGATTGACAACGCGACCACGGCCGCGTGACACGCATCGGCCCCGATTTAAATGACAAAGGGGATTAATCGTCGGAGTTTTCATCACATCCCTGGCAAACCCGACACCCCGCGTACCCCGTTTACAGTTTGCTCGACTACCATTACTTCGTCGGGCCGACACCTTTTTCATTTTCACCCGGGGGAATCGGCTCGTCGCCCAGTCCTCCGATTTTCACGGTTCCCTTCGCCAATGCTCCCGCCGCCCCCGCGTTTGTTTTTTCGGATTCTCCTTCGTCGTCCAACAGACGCGCCTCCGTTGTTTTTCGTCGCGTTCCCGCGTTCTTTTTTATCGTGTCCAGCTTTCGACGAACCCTCGAAAACAGCCCGTCGTCGTCGATGCCGTCGTGACCAATCGATCGCGGCTTCGAATGACAAACGTGTCCGGCCCTATCGACGTCAGGTTCGCTGCTTTTTCGCGATCGATCATCCCCTGGCTGTCATAAAGTTTGACAGGAAACAACGTTTACACGATGACCGTCAATGATCAAACGTTCTAGGGAACGTTTTTTTATCATAACGACATTGCTTACGACGTCTCTTAAGAAATTGACATTATTGTATTACGATATAAGTAATACAATCACAAAATATTACAATCCGCTATGTTATCTTTTTGTATAATTTCGTTAATAGTTTTTTACGTTTTTTACAATTTTATGTAAAAATACCAATTTTATAATTATTATCATTAATAATTTATCTGTTTTTATAACATATCGATAAATCGTACATAGCGTATATTTATTAAAATTCTTTATATAAATAAATCCGATAAATTTTCTAAATTCTCTACAGCGGAAATACAACAAATACATATTACTGTGCTGCAAATTCTGTTGTTATCCTGCACCAACTTGCAACATCGTAGCAATCTGTTAAACTCTGTAAATCCGTGTACATCAGAATGTTCTCAACTCCACCCTTTTCGTGTATAAGAATTCTATCTCGTTAATTGTCTCTCCGTGATTCCTAATCTTTGTTTTTGATATTCATTATTCAGCAATTAGAAGAAAAGGCATGGACGTAACATCAGCACGTATTGCATAATTAATATCATTTATACATCATAATAATAATCAAGGCGTAAATTTCAAAATTTCATACACATGTACCGGAAATTCAGCTGTATAAGAAACTATTTCCCGACAAGTATGCATTTAAGATTAAAGAGCGGAATCACAATCGGAAGGCGTCGTCGTATCGCACTATCTACTTCGAGATTCGCAGCAGTCTTTGTGGGCGGAAATCTCGAAACATTATCACAGACGTACGTACAAGAGCGAATTTCTCAAACACAGCGATCGCCTCAAGTTGCTTCCGCTCGGCAAGTAGTTTTGCCTCAGCGCTTTTCCGTAAGAGAGGACGAAGTTACTTCCTAGTGCGCACGCCGGTTCTACCGACCAACGGGCTTCTTCCGCACGAAAAGTTCATTCGGATCGAGTCGGGCGTTATTCAGACGGATAGAGTTTCGTCGAACCGCGAATATTCGCCAGCGTGCGGAATATTTAGGTCCCCTCCTTTAAGTTTCATTCTCGTTGTAGCTCGCGGCGCGGAGAGCTTATATTTTCCTTTCTCACTAGCGAGTACCGGCGCGTACGTTTATTTTACAACGAATTAACGCCACCGTTACTAACGGGATTAACGCGTTAAATGAGCCGCAAGTACTTTACATAAACACGAATTTTATCCTGCAAAAACTAGCGGTGGAACAAAGCATTTCGCGTTAAATCATAATATTATTATTGATTGATAGACGCAATGAAGAAAAATTAAAATAATAATTAAAATTTGTTCTTTTTTTTAATCCTTTATTAATTATTCTCTTTCTCAACTGTTCCCTAAGAGAATAAATGATTTTAAAACCTTCCTTTATTACAGCGCAAAGTTAGTTCCCGTCATTAGACACATCCCTCTCTTTCCGTGAATATTATATCATAAATTAATTATGACACAGATATCATGGGGTCATAAAGTTGGTAGGAAATTCACGTTTAAACTGGCGCCGCCGCAATTTGGACTGCGAAGCTGAGTCTCTAAAATATATAGCCGGCTTCTCGACTAACGCTCTACGGTCACTTTGAGGCGTTTCGAGGGTCTCTGCGGAGCGGAGCGGAGGAACCTGAAATTCCCAGTGGAACCGCGAACCTCGAGGAGGAAGTGCTGCGGCGTACCACCGGTTCGATCCTGGGATACAGTTCGGCCTCAACGAGCTACTCGTGTTGTAACCAAAACAGTTTGACATTGACCGTCGCGAGCGATCATCCAACTATCGTAACGAAATACTCAATCGCAAGTTCCATAGTTTTTTTTAGCATTACTATAAGCTCGTAGTTATTAAATCGTAATAGCTATCTAATAATATAAATAAAATTCATAAAAATTACATCGCAAAAAGTGAAAGTTGCCGGAAAAACATCATGCACGTATAACATTAATATACGAATATTCATATTGCAACGGATATTCCAAGTCCAATATATTAATATTAAATACGGAGATATTTTAGAACTATACGATAAAAATTTCCTCTCTTGCGTATATTAAACATGGCTTTTAAGTAATTGCGTTTATGCCAATAAAAGCGGGATGAAAGAATATTTCTTTGTCCGAATAAATTAATCGTATCGCAAGCCGCGGTTTATTATACGACGTTTATTATAAGCCGCAAGATGCTGGTATTGCAACTCATTCCAGACAGAATGAACCGCAATATTACATCGCAGAACGAAGAGTAAGGAAGGGTTAAAATTCCAACGCACCGCGACGGCAAATTAGAATCTTATAAGTATTCTCGACCAATACGAGTTGGTAATCCGTTAGAAAAATTCCAACAAATCATGAGCCCTCTTAATCTCCATAGTCAAATTTGAAGCATTGTATAAAATTATAAAATATTACCGCGATATTTATCGAATTGTAAGGCGTATTCCGATTGGATCTATTTCGTCAAGCGGCCAAGCTGATTTTCGAGGCATCGATAAAGAGACCGGGCTCGTTGCCGGTGCGTTTTTCGCATCGATTTGCAAATTGCATTAGGACGTCGATGCGCTCACGAGGAGAGTAATCCGCCGTATTACTTTCCGTGCCGTGCATCCCTTAAACGGCGGCGGCGGGTTACATGGCCGCGAACGAATCGATTTTCCGCTTCCGCTCGCTATCAGTGTCACCCAGACCGGGAGCTGAGTGCATCCATGGACGATATTAACCTTAGCCGTTTTATCGGAAAGTATCGACGCCCGCCAGCCGTTCCTGGTAATAGGAACTGATACCGATGTAATTAATCGCCGCCGGCAACTGCTCCTGCACGCACCGGGAAACACCGAAAATCAGTCTCGCGTTTCATCGCGCGACGATGCTCTCAGAACATATTGAACACGTATGATTTATTCGATAACTGTACTTCGTCTATTCTTTTTTTTACTTTAGTTTAGAACATTGTTATTCTATCTACATTTCTCATATCCTAAAGTGCATTAACTAATTTTTAAGAAGAAAATAGAAACTTTTCGTTCGCACGTTATTCTGAAAATATTTAATTCTCACATCGAACGTTAATAAACAATCATGTTTTATTGCGGCACATTTCTATGTCGACTATCCTTACATCTATCGCGTTAAGTCTCGAAATTCGATTATTTTTCAATTCTTAGTACAGATGACCTAGCTTTTCTTAACTATCGTAGAAGCCGGCATTCTATAGGTGGATCACATTCCACTTTAATTGTTCTCTTTAATTGACGTGCTTTCCGTTTTCTCGAGCCCGACACGGACTCATTATCGGCATTATCGCAGACAAAATCGACATTATTATTACCGCGCTTAACGATGGCGTCCCGTTACAATACAACGGCGGCATCAAATCCCACTTGAGCCGTTCGCTTCTCCCTTGAGCTTCCATAACTACTCATAATACGTTCCATTTGAGCATGACGCAGGATACGCGAATTAATAATTCTCGACGCTTAAGTGTTAAATGAGTTTAAGCACTCTCGCAGATGTCAAGCTGATATCGACGATAAATTCAGATGTACAAGATGCTTGTAAGGATTAAAGTGTGGAAAAATAATAGGATATTTATTATTCATATTACGGTATTAATAATGAATAATCCTCTCCGGGCACATAATTCCTCGCGAGAGATTTGCAAGTCAAGTATCGCTCTTCCTCTTATCATGGTCTGTTTCGGTCTATTCTCGTCTATCATAACTTCGAGAGTATTTATATGGGTTTTAAGGGTCCTGGATACTCTCGCCTATTCTATCCTTGTTTGATGACGCCAGAGGCGAGAAATAACATGTTGAGAATTCTTGCATGTAATTTACAAAAAAAAGGATATTTACATAAAATAACACTTTAGATCACTTCAGCACACTTCGAAAATACTCCGAAAATAATCCCTTTCCCTTGACAGTTAATAAACAGCCGTAAAATGAATATAATACGAAGCGTAGTCATGAAGCCTGCATGGTTAGGCTTCGTATTATATTCATTTTACGGCTGTTTATTAACTATCAAGGGAAAGGGATTATTTTCGGAGTATTTTCGAAGTGTGCTAAAGTAATCTGAAGTGTTATTTTTTGTAAAAATCCTTATTTGTAAATTGTAAATTACATGCAAGAATTCTCAACATGTCGAGCAACATGTCATTTCTCGCTTCTGACGTCATCAAACAAGGATAGAAGAGGCGATTAAAGATTCGTTGGTATAACAAGATAACTGCTGTCTTTCGAAACGGATATTTCGCGCAATTAATACGCCATAAAGAATTGAAACATGATAGAAGATGGAAATTATAAATTACTGTTTTGTTGCGATATACTAATGAACAATAATCGTTTTCTTAACGCGCGCGCACTCCATATGTATTGCCTCGACTTCGATATACATATATATATATATATATTGCGCTTTTGATATTTTGCAAATATGTGATTTATTCATTATAATTTCTGGATCGAGAGAATGGAATAACAAACGAATTGACGGATCGATTAATTTGAGAAGCGGAAATGATCATTTCTTAATAATATTCCGTGTATCTCGCGGGATTGCACTTCGATAATTCTTCGTATACGATCCTAATTAATGTAGTATTGTGTGACTACAACTGAGGAGCTTGAGAAAAAAAGCTCTTATTTATAAATTTCTATAAAAGTTTGTACTGAAAAGAATGTTTTATTTGTAAAATATTTTATTAAATACCTACATAAAGAGTGGAAGGGAAATAAATGATGAATCCGGTGCGCGATAATTATTTTTTAAGATAATAATTATTTTAAATAATGCTGTAATTTGAATCGTGTATTGCAATTACTTAGTGGTAGTATATTATCCGCGAGTGTCCTGTGCAACAAGAGAAAGCGGAGACCTGACAATCCAGATGTCCTGAGAGGAGGAGATCTAGGATAGGCATCGGGCCCCGGCGGAGCAACCTTGGGGTATCATTTATCTGCATAAAATTAATAGTTCTCTTCCATTTATTCGAACCGTCTTATTTTTTCGATAAGTTAAAAATAATTAAAGAAAAACAAACCACCTAAAATTTTATAAAAGTTTATTTTTGTATAAAGAAAATAGATAATTATATTAGTAAATATCTAATTGAAAGACGAATAAAAGTTTGATGCGCGTAAGAATGATCTTTTAAAATTAATCATTTTTAACGCTGCTATATAATTTGAATCTTATGTTTATATGCAGTTACAGTATATCATATCGTAGCTGCGTGCTACGTGGCTGAATAATTCCGCTTGTTACGCATTGGATTGGTGAGTCAAAAATTTTTTTCTTGAGACATCGAATCTACGATTAATACGTACGCAATTAGAGATATAACATCGTTAATCTAATTGATATCTAATTGATTCTCGAAATCATCTATTGGTTCGTATATCACATCTCGAGACGGATTTCTCTTGAATTTCTCAACAAGAACGAGAGTATAGATGGACTTTAGTATCTCTAAATACGATATACCTTCATTATAAAATAACTTCACAGTTACACAAATATTTGAAGACGTGATAGCGTCATGTAACGTTGCGCCACGATATTTCAGGTGACCTAACATGAGCATGATGTTATATTAAAACTATACGGTACATAGTCGTGATGCAAGTTACTGCAATGTGCACAACAATCGTACAATAAAAATTGGCTCTTACATGAAATATAAACGTAGAATTCAAAATTTTATAAAGCCTACATAATAACAAATTTATTTTGTTTTGCCGAAAATTTAATTTAACGCGTTGCTTTCCTTTATTTTATAATATACATATAATATGTGATATATGTATCGATTTTTATTTTTTTCAGAAAATTTTATATTTACTCTTCTATTTAGTTCTTTTTTACAGTTTTAATTAAATATTAACTGATATATTTAAATATTAACTCTTTGCTTTATATTACTAAGCAAACTAATTGATGCTTTTGTCTATATTGGTCTGTTGTATGCGTTTAGTATCGCTATTGGAATTTCTGATTCGTGAAAGGGCTGATATTAATTTCAACTATCGGAACTTGCCTCAATCAGGCATACTGAAATTTGCTCCAGCTAAACAGGCCTTCTCTACTGCACTGTGTTTGCATCACATTATTTATCTTGAGGTCATATTGTAATATTCCCAAACTAATATAAACCACGTGTTAGGCCCGTTATACACGAAGTGGACACGGGAACAGCATAGAAATATCAATCATTGCAGCGGCCGGTATAAGTTCGATATTTTGTTCTTGCGAAACTCATGCCGGCGTTTTCATTGATCGAGTTTACCGTGCTCGCGGCTTATGTAAATTTGTATGCGATGGTCTCCATCCGTCACGCGCGGAAACTGGACAGTCGGAACAAGTTTACACGCATCGAGCCATTGATACGCGCTGCCATATTACTCTCGCGAAGCTGATACCGGGTCGTATCATTGCACATTGGTCCATACGCTTTACCTGTGTTATGCAAATTCGCGCGCGGGGTGGACTTTACCCGTCGTCCACGCGCGTGGACCGGACTCTGGACAGCCGGGGCGAGTTTACACGCGTTGTATTGCGAGTTAGTATGTAAAGTTAAGGCACGAGATGCATTACGGGGTTAATCCGCGGTTATACGCCGGGCCGAAGCTCACCGGGGAGTTTCGCTGTCCAATCGCTTTCGAGGCACCGCCACTCCGATTTGGAGTTTTGGAGAGCGGACTCGAAAACCCCCCCGAGGCGATGCATGGGGATTGCTATTTCAGCGCTTCCGTTGGCGTTGCTAAAGCGATTGTATGTCTTCGAGCCAAACTTTTCCGCGCGGTCATGTTCAATCCGGCCAAATCCGGTCACTTGCATGCCTTCAAATATGCGCCCAGAGAGGACACGCGCACTTTATTAAAGCAGCACGGTGCACATAATGCGAACTGAACAGCGTAATAACGGCGCACTTCATCTCATCGATTCTGAGGAAACATGTACGTTTCGCAATATCTCGTGTTGCTAAATTTGAATATTGAAAATTGTCTCGATACAATTCCCAAGTTTTCTTTTTGCTCTATTTTTTATAATGATATATAAATATATATTGTGTAACATTCTTTTTATAAAGATCGCTTATATATTATGTTCTCGATACTCAGTGAGAAAAATATTTGGATCCAAAAAATATTCATTAGGTGGCTCCTAACAGATTTACTTAATATAATACACATATTTATTTAGAATTATAGGTAAAATATCTAATTCTAAGATATTTTATCTAATTCTAAATAAATATTGTATTATATTAAGTAAATAAGCTGTTAGGAGAGCCACCTAATGAATATTTTTTTCAGATCCAAATATTTTTTCTCAGTGTACATTTATTTTACTAAAAAGTAACTTTTATATGTTAATATTAAAACGTATGTGTCGCGTCGATATTGGTTGCAAAAGGAGCATTATCTCATGAGACGCTGAGGGATATCCAATATCCTGAAAGACGTTTTTTAGCCTCTACATTTTTTCTCAAGAAATAAGGAGCTTTGCGTAAGGCGACACGAATATCGACACAATCATGCGCGTTATTCGCGCTTCGAACTTATTTGCCTTTTGCTGATGGCTGGCATACGAGTGCTTCACATCCGAAGCTCCTCATCCATATTCAGGGATCAAACGACAAACGTGAAAAGACGAAAATACCTCTAAGTCGCGTAAGTACGAATAAAGTCGTCTGAGATGTTGCAAGCATAGTCAAAGCAGACACGATCTATCTATATCGGTTCCAACCAAGTTTTCCCTTCTCTCCTTCCCTCCCTATGCAACGCAGATTTTCCTTTCATCCGCGTATTATCAGCGCACTCTTGCAAGTCTCACCATTATTGGAAAATGTTTTAATGATGCGCTCTTTGACGGATTTGAAATTAGAGTTTTTCAAGCGCGTAAAGTTAAAGGAACGCTAAATTACACAGATACTCATTACCTGCGACTTAAGAAACTGAGAAACATAACACGATACAATCTTACAAGTTGGAAATTCTGTATACAAATATTTGAAATTGATGTAACATTGTAACGTGATGAATTAATCTTTCATGTGTTTCGGAAAGGAAATTATAGGGCTATAGGCTATAGCGAAATAAGGAACGCATATTTTAGGAGCAAATATTTGCCTCCGGCCTGCTCGTTTTAATTTCGGACTACCGGCTTAAACTTGTACATAGGATAATAACTATGTTCCGTAATTGTCTGATATAGTCTTCCTCTTGTTATTACAATTTCGAAAATAGTCGCGAAATAAATCTTCGGTGGTGATAAAGAGAATTAATAGCAGCAATTAAAGCAAGACGTGCGTACTATAAAGATGTCGCGTAACGAAGGAGGAACTCTGCGCGCCAAAAGAAGCTCGGAATGGAAAATAGATCGCATTTATTTCGAGGATACTTGGGGGGTGTCCATTTCTGTTGTCTGAAGACAAATCTGAGCTATAATAACTTTCTTATTGCAACGATCTCGAGTGTAAAATTGTTTTCTTTCGAAGATACACGTAAAAAAAAAATTTGCTACTATATAGGGACAGCTAACATTTTTTGCAGTGAGAGCTAAAAGTTTTGCTACTAAACTGTAAATATTTAGCAATAGTAGCTAAATAATTTAGCTACAGTAGCAAAAGTTTTAGCTCTCACTGCAAAAAATGTTAGCTGTCCCTATAGTAGCAAATTTTTTTTTTACGTGTAGTCTGACGTAAAAATTTGAAGAATTGACATCGATACTTCACGCGATATATAGCATCGAATATCTGTTCACGTATACGGCGGACTTCAGAAACGCGCGTATAAATGTTGTTTTAATATCTCTCCGCGAAAGATATTCGTTGCGTAACATTATCGATCTCGATCTCTCGATTGCTTGTCTGACGAACTGCTTGTCGAACGACGATACGACGGACGGAAGGCACGATTACGAATTAAGATGTGTGCGATATCGACAGAAAATGGCCATCGATGTTAGCGGAAACAACCTTCAGTGCCGGCAGCAGAGAGTCGGGAGTAAAAGAAAAAGGAAATCTCTGGCCGGTTACGCGGAAACGCACGCATTGAAGGAAAGGACTGCACAGTAAGTAGAGGCAGACAAAAAAAAGGGGGAAAAAAAGAGAGAACGCAGACGGCATTCCGAATGGGTCGCGGAATGGAATATAGATCATATACGCGGCGCGCTTTGAGGAGAGTATCGCGAGCGAGTAACATTAGCTTCCACCGCCCCAGCATCCGTTCTTTCCACTTGTTTCCTCGGCGATCGCTGAATATGGATGAAGCACAGTCGCACTCGCACTCGGCAGGTGGATGCGCGAGCTTAGGATATTTCGCGACGCGGATATTCCTCCGATCTCCCCTTTCCCCCCTTACCTATAGCCGCGGTTCTATCTTTCTACCGCCTCGTCACTCTTTTCTTTGCGAGGGAGAGGCTCGAGCACAGGCAAAAGTTGAACGAAATGATACGGCAAAGAGTACAATTTCTAAAGATGAATACTATACGAATATTAAGATGAAAATACCGTTTATATATCGCTATATACATTTCGAAATAGTCTTTCGAATATATCGCTGTGATTTATTCATATTTAATGTTGATATCTTACTTGCGGAGGCACATAAATAATTCACACAGTCTATGAAAATCTATAATTTTCATCTCGTTAGAAAACATCGTGATAAATGAAAAAGCTATATTGCGATATAAATTAGATTAGAGAGATTTCTCTCGAAGAAAAAGGCATTGGCGTAATTAAGACTAAATTATTATAGAAATAACAATATTATTTCTCACGTTCAATGCGTTTTTAATATTTCTTTTCAAAATCAGCTTACAGGAGCAACAGGTGTTTTTATGTACCGTTTGAAATTCTAAAGGTTCCCGTTAAAAGTATTATCTACGGATCTGATAATTAATTTCCATCATATTAAGTGTTTTCTTTATTAATCCGTTATTTTTCGTATACGATTCGACTCCAGGCCATTCTACGTATACGCAGAAAATACATTAATACAATCACAGCAGGAAACAGAAAAAAAACTGCTTGGTTAAGTAGAATACCGATAACTTCGTTAGTATCCTTACAAAAATACCATTTTCCTTAATATTCCAACTGCACCCGCAAATCGAGCAATACCGACGCTTGCGATGTTCGATATTGAACGATCGAGCGTGAAGCGTCAGCGTTGTCAGCACTCTATTAAATTTAACCATTTTCACTCACCGTTGTCGTGACAATTGCAACCGGGGCGCCGCAACGTACGGGTCTCTCGTCGATCGTGTTTGACGTTCCCGTCCATGTCCATGGCGTCATCCTCATTTCACAGCCGATGTTCGACGACACACGACACCAGGAAATTTTTAATCGGCGGCCCGGGTCCGTTTCTGCATCCCGGCACTGCACTGGCAACACTCCGCGACGCGATGCGACGCGACATTCCGCCTCGAGGCGGAGTCGCACTCCGAACTCCGAGCTTACGAAAGCGAGGGTACCTGTCCGCGATCGTTCATTATACCCGAGGTACCTCGCTCCGACGCGACGACACGAAATTCACGCATCCCCTTCCGCGTTCTCGATGCGCCCGATGGGACGCGACGCCATATTTTCACTTTGCTACGCACTCAGCTCCGACAGCTCCGAAATACCCACCGCGACTCCGACAGCCTCGCGCGCGTAAATCATCGATCTCGCTGTCGAAATTCGTTTCCACGCGCGTTTCCGTGCATTCGGCACGCCTCGCGACACGGTTTTTAACGCGGTTTTTGGCGCGACAAGGTCGGAGAATCGGGGACGAACTTACAATGGCGGCAACGGCCGAGACGGTGGTCGGGCAACTTCACGTCGTTGCACTGTCCCGCGACGAACGCGCATCGTCGTATCTTCGCTTAGCAAGCGCGAACTTTTTCGATAGAATTCGTCGACCGCACTACCGAAAAACCGAGAAACGCATTTTTGAGATCGAAACATACTAGATTTGACGGAATCAGGGGAAAGAATACGCGACTATGACGAGTATAAAACGGACGCGCGACTCGCCATTGCTCGCCATATACTGACTACTGACTCGGATAAATCGATGTTGATCCCGTGATTTTCCCATGATAACTTGCGGCGCCCCGCGCCTCGCGCCCCGCGCCCGGCGCCCGGCCGGTTCAGTGCTTAACGCTGATTGGTCCGCGGAATCACACGATACGCGATTTTTCTACGCGTAGAAAGGGGAGCGACTAGAATGTTCTAGAATCTAAATTTCCATTGCCAGCTCATTTATCTATCAAAGAATTCCTTTGATTTTGTATGTAGATATGTATTGCGGGGATAATGCCAACAAACTCGTAAAATATTTGACTTACAAAAACCTATGTATTTGACGATAGATCAATTAGTAACAATTATATAATCATTGCTCGGACGGTTCTATTTTCTTTCCGCGTATTTTTCATGTCTTGCCAAAAGAGGCGTTCTGTGGACGAGTGGACGAGTCTATTATTAAGCCTATGTACAATTTCAGTAGGAAATATTAAAAATCGAAACATGTATTCTTCGATACATGTATTCTAGTTTAATATTTATTTAGTTTTATGCGTACCATTTCAAAATCGATGCAACGAGCTGAAAATATTTGTTGTTAATCCTGCATCGAGAATTTATACCCGGGGAAATTGTAAAAATGAGAACGTCTAAAAGCTTTCCATACTTGTAAAGAATTGAGATAATAGAGCAAAAGCGAAAGTTAATTAGAATTTTTATGTATGTGTGTGTGTGTGTTGATACTGAAACAAAATGTGAATTAATATCATAATTAGAGCCAGCAAACACGTTTTCTTTGATACGTATTATCAATATCTTTTATTTGTATTCTATAAATGGACTCGTCCATTTTTAGTTAACGTATAATTTTCTATAAAAGATAAGATACAAAACGTGCATTTTTCGATGTAGACTATAATACTAGCACAATTTATATCCTTTCAAAATTGTAGCAATAAGTTAAATAACGTTTATTGTGATTTTATATCGAAAATTAATTCTCCTGAAAATTGTTATGAAAGTGAGAGTATCTAAACTTTCGACGCTTGTCATAGAGAAACTGTAATGAATTCGCAAAGACTATATTTGACTAAAACTTTTGTACTTGAGAGGAAAACACGTATACATTGCATAATTAGGATTAGCAAGCGGATTTCGCTGTATTATCGCTCGCTTTCGCATTTTAGCTTACGAATGGACGAGGCCATTATTGGATTTTACAAAATGTCACATAAATTTCTTTAGGACATATTAACGATACGAGTTCAATCTTTAATACAGATTTTAATATTTGTTTCGTTCTATTGTATATATATCTTTTCAAAATTGGTGCAAGGAGTTAATAACATTTATTGTTAATCTATCATCAAAATCGATTCTTCTGGAAATCGTTACAAAAGTGAAAGAATCTGAGCTTTCGATGCTTTTTGATAAAAAAAACTGTTTTCACAACAATGATTTAGCTACTGTAGCATATAAGCTACAGTAAATAAAGTAAAAATTTCTTTTTAAATTCAGAAATAATACATTAATCTTTTAACTGAAGCCAAGTAGTCAAGTAGCTAATAGAATTTTATGATATTTCTGAAAATCACGAGCTGTTGCTGAAACTTTTGCACAGTCTAATTGTAAGTTAAGGCCTGAGAATATACCACAGTACCACACTGCCACGTTTCTGCGTTCTATAGCTAAACAGTGATCGAATTGGATCTCACGGGAATTCGGGAATAGGGTAACCCAGTTGAAAGCCGGGCATTAGAATCTCTCTAGAATGGAACATTCGGTAAATCTAGTAATCGAAGTCTCGCGAACAGGAGCTGTGTCTCTCCCTAATGCACGTCGCGCCCTTCAAATCGCTTCCTCAGCTTCCTCTTCCCTTCGCCGTTGCATTGTTTGATAATGAATCGTTGTGGATTGTGGATCCTACTGTATCGTGTAGGAAGCTAGAGGATCGAGCCGGAATTTCCGTTCAATCCTCGCAATCATTATCCCATTCTGTCCCGTTTATTCTTTAAACGCGAGTTGACGTGAATTGAACGAAAAAAAACTCTAATAATATATCGCTGCTCCGGAAGAACAATGACACAACTGCAAAATTTAGTCATTCTTAGTTATTTGCATCACTAGTCCCAGAAATATCAAAGACATCCAATCGAACAAAATCCAATTTAAAAAATTGCTTTAGTACCAATCTAATTGCACACTTATTCTTTGTTTAATCTAATTTTCATTTAAGTAATATTTGTTTTTTCGTTCGATCTCCTGTAAGTCCTGTAAAATTACATTTTTTGCAGCTGTGTCATTGTTCTTCCGGAGCGGCAATATTGCAAAACATCTTCATTATAATTTATATCTATTAAAGACATTCTAGATTTCTGGCAATTTAAACAAATCTATAAATATGAAAAATGTTTTGATCCCATAAATTCTAAGGAGCGGAAGATTCCTACATCTTTCAATTAAATCACGTCGTATTATTGTATGGTATGGCAGGATCGCGAAGGATTAAAGTGATTCCTTTCTCGGAAGAAGGAGAGGGAGCGCGAGAAAGACCGAAAACCCAGCAGCCGAGCCGAGTGGTACATTCGATGTGCACGAACGTGCAGTTATAAGCTCGCTGTTGGATATAGACACGGGTCCCTTATGCGAAACGCGCTGTTCTGCCCGATTAAGCCGAATGTATTGTTGCAAAGTCGCTTCGCGTTACTGAGTTGCCGCTCCGTTGTTTGCCGGAAGTGCTGTCTAGATCTCGAGATCCTAACGTTCTACGTAGGCGTGCACAGGCATTTCCGACTGCGCTGTAAACGCTCTTATTAACGGCGTCGAGATCATCTAGGCTCTAGGCAGCTCCGTGAAAAAGTATATCGTTGCCCGAAGTCCTGAATATCGCAAATAATCACGAAAGGCGTGACATTCGTCGATTATCTTTATTTAATCTCCTCTTCCGAAATATATAAATATTGATTACAAAAATATCGCGTCTTAAAAAGTCGACTTTATGATGCGGAAAGTTAAGAGACGGACGCATCAACAGCAAAATATAGCGCCGTTCGGTTAAAGTTGGCTGCATTTGTAAATAGTTGAAATTCCGATAAAGGACCCATTTATTTAAAGCGACCAATCCCGCGTCATATTTTGAATAAGTATTTGCAGTTATTCGTATCGTAACAGTGATATGTTAATGGGGAAAATAATAATTATAAGCGTTACACATAATTATTAAGGTACGGAACGCTAATTGTTCGCATAGAGCCCTTGCATAAATCGCGATCACTTATATATAGAAAGTTTATGGATGTAGCTTTATGGAGCTGAGTGCCCGCCGCTCCGCCGCCCCGCGCCATCTTGCAATCGGTCTCTCTCGCGTCGCGTCGTCCCTCCGGCCGGCTCCGCGTTTTTACGCCGATTTTACGTGTCTAAGCGACTCGTTCGGTCAAATCAGTACCGCTAGCATCGGGATACGTCTTCGGAGCGTCGAGTAAGATATCGGGCGATCGTCATTATGTGTTAATTAATGTACACGATCGATGTGTGAATCGCGATTGCTCCGCCATAACCTACTGTCGTCTCGTCGAACAAGACGAAGTTGCGTCGTTCGCTCTGGCAGTCTTTCGCGTTGCCGTGAAGTTATCCGCGCGTTCGGGTCGGTGTCGGGAGTGTCGCGTAATGTCGCCGGAACGTCGAATAAAATGTCGGGAGTGCCGAATAAAGTCTCGGGAGTGCCGAATCGAGTGAAATATCGAGTGATCGCTATTAATTATGCGCATTAATTAACGCACACGGTCGATGTAAATCGTGATTGTTCGATATCGTGATCCATATTCTCGTCGACAGAGAACGAAGTTATCCCGTTCGCGATCAGCAATCTTTCGTGTTCCGAGTCGGTAGTGTCGCGTAATGTCGCCGGAGCGTCGAATAAAATCTCGGGAGTGCCGAACGATATAAATCACGCCAATTCGGTCTCTCTTCCCCTTCGGCGACGACAAACTATACCACCGCCGCTATTGAAATTGTAAGTGTATTACAGTAACCGACGGTATAGAAATTTAATACCTAATAATTACTGAAAACCATATTTAAATTGTGATAATAATTATTCGTACGTGGCGTCTCTTAAACAGCTCCTTATATTTACAGCTTCTCGAGCTGCTGCTTCATTCTATGTATAAATCACGCCAATTCGGTCTCCTTTCTCCTTCACACTCCTAAGGGACGACAAACTACCTACCACTGCCACTATTAAAATTGTAAGTGTATTACAGTAACCGACGCTATAGAAATTTAATACCTAATGATTACTGAAAACCATATTTAAATTGTGATAATAATTATTCGTACGTGGCGTCTCTTAAATAGCTCCTTATATTTACAGCTTCTCGAGATGCTGCTCCATTCTATGTATAAATCACGCCAATTCGGTCTCCCTTCCCCTTCAGCGACGACAAACTACCACCGCCGCTATTGAAATTGTAAGTGTATTACAGTAACCGACGGTATAGAAATGCCTAATAATTACTGAAAACATTTAAACATTATTTAAATTGTGATAATAATTATTCGTACGTAGCGTCTATTAAATAGCTCCTTATATTTACAGCTTCTCGGGATGCTGCTCCATTCTGTGCTGTTCGGTGAGTCTGATTTTTTTTTATGTATCTTATTTC
This sequence comes from Leptothorax acervorum, assembly GCA_035220615.1. Lineage (NCBI taxonomy): Eukaryota > Metazoa > Arthropoda > Insecta > Hymenoptera > Formicidae > Leptothorax > Leptothorax acervorum. The sequence continues at coordinate 982,448 of JASTWQ010000026.1, read as the reverse complement.
ATACTTCGGTAAAGTATAAATTATTTTCCGTTATGTTGTTAATGACCATGCGTGCGATTGCTTAAACTGTGACTTATTCACAACCAATTTTGGAAATAGTAGAAATAGTAGGAAAACCAATTTTGAAATAGTAGAAATATCAAATTAATATGGCATTGAAATAAAATGATATCAATTTTTTATATGTAATTTTAATTTACATTATTTACGATTTACATAGCATAATTAATATTTTCTTTATCAATTCTATTGTGACAAACCATTTTAATATTTTCAAAGTTAATACTGAAACTCCTTATACAATTTTGTTTCTAAATTCTGAAATGTTAATTCAATGAAGAGCTATAGCATGTCCTTATCACACGTCGATCGATTCTGTCATCCTTAACGATTCTGTTTTGTGGAAACATAAAAAATGTAATTAACAGACAATAATGCCGTCGTCATTAACCTGCGCGCTATTACGTAAAAAGCAGCCGCGATATATGGAGGGGACGGGAGATAATCACGAAGACGCGAACGTGACAAAAAGAACGAGGAGAAGAACGAAGTGCGATTGCCACGAGTTGTCGGGGATGATTTTTTGCTGCTGAACGCGATTTCGGTCGTATCACCGCTGTGGGCGTTTCAGGACTTCTCGGAAAAGTGCCGTTCCGTGTTTTCCTGGGCGCGTTTTAGTGGCGAAATTCCGGACGCCGGTAATTCGCTGTAGTGGCGCTAATTAGAGTCGCTGGCGGGCAGAATTTCTGGTCGTTTCAGTCGGTTCCTGTGGTTAATAAAGACGTAATCGTTACGAGCGGCAAACGCAGGAGACCTTCGATTGTGCGGCAATGCAGGTCGTGTGTATTCCGAGATCGGCTTGATTGGGAAACTATGCGAACAGATGGTCTCGACGATTACGTTACATTTATTTCTATGAACTTAGAGATTAAATTAAAACTTTTATGATCATAAAGCTACATAAGATAAGAAATTTTTATTGAAAGATATATAGTATACAGACAAATTAATACAGACTAATAAATAAAATATTAATTAATGTATTTTCTTATTTATTTGATAGTTTTAATCAGTAGTCTATTGGTATAATTTTCTTAACGTAGATAAAAATTAAACATTTTGAACATATGTTTTTATCGGATATAAATATTTTTTTACGCAAATATTAATACTGAATTTGATTGGAACAAATAATACGATATATTAAACTAATAAGCAAATTGCACTTTTAGAAAGCGAATAACGTGGCGACAGTTGTTTAATATTTCTATGAATGATTTGGTCAATATTGAATTCAAAGCAACTTTGATGCTTTTGTTTTGAATGTAACGTAAAACGTAATGCCAAGATAATGGCTTCATTATCGTGGATTCTCGTCAGAAATTTAGATCCGCGGCGTAGAGGGTCATAAATCTCGCAATACGCGAACGATAATTCTTCTTCAGGCCGAAATTTGAATCACGAGAAGCGCCTGACAATCGATTGTCGTGCTCGCTTTTCTCCAGACACGCGATACGAAAATAGCTTTATCCAAGATGTTTGTCCTTTCCTTTCTTCTCCTCATTCTTTTCCATTGATATTCACTGCATCACAAAGAATTTACGACATTTGAGCACTTAAAAGTCAAGTAATTATTTCAGTATTAATATAAAATACAGATATGCAATTGAACCAAATTAAGTTTTGATATATATGTATATAATAATTCAATCTACACATTCGTTTCGAGTTTTTACCCTATTACTTATCTTATATTACTTATAATATATAAAATGCAATACTTAAAATTTACATTCGATTGTTATTGTTATAGTCAGCGCTATTAGACATACTTAATCGATGTCCGTTATTAACTGTCAAATTATATATTTGACAGTTTTAATTAAACTAAAATTATATATTATACTGTTATTATATAGATATATATTATATAAATTATAAATGATGTCTCTATAATGTCATTCTTATTTTTATATTTATGCATTTTCGGAAATACTATCAAATATTATACGCAGTTTTTGTTGTAAAAATACATAACAGCCCTGTCTATAAATTTATCAAGCTTCACGAAGGTCCAATCGTGGATTTTTCAATATAAAACTGAAATTTTATTTATTAACCGTGAAACCGATGTTTAATATTTATATATTTATGGACCAAAAAAATTATTTTTTGTGAGATGCTTTTCTTTGTCGTATTACTATTTAATGGAGAAAATTATGTCACTTAATAAACGACAGTACTTTAGAAAACGAGATTATTTGGTAGTTTCCTATGTAACTCGGAACGATGAGGTCTCGTTCGTTAATCGACTCCCGTGGCTTTTCGCCAATATCGGATGTCTACGGGATAGTTTCCATTTAGTTTCCACATCTAAACTATCTCATAGTTGAAGTAGACAGGCAGTAAATAGTGGTTACTGTCTATGGTTTATTTAGAGACTATTGATATCTCTATTAAATAATACTGCAGTATTTGAAGATGAAATTAATTAATTAGTCTTTCCAAATACATAATTACTATTTTGTAATAGCTATAATGATAATAATACTGATCTCATTAGTCTTATTACAGTCATTACTTAAAGAATCATGAATATTGTATATGTATAAATATCGAACGCTGCACTTTGCTTCAATTTTTAAGTTATATTATTCCTAAAGATACCACGAAATTACTTATTGTTAGTTTTTTTTAGTCTAGCATTTTATTCTTAAATTCGAAATATTATGGTTATACTTTATATATACTTTACGGTATTTTTTTTTTTTTATAATAATCTCTAGTAGCATTTAATACTATTTTTTCCATGCTAAAGATTTCAAGAGGATATATCACACACATCTTGAAATAATTTTTATGACAAAGTAATACAATAGAAATACCCATCAAAATAATTTCTCATTCAAGATACGACAATCATTTTTCAGCTTTAATTAAAATTGAGAAACTTTGCGATAATATGCGATAATGCACTCATACGTATACGCGACGTACAAGAACGGACTTAATACGGACTGTTAGATGCTAACGTTCAGTGCACCCCCCCCCCCCCCCCACCGCCGAATTAATGTCACCATTTTTACGGGGTCGTAGTCTGTGCATCGTAAAATTTATCTTCTGTCACGAATGACATTTCTCTGCGTTTCTCCATGCTTTACCCGCACGCTTTCGTTTTACGCCATCGTCGACCCTTCGCCTTTTAGGGACTCGTCGAAACTTTTGTGCACGTTACTGTGCACGTATACTATCTGATACTTTTATCAGTCCTATCAAAGATTTCTTTGGCTTTTGTCCTCATTCTCCCTTTGTTTGCGACTTTCTACGTACGCCTAATTACGAAAAGCATCCGAGAAGTTTATAAATAGCATGCATTTGATAACAAATTGTAGCTTCTAAATCTTAATAAAAATCTGTATAATTTTAAATATATTTTTGTTACTGAAAACGCTTTCAAGTTTGCAACTACAAAACCAGTGACATTAAACCAACCATGTTTTTAATTGCTCATGAGTGACGCAAGCTCCTTTCTACGATTCTGTTTATTCGTGGTCGGAGAGTACGAAGGTCCGAAAACTACGAGATCGTATTTCTTGTTCTCGAATGTCGTGCGTGTCACTGATTTTGATGAAAGCATCGCTTCTGCGGAGTTTCCACTTCGCTTGAAGATGTTTTAACGGGATTTTAGCTAACGGAGCAATGTCCCCGCCATGTAAAATCAACCGAAAGTGCCGGCGACTCTGCCCGTGACGCCGACTTACGAGAAAACTGATTTTCGTAACGAAATTTTCATATAATTGGGTTGCCCGAACTTATACTGATGGCTGTCGCTTGTTTTCGCGGCGCGCGCTAACTTTCGATGCAGCTCCTACGGAAAACATAGTAAAACCGTCTGATTCGAGTAACTTGTATCAATTTGTCTCGATAGTTACTTACGCCAATTAACAACGTGAGAATCTGTTCTAACTCGAGTTTTTACAATCCCGCAAAGGGATGACAGACTCGCATAATCATTTAAGTTTAGCGAATCTATATGAATTCAAGCTACACTGTGATAACTCACATATATATTTACATATTATATATACCGGTATACATACGGTTTTGTGAGTGATAATAGGACAATAAATATTTAAGAATTATAATAAGATTAAGAAGAATAAAACAAGACGTGTTCGATATAAAATAGATAGAGCAAAAGCCGAGGCAAAAGCTAAAGCTCTTTTTTCACTTATGTCCCTTAATTAAAAAAGAAAGTTTTTGCAAAAGGAAAACTATCGCGTAGCAAATTCTTATAAAAATTTTTATTTTCCTCTTTTTCAAGATTGCCAGTGTATTTAATGATTTTTAACGGATACTACTTTTAAACTGGACTATGTGGCCATGTAGAACCATATAGTTAAAGCAATACAAAAGCTTTTCGGAAATTTACGGAAATTGGCCTTTGTAACGCGATTTGAATTGCAATGATAATTGTTGGAGCTTTCTTCCGATATTTAAATGCGATTCGAATTCTAATTGTCTGTTTAGCTGATTTTTACGAGTGCAAGTTAATAAATTCTATAATTAAAAATTCCGATTATACAAACATTATAAGATTAATTCGATGTTTCTTGTAAGGAATTCTTTTGTATTGTATTTAATTTGAGACCAATTAGAAATTTTGTATCAGTAATTTCTTAATTAACGTAAAGTAAAAACCAGTGCATTACTTACGTGGTGGAAAGATTTTTTAAGCAATTCCTTATTGCGCAAAACAATCCGTTAACAACATCGGGTAAGTTTATTTCCATGTTCTGTATATAGCGAGCGTAATTAATTTCACCAGGACCGCTGCCCCTGACGTAACATCCGCGTATCCTTCTCGAAGAAGCGAAATAAAAAGTTACCGCCCAGCAACTCCGGTTAATGTAGTTACGAACGGTAACGGTTTCGGACATTGTTACGAAAGATGAAAATTTACAGATCTTTAGGTTTATCTATCTAGACTTGCTCTCTTTTGCGTGTGTTTTAAATTTTCAAGATTTTCTTGTTATTTGGGAGATGAAAATTCGTCGGTCGCTTTACGCACTTTTTTGAGCGTGCTAAAGATATATATCTACTGACCATTTTACCGGTTCTGATTACGAAGCACAGCAATTATCGCGGGGAATGGAAACATAATTACAGAAAATATCGGTCATGCTGGGTATAGTTATCTCGGGGAACCGAAGTTTACATCGTAATTTACATCGTGCGGGTAGAAAGAGACGCGCGGTGGAAAAAAGCCATGAGGAAGGCCAGGTAGCATTGCGAGTGATTTATTTGATTGGTGCACGAGCGTTTTTTCCTCGCTCGGTCCGGCACATTTTCTCGCCCTGTTTCTCCTTCGGTACACGGCTCGTTGACCCATTCGTCCATTCGCCATATATACATCTTCGGCCCTTTTATACCCCATTAGACTTACCGGCGTCTGCGACGGATAAACACGCGCTACGTTCCCCGTGCTGCTTCGGGAGTGCGATCCAATCATAAATTTCCTCGACAAGGACACTCGTGTCTCACGGGAGGAGGTCCATTACCTCGTTACATCAGGAATCGAGGAAGAAAATACTGAGAGAGGTATATTACTGTTACAACTGCGTAGAGCCTCTTAAAGTATGGTGTAGTATGGTCGAAATAAGATATAATTTATTAGTTGTTTCAATTATATGTAGGTACACCTATATTAGATTTTTCGTGGAGCTTATTTTAATAGATGATTTTTCAGTGAACAATTACGTATGTTGTGAATATTTATTGTGTGGTACTAAATTTCTTAAATTTTATATTGGAAAAGTATGTCATTCACTTATTATTTGTTAATTTTATTAACTTTTTATCTCTTTTGGAAGGATATATATAGTTATAACAAAGTTATAATGTTTTTAAGGAAATATTAAAAATATTAAGTATGCAAAATATATTTATAAACAAATATAGGGTAAGGTTGCCTATATTGTACCGGCTCCTAAATTGTACCATCTCTATATTTCATATATCCGAAGGCGCTAAGCCTTCGGATTATATAAAATATAGAGATGGTACAATTTAGGAGCCGGTACAATATAGGCAACCTTCCCCTACAAGCGATAAAATTAATAATGTCGAATATTGTGACATCAAAACTTTAAAGTAAACAATGTCATTAATTTGTTATCATTATTTTATGTATTACTTTATAGAGCAAAAGGCTTGAAAGAAAAAAATTATTTTTAGCACAAAATAAGAGATATTATCAAAACATAACGATATTTAGCGTAAGAAACTTGGCGTTGCTAGAGTTTAAAATATCCTAAAGTAATGAAAACATTTATTGAATTTAATCTAAATGTAATTAATAACTTAATTTTGTAAATTTTATAGTTCAGTTATTTTATTACTATCTTGCTACTTTTCACAAATAAACATACATTTATTTTAAATTTAAATTTAGATAATACAACATACCTTTTGTAGACTGTGGTTATAATAAATTAAAATTGCATATATAAAAGATAGTTAATATTATGGATGTTATATGTTATTATTTGGTTCAGCAGCGCTAAGTACTTATATATTTAAGTAAATAGAGAATAAGCCTTATATGGTCAGGCTGGAGATCTTTTGTGCTTAATGATATTATGTTCTATCTATACTTGTGTTATCCACATATCGGTCAAGTTCACTTATATATTGTAGGTACATATATTCATTCAAGTATTTCTACGAAACCATGCAAACTCGATGATGTATTCGCCTCAATTATCGCTATAGCGAGAGGAAACAAGATTTATTAGTACAGGCCGTTAAACGCGGTACTTAGCACGAGGCGCGCCTTGATGCCGGACGGAAGCACGTATTTCCGATTAATATTCCATTTGTCTAGCACGCCTAACGAAATTCACCTGTGCGGCATGGCAATATATCTGGCCCCGTAAAATCGTAATTACCCGCGCGATTCCACGAAACTGAATTGGCTACTGGCATTAGTCACGAGAGGCGCGAATTCGCAGTGAGAGATTAGGCAATCTGTGACGCGCAAGTGCCTCACGTATCAAAGGACCAGGCCGTAATACAGTCATCGATCAAGCTTAGTTATAGGCCGTGTCACTCATGGCGCCTCATTTCCTTCCGAGTTTCGTAATATCGAATCGATTCCACTTATGTCGAAAACACAACATTTACATAATTGTCTATTGATATTAAATTATCTGCTAATACAATATAAACTGTATACTATATTCCACCGACGTTTGCACATTTATTGCTTCTTTGAGGTTTGATTGTAAATTGAAATAATTTAACAAAATTCGTTTTCCAATTGGTTTTCTCGCGGTTTTATTTTCTTGGAAATGCAAACGAATATTTTTAAGATATTTACTAGTGCAAATTAACAACGAATTTGAATTTCTGATATGCTTTTTGCAACGGAAGCATCAGCTTTAAACTTTGGACAGAGAATGTCTAGGTTATAGAACATCAAGTAGGTCTGGCCTAATCTATATAAACGTGTCCTAAAATACTGTGAATGCAAGAGCTTGATTCTAATCATCGTCGAGGCTTAACTGTGCAAAAGGATACGAGTTAACATTCATAATCCGCCGGAGTTGCATTTAGCCAGTGTCATTAGCCCAAATGCATCAGCGATGCAGAGAAAACCGTGTGTAGAGTTTGTGTGTACAGCTCTTTACGAACTCTGCATAGATCATTCTTTGTCTTGAATACGGCGCTCTGAACCTGATTAAATATTCGCATTACATGCGATAGCGCGAACGGCCTTGTGAAACAACCATTTCTTTTAGAACGCGCTTTTTATCTGTGATCCTGAGCTCCCAGCAAAGCTACTTTTAAACTTTGACTTCGTAACTCATCAATGATGTACGGTTAATAATAGGCCATTTACTATATAGATTACTAGTCGAGATCCTAGCAACCTTTATGAAAGTTACATTATAAATTGCGAATAAATATTATGCTCGCGAATTTGACTTTTGTCAAATCAAAGTGTTTATACATAATCACGATTAAATACTCCTTCCTACAAAAAAGATCCATATATTTGCTGTTAAAATAACATCAAGACACGAGAAATAATTTTTCCAATGAACTAAAATAAATAAAAAACGTGAACAAGCAAAAACAAATTTAGCAAAAAAACTACAACGAATGCAATGTAATTGCGAAAAAGATAGATAATAATGATGAAGCTTAAAGAGTTATTATCAATTTTTGTATTTATTTGCATAATGTTGGAACATTATATTTTTGAGCTTAATATTTTTCATATTTAATTATTTGAATTCTTTTTAATACGTATCAAAAGCTCTAGAACTCGGGACGAAAGACTCCATCAATTATCGAATTTTGAGGATAGGACGCTAGCTTATATAGATTAATAAATATAAAATTAAATCCGCATACATCAGATAATCACAGATGAAAATCTTGCTTCGTAACTTCACAATGTCGCCAAAATATACTTCCACGTTATTACGGGAATCTCATCGAAAATTTAAGTCTGTAATATCACCGGGCTAAGAGTACTTCCGTATAACTTCGGCCGCCCCGTTGAGCTTGTTAATTTTACATGGGCGAGTCGCAGCAAGCAAGGCGAATTAATTAAAGACAACAAAATATATTTTCATTTTACGTTTGCGCACACACGTTTGCTTTTTTTTTTTTCAATTCGCCGATGCAGACACAATATAAACGTCTCGCGTCTCTCTCAGCCTTTAGAGTTGTAATAGCCGGCGAAGTCTTCTTGGTACGCTGAGCCGGAATTACTTCGAACTGGTTCCCGGCGATAACGAGCTGAATTAGCTAAGACTATATTATAATGGCGTCGTAGACGGGGTTCGTATGAATATTTAACAGCCAACGCTTAGTTTGTTGGCGACCTGCGTATACTTTGAAACCGAGAATCTCGCAGTTGTGACACATTTGTTACGACATACATAATCTGGTTTATGTCTAAACTCTAAAGTGATTGTAAGTGATGCTTGAAATATCTTATCAATCGACAATTAGGTAGATAAAATTGACACATTAGAAAATTTATATAACGATATTAATAAATGATGAATTATTTTGATATTAGATTCCATATAACAATAGGATATCATAGATATAATTAATATCTATATTAATAAGGCATTTAAATAAGAGCATTTTAGGGGTAATGTATCAAGATTAGTTTCTAATGAAATTGCATCGTTGATTTATCTACGGCGAATCAATAGTGAATATAAAAATTAAACCATACAATATATCATTCGAGAAAAACGGCAATATGTTCTCGGATAAGACTTATAACGACAGTCACAACCGTAGAAAATACTAAGGTGTTTATAGGCCGAGAATGTGGGAAGGTGTGATCACGGATTTTTTATAACATTGTCTTATTTTTTTCGATCCCGTGGATCATGCGGGAAATGGATACCGCCGGGAGGTTTACGGCTCCGGAGATTTCGGTAAACGAATAATCCAATTTAATGCCGTGAAGGTTCCCGCCCAAGTTCGATGGAATTGCCGTTTTGGCACGTGCGAACTGCGAATGGGAGACCGGCAAACAAACTCGGTTTTGATTCATTGCACATACACTTGTAGATTTTCTATAAAGGTCCCAACAGCAAGAGTGTTTTGTGACGTTCAATTTTACGAATACCTGTATTTGATTTTCCCTTTTTTGTCTGCTTTTATATTCTGACTATGAGTGAAATCAATTTGTAAAATAGCGTAAATTATAATAGAAAATTATAATTTATGTAGGATATACCAGAGAAAGGTTTTTTTTCTTAATTTTGGATTGCTTCTCAGCTTCTTGCAAATTTAAAACAGATTGTTTTGTAACAAAAGTTTTATTGAAGTATATTGCTTAAATCTTTTTAATGCTAGATATTTTAATAAACACCAATAATTAGCATTATTAGAAACTAATCTTAATACTCTCGTAAATTTCACTTTCTTTAAACCATCTAGATGTTGCTGATTACAAATTCCGTGCATTTAATATACTATTTCTTGAAGTTTGCATTTTATTATCGTACTCATAGCATCTCTAAGACAGATAGGCGAAAATGTAAAGTTATACTTTTAATTAGCGCCCTTACTTATATTTTTCTCTTTTATTATGAAGACACACTAATAGTAATTTCCTTTTGACTTCGTCGTGAAAGCAGCTGGTGCTCGACGTTGAAAGAAGTTTGAATGTTTTAACAATTGGAAAGCCGGAAATTAAACATCAAACAACGAAATGCTTTATGAAGTATATATCGAAAATATTATTATTAGCATTTTATGAAATCATACACGACATGAAGCATTTATCGGGTTTTATTCTCGTTCGTCGTTTTATTAGTGTGTTGTTCGACATATGAATTATCGGATATATCTTTTAGGAAAGAAGAGATATCTGAAAAGAATATACGCATATGAATCTTTTACGTCTATCTCACGTCTGTCTTGTCATTTGTAATGTGTTTATTAGAGAATAAATAATATAATAGATATTTCGTATTTTATAATAGATTGAAATTTTATAATAGAATTGAGAAACAAACATTTGTTTCAATTACATCTAATTCTGAGAAATGATAAGAAAGAGTTCCAAAACATTAAAAAAATATGCTATTGCGTGACATAAAACAGTCTGTCGCATTTTTAGCTTGGATCGGGATACGCTGCATGTATATTCGCACAAGAGAAAAAACAGAGGAGAGAACTGAAGCTCGCGGTTGGTTCGTTTGCGTATCAATAAAAGAGCGAAAATGTGCTTTGGGAGAGTGAGTCAAAGATATGAAGAGTGCACGTTAACGTGTGCAGATTTATTGAAAAACATTTTGCGCATGCAATTGCTGCGTCTCTCTTCCAATCCATATCTTTCTCTTTTTTTTTTTATATTTTTTTCCCACTCGTTCTGTTTAATGGTTGTACATGCACGCGAAAATTTACATTGAAGCGCTTGAAAAAACCGTGCATCCCACTGGACTGCGAGTCGTCAGACCTTGAATAAATATTTCCTTTCGGTAAGACAAAGAAAAAGCAAGGCAATATAAACGGCTCTTGTACGATTCGATTTTTATTGATACTGAAATTTTGATCAAACTCGCAATTAGATAGCAATAAATTTCTTGGGTAAATAGTGTAAAAAAATATACGCGCAAAATTAAATTGAAACACTGGCGCGTTATTATCTTTATACATTTTCTATTTCTTGAAATATTGATTTCTCGCTTCGGCTATTCTCCGCGGGCTTGCAGCTGTACAAGATCTTAATGGCTCGATTTTATGGAAATCGCTGTAAGCTTCTGCCAGCTGTTTCCATTACGTCTCCGTTATGTTCTGTAAAACCTTCGCGCCTTCAGCTCACAGTTCTTACAACGCGCGCGCTCACGTAAGAACGTCATAAAAGAATTTAATCGAAAAAGATAATTCAACGGAGAGCAAGGGTCTGCTTTGATATCCGCGCAATGCGTGTGTCAGATAAAAACTATATTAAACGAATTCAGTTCTCCGGAAATGAGCTTTTCCTTTCTCTTTTTCTCCCATCAAAAATATGAAAGATATTGCCTTTCATCAGCACTCCTATTTGTAAAAGAAACATTTGGATTAAAAATCAATCGCGCTAACTCCGTTCGAACGAATTATATTCGATCCATCCTCGAAACTCATTGCAACTGTAGCATCTTTTCATAAGAGATCGTTGCACCTTGAAAGTTCACTATGAATCTCCAATATTGTCGAATGTTAGGTGAAAGGAGATACATCGTACGCGCAGTATTGAACGGGAGAAACGCTGAAATTTGAGAAACGACAAATCTCCATCTCTCGGCTCTCGAATAATAAATATGCATGCCGCCAAGAAGCATTAGCGGGAAGTAACTCTTTTCTTTGGAGAAATGCAAAAACATGCGCGGCGCATCTAACCGGGAAAGTATTGTTGTTCTGATGCGCTTTTATATTCGTTTGTAAGATGCCCAGTTCAGGCTCTTGAGATAAATGGAAAAAGGGAGCATGCTTTTAACGACAATGAACGATATACGATAGACTATTTGATGTTATCGATATTGTATCGGTTTCGATTGTTCATTGATAATTTGGTCTTAGCATTATAATGCTTGCGACGCGCGACGTGGTGCCGGGGTATTTTTCAGATATAAATGATATTTTTGACATATTAAATTTCTGAATTTTGTAATTTTGAGCGAAGCAAAACAAGATGTGGCAAAAAGTATTAGGACATAATCTCGTGAAAATATATCATAGCGTTAATCCCATTGAATAATATGGATAATCTGTTGGGTTATGCACTGTGAAGGAGAATGGAAGGAACGAATAAACGAAATGAGAGGAGGTGGAAAGAAAAATAGGACGGAAAGAGAGAGAGGGGGATTTATAGGATAGACAAAAGGAAGAGAAAGCTTGTTTAAACGAAACATTACGGATTATAATATGCCTTTATGTGGCATATAACGATCGTTATCGATCGCGAAGTATATCGTGATCTCGAGAATTATATTTAATATTGCTATCTGATATTATATTTAATATCATATAAATTAAGTCACATTAAATATTACTTTAAATCATACATTACATTTTGACATATTTTGTTGAATAATTTGAGTAATATCTAAATAACACGTTAGATAATGAATAATTATCATTAAGTAAATGATTGCAACCAAAAATAATTATATTGTTAAATGATAGAGACAAAATAAGTATTAAATTATTTTTGAGACAATATTTCTTTATTTACAGAAACTCGATTAATTTTTAGATACTATTTTATTGAATTGATTTTTATTATTAGTTTGTTTATCTTTTTTTTTTTTTTTAAATTGTGTGTATATACGTGCTTATTGTGTTTTTATGATCAGAGAATAGAGAATATGGTGATATCACGTAATTATGCTGTCTATTATTTGTGCTCAAATTTTAAAACTCATTTCACGTCATCTGTGATAATAAGCAACGGAAATTCCGTATATACGAATACTAAACGTCAACAACAGCAAACAAGTTTAACAATCTTGCTGTTTCGCTACTCATTGTCAATACAGCCACAAAACGACTTGTTAGAATATTATATTGAACAGATTAAGCGCATTCTTAATTTCTCAACATTGTTTCTCTGAAACGTACAACACATCGCGACAGGTGGTTAAAAAGAATTTAGACCGATACGCTAAATTAATATATTCATAAATGAATATATTAATATCAGGCCAATGCGTTAAATTGGTATATTCATAAATGAATATATTAATATCAGTAAATGATGAATATAGGCAATAATATCTCATGATTTATAAATTGTAAATGGTTGTAAAAATAGATAAATCAAGTTATGTATATAATTGAATTTTGGAATATATTCGGGATCAAAATAATAGTGTTTTAGATGTAGATGTATATCACGGAATGTATGTTTACCGAATATTCAAAATTGACTACGATTAGATAATACATGATATCAATTTTGGTGCGATAACAATTAAATAAACTGGCAAATTCTACTGTCAGATAAAACTGATAATTACCATTTAAAAAATACGGTTTAGAACTTATAAATATTTGCTGGTTTATATATTCGAAAAAATATGTAGGAAGGTCAAAAACTACCAACATACTCGTTTAAGTCCAAGCTCTCAAAGAGTTAATTAAAATAATGTCTTTCTCGTGGTAGAAAAATGAAAGAAGATGTACATCATAGATCAGTCTTATTGTTAGAGTAGATAAGGGAAACTATATAAGTGTTGCTTTTAACGGGAAAACTACTTGAAAGGAAGAATTGTAACTAAGAAATTTTGGCTGACTTTACGGACCATGCTCAATGGCGAATCTTCGTAAAAAAAATACGTGAGGATTACCGACAAAAATATCGGTGGCATTTATATCACATAAGAGTTTGCAGAGTTGTAAATCTCTTAATTTTTTGTTTGTTAAATATTAATAAAAAACAATAAAATTACACATCTAGCAATAATATCGCTCAACCTTACCTATATATAAGTGCTTTGATATAATTTGTAATTATTCTCCATATATATTGGAGTATTCCTTATTCGGTTTGCACAGTTGTCACGTTTCTCGTGTCTCGTGGATTGTTCATGACGGAAATTCGATGGTTGAATTCACGATTCGGATATAATTAATATTCATATAGCGCGCCACGCAGTTCAATTCAAGTACTCGTATGCAGAAACAACGCTCTAACTAATTTATATTTTTAGTATTTTTAGTATTTCTGTTTATTAATAATTCTACAAATAAATTTTATATGCGTACAATTTTTTTTAATAATTTGTATGTTTCTTCTATATATATTATTTTTTATGCGCATTAAAATTATTATTTTAAATTTTTCCGAAAATATTTTGGCAACAAGATTATTTACATGCTTACATAGGTATACGATATTTCAATAATGTATATAATTCAACGCAATTTAATTCGCGAACATACTTCGCAATTGCTTCTTTATGATTTTGCCGGTAATTGTACGCGGAAGTTCATCCATGAACTTGACACCAGCCCGGAGTCTGCAGTGATCCGGCATATTATTTTCCACTAAACTGATGAGCTCTTGCTCCGTTACCTGTGAACAAAATGATGTCTGCTAATATAAATCTCAAAAAAGTTAATGTTTTAAATGCTTGATATTTAATATAATTGAAAATGATCGCAATATCTACCGTTTTCCCTGGCACTACAGAGACAACAGCCATTGGGTGCTGCTCATCGATTTCATGAGGTATTCCTATTACCGCCACTTGGAACACTGCGGGATGAGTTTGTAAAACACTTTCGATTTCCACAGGCGAGACATTGATTGATCTAAAAAGAATGAACTCTGATATTCTACCAACGATAAAGACTTCTCCGTCATCGTCGTAATATCCCAAGTCGCCGGTACATAACCAACCTGAAACGTTTTGCCGATTTTAGCCATTTCGCCATTTATTGTCTCTTTATTGCAGTTTTTGGCCATATAAATTTTAGTATTGCTTATAATTGAACGTTTCGATCAAGTATTTAAATTACATACCGTCAGAATCGAAAGCTTTTTTGGTTGCTTCAGGGTTTTTATAATAGCCGTTCATTACAAAGGGCACTTTAACACGTACTTCTCCAACTTTATTAACTCCCAAGACTTTTTCGGTTTCTGTATCTGCCACTTTTATTTGAACATTAACTACGGGATAACCAACAGATCCTGGTTTACTGTGCTCATCTTGCCCAGTGATTTCACCTGCTGCATCGGTAGTTCCTAGCACGAAGCATTAATACTCACGTAATATTAACAACAAAATGGCATAAGATTGATATTATGTTTATTTAATGTCTTTTTCTTAATTTATTTGAATAAAAAGCATTTTTTTTAGGAGTTGGAATTTAACATATTTATTATTATGTATGTCAATTTTTAATATTAATTTCTAATATTTAATTAATTAACGTTTATAATTAATTAAGAAACGCAAAAGATAATATCTGTGATAGACATTTTTGGAAAATTTGTTATATATATATAAATTTTAATGTGACTAGTTCAAAAACAAACTTAATTGATAAAAAATAGTTGATTAGTAATTTTTTGAAAATTGAATTTGATAACTTACCATATTCATTACTAATTATAACATGTGGTAATTTTTTTCTTAATGCTTCTTGGTGTTGTTTTGAGAAAATAGCACCGGCAGTAATAATAATCTTTAATGTCGACAATCGATATTTCTCTAACACATTTGTCTTAACCAACTGGATTAGAATGAATGGGTCAGTAGCAAACCACGTTACCTGAAAGTTACCGTGAAATATAATATTAATTATTAAAATCACATTCTTCAACTTTATTTCCATCGAAATTAAGCATTAAACTTTATTCAGGTTTGCTTAAAAATTATTCTTTTTTCTCACTTGATATTTTTCGATAAATTGACAATACATATCAATCGCATAATCGTCTGTCACAAAGTCTGGTACAACAATTCTCGTTGAACATGCCAAAATGGCCTTAAGTGCAAGCATAACGCCATAATGCCAACGTATTGTCGGTGTAAACATGCAAACGTGACCTTTTATTTTGGCAACTTTTATAGGAAGAAGACGATTGTGCATAGAAGAGTGTGAGATCTCAGTAGCCTTTGGCATACCGGTAGTACCCGAAGAAAGAACAAAAAGACCAACTTCGTCCGGGTTGCTAATCGGAGTACATTTAAATTCTGCAATTTCGCGACTATCGTGATCCCTTAAGATATCGTCTATTGATTCATATCCATCTAGTTTGCCAATGACCACTATTTTTACATCCATTTTCAATTCCTTCGCTGCTTCAGTTAAATTCGCGGCTGATAACGGGATCGTAAATATTATGGTTGGTGAGGTCAATGAGAGAAAGTATCGTGCCGTCGCTGAAATATAAATAAATGATTAAGTGAATAATGTTAAAAGTTACAGTATATTGATTGTTTAAATTCTTTAAAAGAAAATGCGAATCTGATAATAATTTTATAAATTTTTCTATAAATTTCCAACTTTTATTGCAACAACTTTCTAAAATATATGTTACTAAATATACGTTTTATAAAATTATGTTTAAGTTTTAGTTTTACTTTATGTATAAGACGAACAATTATAAATGCACATATTTTTATATAATATGATCTTTTAGAACATAGTTGTAATAGGAATAGCGATAATAAGCGAGATTACGCACTTAAAGAGAGTTTATGGTCCCACGTATTACATTTGCCGTTTATATACATGATGCCCAACAATACTATAATCGCGTCCAGATTATTGTCGGCGCAAAGACCGATTATATCGCTCGGCTTTACGCCCTGCTTCTTCAACCAAAGTGCACACTTAATACTGCGCTCACTCATTTCGGCATAGGTATTTTGTTTATCCGTAAGAGCGTCTACCTACAGACGAACAATTTACATGATAATCATTTATAATGACAAGTTATTAAATGCAACTGAAGAATATCAAGTTATACAGAACCTGGCCGATATAGTCAGGCTTGCTTTTCAAGGTCTTTAGTATCGTCTCAGCCACATTGACAGATTCTCTATGTATTGGAAATTCTGGTCCTAATAAGATGTCATCTTTGATTCTGGTCTTTAATTTTGATTCCTGTACCTTAATGATATAATATTTCGTCAGGAAATTATTTAAGACATTGTAACAATAACCGTTTTTATAATTTAACGCACCAACAGAAAATGTTAAAGATAGCAGATTTGCAAATAAATGAAATAATAATATAATAATAATGCAAAGATTTATTACGTGCAATAAAAATAAAAGTACATTCTTAAATAAAGAATAAATTATTATACCTTGTTTTTATTAGTTACTGTGTTCGGTTCACTCATTTTTAAAAATTATTCAACAATTTTTATTGTGTGTACTTTGCACGACGAGCGGCGAGCGAATGATCACTGATGGAAGTGACTTTGAGTTTGTCCATACTTGTTTTGTTATCTTCCCCACTTAAACGCGTGGAGATGTATAAACAGATTAAAGCCGGTATTCATAGTCGGATCTTATTTCAAGATCGTCTTAAGTAATGCCTCAAGATGCTAATACGGCTCTTGTGATTGGTTCATGATATCTTAAGATTGTACTTAAGATGGTCTTAAATATAAGATCCGACTATGAATAGCGGTCTAACAAGGGAACGGTCGGAAGTGTCCCTCACCGATTTGGATGGGCTTTGGATATGTTGTAGAGCATCAAAAAATATTAGACTCCTATTTTTTTTTTTGGGCTTATCTCGACGTTTAAGGGTTGAAACAACCCCTTGAAAATAACGGATTTTATAATTTTTAGCGAATATCTTCGAAAATATAAGGCGTATAAAAAAGAGTTTTATACAAAAGGTTTATGGTTTTTTATGCTCTTTACAATGGCGTAATTACATTTTTCAAATATGTCAAATTTTTTAATTTAACCCCACACCCACCTATTATTTTTGTAAAATATAACAATTTTTTTAACGCAAAAATTTAAGAGCATCGAGTGCCAAATACATCCATGTATATTTTTATTATGATACCACTATTCGATTTTTGGGGAGACGACATGATATGTGGTATAGGCGTCGCGCTGTAGGTAGGTGTTGCGTTATTTCTGTTCAGTTGCGCTGTACGCTTAATAATTTCTATTTGTGCATATTTTCTCATACTACAATATATACTATATACTACGACATAATATGCGATGAAAGTCCAAGCAGAGGAAAAGATATCACGTCATCCGAAGTTTAACCCTCGGAGAACACACAGGGTCAATTTGACCCTTATCTCGAGTTTTATCATAATATCTTGAAAACATTTTAAAAATGTAAATTTTTAGCCAGAAGTATTAAAAATAAAAAAAATAAAATTTTTGTCGTAAATTACATTTTTTTCAAAAAAATATTTTTTTTTTTTGAATTTTTTTAAATATGTAAATAATTCCAACGGCACTTTGTATTTATATCAATTGATTTAACAATGTTCCAAGTACATCTGTAAATTTTTTCAAGCTGATCGCACTCGTCAATTTAAAATGGTGGACGATCAATGTGTGTGTAGGGTCAGATTGACCCAGAGTGTTCTCCGTGAATGAAAAAATAGATGTGTTCTCCGAGGGTTAAATAGCGTGTGCGCAAAACAGTGTTATAAATACGCGTCAAAGTAAATCAACAACCAAAGTTCACGCATTTGAATATCATTTGCTCGTGTCATAATTCCGGAAAGCAAGCATTTCAGATCGTAAGTTTGAAGTGTAAAGAACTGTTTGTTGTACGCTGTCGTTTTGTGAACATGTAAGTGCATTTTTATTGTTAACTTTTATTGGTTTCTTACGCTTGTTACTTTTTCCTTTGATATTGAATATTTAATATAATTTTTTATTCAGCTCTTATTCAATTCTTTGCCGGTCTTGCTAGTGACTATATAATCTTTTTTGCTCATAAAATGTCATGATTGTAAGCACCTACTAAAATTATTTTTAGTTAATAAAGTTAATTTTTTTAGTTTGCTTCAAATTTCAGATTACCTCCTTGTCAGAGTATCAAAATATTTCAATATTTTGTACTGCTGTCTCTCTATTGTCATCACACACGCATTTCCTCTGCTTGGACTTTCATCGCATATTATGTCGTAGTATATAGTATATATTGTAGTATGAGAAAATATGCACAAATAGAAAGTATTAAGCGTACAGCGCAACTGAACAGAAATAACGCAACACCTACCTACAGCGCGACTCCTATACCACATACCATGTCGTCTCCCCAAAAATCGAATAGTGGTATCATAATAAAAATATACATGGATGTATTTGGCACTCGATGCTCTTAAATTTTTGCGTTGAAAAAATTGTTATATTTCACAAAAATAATAGGTGGGTATGGGGTTAAATTAAAAAATTTGACATATTTGAAAAATGTAATTACGCCATTGTAAAGAGCATAAAAAACCATAAACCTTTTGTATAAAACTCTTTTTCATACGCCTTATATTTTCGAAGATATTCGCTAAAAATTATAAAATCTGTTATTTTCAAGGGGTTGTTTCAACCCTTAAACGTCAAGATAAACCCAAAAAAAAAAAATAGGAGTCTAATATTTTTTGATGCTCTACAACATATCCAAAGCCCATCCAAATCGGTGAGGGACACTTCCGACCGTTCCCTTGTAAGTAAGACTTGTTAGGCTTCTACATGTGTCGCAGGTAAAAAGAAAGGGATATGATTGGATTTGTTATCTGAATTTTACCATGGAAGGGCAGATAGCGTAGAATCGGAAGGAAGAGGTACTACATATAGGTCTCTTTAAAGGAAAATTACTATTGAATTTGTGAGAAGAGGGGATATCTTTCTTGGAGGAAATAAGTTTCTGTAGGAAGTACAATGTATTAAAATGCATTTTATAATACTTGAAATATATATAAGATAATAGAGGGAAATCAAGTTATCGATGTTTTACTATAGCTGTTTCTATCTAATCTTGGATAGACATCTTTAGAAATATTTCTCTTATGGGGTTCTCTATACAGTAAAACTTTATAGAGAGAGTAATTGTAAATATGGTTTCTATTACATAGGTATATATGAAATATGACAAGACTAGAAGAGGATGATATTATAAGAAGGAAACATTGCTTTTAACGCACGAGTTACTCAAAGGTTGCGATTGAGAAGATTTTCAGTTGACTTTATAAATTTTTTGTAAAAGCAGCTAAAAGATAGTAAACTTTATGCTGTATGTATCTGATATCAATTTGGATTAAGTGCATTCAAATTTAATCTGATAATGCTGGAAATAATCTTTGAACAGGAGTGGGAAAAGAATAATCTGTATCAAAATTTTAACTGATGTATTTCGACAATAATACTTATATTTATCTTTTCCTTTATTTTTATTTTGTAAGCACTTTTTATTGCTTCTATATATTCCATTAAATATAGGCTTACACATATTCCATATTAAATATACTTTACTATACTGTATCTATTTATCTTAAAATATTCTTTATATACTTTATATCATACTATATCTATTTATCTTAAAATTATATATAATATTTTTTCAATTTAATTAGCATACTTTTTTGCTAATAATTTTAATTGTTTTCTGTCAGTTTTTCCAGTACTAACACGCGGAAGTTTGTCCATAAATTTGATTCCTCCTACGAGTTTACTATATTTTGGTAAATTTTTATCTACTAGATCATGCAATTCCTCCTCTGTTACCTGAAAGGTAAATTGACATTCTATCAGTCTTTTTACATTCTTTCAAAGCTTTAAGTTAAATGTTGGATACAATATATCTAAATTATTATTTCTGTTGTAATAGACTCGATAAAAAATTAAGAATTTTAATTAGAAATAGCAATATTATATTCTTACTATATATAAAATATATAATTATTTATATATTTTTAAGAAAGCTTTTTTTTATAGAAAGATTTTTATATATTTCTTAAGAAAAATAAAATTTTTAAATTAAATATCGTGTAATAGTGATGTACCTCTTTTCCAACTACTTTCTGAATAAATGCCATCGGGTGTTCTATATCCGTTTCATTTGGTACTGGAACCACCACGGCATTGAGAACTGAAGGATGAGTTTCAAGTATACCCTCTATTTCTGCGGGTAATAATTTAATGCTTCTGTAGTTAATAAAATCCGAAATTCTGCTTACAAAGTAAATTTCACCTTCCTTGTCGTAATATACTATGTCTTTAGTATGCAGCCAGCCTATATGCGTAAACAACACTTTACTTAGGTTATTTTAGATATTGTATATATAAATTTAATTTCTTTGATATTTTTTATATTACATGGCAATCTTATTATAACATTAAACAAATATTTTTTATGATAATTTATATCAAGCACGAAAAGTTGATTAAACTAATTTTAGTTGTTTTCATAGCTAAATAAAATTCATAAACTTGAAAGAGATATTATTTTAAAGGAGATATTAAGAGGAAGGGGGAGAGGAAGGGGGAGAGAGACAGAGAGAGAGAGAGAGAGAGAGAGAGAGAGAGAGAGAGAGAGAGAGAGAGAGAGACCACAAGAACTGTTGATATATAAAAATATTTTAAGTTATATACTTATTACAGTAAAAACATATTCATGTATAATAGGAAAACAAACTTTATAAACAAATAGTAACAAAATATTAAAACATATCGCTAAAGCAGATGTTATTTTATTTATCTGAATACTAACCATTTGAATCGATAGTACTTTTAGTTTCTTCTGGATTTTTATGATAACCATTCATTATAAATTCCGACTTTATGCAAAGTTCACCTCTTTCGTTAGGCCCTAAAACTTTACCAGTTTTTTCGTCCACTACCTTTATTCGTATTCCCTTGGTTACAAAGCCACAGGAACCTGGCTTACTATTTTTCGCTTGGCTCACGCACAATCCCCCGGCATCAGTCAAACCTGAAGAAATATTCTCAGATGATTAAAAATTCCAGAAGAAAAAATTGAATAATTTTATATAAAGATTTTGTATAGCCTGACGTAATAATGTTTCATTTTAGTAAGCATCTTTTAAAATAATAATATAAAATATTTTTGTTTGCATGGAATCATATATCTGTGGTATTCACGAAGAATTCTATCAATATAATTTATCTTACCATAACAATTTAATATTTGGGTATGAGGCATCATTTTTGCGATAGCTTCTTGTGTTTGCTTTGTAAGTGGCCCACCACTTATAACGAGCTTTTTCAGAGACGACATAGGACATTCTCGTAAAATATTGTATTTGAGTACACGGTTCGGAAAGGAAATACCACATACTAACCATGTTACCTAAGAAAAAACATAGAAAATTAGTTACTAGAAAAAATGTTTTATCGACTAAGAAAATGAAAAAAGTAGATATATTTTGTCTTAAATAGAGAGAGTTACTTTTATTTAATAATAATAAGAAAAAGAAATTAATTTTTAAATATGACGAATACATGCAAAAAAGGAGTAAATTAGTTTTAAACTTTAGCGGTAAATAAAGAAATAAATTAAAATAATATTTTTAAAAAGCAAAAACTGGAAAAAAGTTTTCAGTAAAGTTTAATATATATATTAAATTTTATATACGTAACAAAAACTGATATTAGAAAAAAATAATCCATGATATTAAACAATTATACTGTGTATTGAAAGATTAAAAGAGTTAATAATGAGTGCATATTTCCAAATTTAAAAATATGTAAAATAAAGAATAATTAAGAATTTGAATTCAATTTCGCGAAATATATTTATGTTAAGGCATTGCTTAAAAGACATTGTTTAATAGAATTAATATCATCAGTTGAATTATTAGTCCATTATTTAAATTATTATACTTATTTCTCAAGTTTACCTCATAATCCTGAACGACTTTGCATAATTGGGCATCGTTCATAGATACTTCCATTGAAACAATGATCCATTTCGAGTTTGACATAACCAGTTCGAACAGCACTGTCAGTCCAGAGTGCCATCGTATCGTAGATACCGATAATGACACTTCATTGATCATATGAACCTCTTCGATGGGTGTGATGCTGTTGTAAAGAGATACATAAGACAATTCTGTTCCTTTTGGCATACCCGTTGTACCGGAAGAAGCACAGATCATTGCTGTGTCATGAGGATTATCGACTATAGTGCAACGGAACTCGTCGATCTCCGGCGGAATGACTCGATCCTGAAGAATGTCCGTCAAAGACACGAATCCTGATAGACTGCCGATAACTACGATTTTAACTTTTACATTTTCTTCCTTTGCTGCTTCCACCAGATTCTCGACGGACTCTGCGTCCGCGAAAACCATTTTCGGGGATGTTAACGATAGACCATACCGTGCGGACTCTGAAAAATGATATATTTATATATAGTTTTTAAATTATTAATAGTTACATTTTTGCTAATTATTATTTATAGATCAATTCAGCGATTGTATTTTTTATTAAGAACGCAATATGTATTTTTTAATTATATAGTAGCTAAATTATTGTAGTTGTATAAGTTATTCAGCTAGCCATTAATTAGAATGGTGAATATATATAGGTACATAAGAAATGACATACTTTTCGATACTTTGTCATCCCACGGACATATTACTGCGGCAACATATAAACTTGCGAATACTGGCACGTAGGTATTGATGTGATTGCCAGTCCATATGCCAACCTTATCACCTTTTTGAATGCCGTGCTTTTTTAACCAGAGGGCACATTTGATACTTTGTTCTTTCATTTCTGCGTAGGTACTCTCTTTTCCCGAAGCAACCTCTATCTGAACATTTCACAAAATTGTAAACAATGGGATCAATTTTACACATGAATTTTACATTAGGTCTATTTTTTATTCGGCGTTACGTCATTCATAAAATATTCTTTTTTTCTTAATTTTTCTTAAATGTTCAAAGATTATCGATCAGTACTGTATGTATAAACAGTATCTCCAATCGCTCTAATTCGAGAAATTAGAAAAAAAATTCTTTACCTTTTTATTTATTATCTTATTATTTCTAAGTTTGCTTAGTTTTATTGAACTGGATAATTTTAATTGAAGCTTATACGCCAGGTCGATTGAGCATTTTTATCCAGGTTGATGGCTAAAGTTAATGTTTCTTTATGTTTTTTGGGTTGTAGAACAAGAATCTGTAAATAGTTTTTTCGTAAGTCGATGCAATAAAAAGTTATTAACAATTTATTTGTTTAAATTGCCCTATCGATCAAACTATACATCCTATAAAAAAATGAACCAGAGAAAATTTGTTCCTCTTTTCACGACAAACAAAATGGCGTTTGAATTTTTCCAAAATCTTGATTTTTGACGGAAATATGTCAATTTTTATTTTTTAATTATTTTTGAAAATTTTCAAATTTTTATATTTTTTTCGTTTTTGCAAGTTTGAACAAGTTCAGTTTCAACTGTTTTAACGATAAAATTGAGCGCAAGCGCGCACGCCTAATTAGGCTCAATTTTACCGATAAAAATTTAATCGCCTAATTAGGCGTGCGCGCTTGCGCTGAATTTTATCGTTAAAACAGTTAAAACTGAACTGTTCAAACTTGCAAAAACGAAAAAAAATATAAAAATTTAAAAATTTTTAAAAACTATTAAAAAATAAAAATTGACATATTTCCGTCAAAAATCAAGATTTTGCACGGAGAAAAAGTTACGGTTGCTACAACAGAATAATACTGTTAATTTTCGCCCATCAATACAAAAGTGTTATGGGAACCATAATACTCTGGAAGTGACCTATGGTTGCCCCAACCTTAGTTACGTAGCTGCTATATGGATCTTACAACCATAATATATGGGTGTTACAATGAGTTAGGAACGGTTCCTACAACTATAGTTATGTATATATATGTTATCTGATTTTCCATATGCAGTTTGGTGGAAAAGAGCAATTAATAACTAATTGTAAGATTATGTTATTTATAATATCCAACATAAATACTGCAACATATGTTAGGCAACATATGTTTATGTCCGACTGGTGATCATGCGAACAGTGGAGAACCTCGCGAGGACGCCTCTCTATATAGGGATCGATGTTGTTTCTTTAATACGGGTTACGATCTCGGCGATGCGCCGCGTATTGAGCGCGAGCCGTACTATTCCTGATGGAACTGAACTCTCACAATCAGTGCTGTACCGTGCAACTATATCTTATAGATCTCTCAACCATATTATTCGTGTTACAGACCACATTAGAGAGATAGCAATAATCCTTCGGTTGAGGCAACCATATATGAGGGTATTGTAACCGAATGTTACGTATCATACGCACTACGGTTATGAGAACTGTATAAATAGGCATATCTTAACAGTTACATCCAATGTAACATCAATTTAACTTGAAGTTACATACATTTCTCTTTTAATCATAGAGAATGTTGTTGTAACAACCGTAACAATTTTTTCCGTGTGGAAAAATTCAAACGCCATTTTGTTTGTCGTGAAAAGAGGAACAAATTTTCTCTTGTTTATTTTTTTTAGGATGTATAGTTTGATCGATAGGGCAATTTAAACAAATAAATTGTTAATAACTTTTTATTGCATCGACTTACGGAAAAACTATTTACAGATTCTTGTTCTACGATCCAAAAAACATAAAGAAACATTAACTTTGGCCATCAAACTGGATAAAAATGCTCAATCGATCTGGCGTATCGACTATTACAAAACTATGAACGTAATGGAGCCTAATCAATCATAAGATTTTCATACGGTACCTGTCCGACAAAATCCGGCTTATTCCTCAATTTATCGAGAATTAGTTCTCCGATGTTCGTGCATCCCGAATGAGTTTCCTCCGCGCCAATCAATACGTTATCCTCGATTCTGAACGACGGGACGTACTGGAGAAAAGCAAGGATATATGGTGACAATAATTCCACTCACGCAAATGTCACTCCGATCATTTTTACCATAACGCGTTCTTACCTGCTCGTCGGCTTTTTCGTTGGTTTTCATGTCTGTAAAGATCTTGGCAGTTGTAATCACGTCTACAATCGCGTGGTATCGACGACAGAATGCTTTTGTATCAGGCTTTTATCAATATCCCACCAACATTTAATGTACAATCGAACTTGTAATCAAGCTTGGTCAATAATAATACGAAATTAGCTAATTTGTATCCACTTTAGCACAGCATAACTAAAAATCACGGTGATTATAAGAAGTTTAAATCTTCCGACAATGATTTCAAAGAGAAGTTGCTAAATTGTAAAAATACAGTAATAATAAAAATACAGTAGGGGAGACCGGGGCTTCAGTTCCTCAATTGGGGGTTTCTAACTAAACATTCTTTTTCTTATGTAATCTCTGCGTATCCAGAGTTTTTGGTATTTGATATATTTGATCGCGATTTCATGTTAAATTGTGCAGCAAATAGATTTTTTTGCTTTTTTCAAATTTTTTTACGTATGATGTTGAGACATGCATTCCTATAAAGTTTTAATGTTATGATTTTGAGTTATTTAATTTTTTTAATACAGATTTCCTAGTTTATATGGCATCTTTAAAGCGCATTCTAACTTCTAGACAACCTAAAGTGGAAAACTTGACTCTAAAATTTACTATATAGCTATATGTATCTACATGTACTACTGTTTATGACTGAACAAACTATTTATAAACAAAGTATTTATTAATATTATATAATTACAGTGTAATAAATGAGTCTCGGATTTAGACAAGATTCGTCGGTCTCAGCTCTCCTTTCTCTTCTACCGCACGAGGACGACTGACTTTTCCGCGATCGTTGTAATTTAGTATGTCCGTACAAAATTACCTTTTACAAAGAGATAAGAAAAACGCGCCAAGTACACGCGTGGTGTATGTATCTTGAAAAAACCCGAGGGGTCTACCGCACTCGGCAATAGGTGTACAAATTTTAGGCAATAAACGGCAATAACAAAGAAATAACTAGGAAATAACTAGGCAATAACTAGGCAATAACTAAGCAATAACTGGAAAATAAGCGGCAAAATTGGGCAAAAAAATCAGCCTTGCGAGGAAACATTTTGACACGGTTCCGTCAAATCGTCATTTTTATATACAGGATGTCTGAGACTATCTGTACACCCATTTTAAAATGAAAGAATGTGGTTTTTATAAAAAAATTTAAAAAATTTTGATAAGTAAATCGGATACGCTCTTTCTACCGAATGCTGCGATATTTTCATCTTTCGGTACTGACCAGAAATTAGCTATTTAGATCAAAAATCGAATTTTTTAAATGGAACCCCTACTTTTTATTGCATATTCTTGTAACCCTTATCGAGACGTTTTCAAAACACTATAATAAAGCTCTCTTTTGTTAAGAATTTTCTGAGATATTTCAAATTTTGTCATGATATTTTTAATATACAATATGAAATAAGAATAATGAAAGGAATCAATTGTTGTAAAAAAGAAAACAGAATAATTATTTCAAGAAATTTGATTGCATCTTGTAGACGCATACAATTTCACAAAATTGTAAATGTAAAAGTTAATATCATTATTCGATTCCTTTCATTATTCAACGTATAAAAGTATCAAGGTAAAGTCATCAAAAATTGAATACTTTACGAGACATTTCATATTTTATATTAAAATAATTATAACAAAATTTGAAATATCTCAGAAAGTTTTTGACGAAAGAGAGCTTTATTATAGTGTTTTGAAAACGTCTCGATAAGAGTTGCAAGAATATGCAGTAAAAAGTGGGGGTTCCATTAAAAAAATTTGATTTTTGATCTAGATAGCTCATTTCCGGTCAGTACCGGAAGATGAAAATGTCACAATTCGATAAAGCGTATCCGATTTACTTATCAAAATTTTTAAGAATTTTTATAAAAACAACTTCCTTTTATTTTAAAAGGGGTGTACAAGTGGTCTCAGACACCCTGTATATTATATATTTATGATATATTCAGCGTTGAAAAGGCAAAATAAAATGTTAGTTTAGTACTATTGTGGAACATTAAATTTTGGTGAATTTGGCTAAAACTTTGGAAATAGATAGTTTCTGTTCTGTGATGCTGATCAAAAGTGAAAATAAGGTGTTATTTCAGTACGTACTATATTGTGGAATAGTGGATTACAATGTATTATTCTACAGAACCACACAACTTATTTCTTTTATTAATACAAAAGTATGTATTTATGTAAAAAAATATGTACATGCATGTATACATTGTATACCTATATAGCATATATGAATTATGTTATAAGGTTATAATTCATATATGTGTATATATACATGCATATACATATACTTCTTTCACATAAATACATATTTTTCATACTCTAATTTCTCTCCTTTTTCTTGAGAATAGAAAGCAATAACTTCAGAAATAGGGAAATATATGCGTAATGTTCGGCAATAACGGCAATGTTTAGGCAATACTTAGTCATTAATGGTAATAAAGGCAATACTTGGGCAATATAGGAAATTAAAGTAATAACTGCAGAAATATGGATTTTATTACCGTTTTCGGCAATAGGTGTACACTTTTTCGAGGTGCGGTAGACCCCTCGAAAAAACCTATGTATATCTTTGTACCTCAAAAAAACCCAAGTAGTAGTATCTTTATTTCAAAAAAATAAAAATCCAAGTGGTACATATCACAAAATTGCGTTACCTTATTTAATCCAAGTGATTATTATCTATTACAAAAAAAAAAAAGAAATGATCTTTAAATTGCGCTAATTACATACATATATATTATCTCGAAAAATAATTGTACTTTTAAGAAATTAAACACAAGAGGTAGTATCTTTATAAAAAAAAAGGAGAAAAATCCAAATGGTACGTATCTATGTGTATTCCTATTGAAGGGAAAAAATTAATATAAAATTTGAAAAAATTTTAGTTAAAAAAGCTTATGAAAGTATACATATACCAATATCTATTATGCATGGCATACACGTATAAACAAGTTGCAATAGGTAAAAATCTTCCCTTATGTGCTACCGTGTATCTTTATGTGAAATCGTATATATACATATTCGTTTACTTAAATTAAATTATTAGCATACACACACATTAATGTCAATTATCTTTTATAAATATCTAACTTCGAAACGCGCTCGTTCACGAGAGGTACGGACCGCGCCGAATTATTCGAAAATTTTTGTTCGGCGGCATAATAAATTTATGAGATCGCGGGAATTCCCGTTTGGCGGTTTGCAAAATGCATTTGCGCCGAGCGATAAAAATATGCTTATCGAAACGGAGTTGCATTTGAGCGTTGCTGTATGCATCGCGCCGATTCGACGCCACGGTAATTTATCGCAGCCGTGCGCAGCGGTTGTGAAATTTTTCTACTGCATTCGCGAGCTACTACTGTCCTTCCTGACAACGTTGACAAATGTCGTTTCGATTGCTTCGTAGACGTCTATTCTCGAATGACATTTTACCTGATAAAATATAAATGTAACATTCTCAAGTGCTTTTTCGTAATACTAGATAATTATAGCAAACGCTTCTATCCGCGAGACAATTCAAGCACATACTATGAAAAAGATGTTTAATTAGTTATTCGAAACAATTGCAAATAATAATAAATTAACTAATGATTTAATTGATTATGAGTAATTGACAGTTTAATGAAGATTAATGAAATAAATTATTTATCTTCTAATTTTACGAGAGATAATATTGCAATATTGCAGAAACTTGTAATGCATGAGATCATGAATATAATGTCGAAATTACGGAATTTAGTATAAATAATGATCATGTGATAATGATCATGTTTATAATTAGAGTGTATTTGTCTCTACCTAATATTTTATAAATATTTTTATTAATCAAGAAATGTGCGACAAATTTTACAGATTAATAATAACAAAATATTCTTTTATATTATAGATATGTGTACAAACGTTTGTATTTTTATAACATACTAATGTATTTTATTATACCTATTAAAATTATCGATTAGGAAATCTGATCGAATAAATCGATTAATCCAGTTTGTTTAATTCGTGGACGTATCATCGATATGACTATTTGCTCGTTAAAGTCGTGATAATATTTTGAATCACTATGAAAACACTGATTATCAATTCAGACAATTGTGATTTTTTTTATATTGAGAAATCAAGGAAAGAAACAAAATCTTATCCATCTTTCCGGTGTTTACTATTATTGATACTATGCATTCATCGTAAATTACTTCGCAACCTGTAGAATTTGCTAAAGATCAATAAAGATAACAAAATATTAGATTAGCTGTATATGCAATATTCTATCTCTCAGAATTGCGTCACTATCAATATCATTAAGGTCCGTATTCATAGACGTTTCTCCTCAATTCTCAAGATAAGTCTGTCTTTGTCCCGCGTATACTGTTTTACCATACGCGAAACAAAGACAGACTAATCTTGACAACTGAGAAACGTCTATGAATACGGACCTAAAAGTACTTTTACTTACTACTTATTTGCTAAACTCATTGTTTCGATTTAAGATATATCTGTTTCAAAAATTTTTAAACTTTATTTCTACTGTACAATAGAGCCATCTATTGAAATATGGAATTTTTTTGACATTTTATTTCTAACTATGTAGAATTACGTTTCTCTACATTACATTATTCATTTGCTGTGACGTCAAGAGAGAGTAGGTTAGTATACATATACCAATATCTATTATGCATGGCATACACGTATAAACAAGTTGCAAAAGGTAAAAATCTTCCCTTATGTGCTACCGTGTATCTTTATGTGAAATCGTATATATACATATTCGTTTACTTAAATTAAATTATTAGCATTCACACACATTAATGTCAATTATCTTTTATAAATATCTAACTTCGAAACGCGCTCGTTCGCGAGAGGTACGGACCGCGCCGAATTATTCGAAAATTTTTGTTCGGCGGCATAATAAATTTATGAGCTCGCAGGAATTCCCGTTTGGCGGTTTGCAAAATGCATTTGCGCCGAGCGATAAAAATACGCTTATCGAAACGGAGTTGCATTTGGGCGTTGCTGTATGCATCGCGCCGATTCGACGCCACGGTTAGTCGATACGCCAGGTCGATTGAGCATTTTTATCGAGGTTGATGGAAAAAGTTAATGTTTTTTTATGTTTTTTGGGTCGTAGAACAAGAATCTGTAAATAGTTTTTCCGTAAGTCGATGCAATAAAAAGTTATTAACAATTTATTTGTTTAAATTGCCCTATCGATCAAACTATACATCCTATAAAAAAATGAACAAGAGAAAATTTGTTCCTCTTTTCACGACAAACAAAATGGTGTTTGAATTTTTCCAAAATCTTGATTTTTGACAAAAATATGTTAATTTTTATTTTTTTCTAAATTTTAAAATTTTTTATATTTTTTTTCGTTTTTGCAAGTTTGAACAAGTTCAGTTTCAACTGTTTTAACGATAAAATTGAGCGCAATTAACGATACAATTAACGATAAAATAACAAGGCTAACATGGCGTGCGCGCTTGCGCTTAATTTTATCGTTAATTGCGCTCAATTTTATCGTTAAAACAGTTGAAACTGAACTTGTTTAAACTTGCAAAAACGAAAAAGAATATAAAAAATTTTAAAATTTAGAAAAAAAATAAAAAATAAAAATTGACATATTTTTTGTCAAAAATCAAGATTTTGGAAAAATTCAAACGCCATTTTGTTTGTCGTGAAAAGAGGAACAAATTTTCTCTTGTTCATTTTTTTATAGGATGTATAGTTTGATCGATAGGGCAATTTAAACAAATAAATTGTTAATAACTTTTTATTGCATCGACTTACGGAAAAACTATTTACAGATTCTTGTTCTACGACCCAAAAAACATAAAAAAACATTAACTTTGGCCATCAAACTGGATAAAAATGCTCAATCGACTTGGCGTATCGACTACTTAAGGGGAGGTTACCGTTCAGAGGCCCAAAAAATGCATAAATTTTAGAAATTTTTTTAAAAATATAAAGTAAACACATTTGAAAAAAACTTTTTGCGGCTTTTATTTGAATACAAATGAAGAGTAGTTCATATTTTTTTCATACAAAAATAATTTAAAATGGCGGCTCCAGCTCCCATGACACGAAGCCGCGAGTTTATGCGCGCGGAGCGCTCTACAGCTTCAACGGATGAACCGATTTTAATAAATGACGGTGCAAAAGAAAGGAAATTTAATTTAGGGGGCCTTCACGAAACGTTTTTTTCAAAAAATTGATTGCAAATAATTCTTTTCAAACGTTGAAGCAAAAAGAAAACAGGGAAAAAAGAGGTTTTTTTTTTCAAACGGCCACCATTTTGTTATACGGGGGTTTTTTAAAAATCGGGAAACGATAAGGCCCCCCAAATTTAATCTATTTTAATAATTCTTATGTTTTTTTTGTTTCACATCAACTGGAAAGGCTGTGGAATGCTCCGCGCACATAGAACCACGCCGTGTGCGGCTTCGTGGACTGAGAGCTGGAGCCGCTATTTTTAATTATTTTCTTCCAAAAAAATTCTAAATTAGTCTTCATTTGTGTACAAACAAAAGCCGCAAAAAGTTTTTTCCAAATGTATTTATTTTATATCAAAAAAAAATTCCTGAAATTGAGGCATTTTTTGGGCCTCTGAACGGTAACCTCCCCTTAAACGCGTGGAGATGTATGATAACCGTAGATTTTAGATTAAAGCCGGTATTCATAGTCGGATCTTATTTCAAGATCGTCTTAAGTAATGCCTCAAGATGCTAATACGGCTCTTGTGATTGGTTTATGATATCTTAAGATTGTACTTAAGATGGTCTTAAATATAAGATCCGACTATGAATAGCGGTCTAAGTAAGACTTGTTAGGCTTCTACATGTGTCGCAGGTAAAAAGAAAGGGATATGATTGGATTTGTTATCTGAATTTTACCATGGAAGGGCAGATAGCGTAGAATCGGAAGGAAGAGGTACTACATATAGATCTCTTTAAAGGAAAATTACTATTGAATTTGTGAGAAGAGGGGATATCTTTCTTGGAGGAAATAAGTTTCTGTAGGAAGTACAATGTATTAAAATGCATTTTATAATACTTGAAATATGTATATAAGATAATAGAGGGAAATCAAGTTATCGATGTTTTACTATAGCTGTTTCTATCTAATCTTGGATAGACATCTTTAGAAATATTTCTCTTATGGCGTTCTCTATACAGTAAAACTTTATAGAGAGAGTAATTGTAAATATGGTTTCTATTACATAGGTATATATGAAATATGACGAGACTAGAAGAGGATGATATTATAAGAAGGAAACATTGCTTTTAACGCACGAGTTACTCAAAGGTTGCGATTGAGAAGCTTTTCAGTTGACTTCATAAATTTTTTGTAAAAGTAGCTAAAAGATAGTAAACTTTATTCTGTATGTATCTGATATCAATTTGAATTAAGTGCAATCAAATTTAATTTGATAATGCTGGAAATAATCTTTGAACAGGAGTGGGAAAAGAATAATCTGTATCAAAATTTTAACTGATGTATTTCGACAATAATACTTATATTTATCTTTTCCTTTATTTTTATTTTGTAAGCACTTTTTATTGCTTATATATATTCCATTAAATATAGGCTTACACATATTCCATCTTAAATATACTTCACTATACTATATCTATTTATCTTAAAATATTCTTTATATACTTTATATACTTTATATTATACTATATCTATTTATCTTAAAATTATTAATATTTTTTCAATTTAATTAGCATACTTTTTTGCTAATAATTTTAATTGTTTTCTATCAATTTTTCCAGTACTAATACGCGGAAGTTTGTCCATAAATTTGATTCCTCCTATGAGCTTACTATATTTTGGTAAATTTTTATCTACTAGATCATGCAATTCCTCCTCTGTTACCTGAAAGGAAAATTGACATTCAGTCTTTTTACATTCTTTCAAAGCTTTAAGTTAAATGTTGGATACAATATATCTAAATTATTATTTCTGTTGTAATAGACTTGATAAAAAATTAAGAATTTTAATTAGAAATAGCAATATTATATTCTTACTATATATACAATATATAATTATTTATATATTTTTAAGAAAGCTTTTTTTTATAGAAAGATTTTTATATATTTCTTAAGAAAAATAAAATTTTTAAATTAAATATCGTGTAATAGTGATGTACCTCTTTTCCAACTACTTTCTGAATAAATGCCATCGGGTGT
This sequence comes from Leptothorax acervorum, assembly GCA_035220615.1. Taxonomy (NCBI): domain Eukaryota; kingdom Metazoa; phylum Arthropoda; class Insecta; order Hymenoptera; family Formicidae; genus Leptothorax; species Leptothorax acervorum. The sequence goes on along the minus strand of JASTWQ010000026.1, from coordinate 948,254 downwards.
TCTATATCTGTTTCATTTGGTACTGGAACCACCACGGCATTGAGAACTGAAGGATGAGTTTCAAGTATACCCTCTATTTCTGCGGGTAATAATTTAATGCTTCTGTAGTTAATAAAATCCGAAATTCTGCCGACAAAGTAAATTTCACCTTCCTTGTCGTAATATACTATGTCTTTAGTATGCAGCCAGCCTATATGCGTAAACAACACTTTACTTAGGTTATTTTAGATATTGTATATATAAATTTAATTTCTTTGATATTTTTTATATTACATGGCAATCTTATTATAACATTAAACAAATATTTTTTATGATAACTTATATCAAGCACGAAAAGTTGATTAAACTAATTTTAGTTGTTTTCATAGCTAAATAAAATTTATAAACTTGAAAGAGATATTATTTTAAAGGAGATATTAAAGAGAGGAAGGGGGAGGGAGAGAGAGAGAGAGAGAGAGAGAGAGAGAGAGAGAGACCACAAGAATTGTTGACATATAAAAATATTTTAAGTTATGTACTTATTGCAATAAAAACATATTCATGTATAATAGGAAAACAAACTTTATAAACAAATAGTAACAAAATATTAAAAGATATCGCTAAAGCAGATGTTATTTTATTTATCTGAATACTAACCATTTGAATCGATAGTACGTTTAGTTTCTTCTGGATTTTTATGATAACCATTCATTATAAATTCCGACTTTATGTAAAGTTCACCTCTCTCGTTAGGCCCTAAAACTTTACCAGTTTTTTCGTCCACTACCTTTATTCGTATTCCTTTGGTCACAAAGCCACAGGAACCTGGCTTACTATTTTTCGCTTGGCTCACGCACAATCCCCCAGCATCAGTCAAGCCTGAAGAAATATTCTCAGATGATTAAAAATTCCAGAAGGAAAAATTGAATAATTTTATATAAAGATTTTGTATAGCCTGACGTAATAATGTTTCATTTTAGTAAGCATCTTTTAAAATAATATTTATAATATAAAATATTTTTGTTTGCATGGAATTATATATCTGTAGTATTCACGAAGAATTCTATGAATATAATTTATCTTACCATAACAATTTAATATTTGGGTATGAGGCATCATTTTTGCGATAGCTTCTTGTGTTTGCTTTGTAAGTGGCCCACCAGTTATAACGAGCTTTTTCAGAGACGACATAGGACATTCTCGTAAAATATTGTATTTGAGTACACGGTTCGGAAAGGAAATATCACATCCTAACCATGTTACCTGAGAAAAAACATATAGAAAATTAGTTACTAGAAAAAATGTTTTATCGACTAAGAAAATGAAAAAAGTAGATATATTTTGTCTTAAATAGAGAGAGTTACTTTTATTTAATAATAATAAGAAAAAGAAATTAATTTTTAAGTATGACGAATACATGCAAAAGAGGAGTAAATTAGTTTTAAACTTTAGCGGCAAATAAAAAAATAAATTAAAATAATATTTTTAAAAAGCAAAAACTGGAAAAAAGTTTTCAGTAAAGTTTAATGTATATATTAAATTTTATATACGTAACAAAAACTGATATTAGAAAAAAATAATCTATGATATTAAACAATTATACTGTGTATTGAAAGATTAAAAGAGTTAATAATGAGTGCATATTTCCAAATTTAAAAATATGTAAAATAAAGAATAATTAAGAATTTGAATTCAATTTCGCGAAATATATTTATGTTAAGGCATTGCTTAAAAGACATTGTTTAATAGAATTAATATCATCAGTTGAATTATTAGTCCATTATTTAAATTATTATACTTATTTCTCAAGTTTACCTCATAATCCTGAACGACTTTGCATAATTGGGCATCGTTCATAGATACTTCCATTGAAACAATGATCCATTTCGAGTTCGACATAACCAGTTCGAACAGCACAGTCAGTCCGTAGTGCCATCGTATCGTAGGTACCGATAATGTCACTTCATTGATCATATGAACCTCTTCGATGGGTGTGATGCTGTTGTAAAAAGATACATAAGACAGTTCAGTTCCTTTTGGCATACCCGTTGTACCGGAAGAAGCACAGATCATTGCTGTGTCATGAGGATTATCGACTATAGTGCAACGGAACTCGTCGATCTCCGACGGAATGACTCGATCCTGAAGAATATCCGTCAAAGACACGAATCCTGATAGACTGCCGATAACTACGATTTTAACTTTTACATTTTCTTCCTTTGCTGCTTCCACCAGATTCTCGACGGACTCTGCGTCCGCGAAAACCATTTTCGGGGATGTTAACGATAGACAATACCGTGCGGACTCTGAAAAATGATATATTTATATATAGTTTTTAAATTATTAACAGTTACATTTTTGCTAATCATTATTTATAGATCAATTCAGCGATTGTATTTTTTATTAAGAACGCAATATGTATTTTTTAAATTATATAATAGTTAAATTATTGTAGTTGTATAAGTTATTCAGCTAGCCATTAATTAGAATGGTGAATATATATAGGTACATAAGAAATGACATACTTTTCGATACTTTGTCATCCCACGGACATATTACTGCGGCAACATATAAACTTGCGAATACTGGCACGTAGGTATTGATGTGATTGCCAGTCCATATGCCAACCTTATCACCTTTTTGAATGCCGTGCTTTTTTAACCAGAGGGCACATTTGATACTTTGTTCTTTCATTTCTGCGTAGGTACTCTCTTTTCCCGAAGCAACCTCTATCTGAACATTTCACAAAATTGTAAACAATGGGATCAATTTTACACATAAATTTTACATTAGGTCTGTTTTTTATTCGGCGTTATGTCATTCATAAAATATTCTTTTTTTCTTAATTTTTCTTAAATGTTCAAAGATTATCGATCAGTACTGTATGTATAAACAGTATCTCCAATCGCTCTAATTCGAGAAATTAGAAAAAAAATTCTTTATTTTTTTATTTATTATCTTATTATTTCTAAGTTTGCTTAGTTTTATTGAACTAAATAATTTTAATTGAAGCTTACAAAACTATGAACGTAATGGAGCCTAATCAATCATAAGATTTTCATACGGTACCTGTCCGACAAAATCCGGCTTATTCCTCAATTTATCGAGAATTAGTTCTCCGATGTTCGTGCATCCCGAATGAGTTTCCTCCGCGCCAATCAATACGTTATCCTCGATTCTGAACGACGGTACGTACTGGAGAAAAGCAAGGATATATCGTGACAATAATTCCACTCACGCAAATGTCACTCCGATCATTTTTACCATAACGCGTTCTTACCTGCTCGTCGGCTTTTTCGTTGGTTTTCATGTCTGTAAAGATCTTGGCAGTTGTAATCACGTCTACAATCGCGTGGTATCGACGACAGAATGCTTTTGTATCAGGCTTTTATCAATATCCCACCACCATTTAATGTACAATCGAACTTGTAATCAAACTTGGTCAATAATAATACGAAATTAGCTAATTTGTATCCACTTTAGCACAGCATAGCTAAAAATGACGGTGATTATAAGAAGTTTAAATCTTCCGACAATGATTTCAAAGAGAAGTTGCTAAATTGTAAAAATACAGTAATAATAAAAATACAGTAGGGGAGACCGGGAATAACTCGACACGATTTTTTCAAAGGCAATTTTCAACAACCAATTAAAATTTTCAAGTGAATTCAATGGTACATATTTAAAGAGTGTTCCTTCAGGTACACAATCGCTTAAGAAAGTTTTGCTGTACGTCGCTTTATTTTGCCCCAGGAAAGGAAAAGACACGCAAAGACAAATTTTCAAATTGAAAAATGCCGGGGCAAACTCGACACCCCAACTATGCAAACTCGAAAAGCCAAAATGCCCCACCGAGGAAATTTTGAAAATATTTAAAAACGATTGTCGGATTTATGTAGAATATCGAATTTCCCATCAAAATCACTTACCTGTAGATTTGCAAGAGTAAAGCTCGTTGAAAAAGTAGCAGTTTGTGAGAGATCAGAAAAAATCTGTTTTACCATCAAAAACGCTTATGTCGCAGTAAAAATTACACCATAACTCAGAATGTCACCAAATTTAGTTGACAATACTGGCATATAAAGACGCATTTACAGTAAGAAAGGCAAGTTTCTACGATAAATTTAAATTGGCAAAAAGCCTATAAGTGTCAAGTTTGCCCCGATGTCGAGTTAGCCCCGGTCTCCCCTACAGTAATGATGAAAAAGAAAACATATACAGTTTAAACAAAAATTATATATACATATTCGTTTACTTAAATTAAATTATTAGCATACACACACATTAATGTCAATTATCTTTTATAAATATCTAACTTCGAAACGCGCTCGTTCGCAAGAGGTACGGACCGCGCCGAATTATTCGAAAATTTTTGTTTGGCGGCATAATAAATTTATGAGATCGCAGGAATTCCCGTTTGGCGGTTTGCAAAATGCATTTGCGCCGAGCGATAAAAATACGCTTATCGAAACGGAGTTGCATTTGGGCGTTGCTGTATGCATCGCGCCGATTCGACGCCACGGTAATTTATCGCAGCCGTACGCAGCGGTTGTGAAATTTTTCTACTGCATTCGCGAGCTACTACTGTTCTTCCTGACAACGTTGACAAATGTCGTTTTGATTGCTTCGTAGACGTCTATTCTCGAATGACATTTCACCTGATAAAATATAAATGTGATATTCTCAAGTGCTTTTTCGTAATACTAGATAATTATAGCAAACGCTTCTATCCGCGAGACAATTCAAGCACATACTATGAAAAAGATGTTTAATTAGTTATTCGAAACAATTGCAAATAATAATAAATTAACTAATGATTTAAATATGAGTAATTGACAGTTTAATGAAGATTAATGAAATAAATTATTTATCTTCTAATTTTACGAGAGATAATATTGCAACATTGCAGAAACTTGTAATGCATGAGATCATGAATATAATGTCGAAATTACGGAATTTAGTATGAATAATGATCATGTTTATAATTAGAGTGTATTTGTCTCTACCTAATATTTTATAAATATTTTTATTAATCAAGAAATATGCGACAAATTTTACAGATTAATAATAACAATATATTCTTTTATATTATAGATATGTGTACAAACGTTTGTATTTTTATAATGTACTAATGTATTTTATTATACCTATTAAAATTATCGATTAGGAAATCTGATCAAATAAATCGATTAATCCAGTTTGTTTAATTCGTGGACGTATCATCGATATGACTATTTGCTCGTTAAAGTCGTGATAATATTTTGAATCACTATGAAAACACTGATTATCAATTCAGACAATTGTGATCTTTTTCATATTGAGAAATCAAGGAAAGAAACAAAATCTTATCCATCTTTCCGGTGTTTACTATTATTGATACTATGCATTCATCGTAAATTACTTCGCAACCTGTAGAATTTGCTAAAGATCAATAAAGATAACGAAATATTAGATTAGCTGTATATGCAATATTCTATCTCTCAGAATCGCGTCACTATCAATATCATTAAGGTCCGTATTCATAGACGTTTCTCCTCAATTCTCAAGATAAGTCTGTCTTTGTCTCGCGTATACCGTTTTACCATACGCGAAACAAAGACAGACTAATCTTGACAACTGAGAAATGTCTATGAATACGGACCTAAAAGTACTTTTACTTACTACTTATTTGCTAAACTCATTGTTTCGACTTAAGACATATATCTGTTTCAAAAATTTTTAAACTTTATTTCTACTGTACAATAGAGCCATCTATTGAAATATGGAATTTTTTTGATATTTTATTTCTAACCATCTAGAATTACGTTTCTCTACATTACATTATTCATTTTGTGACGTCAAGAGAGAGTAGGTTTTTGACTCATCGAGTAAAGGTTCAGAATTGTGCGAAATTTTTGGTCTCAAAAGGTGTCATAATGCTTCACCATTTACTTGGTTATACAGCTATTTTCTGTTTTAAAGTTAAAAGTTGAAATTGTTCCCAGAATATGTACGATCGCTGTAAAGATTATTGGTTTAGATGGAACGCATTTTGAATAATTGATAAATAAAATTTCAAAAATCACACAAAAAATTGGTTTCTTATAAATAAAGTTCAGAAACTTTTGGGACAGATTGTATATGATTATTAGAGTTATTATAAAAATTAATGCTTTTACTTTTATAATATTTATACTTATATGAATATCTCTTCTTTGTTAGATGCAAATCAGGAACTCAATTTCGATTAAGAGTTTTTGAGAACTCTATTTTTGTTTATGAAACACTCAAGATGCGGGCCTGCATCTATTTCTTCACGAAAATTTTTCCATCGCTATCGCACGTCTTATCGTTTATGCTGTTGTTTTCAACATTGTCAGCAGATTCGCGCGATATGTATTATTCATCGATAATTACGCCGGTATAATTCCAGTGAGATTATAAAAAATCGATTTCGTAAGAGGCTCTCATTTGAATGCGCCTGATCTCTTCTCGAATGAACTAACGTATAATGTCATATTTCTCGCACTCATGACCACATTTTTCCTCAACTCCAACTCTCCAATTTTATTACGTAGTTTTGTATCCTTCGCAGTTGTCACGTTCCTGTCTTCTTCCTCTGAGCGGTATCCCCGGGAAGAATAGATAACTTTAGTTAGATTTTAGGATGTCACATATCTGTCGCTGCATGCATTAAATATTTAGATTACTTGGCTAAAATCATTGCATTGTCATTATAAATGTTTGTCTCAAAATTAGACAGCGATATAAAACCGAGATAAAGCACATTGCATTTCTTCGTAATTTAATGGCAACAACATCATTATTTGAATCGCATAACATTATTTTCTAGATATTTTGAGCAACCTATTTTATGTTCTAATATATCTTATGATATTTCTGTGAACTTAATATCTCATTTTCAAAATCTCAATATAAGTGTGATAGGTTTCTGGTCCTCCTCTAAAGAGTTTTATATACCTATATTTAAAAGAAACCTAGCAATTTAATAGAAAAACTAGGAATTCAAAGATATATTTCTATTTCATGATTCCGGTATAATTAAAAGTTATTTTCGATTAAAATAAAAAGTTATGTTTATTTCAAAATCATATAAAATTCGGGATATTTCAATTATTTATTGTATAGATAAGAATTAAGATTAAAATGTTAATAAATATCCGACGACACCTGATAAAATAGCCATCTTTGTTAATTAAACAGATATTTTGTATAAATGAATATTGCATATGCATATTTTGTATAAATAAATACGCCATTAAAAATATTGATATTATATAATATATAAATAAACAAATTGAACATTTTGCACAGTGTTAAATGCAATCTCATAAATTAATAAATATATATAGGTAATAGTAGTATCTTTGCAAGGTTATTGAATCTATCAGTGAATCTTCCGCAAGCTGTCTCAATCTTTCTTATCAATTTTTCGTATGCGGTAGTGTCTCGATGAATTTAACGTTCTCGCGAAGTCTGCTGAAATCCTCTCGATTTCCCTGCGTCGGCTCCATCAATTTTTCGGCCGTCACTTGCAAACGATAAATTTATCTTAAAGAAGAGCGACCGTGGTGCGATTTCTTCGGGCGAAAAGCATTGCGTTCTTCCTGTAACCAATACCTCTGTAATCATCTTGCTCTTAATCACGGACGACCGTGCGACGTAAAGTTTATTTTACGGTTGTTTTAGTTCCGCGCGGGCCGCAATAACTTAATTAAATCCGACTTATTTAATCCGACCCGGTCGTGGTGCGCTGAACCACTTTGATTTTAAAGCTGGGCGATTGCGCGAGAGAATGAAATTATCTCGGCGCGCTTCTTTTTAAGCCTCGCGCGTTTACTTACTTGCGAACACTTAGTTGAGTTTTCTTCTTGTCGAGCGGAGGAAGAGCGTGGCCGGACTAAACACGCCGCGCCGTAAAGCAAATATTAAAACTTTGCCGCAGTTTTGCGTACTTTGAAGGCGATTACTGGAGGTATAACCACGGCAATCGCCACTTTGCGTTCTTTGCGTGCATTTCTCTCTCGAGTATTTTCGGAAAGTTAAACATACTGGCGTATGTGTACCGTTATTGCTTCGGAGTAGAGTATTGATGTGATATTGATTGATCAGATACTTTTTTAAATACCTACAATTTTTTATTATTATGATCGAATATAATTAATTCAATTTAATCATTTAATTTTTTTTTACATATCTTTATTTTAGAGTGCGGTAATTTAATATGTCGCTCGAAATACTTAATTAATATTTAAATTATTGTATATTAAATATAATTGATAATTTAATTCTATCCATGATCTTAAAACACTGTATATGTTTATAAATTTGTATAACTTTCATCTTATACGTAAACAGTCTTGTTATGTATTTAAATTATATTATTAATTATTGCGGGTTATATTAAGATAATTAAACCGATATATTTTAAAACGAGGAACGATTATTTTATTCGATGAGGTACACTGCAACTGACATTAATTTTACAAATGCATTAATGGACGGTGGAGAACTTCAACACTCGTTTATCAGCCATTCATGCTTATAAATGTACAAAATACGATAATAAATATAATATATCGGCTTTTAATCGTGTCTCGTATATGCATCTTTATATCGCTTGTGTCTTAGTTGTAGTACGATGTAATCCTTCAAGTATTTATTAACGCAGTCATGCATTAGGACGACGCTGTATACATTTACGCTGCCACATTCTTGTCGAATAAGAAAATTTACTTTTATTTTATTTCTTTGTCCCCCTTATACTGGAAGCAATCAGGTCGAACGTATTTTGCAGTATTGTGCACAGAACTCCTTTTGATTCGCTCGAATTTCTCTTTTTAATGCATACACCGAACTACATCGTGGTACTCAGACGTACGTAATAGGGACGACATAACATGAATGTCCTGCGACGGGAAAATCCGCTCCCAACAATGACAAGCGAAATAGACGAGCAAAGACGCGTTCGGAAAAATCTCTTGGGTTTCGTTCTAACATTTCAAAGATTTCCATTATTTCGAACTGTAAGATCATAACGATATTTTATCTGGCGATGTTTCCTATGCGCCTTACGCTATTCATTTGTGTTTCACGATAACGAGCGATAAAAACGAATATCAAAAGCTATTTTTTAAATCCCATTTTATTTGCTATTCTTCGTGAATAGCGTTTTATATATGCATATAAGATAAACACGAATAGCAATCGATTTATGTACATCTCTACAATATATATAGGAAATTGTTTATTTCTATTGAAATCGTTTATCTGATATCGCTTTATTAATTGGTTTATTATAAATATATATAGCGATACTTATCCTAATGTATCATGACACTATCGTAATATCATATTTCATCGATAATCACCTAACAAATACGCATGAGCTACGAGTACGCGATAAAACGATACTCCGCTCTATAAACTTGATAAAGAGTGATTCTCTATAACACACTGGTTGCATCAAATTACTTTATTAAAAATTAAACGTATATAGAGATAATATTTACATTATGTTGTAATTCATTATAGATTATTGTGTTATATACTATAAAAATTTATTACAGAAAGACTAAACAATTTTAAATAATTAAAATACTAAAAGGCAATAACTATTACAATAGTATATATATTCTAAATATAGAAACAATATGACAATAATTGCAATATTATTTTATTTTGTCGCATAACTCTTGGCGATCTGCTTGAGTTCCTTCTTAGCGATCTTCCCCGTAGCCGTGCGAGGAAGCCTCTGCATGAATTTAACTCCCGCATGCAACCTGCAATACCACGGCATGTTCTGCTCCACCAAGTCGGTTATGTTGTGCTCCGTCGTCTGAAATTTACGTGAGGAATTGTAATGTAACGTATGTAGGGCAAGACGGTGAAACTTAGGGCCTGCAGTAAATTGAAGCTACACGCACAAAAGCAAGTTAATCCTTTTTTTTTTTTTAATAAAATGTAAATCAATATGAACAATTTACCTAAGCTAATCTCTTTTTTGAAAAAAAGAACAAGTCAATAAAATATGTGAATTACTTTGGATATTACACAAAATATTCGATAACCTTATGGAAAATTTGAGATGAAAGATATACTTAATTCTATTACTTTGCTAAAAATCTGATTAATATGTTATTTTGCTAATAATTTAATGTAGAAAAATTTAGACGGATAAAAATAACTTTTAATATTATTACGGAAAGAAGGTCGATATTTCTGCTAATCTAAAAGATCTCACATAAACTATAACATGTAAGATAAGAAAAATTGACAAATATTTAAATAAGTGTTGCGCATATTTGTCAGAGTGATTACCTCTTTGCCGGGTACTTTCGCGATAAAAGCCATGGCGTGTTCCTCATCGACAGCATGCGGCACTGGCACTACGGCGACTTCGAGGACTGCCGGATGTTGCTGAATCAAAGCTTCGATTTCCGCGGGCGATATCTTGATGGCTCTATAGTTGATGAATTCCGACATTCTGTCGACGAGGAAGATTTCGCCATCGTCATCGTAGTAACCAAGATCGCCAGTATGCAACCATCCTGAAATTGATGTTGGCATATTGAAGTTTTGCAATTCTTTAAAACGTAAAAATTATCGTTTTTATATTAAAATTTGTTACTGAAATCATTTTTATTATGCAAATATTAATAACTGAAATAATATTAATAATTCTAAGGACCGGTTGTTCCAACCTGTTGATAAACTAACTAATAGTTAAATTATGTCTATCTTTGTCTAATTTTAAGGAAAAACAAAGACATATATATGATTTAAATATTAGTTAGTTTACTACAGGTTGGAACAACCGGCCCTTACATATACTACATATATTACAATTTATTTTTATGATATATACAGTTTTAAAAAATGTGCTAAAAAATTCCCGCAACCGCGCGTTACAAATCTTTTTAGTATATTTCATTAATTAAAATCTCTGCTCTAAACAATGGCAAATGTCGAACTATTTCATACTTACCATCCGAATCGATAGCGTTCTTTGTGGCCTCAGGATTGTTGTAGTATCCATTCATCATGTACGACGATTTGGCCCATATTTCTCCAGTTTTGTTGACCCCCAAGACCTCTCCCGTGTTAGAATCGACCACTTTCAGCCGTCCTGTTTCACACACAAATCCGCAACTGCCCGGTTTACTGTGTCTCGTCTGACGGGTGCATAATCCACCGTAATCTGTCATTCCTGCGGACAGTTTAAAAATCAGTTTCCTTCGCGTTGCATGTTCAACGTATGTATTTTAAATAGAAACATTGGCTAGCATTGTGTAACTAATCATTGATCAATATCTAAACGAAACAGGACTACGATCACGATCACGATTTTATCATCTCGATAAGTCCCTACCGGTACTTACCGTAACTTAGTATGACACTGGTATGTGGCAAAAGTTTCACCAGAGTCTGTTGCAACTCTCTTCGGAAATGCGCGCCTCCAAACAAAAGGATTTTCAATGTTGGTAGTCGGTACTTGCTTAATATGCCGAACTTTACCAGTCGAATGGGGAAGCAGGAATCGCATCTAAACCAGGATACCTGAATGCAAAACGACGCCGTTAAACTCGAACGCTCCCGCGGTATTACCTGCACGAGGCAATAAATCACGCGGTACAACTATCACGCCCGTTTGTAGATGCGCCTCAATTCGAGCCCGTGTTATCCTTTAGCAAATTCGCCGCGCGACATAAATTAACATAAATTAACGCAAACGCGCGAGGGTAATATCGTGTGAAATACCCCCGTTGCAAGAATATCCCCAAATGAAAATAATAACGCGGATGCTACGTGATGAAAAATGCATGGTAAATTAGGTGATATTGCTAAATATTAAATTTTATCTTCATCGCATAAACTTGTAATTAATTTCTACGCCGAACTGCGCGCGTCATTAAAAGAATGCTTTATAAAGCATTTTAAATAACCGATACATGCTATTGAACGATCGCTCGCTAAAAGTACGCGCAAAATCGCGGGTATTTACAAATATTTCTGATGACCCTTTATTAATTTATTATCGATACGTGCTAGAGAGACGATGTTCCGATTTGTCATTAATATATGCAATTAAGCATATTACGTATTCGCCAATCTCTCGTCACTTGCCTCGTATTTTTCGATGAAGTGACATATCTCCTCGTCGTTTTCCTCTTCGTAATCCGGGACTATGACCCTCTTCGAGCAATCTAGAATAGCCTTGATAATAATGAATAGACCACAGTACCAACGCATAGAAGGCGTCCACATGGACACATGTCCTCGGAGGTCGTGGATCTTGACGTGAGCCATGTAATTGATCATAGACGCGTGGCTGATGTTGGTGCCTTTCGGAAGGCCGCTGGTACCGGACGAGCAAACGATCGTGGCGATATGATCGGGGCTGGTCAGCCTCGCACACTCAAATTTGTCGATCCCTGAGGCGTCTTGAGAACGCAAGACGCTCGTCAGAGACGCGTCCTCGAATCCTGCCAGTTCGCCGAATATTACCAGCTTGGTGTTCACATTGTTTTCTTTAACAACCTGCGCCAGACACTCTGCCGACTCGGTATTCACGAACACTATTTTCGGTCTTGTTAGCAAGAGAAAATAACGCGCGGTCGCTAAAACGAAGGAAGCATTCGTAAATATTATATATATTATAATATTATATATATAATATATCTCTCAGAAATTCGACGACGCTGCTATTTTTCTTGTTATATTTGCGCGAATTAACTGCGACGTTTCGGACTTGCAGCAAAGATAAAAGCAGAAAGGCGCATCCGATTATTTTTTAACGAATGTTTTTTTCATGATGTTTTTTGATTAAGAGAAATGGAAAAAATAAAAATAAAAACAGAATGCTTTGCAATGGCGTAGCTCTCGATGCGCGGAAATCCGATTTTGTTCGGTGGTTTAATGCTCGGCGCGAGAAAAGCGGGAACAAGCTGGAAAAGCGGGAGGAAAGTAACGTACTTGGAGAAAGTTCGTTGTCCCAAGGATTGCTAATGGCGCCGACGTAGAGTGCCGCCAGCAGCGGTACGTATGATTCCAAGTGATTGTGAGTGCAAATGCCGATTATGTCGCCCGGCTGAACAGCTTGCTCTCGCAGCCACAGCGCGCATTTCACGCTTTTCTCCGTCATTTCTGCGAAAGTGGTTTCCGTGCCGGTAACCGCCTTCACCTACGGAATTACGATCGAACGAGCGAGGGTTAAATGGTGAATCATGGCGAAATTTATGTTGAAATCGATTCGACGATGCCTCTATCGACACCTTCTCGCGGAAATCGACCGTGTCTACTTACTTGAGCGACGAACTCCGGCCTGCTTCGCATCTTCTCCAATACCAACGCACCGACGTTTGTGCATTCCTTGTGAATCGGCACCTCCTCGCCAATCAAAATGTTGTTCTCTATTCTGAACATCAGGCTATTCTGAAAATATGACGAGTGCATAAGCCGACCACTAGAAAATGATAGTTTAAATGCCGCAAATAATGGATTGCGAATATAAATAAATCTACATGATAAGCTTGATACGCTTCTACAGTATTTAAATTGCAACAATAGACTTCGATAAACTTGACTACGATGTCTAAAAAACATCTTGAGTTTAAATCCAACACGAATGAACACTTAACAGATTTTTAGTACAATTTATTATAGCTGTATATATTATACCTCTTCGATGATATCTTCATTTCTCAAGTTTACCATCGTGGAATCTTACTTGGCACACGTAAAAGATTAATAGCATAAAATAAAACTGACTAAGCCGTGTCTTCACGATCGATCGCTTTATTATCTAGCGAGTTACTGAATGTTATGATAACGTATCAATGATATATGCTGTCGCGAAATATACAATGGAAAACCCCCCCTTCTAACATGTAGATGAAAAAAGATAAATGGTTTCGTGATAAATGTTTACATGGAAATCTGTTTGTGCTGTTGATATTATTAAGATGAGAAACTGCAGAAAGATTAATCGCGAAAAATTCCCCACTTGCAAACGCATTGCAAAATAATGAACAAACGTTCACTGAAGAAAGACAAATATTTGCAAATTTAATTGTGCCATCCTCAAACGTTTACCTTCTTTATATTGATTTTGAATTTTTATAATTCTGGGTCTCTGAACAAGCCACTCATTTAATGTAACTGATAACTCCATTTTTTCCTAACAAAATGCCGAGAAATGAACTCTGTACTTTAAAAAGAATAAAAAATTGTAGACACAAGGAAGGGGAATATAAAATGAAAATTTATTTTACTAAAGAGGCTGTGTGCTAAATTGACTTGTGGAGCTGTGGATTTATCTCACGTTATCGCATTAACTCTGAAATATAATAATACAAATATTTCTAGAAAACTTTTAAAATATATTCTTCTCTTAACTATACAATTTTTTACTTAATCGCGAAATTATTACAAAAAAATTAAGATTTACATATATAATTAATTGAAATATTAACAAGAATTAGATGGCCAATATATATACTTTAAATATATTTGTAATTATTATGTATCGTACACTCCCTTCCATTTACTCATTATATCTACTTCGGCATAGTTTATTATTGCATTGAACGACATTGGAGAGCTAATTGCATAGTGCCAGTCGGTTCCACTAAGTTCTAACCAATTTATGAATGCGGCAGCGTGACACGAGAGTGCACTATTCGGCCACCGACTCAAGGTGGTGAGAGTGTTCCTGTTTCTCGAACTTTCCTTTGGTATCGATGATCTCGATGTTCTCGCTTCATCTTGTCGTTGTCCTTCTGTCGGTTCTCGTCCATTTATTCACGGCGTTAATGTTTAAACTATTCGCACAATCTCGAGACTGTCATCTAAAATATTCTTGCGCGGATATATATTATAGATATTATATATACCTTGTTTACAGAAAACATAATAAAATTACGAACACGTTAATCATGCAATAAAAATGCCTGTGAATTTAATTATCTTAATATGAGTATCTGTTTATCAAACAAAGAATGCTCTTATCAAAATTCTACTACATAAATGGGTTGAAACTTTTATTCAGCAGATATAAATAAAATGGTTCAAGCCTGCAAATTTCTGCATCACGTGCATTTGCTCATTTCTGTTTTATTGTGGATTCGATTTCTGTTCGATGCGAATTACTCCGCTCATCCACAAGAGAAACCAAAATGTTGCATCAATATGATAATAAAGTAGAAAAAGTCTAACTTTGAACTAAAAAGCTTTGAAAAATCCCACGGTTGTAAGGATTTAATTCATCGAAGCATGTCATGGCTATTCGGTCAAACAATTTGAGGTTGCACTAGATTGATCTTTGTCTTAAACTATACTGAATTGGTTTCGTAATCTTTCAAAAGATTTTTTAAACGGAAAATTACTATACCTAATGTGTAATTGCAATTATGCAATATGATTTTTGTTGCTCATGATGAGTAATATCTTTAATGAAATATTACAATGCAAATTCACGAGCAGTCATTGTGCCCGTGAAATTATTAAAATCCATTCTCCATGCTGTTTCATTTAGATATCAAAAATTTTCCGGAGATAAATACTTTAACGCAAAATGGTATTTACAAGTACAAGCTGTATGTTACATTTAAGTTATGCACAGGCTGATGCTGCTTTGCAACTCTAAACAGCTTTAAAAGTACACTATATTATATTAAATAATTCAACTGTCTGAAAAGAACAAAAACTCTTATACCAATTAAATTTATATCTACTCATGCGCGATAAATTTTAATAATATAATGTCTATATATTAATTTTTTTACGATTAAATATCATAAAACGCTTATCAACTTTACATTATTTATGATGCAGTACGAGACTCTGTTAATGCAATGCAATAAATGTATTTCTATTGAAAATATATTTAACTTACACATAGTACACTTTTCGACACACGTAATATATACGTCGTGTCTACGTACAACATATTGCCTGACTCGTTATAAGTGTGCCCGTGTCATGATAGCCACGTGGCTACGGAACAATATCACATTCGACAATTTTCCGTAAGCATTTCTAAACAGTTCTCCCTGGGAGGGTAAGAGCTCCAACTCTTTGATATTGAGGGAGCGTAGGAATAGTAGGCGACACGAATTTACTGTATTTACTGAAAACTTTAGTAACATTGATTTCATTTCCACTAATCACTCGAGCTTTGACGTGCCATGTAATTCAACCGGCGAATAGGAATTTAACGAACGACAAATAAGCTTGCGGATTTATTCTTTCTCCTTCGCGCTGCAAGGTACTCTTACTTTGTCAGAAATGTTCAATTTTGTGAAATGATAAATGCGCCCGATTTATGTCTTTCTTTGTATCTTGAATTTTTTATGATTAAAAATGAATGTTTACACTTTATGTTAACAGTAAATAAAATATCGTATTTTCGCGTAGATATCTTATGGCTATAAGTTTAGTAATTGCAAAATGTCAATTTGAAATTCTCACTCGATATATTTTATAAACTAATATATTAGTTGTCGAAATTTTATGTATATTTTTTTCCAGAATACTTGTTGAATGCTCTTTTTTTTACGTCTTATCGCTTCGCTATCTCTAACTATACTACTGAAATAAAAAACTTGTTAAAAAGTGTTATCTAAAATAGCGTTTAGATAGCGATGTCTAAAGATGCGTCCGTGCTAGTTAGTCAGCAGTTTGCAAATAGATCGCAAATTACTGTATTTCTGATGAAGACACTTGTTTGCAAACAGTTAATAAACAGTTTGATATCGATTGTTATTTTTAACTTGTTCGGTTGCTGTTTGAGCAGTTCGTTACAAGGTCGCTCTAGGAGCGATAAGATGGAATGCGATAAATTCAAAATGGACATAGCATAGTAGAGCATAGTTTTCGTAGATATTCGAAAGTTGTTCGTGAATTTTTTGCACGCGCTGTAGTCCATACGCCAGGTCGATTGAGCATTTTTATCCAGGTTGATGGCTAAAGTTAATGTTTCTTTATGTTTTTTGGGTCGTAGAACAAGAATCTGTAAATAGTTTTTTTCGTAAGTCGATGCAATAAAAAGTTATTAACAATTTATTTGTTTAAATTGCCCTATCGATCAAACTATACATCCTATAAAAAAATGAACGAGAAAATTTGTTCCTCTTTTTACGACAAACAAAATGGCGTTTGAATTTTTCCAAAATCTTGATTTTTGACGGAAATATGTCAATTTTTATTTTTTAATTATTTTTAAAAATTTTCAAATTTTTATATTTTTTTTCGTTTTTGCAAGTTTGAACAGTTCAGTTTCAACTGTTTTAACGATAAAATTGAGCGCAAGCGCGCACGCCTAATTAGGCTCAATTTTATCGATAAAAATTTAATCGCCTAATTAGGCGTGCGCGCTTGCGCTCAATTTTATCGTTAAAACAGCTGAAACTGAACTTGTTCAAACTTCAAAAACGAAAAAAAATATAAAAATTTAAAAATTTTTAAAAATAATTAAAAAATAAAAATTGACATATTTCCGTCAAAAATCAAGATTTTGGAAAAATTCAAACGCCATTTTGTTTGTCGTGAAAAGAGGAACAAATTTTCTCTTGTTCATTTTTTTATAGGATGTATAGTTTGATCGATAGGGCAATTTAAACAAATAAATTGTTAATAACTTTTTATTGCATCGACTTGCGGAAAAACTATTTACAGATTCTTGTTCTACGACCCAAAAAACATAAAAAAACATTAACTTTGGCCATCAAACTGGATAAAAATGCTCAATCGACCTGGCGTATCGACTACTGTTAGCGAACACATCGAGTAATATTTGCAAACAGTGTGTTAATACAGTTCGCGAACTGTTTCCGATGAATACGCACCTTAAGGGGATCCTGCAGTGACAGGCGAACTCCAACGTGCAAGCGGCGTTATCTAGCGCGGAACTAAAAATAATCGATAATTTCGATCGTTTTCTATGTTTTCTGTGCTACCGAACTATACCTGTCCTTGTCTAACGGATACCTACACGATATATATGTCCTTGTCAGATTGCAGGAGCGCCATCTCTGACAAAATCCGACAACTACTGTTGCACGCAACACTGCTCTTCTTGGCTGGGTTCGGGGAGCGCGCTTTTAGCGCTATGAGCGTGCTCTGTCCTTGTTCAACTTTCAGTAAGTAACAGAGATAGAATGACGTTGCCAGCGCTAGTAGCGTCTCCCCGAACGCACCTCTTGTCATTCCGTATGTGTATCTGCATATATATCCGTACTGATATCTTTTTTTTGTAGGCGTTGAATCTTTGTTCTACTTGCACGATATTATTCTTACATGTTTTCGCTAGAGAGCCCTAATCTTATTTTGTATATACATACATATAAACTGCAATATTTTAGTATTAAACAAATATTGTCGTCAGGTGACAACTCTACGTGCCAAATATTGTGTAAGTGAGATTATTAATTTTTTTTCGTTTTTAATGCAAACTCGACCGCTGCCCTCTACATTTTTGCGCCTACTTTAATTCTGTAAAAGAATTGTTCAATTCTATAAAGCCAATTCAAAGATATCTGTATCCAAACAAAAATGGGTAATACAGAGTTTTACAGACGACTGCAGGATCCCCTTAAGATTGTCGATTTCGGTAAATTTAAATAGCATACAAGACGCACTCAAGAATACCAAATAAATGCTAAATAAAATACATGTTAACCGAAATACATGTATATAAATATAAAATACATGTTACCAATAAATGCTAAATAAAATACATGTTAACATAATGCATAAAATATTATATATATCGTACGATCATATCATATAAGAATTTTTATATTCACTGTCTTTTAATTCTGTTCCTTGAAAAATTGCTTGCTTTTGATCATTTTCAAACTGCACAAGCGGCAAAGCAAACTATCGACGCGGGTTTAAATTGAATTCGAGTATTGGATAGTATGTGGTGCGACATGAAAGCAGCGGGGAGGAAGGGACTCGCGCAAGGCATCGGTCTGTCCGACTATCGGTGTTTCCCGAAGAAGTCCTCGGGGGAAATCTAGGATTTCCCTTCGATCAGATGCGTTTCCGCCCGATAGTTGACCCGCCTTAGGACTACGGCTTGCTGACGGCCATGGAATTGCTTCCATGCCCTCTTCCCCGTTATCGATACACGGCCCCTTTCGATACGCTTACGCGGTCCGTAATTATGGTCCTTGCGTATCCCGCGGCCATCCAAGTTGGTTCGTGTCCCTCCCGAAACCCCTGCGACAGGGCGGAATTCAATTCGAGGCCGTTAATCGTCTCGACACGCTTTGTTCGACACAAGCATGCTCGAATGTTTACACGACAACGCGACGCGCGCAACGACAGCTAATTAGACGAGGATGTACTTAGGCTGCACTGTTAATTCGATAATTCATGCCGCTGAAAATAGATGCTCTATCGCACTAACATCTATCTGATCAATGTCCACAGGTTCTCCTTTGCGAGTAGGCGGCGATCCTTCGGCCTTGTTATTAGAGAGATAACAGACCACTGGATGAATTCTACAGAAGAAGAAGAAAAATAAGAAGATGGCCGATAACGTAAGCAAATATGATTATAACAACGTAACTATAATTCTAATAGATTTATAGGGTGATGTGAAGAAAGTTGCAAAGAACTTATAAGACATTTTTTAGCTATTTTAAATATATTAAAAGTTTACTAAATGTTCTTTTTTACTTTTCTCAAATCATTCTATGACACATTTTTCACAACAGCACATTAATTCTTCTCGAGCAAATACATAATCACATTATTAACTTTTATCAGTAGAACTTATCAGTAGTTTATTAATAGATCTATTTTTCTTCTAATATAGTAGCAATAACGAATTAAACATTATACTGATATAGTAAGATTTGCGCGATTTATTTTATTTGCGTAAACAAAATACTCCAGTGGATTTGTCAAAGATAAGGATGTGCTTGGCACTGGCCACATTGCAATAAATTCAGCGGTTGCGACGCGGTGATTCATGAATTTGTGTAATCGATCTAAATCGCATATCATGATCACTTTTAAGCAGACGTTGGGCACTTTACCTCGCTGTGCCTCGTTTCTTTATATTTCTCATGCACGCGCCGTTTCGGAATGATTGTGTTGCATATTGGGTCGAACGGAAAAGAAAGTGCTCAATTATGAGTACCAATTAAAGGTCTGAGCCGCCAAGCAGCGTTGACCGAACGAAGAGAGGGTAATTTTCCCGTAGGCGAGCAATCAGCCTTTCGAGCAAGCAGCTATAATTTGATCGTTTCCTTGATTACACGAGCACTTCGTCTCGCCGAACTGCCGTTCCGTTTCTCGCTCTTTTCGCGGCTGCCCGTCCGCTTTGTCGACGGACAAGCAATGCTCTCAGGCAGCATAAATTGAATTATAGGTTGCAACGAGCAATCGATACGACGAAAACACTGTCGACTGTGAGATGAGTCGGAATATACACAAAGTATTTTGGATATCGTCACGCGCTTTTGATTATTAATATGAATTAAGGATATAGTATCATTAATTTGAAAAAAAAAACGGATATTAATTCTTTTTGCATATTATTTATCATATACATTTTAATTAAAGAATTAAAAAGTTTTAATGTAACTTTGAAATTACAGCTATAGATAGAGCTATTTCAAGTTAACATTATTTTAATAAAAATAGATAAACTGTGAGAAAAATTTATATTTATTTTGTCACTGAAACAGAATCGACTACAAATTAACCGACGATTCGAAAACACGCAATGCCTCTCACATATTTTTTTGCATAATGGAAATTTTGGAATAATTTTTCTAATTGAACTACAAAACGATTTTTTTATTATATGAATATTAAATAAAATATCGGAAAATAACGATACAGTTATTCAAAAAATTGTGCGAAACATTGGTTACATTTCTCGAGGCAAGGAATATCGAATTTTCTTCGAAGTAATATGCTACAAGAAATAATAAAAGGGTTTCGTAATTTTTATGAAATGTAATAAATGAAAATCAAATAATAAGAAATGTCCGTAAATCTCGATTTATCTTGATCTTAATTTGTTACAGTTAATTTTATTATGTTCAGCTCGATTTGAATAATTCGCAGCATGCTAAGTGACTTTTATCGATTCCGTTATCATCGTCGGATGGATAAAGATGTTACGAGTTAGTTAGCAGAGTCGACTTAATGACGGTCGGTGGTGGGCCAACTTTTCTAGTTCATCTGGGGAATCCGGCTCGTTTCGATGTATATCAACCGGGGAGTTACGTTATGAGCGAGCCGTTGGGGGAGTGGCAAGTCGTTAAGTCTCTCGTCCCGAAATCATGTAATTTCATTTAAACTGCCGGGCGGAGTCAGTTAAGCCAACTAAATTTAAAAGTTCTTTTTCCGTCGCGCCGGACTTTTCGTATATTATATAGCGAAAACGGATGCGCTCGTGCCCCGGGGCGCCGAATTTCTTAATGAAGTTTGCGGGACTTTTAAAGACCTCGGAGGCATTTCCAACTTGGAGATACGACGCGGCCGACCGCTTAACTTTTCTCATTCGCAACGACACGTTATAAATTATGTGGGAAAGGCCGTTTCGCGAGCCCACCGAATCTTTCGAAAACCGCGCTCGAAATAAACGAATCGCGACAGTAAGCTATCAGCTCTATTTTTATTGCGCTTATTCCATCCACGATAACGATCATGTCGATACTTTTTAGTGATTTGGCTCAAATCGAATTATAATTTACACTAAAATTTTAGAGAAAGCTGGACTGACTTGCTAATGTATGTGCGTGTATATATATTTCTTATAAGATATTGCTACTTTACATTAGAACAATACCTTCTTTAGATATATATAGTCTCAGAGATCAAGAAGAGTTGATTATTACATATTATATTTTCTTTCATTGAAGAAGAGAATGTCGATAGCGAATTTATGAAAAAAATATCATAAAACTTAAGATAGTAGTAGTTTTCTGATGAAAATCTTTGATATTAAGGTTTGGAACATATTGTGAACCGAAGGGAATTTTATTCCGTACTTTAATTTAATACAATATAATAAAACAAATCAAAGTCGAGTCACGAAATATAATAGCGTTTTCCATTGGGAAAAACTCGCAGCACTGAATGCAATTTTATTGTTGTAATATAAAAATCAGTTCACATATTTTTAGTGTTTAATGTTCTACTGTGTTCAATTTGACAAATTTTTGCCAGTAGAACATTAAACACTGAAAATATATAAACTGATTTTTATATTACAACAATAAAATTGCACTAATTGTCAGTGCTGCGAGTTTTTCCCAATGGAAAACGCTATAACATTGCTGCGACGGTTCGCGAACAATATCGCTTTATTAATCCCGTTTCGTGATAACATTAATTACTGCATCGCCTTCTTTCGACGTTCTCATCCCTCTTCTCTCCCCGACAAGTCCCGATAAAGGAAGGCAGAATTTCCGAAAGAGCGAAGGAAACGATGCCTCTCTCATTTCGCCAGGGAAAACTTTTTTACTTTGTCTCTCCGGTTCGATATAAAGCGGAATATTAACGTCGCGCTGTATTTCGAATAATATTCCGCGAATGTCACCGCGCGCGACTCGCTTCTCCATTCTCGTCCCTCCACTTGTACCGACGTGTTTTTCCTCGCTTTTCCTCTGCTTTTTCATCCCCTCATCGCGACTCCGTTTAAACGCGAGGATATTCCTTGCCGTTCGGGAATCTCTATATAAAACCAGGCCACCGATCCGAGCTCCTCTTGATCGTGAAACGATGATGAAGTTCGAGGCGATAAACTTCATTTCTCGCCAATATCCCCGTAACGACCGCAGTGGCGTCTGATTACATATCGAATGAAATTTTACTCATCTATCATCTTTGTTTCTCGTATTTTACGCATCAATTTTCCGCGTGTTTGGTCTTCGATCTCGTTCTGCGGAAACCCTCGTGTTTCCGATCCGAGCTCATGAAACGTCTGATGTCATTGTGAGTAATAACATTTATCCTTTTTCTCATGAACTTTCTTCTTTGAACATGGGGAAAAACGAGTTAGGTAAATTTTTCAAAATGCGAATACCTACTGAAGAATTGTAAGGTATTTTTTTATTTATGTTACATCTTTTGTGTACATTTTATGTATTTTGCATGCTGTACGCAAGAACAAAGTTTGTCACATGCGGCGATATTATTGTATACTTTTTTATTGAATAAATGTTTGTGTTGCGTTTTATATTCAACTTCGCAATGACCAGTGGAAAAGCATATTGTCTCTACAGTATAGATAAAGTAAACCAATCTTTTTACACAGATACCGTAAAACATCGATTTTTCTGTTAGTTCGAGTTATTAAATAAATAACTTGCATTTTTATTCTCTGCATATTTCTTCTCAGTTAACTGGCAAAAGGAAATCAAGGGTATAGAAAGTCATTAATCTGACAGAGCGTGATCATCGACTATGCGAATGAATTCCTCCCTCCTCACAGTCACGTTTCGCAATAAACGACAATGCAAACAAACAGCGTTTTACATGGCACATGCTGCAAAGTATCAAATTCCCGCTCGACAAGCAATTTACAGAGCACACGAGCCTCTCGTTCGACAGACGAGATCGCTGCATGTTATTATTCTACTCTCGTAGTTCGCCCGCTCGTGCAGTAATAGTGACGCCAAAAGTCCGACTATCTAACGCAATCCCCGTATGATAACACGATCGATGAAGCGGTTCTTGTCGCTGTCGTGTGCGCGACATAAAAAAGAAAAAAAAGAGACGGATATCAAACGCGAAAATGGAAAAGGTAAAAAACCAGGAGGAAAAGAAGAGAATTCAATCTCCCGCCCGCCTCGTTCCGTCCGATCGTTCCAATCGAACGATCCCGTCATCGGCGACGAAAGCCAGGCATGCCGCATCGAGAATCCGATCGGTCTGGCCCTTCGGTACATCCAGCGCGAAGAGCTGAAGTCCCTTTCGCAACTGGAATAATATCGGGGGGCGAGCGTCAATTTCCTCCGTCGAAATGTAGTCGGGTTCTCTTGCCGTGCATGGCATGCAACGAGGGCGCTTACGAACGAGCCCGCGTTGTCGGCTTTGAACTTTCTACGCGTCGGGGCTTTATCGTTCGGCCGGAAGTAATTCCCATGCTAATCCCTCTTTGTCCGCGGGATGGACCGAACGGTAGCTGCGGCGTCTCGATGCCCTCCCTTCTCCCGGCGCTAGATTACACGAAACGAAACGACGGCCCCTCCATCAGCGTCGCGCGAAACTCCGCAAGCTAAACCGGCTCGAGACGCGGATCGAAAACGCTGCGAGTGGATCGCCGGGAGTGGTTGCAGCTTCGATTGTCGGTGGATTTCCCTCGGAAGGCTTGAACGGCGGTTTTCGTCGTAGGGCGGAACTCGAGATTGGGATAATCTCTTAGAGAGTGCGCAGAACGCAGAAGGAAATTGAGAAGAGCCTTAACAAACACACGAATTTCACGATGCAAGAAACGGAGTGCGAAGCTCATACTTTCGATCAAAATTTATAATATACTTTCTTGGAATTGGTATTGTTATCGCGATGTAAATTTATTCATGTTCCGGAAGTTATCTATGGAAGATTATGAGACATAATTTATTCACATTGCTAAGAAACAAGAAAACGTAACTTAGCATTTCAGCGAAATTGGATCTTTTATATATCTTGAATATCTTTTGCATAATCCGCTTGATACAATAGGAAGTAAACTGTAGTTTATCCATGGAATTATTTCATTTTTAGTATCTTGTCGCATGTAATGCAGAAACGATATTTTTAAAACAGCAAATAATTCCACGCACAATGTATTTAAAGGCAGATGAATGTACGTAAATCATGCGCGAATAAAAATTGCTTATTTAAAAGTAAAAAGAAACGAACGAGGGTTATATAGATAAAATTTATATTTTATTTAAAGGTTCTAACGCGCGAGTCACGTACGTGATCTCACCAACTGTATCCTGCGCTAAGTGGAGTCCTTTGCGGTGAGATATTTGTATTCGAATGGTCACGTCGTGTTCTCCCTCGATTCGTTCGCGATCAAGTCATTTCTGGTACGTAAAATTAGAGGGGACAATCCCAATTTCCGGTGCGCCATTTTTCCGGGACGACGCGGCGTTTCAGGTTCCGTTTCCTCTGTGTTCTTCCAATTTCTCCAAAGAGGCGAGGCAAGCGCTAGTCTATGGGTATACCGCCGGTCTGAATAAACCCGATTGAAAAGTCTTTATTCTCGTCCCTTTTGTCTCTCTAATGGTCTGAAAGCAAAGGCTGCCGTTGAGAGAAATCATATTTCGCGAAAACACCGAGAGAAAGTTAAAGTGCAACGTTGCGTGTCGCATTTCAATTATACCGCATTCGATCTGTCTTTGTTGATTAATAAAGCAGTTAATTAGACGATATCCGATAATTCAAGCGGCACAATATGTATCGTGGAGCAATTGCTATAGGAACTCAAGATGCGGTATGATAACTGAAAGCAATAAATAATAATTAGAAGCAGATAAATATAAATTATACGCGAATAGAAATTACTTATTTATTTATCATACTGCAATCTAGTAATAATAAATTGATAATTAATGTAAACATTATACACGTAAAATATAAAAGTTACATTACATTTATTTATTGATAGCATTTGATAATGAAAGACTAATAGATGATAGGTACATTATAACAGAAGATGATATATCTATATAATTAATACATCTATAATATGTGATGTTATTCTCACAATAATGCAAGTATTAAGTGATGACTGGAAGTATTAAAGAGCGACTTTTGATAGAGTTCTGACTTTCTTTTAAATAATTCTAGATATTAATTGGATTTTTGCAGAATTTAAAGTTTAAACCAATTTGAAATATTTATAATGCCATATTTTTATAATTGCAGTTTTAAAATTAAAAACTTTAATTTGTTGTAAGACACATCTCGAATCTGTGATTTTATTTCATCGATTCTTGAGAAAGAATCGTACATACATATGTATAGGTACGTATATCAGAAATTTCTGAATTTCATATCAATTCATTATTGAATCGGGAAAAATTGCATATCATTCAAGTGTACTTTGGAAATGATTTGAGAAGAAATTGCATGTGCGCGTTTATATAAATACGTTTAACTGACAATGAAAAGCGGAATAATTAGGCGCGTGAAGAACTTCATTAAAAATTCAAAAATACAATTTTATATTATTATAAATTATTAATTATTATAAATTATAAATAACTACTCTCTTCAATTATATCATCTTTATTATAAATTTTTTTATAGATTACTACTCTCTACATGCATTTTTGCATTCTGAATGATATATTAGGTATATATAGGTATGATAATCTTCTTGTACTGTATAATTATTTAATAAAGCAGTGATACGCAACATTTTCCGAAATTAATCTATTCATACTCGGATAGATCAACTATTAAATCAGTATTAAATATAATATTCATTCAAGAACGATGTATCTCTTTGTCATAATTAAGATGACAATACTTTCATTAAACTTTTAAAACACTCGAAACGTACGACATACCTACTCGAAATTAAGCAACGTTGACGAGTCTATAAGTAAAAATGTAAAATGTTCGATAATAATGTATTCGAAATTAATACGAAATACAAGAAGCGAAATATATTTTGTTAAATTTGCCTATTTGCTTATAGGTATATTTCGAGATTGGCGAAAACGAAATGATATGTGAATCATCAGATCGTGTCGCTAGTAACGAAAAGTGATACATCGGTCGTGTACTGATATTTAATCTGAAACAGAGAGTATAATATCCGGCACATTTTCACTATATGATACATTTAAATATTTCATAGGTTAATATTTCGCAGTGTTTTCACTCTCGACGCTCGATACTAATTTTTTGTGATGCGCATCGCGCTCGAACAGGCAGGTAACGGCGCGAGTCGTGTTGTCGCATTAGCCCTCGAAAACGCGACAAGTTTCACACGCGAGATACCAAACACGATAATTTCTTACGATCAATTAACGATCAGTCCGCGCAATTAAATAACTCTCGCGATTAATAACTCGTAAACGTATATTGAGCAACGGATATTTATCCAAGCAAATATTTTGCGCTATTCTTTTGTTTCATAGTAAACTGCGCATCGCGTATTAATTAACATTGTTTTTACAAGTAAGTGTTATATTAGAATGTTATAGATACTATGAAGAAAAAATAATAGAAGGACACGAGAGCAGACCTGAGGCATAGGACGTCGGTGGAGCAATCGTGAGTTGAATGATTTATATATTATATTTATTACTCTAAAATGAATGGGTTAGTATAGATTATTGTAAATATTTAATCTTAAAATATATACAAATATCTATCAATTTATTGTGCATATACATATAAGAATGTATTCACGCACAGATAAGAATATCAAGAAATGATAGATGAGAACACGGTGAGGAAATAATAAGAATATTATTTAGATAATTGTTGAAAATTATAATTTATTACATTTTTTATTATATATTGCTTAAATAAGTAATTTAATATCGAAAAAAGAAAAGAAAGAAATAGGATAGATATCTGTAACATAAAATACTGCAGACATTTTTACTTATTATGTAGTATGTACTACGTAAACTAAATGTATATAGGTACTACGATATATTGCATATTTTTTATATTTTACATTGTGCACATTTTTACTTAAAATTTAATTACCTTTATTTACGTATTGGATTTATTACGTATTGGATTGCTAAAACCTAAAAAAAATTCTAGATATAATATTCCAAGAATTTTGTTTAAAAATATTTAAATCGAAAGTAATTAAAATAATTACGTTATAATTTTTGTATAATGAAAAAATGCAATATTAATGTCCTATATCCTCGGAATCCTATTTTTACATTTAATTACCATAAAACTTTTTAAAACCAGTGATTCTTTGAGGTAATAATTCTCTGTTATTTAAATTCTGGAAGTGTGATATAATTTCACGAAAATAGTTGAATAAAACGTGTAAAATTAATTGAAGTATTAGTCGAGATATGGCTCAGTACCATGTATTAATTAATTTATACAATAATTTACATTCGAAGTGGTGAGGTTTGCGCATGGATCAAGTCGAGTGTGATAAATTATATAAGCGGCATGTGGTCATATTGTCTCCATCACTTGTTGTGTTCAGATAGAATTGTAAACGCACGTCATCATCGTCGTTGTCGTCGACAGTCTTCCGCCATATAACAATATATTGCATAAAACATGATGCGCGAAATTGCAGCGAGAAAAAAATGAATAATAATTACGAGGAGAGGGGGCACTGAAGAACGGGTTTGAAACTTGCGAAAAAAACTCGTCAAGTTCCGTCACGATCGCTTTCATGGCACTAGTAGAGCATTCTTGCCAACTCACCGAGAGAGGCCGGGCTCGATATAAATTTAAATTATGCTTCACGAAGCCACCTTCCCGTCGTCCCTTCTCGCAGCGATCGGCGATGCCGAGTCGAGAGAGAAGTGCTGCACAGGCAGCAAGCGCGAATAATCGAATCCATAAAGTCAGCAGCGTGGTCTGCTTTATGTTCGCCATTGGACGTCCATCGACCTTCTCCCTCTCGTTACCGTCGCACCCGAACCCTTCATCGACTACTCCCTTTAACACTACCCTTCGTAGTCCGCCATCCTCGCGAACGATTTCTATCGCTCGTGATTTTTCATTAGCGTCGTCGGATTTGTCACTGTTCATTTCTCGCCGATAACATCAGATCCACCGGACTGATTGCTGATTTACGGCCAGCGCGTGTCGTCCTCCTAGATTTTTTTTGTTTCTCGTTTGACAAACGCGCGGCCGCGCACGTTTGTTTCTCACACGATCTGCATCAACCGTCGCGATTGCATTGAGAGATTTTGCAATATGTTTCGATAGCTATCGGGAAGTCCGGGGAACAAAAGCGTGATGTAGAACATGATAAATTAGATGCACAAGATATTTTTAAGTTTCTTCCACTGCTGTTCTTTTTATCCGAATGAATTCTCAGGCGTTGATCTTTTCTTAAGAGTACAAGTCGTATAAATGTTTGTTGAATTAAAGGCTGTTTAAGATATAAGATCTATAGAATAAGATAAAGAATTTTTTTATGATATATAGAATTTTTGATGTTAGAATGTATTTTATCAGATTTCCATATACGATTTATTTCACGCTTGTCGAGGATCGATTTTCGCGTGTATCCAATTCTCCTTCGTCTTCTCTTTTCATGGACACCCTTTTTAATTAACGTTCACGCCGATGGCGTCGCTCACGTAACGATGGCAGGTATAACGAATTCCTTGGCGTTCTTAATTAATGCCAATTAAGTATAACGGGTTAGGGAAAGAATAATCTGGGTTAATTACGTAAGCGATTCGACTTTTTTTTTATAGAATGATGTTTTAAGATTAATCTATCTACGTATATTCAGGCTTCGTTAGTTATGTCGTCATTAATTATGAGTTACATAATATGGTCACACAAGAAATACATGTAAAAAAGTGTTGTACCATTTTTATTTATAAATATTTTCATATTTTATGCATTGATTTCTCCCCAAATGTAACGTATAACGCAATGTATAGAAAGTATCTTAGAATCTCTAAATCCACTTAATTTTGAGAAAATATTGAATCCGGAGTCGACCATTCATTATGGAAGATTTTTAGTAAAATAGATGTTATTAATATGTTATTAAGATTATAGTCGCGGCGGCACCTTGCACGAGAATTCAAGCAGAAATAACAGTAATTCAAAAATTCTGAACAAACCGACGTTGAATAATGCTGTCATGACTCGGTCGTGAATAAAGTTTAATCCTGGTCCCTTAAATAAACTGTATAAATTTCATTTGTGGCCCGGCCGGGCGAGTTAACGACTTACTAAATCTCTTTTAATGAGCCGTCGGCCACAAGCGACTTATAAATGACTAGCTACAGGGATCGGCAGTTCTGCAGGATTTCCCGTAGGATACGTAGAGGAATTAAGCAACACTTGAGAACGCCATAGCGTTATAGCATTTAACGTCACTATTGAAACCTAACAGGTGAGAAATTCTCCTATGAATTTTCCATTCTTATCGGTCGGATTAATCACGCGGATAAAATTATCATCCACTCTTTTACACCGGGACTAGAACGCGCGCCAGATGTTTCACATTATTAATTTAATGGATCTGTGTAATTTACGATCGCGTCCATTTCCTCCCTATGAGTGTTTCGCATTATTGGCCGAGCTTGACGGAATAATCACGCTGCTAATTAATCATTATTGGCCTAATGGAACTGCTTATATTATTGCGGTGTAGGAGATAACGCCATAAATTACAGCGGATTCACTTGCTTTCTGTTGATTCTCCCGACGTATTAAATGTAAGTCATTTAATAATTAGGTATCGAATCCAATTGACTCTGCCATTATACAACGCTAAGTTGCTATAATAAAAATTACACGTTTGTCAAATAAAATCGAAATCACTCAGTAACTTTTATCTTATACCAAGGCAAGGTTTGGTATTACGCGAGATGAGTGCATATTATACAAAAGATTTGAAATCAGCGTGGAAATTATAACAGAAATGTTTAATTCCTTTTTCTTCTCATAACGTTTTCTTTATTATATGATATCTATCTGTTATATTGCTTCGTGTTTTGAGCGCATTAAATCGCTTTCGTCAAGCCGCTTCCGCGGAATTAGTTCGACGCACAGAGCAGCTACGCTCTGCAGCATCTATAAGAACAAATTTGAGCGAGCGACGACGTAACAAGGCAACTCCCACGACGCGACGGCGAGGACGGAATGATCCAGCAGCAGCTTATTATTAATTCCCTGATGGCGTCGCGCGGCGCGTGTTGTTCTCCATCTCTCTCTGTTCTGCTCGCTCTAAAGTAAGATGTTTTTGAAAATACACTGGGACGAGCTGCATCGCCGTTAAGCTCATTCCCGTCGCACTTTCAGGCTCCCTCGGCGTAACGGCGGGCGCCTCTCTCATCAACATCTACCAATCTGGCATTTCCATTTCTCGTCGTCCTTACCTCCTTACCGCCGATGTCTCGATCTTACCTCTTAGCACCATCGCGTGCACCCTTTTCCCGTGTAAAAGGGACATTTCTCACTGTCTTGCAATTTTCTACCACACATTACCGCCATCGCATCCTCGACCTCCGTTCGATGTACGACATTTCCTTCTTGCCGCAAATTTTCATATAGCGAAGAAGCATTGTGACATTAAAGACCTGCCGTAAATTACAAGGATTTGCGTTTGAAGGAGAAACATCTCCTTACTTGCCGGGCTTGCGCGCTTTCCTGACATCTCCTACTTCCAGCTCGACGAACCGCCGCCTTCTGATTTCGTCATTTTCGTCGTGAGAGACAAGACGAGCATAGAAACGCTTGTTTCCTTAAGCTTAGGCCGACGTTATTCTCGAGATAAAAAATTAAAAAAACGGGAGAAAAATTTGGTAGATTATTTTCAAATCTTGCCTTTCTGGCAGAAAATTAAATAAAAATTTTATTTGTTAATGTTTTATTATTTTTATTGAATGCTTATTTACAAGATTTTTAATGTAATGCTAAATAGTATTTTATGTAATGTTATTGATTTTAAATTTGTCGAGATATATGGTAAATTCTGAAACATTTTTTAACTGTTTTTTTTTTCTATAACTGGAACAAGCTTAAGTTATTGCACCTACGATCTTTGTTTAGAGTGAGTACTTAATTTACGTAATGCAGATGTTCAATGAGACTTTACCTTGAATCCTGTATGAAAAATTTGACGCTGATTAATTACGAGATACTAACTTTTGATAATAGTAAGCTACGTTTGGTTGATCGTTCATTCATGGCGTGTGATGCATCAAATCGATAAAAATAGTTCAGCTTTCTTCGTAGTTAGCAGAACTAGCGAATTGTACAATTGACGTACAAACACACGCGCATAGAAAGACTGACGTAATCGAACCGCGGCGCAGCTGCAAATGAAAAAATAATCAGGAACTCTGACAGTGGCGTGTTTCCTGTTCGAATTTTAGATTGATCTCGGAAAAGAAAAAAATTTTGATGCCGTGTTACAATCAGTCCTGATCGGGCAGTGATTATTTGCACGCTCCTAGCTGAAATTTATCACTCATGTCTGCAGCCTAAAGAAAGATGTGTACCGATATAAACAAGTAATTGTTTCATAAATCTCTATACACACGGAGAAATTTATGAAAGTCTCTTAGCTCTGAAATATTTTCATTGAAGATTCGTGATCATTGTGTTCCTTTATTTTAGGAATTCATGAAAAGTTAGAGTTGAGAGTAATAATATCATATAAACAAGAATAACCTCCTTAAAGTTTCTTTTATTTCTTCTTTTGCTCTTCTATATCCCCTATGCGGCGGAAATTAGAAATGCATGTAAATAGCACTCGATTTTCGACAACGATACGGAAGCGTGCGGTATTGATCTGAGCATAAACGATAAGAGCCGGGAACGAGCCAAATTGCGAGTTAATAAAATTGGAAAACAAAAAAAGTTACATGCGACTCACGGGACATAAAAGTCGTGCTTCCTTGACTACCGCCTTCGCCGAAAGATTCGAAAACTTTCCACATCGGAGCAACAACTTCTCGGACCGCTTTAAAATGTAATTTGCACGACCAATTTAAGTCAAGTCACCGGCTCCGACTCTTCTTCTAAGCGTAACTCTTCGAAATAATTAGCAACGTCTTGCGTCCGAGGTAAATCGTGCCGGCGCGATTATTCGGAAAGCGAGCGATTTACGTTGGTCGTCTCGTTAAAATTCGCTCTCACCTTTCCGCTGCGTTCCTCGGGAGGTAACTTTTGTCAAGCGTGTAATTAAATTTCCGGATTCGCTCTGTTGGGGTCGGCCATCGGTTCTGTTTGCGGCCTTTATAATAGAGTTCCGCGCGCGCGGAATAGAGAGAAAGAGAGAAATTATATGTCCTCACACAACGACGAATAAATAACGACGCAGGGTAAACCTAAACACGGGATAGGGACTAACAAACGATATAATTGTTAATGCCGCAAATGGTGGTCGTTTGTCGAGACGGCCGGTGGCTATTTAAGCGGCAAACAATCTGTTTATACGTTGCATTTTATCGCATACATACACGTTTTCGCGCGGCGGTCGTTCGTGGTAATTGTCCAGGCGCAAACTCGCACACGCGAACACGTTTGCAGCTTTCATACAATTCGATTTTGTTCACGCTGTTGCCGTCGAACCACATCCCTCGCGGATTAGAACATCGAGGGGCGTGTATGCTTTCAATTCCATTAACAGGGAGTATTTATTTTTAGGTATTATGTATTTTAAGAATTATTGGCAAAAAATGATTGTACCCAAAAAGAATTATTAATTGTAACTTGATAATTATTTAAATTAAAAGAATCAAGTTTTCATCTAATTGTAAGTATATGCAAAAAAGGAGAATCCTTTCTTAACAATCTCTTCTTTACTGCGCGACGACCTGACTGATTCTCAATTAATTAAATCTGTATTTATAGAATTTATTCATTTCTGAAAATGTAATCTCTCTGTCTAATTTGTATCATAGTATATGATAACATTTTCTTTACTCCTCAACACACTCAAAGTCGTAAAGATATATAGTGGATGCCACGAAATAAATAAGCAATTACCAATAATAAATACTTAATTACGATGTATACCATTACCAAATGACGAAATAAAAGTAACATAACGCATTACTTACTTTTTAACGAAAGTATCGCCGGGAATGCTGGGATATCGCCTTAATAGGAAATACTTCGAGAGATTTACTCGGAGAGCAGCGCAGCGGTTACGAAGCATTCGTCGACCTTCGAAAAATCCCCGTAACTCGGATAAAGCTCGCCCTCCGCTTGCAAATCGACCGTCGCGCATTTGACTATTCGAAGGCAGATATTAAATGAGTAGCGTATCGAGCGAATTGAAAACGTGCCCGGAAAAGGGTGGGCGGAGAAGAAATCGGGGGCTCGCGAGCTTATTTCGCATTCGACGTTCCGGATCGCGAATATTTCAGCGCGCTTAATGTTTGCGCGCACGAACGCGCGCGCACGTGAACCGGAAATATTTCACACTGTGCTGGGAATTGCGCCGAGTAAGAGCCGCGGCTCTAACGAACGTTTGACGAGAGCTCAAGGGGATGAATTGCGGAGCTGTTTATGCTCCGAAATTAAAATAGTCGCGAGAGACGAAGCGTTCCGTATACTTCTTCGCGCGAAACGTTCCGCGTACGTGCAAGGTGTGCATGAAATGCATTTACATATCCGCGAATTGCGGGAATATGCATAATTGGATTTTCTGATTGAATCCACATACGGTGGCTTGCATTAAGATATCTAGATACCATGATGTTTGATAAGTTAAAAATGCTGTTCTCAGCTCCGATCAATTATTACACAGAGTTACTAATAAGTTTTTTTATATAAAAAGAGTTATTTAAAAATTTATGGCGACAATTCATTACTTTATTGCATTATTTCATTCAGTATATTTTTGTACTGTCACGTGCAAAAATTTATGACGTGCAGTGTGTTAATCTGGCTTCGCGTTTTCGAAATTTTGTGAAATTTCTCGCGGACTATGTAGTGTTACTCAAACGAGAAACTTTAAGATATTCGAACGATCTTGCAGGATACAATAAATAGAAGCAGTGTTTCTCTGCGGTATTGTCCTTGCTAATTGCAAATATCCTTGCGGGATTCAAGTATGACTATATCTTTGCTATACCAAAGAGCCAACTGACTTACACCCTGTGGATTATGAAACCACGCGCGCGCGGCGGAAATGAATTACTCCACTTTCCCACCTTCTCAATCATTAATGAGCTTCGTGTGAGAGGAGCGCTAACGTTTTAAACGATCATAACGAGCCAAGCTTCCACCTCGCTCGCTTTTCATTTATCCCATTTACGAGTCTTACTGCGGATCCTTTGAAAACGCCAAAAAGCGTTCTAAAAAGAGTATAAACAATTTGAAATATTTGTGAATTATTTCCTGTCGGTTGCATTTATTCCATAGAATATTGGTCGAGTTTTATTGCGCGTTACGACTAAAATTAGAAAGTCCTTAGAATGAAGTGATGAAAATGACGGCATTGTTACTTTTACCAATTTTAAATTTGACTAAAGTAACTATAAATATAGGTAAATATAAATTTTATTTTTTACCAGAAACGATTATATTTGTTTGATTAAAGTTAATATTTTTTACTTGCAAAAATCCTGGCAAAAAATATTTTTTACTGGCAAAAAGATATTACAGGAAGAGAGAAAAACATATTTGTTTGATAAAATATATGTGTAGGTATAGTATGATATATGAGCATTTCATTTGCATTACGGACCAATTATTTTAATATACATAATTCGATTTTAATAATGTTAATAAATTATTTTACAATTATCTCATTGCGATATTTCGTTCCTTTTCAATTTATATTAAATTTATTTGAATGAAATCCGGCCATTATTCCGCTATGCGAAATGCCATTGCATAAATTTTGCGTTACAAATGCAGATGAATTTCAACGAGATCAATTACAAAGAAATCGCATCTAAAAGCAAACTCATAAATACGGTACAAAATATATGTAACAGGCACAGCAAAGTATAAGATTTTAGTGAAGGGGACTCATCGAGCACTTGAGCACTCATTAAGAAGCAGAGATGACATCTTCGATAAAGCGTGATGGGCGTGGGACCGTGATGAGATGCGAATGAAGAGGCGCTTCTGTCATCATGCGATGTTTCGTGCTTCAATACTTTTTTTAGAATGTTTAATAGAGATTAGTATCAGAATAGATTTTCGATTATGTCTATTTCATTTATTAGGGGTAGATTAAACGCAGCTTGATTACAAATTCGAGATATTTGAAGAACAAAATATACCGATCTACCTTTCTTCTGAATAATATTAATGAGATTGTTAGTCTCTTTTTAAATATTTTTTTTCAAATATATTTTTTAATACATTTATGCTTTTTTCTGTAAATTTTATTTTAACGAGCAATAAATGTTGAATTGCAAATATGCACTTCTTTTCAACGAAAAGAATAATACATTTAAAATTGCTCGTTATCCAAGTTAAAACTAATGTTCTTGAACCTAATGTAACTTTAAAAAAATTGAGGCTGTCGCGTATCGCGTTATCGGCTTTTTATGATACTATCAAACATACCGAATACGAGCTTTTCAAGCAATCTGATGAAAAACGATTCTACTCAATCGACTCCGCGACGTGACTATTAACAAAATGAGTTCTGGGAATAAAACGATAAAAAACAGGATATTGTACCAGTAATGTTCGAGTGTCTATATAATCGAGAGTTTTCGAGTGGCTATTGTGTGATGCATCGTAAAGCGAGATTGGATCGATGATTTGCACAATTGATGATAAAATCGACCGACGTACATTCGGTCGTGAGTATTTGATTGCGGCTAGGCAAAGAGAACGACCGGCGTAATAATAGACAGTAAAGTTTCTAAAGTAGCAGCGGAATCAATGAATCGACCAGTCAGTAGTCACGGACGCGACGATGAACTAACTCGATGGAGAGCGCTGCGGGGAGACTATTCGCAACTTTTCTGATCAAGAAGAGAAGTTTTCGCGGGCTGTAGCATATTTCCGATTGATGCGCTTACGGTTTACGGTCCTGTAATGAAATCACGCGGCGACAAGAAAACACGCTCAGCTTCTAGCAAGATTGCAGAATAATTGATTGAGCAATAATAATGTCACAAATGATACATAATTTCTCGATGTAGGAACGTAATCTTGATAAAAGTTATTTCTGCTACTTTACAATCCAGTCAATTTATCTACTATAGTTTTGCTTCGCTTCGATTTTTTAAGTTAATAAGGTACGCTGAAAGTTCCAATTTAAAAGTTATCGATATCTTGACGTTAAGACCATTATTTCACAATATTTTTTATTGCGACTCTTAAAATTCAGCGATAGCTGCAGTATAACTTATCAAATAATTAGTGTAAAAATATAATATCGAAAATTATTCTCGTATATTAATAAATGCAAGCTTTTAATATGTTTTAAATCTACGCCAGCCTCAAAGCGCTCGTGTAAGATAACTTCAACTTTTATTCCCCCTATTTATTTTTCTTTTGCCCTTGGGTCCGGAAGATTCTTGCTGTTACATTGCCAGTCATTGTGAATACGGAACGACGCCGGAATCAGTCGTGCGCACGCTTTCGAATTGGACGATATTCCTTGGGCAATATAGTTGTCTTTACGTGTCGCAACCCCGAGGACATCTCGGCGTCCTCCAATAACGGGCGAATTTCGCGATATCCGGAATTGTTTTTTTACTTTGCTATAGATCCGGTGACATTTGCTCGACTGAGGCGAACACGAGATTCGGTCACGTGCTAGCTTTACCGAATACAGATCCAGTTTTTGAACGAAATTCTTTTTCGTCTCACTCTTTGACAAGGCATGCAGACATATGCAGGGCCGTGCAAGCTGGCGAGAAGCAAGGAAGGAAGGAAAGTAGGAATGGGTAGGTTTCTCACGCAGAGTTGTGTGGAAGACGCCCGCGTTGCGGTGAGATGTAATTAAACATGTAGTACGGAGCTTAATTCGATCGGTGGAACTTTGACGTGCTCCACGCAAACGCTCATACCTTATGTAAGATGCTTGTTGCGCAAAATACCGAAACACTCGAGATGGATCTGATAGCACCGTTATGATATTAGTGTTCCTGGCGTTGCTCGTGGTAACAATTCCGTTGTTATGTCGTTGCCGGTTGCCAGGAATGTTCCGCAACTTGGAGCCACCGACATCTGCAGATTTATACGTGATTCCTCCCGCAGGGATGACTGATCCGCACAGTCATTTGGGCTTATTGTTAGTGAACCCACGGACCCGAGCTCAATACACTGCGGACATTCACACACACATTTACACATCATATACACTTATATATATACACACTTTTTTGTGAATAACATGGCAATGCTAAACAGGATAGGTGGGGAGAAATGGAAACAAGGTAAAATTTAATTTAAAAATAACAGAAAGAGTGAGAATAAAAACTAGACCCTTTTATACGCATATGAGATAAATGAAACAAGATAAGGAAAATTAGAATTTATTTTTTACACCTCTTAAGATTAAGAAAAAGATTTACGTGATTCTCGTGATTTCGCATGATTGTTTTTGTGTTACTATTTGTGCAATTATCTTGATGTATAATATTCTGTTTAGATAATGATTTTATCACTCGTGTTCCAAATATTGCAAAGCATTTTCTGTTTAATATAGAAAGTCATACATATTTATTGAAATAATTATGTTTTATTATATTTATATAATTTCGATATGCACGAATCTCTATAAGGCTGTTATGTTTCTCGCTTTTCTTGAAAAATTCTCGTTTACGCGCGAGATCACGTAAACGCCTCGAATTATGGCGGCTGTAAGGAAATGCGCAAGGGCGTTAATACGAGACTCGATTTTATAGCGAGACGATCAAAGAGCCATTAAGAAAAGCGACGGAAGAAGGCTCTGACGAAAGAGCGGGGAGAAATGGGGCACATAGGAAGAACGGGACGTAATTAAACATGCAGCCCGATCCTTAATTTGATCGATGCAACCTCGCAGCCGCGTTCGATTCGCTCGGTTGACTATAATTTCGTGGCTAATGGAATATATATTTAGTCGACGAGATGAAGAACTATTTCTAGAAAACTCAAACTTTAATTAATCGTGAGAAAATTATAAGAAATTAATTTGATTGCTATCAATGGAGGCATTATTCATTCCTTTGTTCCATCAATGCTATTATTTTAGTTAAAGGCCCAAAATAGAAAATAGTATTCCTTATTAAATAGAAATTTATTTATATGTGGAAACATGTTTTTATTTTTTAATACATTAATTAATTAATAGAATTTTTTAAATATTATTTGTCTTATATTTAGATTTTAATTCGTTCTAATTGTTTTAAAAAATGTAGGAAAATTTAAGTTCAATTACATCGAACATTTCAGTCAGCAATTATAGATGAATTGTGCGTAAATGATACCCCAGTCTTTGCTTTTAAAAGAAAATCTTTGCAGTCTTATCTCGTGGCGATATGGCACCATAGGGATTACACGTAGCCTCGTAATGGTGAGCAACATCTCTTCCAGCTCGTAATAGTTATCGAACGCAATGAATCTTGGTTAGCTGGTCTACATTTATTGTGTAATATCTATTTTCAGAGAAAGAATCAACCGTAAATATGAAGTTTTTCACAAAAATCCGATTGTTCTTATATCTTTTCATACTGTAAAAACATGTATGTTTCAATTTAATTCTCAATCTTTTAATCAATTAACAGATGAATCTGAAAGAATAGTAGCATGTTGTTTTCTCATATTAATAAACTGTTATTTAATTAATTTTTATACGATTATATGTTGAGGAATATCTAGATCCGTACATTCTACACATTTAATGATAAATATGTGATATATGCAAGCTATATTTTCGCACCATATCACGATACCCTCGCGACCGATGAATTTTTCAAAGTATATCGTCAGTATGAACGATAGTCGCCGGATTAAGGGTTGAATTTTCACGGCATTCGGGTTAGGGGACGCTTTCGTCATTTATCAAAAGGCGCTTTCGCGAATGGCATGGAAAAGTTTTGTCGCGGCCTTCTCTTCGTTTCCTATGGCTCGAATGCGGACGAAAATGAATTACGAGTCCAAGGCGGAGCTTCGAAACTTTTTCTTTTTTTCTTACGTGTCCCTTCTCTTCTTCTCCCAACGTCCTCTTCAACGATTGTTCGTCCGTTGTCTCAAAGTTTTTGCGCCTGTCGCTTTAAAAGCGTCGGATAAGAAGGAAAGCTTTGGAATTATGGTAATCCTGCAGGTTGTCAAAAGAAACACGAGTGAGAGAATGCGGAAGGATAAAAAATTTAAAAGGATATACAACTTTGCGCGTATGCTAAATGCTAATCGTTCAATTATTCTTGATTATTATGGCTTTTATTAATTTTTTTTTTATTTATGACAGTCAAATGATTGAATTTGTCGACGATTCTATAAAGAAAAGAGCACACAGAAAAAAAGTATAGGTAAATGATAGAAAGATTGATAAATAGTGATTTTTTTTACTTTCTCTTAAAAATTTGCATGTTTTGCGTGCCAGTTTCGCGAGTTTTTCTTTCCAGTGATTTAAAAACATCATACATTATAGGGTTAAATCGGAATGCCCGATACGGGAACTGCTGTGCAAGCGTTCCCCACGTAAAATAGAGCGGACAGCGCTACGAGCCAAGCGTTATTAATTCGAGAGCAAACTCGTGCCAGCCGCATTTGCATGTATACGAGCGCGGACACGATCGCGAGCGCGCGTTATGCTTAGCATTTTTTTCTTACGTATCCGCGAGCAATTTCCACAAGAGCACGGAGAATAAGCTTTCCGGCTATGGACTCGATTTTTTCGACTACGTTCGTCCAGTCGTTTCATTGAAGCTGAGAATTATGCCGCCGGGGCGAAATATCGGAAAATGAGGCACAAGGGCGGTGAGTTTAACGATGAGGGTGCAAGTATGCAAAGGAAGAATGGGAAAAGCTGTTGCGTGTACGTCGAATCTGGCACAGGTATATACGGGCACATGCGGAATAAAAACTGACTCTTTCGCAGAGTATATAATCCCATTAGACGTAACATCCAGAGAGAACGTTATCGAATAAAATTAAAATTGATATAACCATAAGAAGATTGATATATGCGCGTATATAAAAATTTTATCTTATTTCACATTATTTTAAATGAAACAAAGACAATTAAGGCTCATATTCTGAATTTTCTTTTATCGATAAAAGCGCTCTTTTATTTCTAAGATGCTATATACCTACATGTAACATGAACTACAGCATCTCGGAAATAAAAGAGCGCTTTTATCGATAAAAGAAAGTTCAGAATGTGGGCCTAAATGTTTAAAGGATCAAAAAGAGGCAATTAATGTATGAAAAATTATTAATAAAAGATAAACGCTATTAAACAATGGTTCGCTAAATATCTGATTAAATTAAAATTTACTTGAAAAAACTATTAGTGTTTTCGGTATGGTGTTTCCAAACGGCGCCATGAAATTTGTTATTTTTATCGCGAACGGCTTTACAAAATAAAATACGAGCTGTAGTAACGTTGTTTTACAAGCGTTTGAGATATTCGGAGTAATCACAAATTCGTTAAAACAGCGAAAACAATTTCTGCGAGAAACTTAAGGCGCAGATTTGTTAAATGCAGATGCGAAAATAGTGTCCGATAAACTTTAGGTTCGGGCTAATCGTCAACGATTTTGTAATTAGTTGCGCTTAATCGATACGCCGTGTTGCACAGTCCCCGATAATGTGTTCGCTGTAGCAATTAAGCTAAGTCGATACAGCAGTACAGGTTTCCGTAGGGCATCATTAAACAAACAAATTACACTATCAAATTAATTAAATCTTGTGCAGTTAATATATTTTGGATTATAATTAATTGAGAATGTTGCTAAATATTTATTATGTGTGTTGCTCTGTAAACGTACGTTTGAGATTTATTGTCATGACTTGTGACTAATATTTTTTCTAAGTTATTAATTATTACAATTAGCAGTTATAGTAGGAATATTATTCAAAAATAGGAAACTAAAAACAATTTTTGGATATTTTACATTTTTAAGTCACTTATTTTAAGCTTTAATTAGAGATTTATTGAACTTCTCGAAATAAAATATTTGTTAAGTCAGTAATAAGTAGATTTTAAAGTTTTTAATCGCTATAATTCCGTCGCTAATTGTCATAAATAAACGATATTGACATACAACATTGCGGAACAAATTTATCATCGACTTCGGTGAATCGGCAAGAGGCTTGAACTTGCTTATAGAAACTTTTGCAGTTACTCCTATACGACAACGATGTTCTCCTTATTGCTAGAGAGAAGTAGTGCGGCTTGTACTTGCCGCTGATATAATTAATAAATGGAAATTCTCTACCGACCAATGCATATTGCTTAAACAAGCACCGACGAGGTCAAGAGGGATAGGAAACCACGCGGAAAGAAGTCTCGCTACGAATCGGTAAATGTTAGCTGCAGCTGAGATAAAAAGAGAGAACTTAGGGAACGGTCGATGAAAGTACCGAGCAAAGAAGGGAATTAAGTGCACAGCACACACTCCGTTTGCTCGCCTCTGCTCGCCTCTGCTCGCTTCTGCGAGATTTTTGCCCATTGATGTCATGACGGGTCATGTTATGCCAGGAAATTTAGAGTTGATAATAGCCCGGAGCTTCCAACGTTCGACGTTTCATCGGTTTAACCGCTCGCTTTGCGTAGAAGTGCCGATTCATTATCGTTCCATTTAATGGACGAATAACGAGTCGGCCGCACAACGTTTCAATATCGTTTCAGAAAAGATTTCTCTATAGCTGCGAATCGTCGATCGATCTCCTCGCTTTTGCTTGACACGATATATTCTATCACGCAAGCAGATCCAGTTGATAAATCTCGCCGTTCTCTCTTCGGCTTTGTCGTTTCGTGTTCATAACCAGTCAGGCGTTGTCTCTCCTAAATAGACCATCTCGTATCTCGAGAACGAATCATCCGTTTGGTCCCTTCTCCCTACGAGGATTCTTACGCTCGATTCACCCGCCATTCGAAGAAGTTCTCGCGAGATTTCATCGATGCCCTCTCTCTCTAGAACGCGATATTCTTATGTATCGAGGTTGGTCGACGACCCCGGCCATTCTTTATGCGAGCACAAGTGAACATTTTCATGTAGCGTCATCTCATCCACTCGATTATAAACACACTAACGGCTGCATCAAAAACATCTTGACTTTATTTTTCAACTCTAGAACGAGAGAAGTCTAGGAAAAGTTAAAAATCATCCGAAAGTTAAGATTCTTGTCTTGAGCCTTTATACTTACCTTAAGAAAAGTTAGAAGTAGAACGTATCTAAGTCGACAGCTTATTCTTACTAACTTTTTTAGTAAAAATACTACTTACAGAATATAAGCTTACAGTCTTTCCTACATGAAGTTTTAAATTTTAATTTTGGTAGATAGAATATTTGGAAGATAGTAACACAGAATGAAATAATCTTTGAATGTAAAGTTTTTTATTTTTAAGTTAACTTATTAAAAATACGCATTATATCAGAATATTGCATTTGTTGAAAACATGCCATGAATTTATATTTCTATATTCATGCAACTTTATCATTCGAATATACATATATTCTCCAGGAATTTTCTACAGATTTTTTCTACTTACAAGTTGCGTAAAGGAAAGAAAGAAAAGTGTAAAACAATTAGAGTAAGCGTTGGAATATGAGGTAAAAATAAAAAATAACTTGAAAGTAAAGAGGGGAACAATGTTTTGGGTTTTAATCTAAAATATCACCGTTGCAGTTGTTCGCACCGTTATCGGTGCGCAAATTCCACGGTCCTTGACGAAATATATGTGTCGTGTATCAAGAACCTTCACGTGATGGAAACGCGGAGCATTTTGCGGACGAAACGGAGCGGTGTTTCACTTCTTTGCCCTCTTTATTTCCCGGCGCTCGAGAGTCACCCTTATTCTTTTCGCGAACCGTGTTTCACTTTACAAAAGTACGTTTCTAACGGAGCTTACGTAATGACGGTCTTTGCACCGGCATTCAGCAGGTCGAGTGGCGAGGTGAAAATAAAGTTGCTACATCGTCGGAGAGAACAAGTAACGCGTCACGACCCGACGCGGCATACGATGCAACGCGCCACGCCACCAAAATGCGTTTCAAGCTTGTAATTCCGTCTTCTGCGTAATTCTGACATCTCATGTTTCCATCCTCAGAACGGCAGAAAGGAGACACGCAGATAGAGATCGTCGTTTGACTCGTCATGCAGCTTGTAATTGGAATCCTGTAATATCACGACAGATGTTCGTGATTAACCCTCAAGGTGACGGCGTTTTGCCTGACACGTAGCTTGAGTAAAACCGATAACAATTGATGCTGTATTTTGATTTACGCACAAATTTCCGCAGTAGTCTCATATACATAATTCCGTACAGTTGCAAGCTTTCTATATCATTATCGTTTAGTCCTCAGCTCGTGAATTTCGGAGAAAATAAATTTTGGTTGAACAAAATTCATTAATTTTAAATGAACCCCATAAATGTTAACTTTACGGAAAAAGAGTGGAGAGACATACATATATAGAGAACTATAAAATTATTATTAATGTGCGATTATTTTGTCTCTCGCAAATTTTATTATACGTTTACAATTTTGCCGTTACTTTCGCTCGTATGAGTGTCTCAGTATCTCGAGGCACCGGATGTTACGTAACGACATCGTTAATATTCCCGCGACGCGAAGATCCCGTGGAAAAAGGGAGACAAGCGCGCAGAAATGGCGTTCGCATCCTAAGATGCACGGTAAAATCGCTAATTACCCGCGTCCCAATAAAGCGTTCGAATGGGTGTTTCGTTGCATTAAGAAACGCTCTCTTAAAGGCCATCAACGCGGCGATTATTCTGCGCTTATTAATTCGCCAGTACTTGAGTTAAAACATTATGAGCGCTTTGTCACGGACGTATAAACTTTTACTCGCGAGTTTAAATACACTTGCATAGTTTCGGAGGGAAACGTTATCGCTCGTCACGTTTTATCGCGTTTCATGATGTGAATTACATGCTATTCAAACGTAATTCATTACATGCTATTCACGTAATTATTAATTCACGTACCAGCGAATTCACGGTTGCGGAGCATTAACCCTGAATCTTATAATTATT
The DNA here is from genome assembly GCA_035220615.1 of Leptothorax acervorum. Classification (NCBI taxonomy): domain Eukaryota; kingdom Metazoa; phylum Arthropoda; class Insecta; order Hymenoptera; family Formicidae; genus Leptothorax; species Leptothorax acervorum. The sequence continues at coordinate 903,484 of JASTWQ010000026.1, read as the reverse complement.
TTAGAACGAATTGCAGTGTTTAATTTTTCGTAACTTTAATAAAAGAAGTGAAGCCATTACATGAGTTAATTGAAATTTAATTTCTTATTATTATATTACGCATTGTTTATCTTTTACTTTATTATTTCTTAATTATTATTTCTTAATTTCTACAGTTCATAAGATAACAATTTATGGTGTGTCACAATTTAACCATAAACAAAAAAAAGTCTCTGTTTTAACACATAAATATAAGATGTGATAATATAATTATCACATCTTCTAGCGTACCTCCACCTTTCCCTTTAATACGTCGTTACTTTATTTGCCCTTTAGTTTACTCTTTATCCCTTTTTTAAAAAGAAATGATTATCTTCATAGTTTCAAAGAGTTTCCAACCGATATCGCACCGATGATTGCATTTCTATTGGATTCGCGTATTCTTGATGTCATAATAATCTCGACAAGATTAAAATTCGCGGATGACTTGCAGCGAGGGGTTACAGCTTTCCGAAATAGGATGCTGCCGTGAACGTTGTAATTCCTGTAACGAGAGCTCGTATAAGTCGCAGGCCCGGTACTTGTGCGCCGGCGAAATTATAGCTCGGTGGCGCACGGTGCAATTTATTGGTGACGTTGTTAACCATCGAAGTTATAGGATGTACGGTTATAATTCCGCCGGTTAGCGGTCGGTCTGAGGGAGAGGAACGGTCCGGTGAAGCGATAATAAACGCTCTCAACCGCGACGCGACGCGAGAAAACCTTCATAATCCCGGGTAATATTGCCGGGTAATCCAGGTGGCAAATTATCGATGCACACGTGCCTGCGCGATTGCCATTAGAAATTATTAAATATACAACGCGTTGACCACGTCCGGCCAATTGATCGGCCACCCGATGACCGTACGTGCGATTATCGTACGATTAATTACAGCAATCGGTATCTTGCATTTGCAGCAAGTATTCTCTTCGCAGCAAGTATTCACCACGAATATCCAAATAACCGTAATTACATATGTGTGTATAAATTATTAGTGTTCGTCATCACGATAAAGCTCGGAAATTTTTCTTTTGACATTATAAATCCGAGAGATACGAGTACAAGAGTGAAACATAATATTCTTCAAAGAGGGAAATAATTTAATTACGTACTAATTTTGCGACACGTGTTTTATCGCTTTTATTTTATTTACTGAATTGTTAAAAATTGTTTGAATTGTATTTGAATTTTAAAAAACTATACTAATAGCTTATTCACGAATGTATTATAGAATTTTATTTGAGCGTAGGTATATAATCTCTCGTTTGTAAATATCATCTACAGGTACTTAATTTTTATCACATTAATTTCTTCTTTTTGTTATTATTTTACGTTAATTTGTTTTATCTTAAAAGTGATATAGGTACTTTTTGGCTCAATCTTTACCAACCTCTCCAATTTCTTCCGATTAATGCATGTGTGGTTTTGATAGATATCAAGAATGTTATCTGTATTTATAACACACTTGAATGTACACTCGACGATAAGTTTGTAATTAAAAATTTACAACTTCCGATTAAATCGATAAAATTTTACGGAAATCACACACGCCTTTGTGTTCCGGATTTGAGGCAATAATCTGCACACACCAAGATGTATCGATCGAATCGAGATTACTTGGCGAAAACTTGTGCGTTGGCGCAAACTTGCACTGCATTGTTTCGGTTGCTGTACAGACACAGCATGGTTAACGAGGTCAGGAGTCATTAACCGAAGAACTACACAGGATGCGCGATTATAATTTATTGCGCGGATTAAAGGGCTTCGTTCGTCAAAACTTGGAAGCTCGTTGCGGCGCAGAAAGCCCGGCAGGTCGCGTGTGTGCATTTCGATGCAGCCGGAAATTTATTGCAAAGATAAACGTGAGAGCCATGAGCCATGATATTATTGTATGTGCAATTTACTTTAACTTGGAAATATCAGGAATTTGTAAAACAATTTGTGGAACACATATATTTCCGCTTTTATATTTTTAAAACTAATGATCTTCATTTTTAATAAGATTCTGAAATTGAACGAATGCTGGATGCTTTAAATAATTATTAATAATCTCGTCAGTTGACTAATAATCTAGGGATAATAGCGACAGCAATGGAACAAAATGAAGTGTTTTAAAAGCACAATCGATGGCATGGCATGTTATATGGTTTTATCCATAAAAAATATGCTCGATAATTTTGGTAAATTCCATATTGCGGTAATAAAAACGCATCGCACGATACATAACAATTCATCAGTAAGCGTACGCGAAATTGTTTAAATCATTATTTATTCATGGGTTAACGATCTCGGTGATTGCGAAATGCAAATATGATAACCGTAATTAAATTATGAGGTCATTGTAGGTGTGTTAAAGAATTATTCACGCTGTGAAAAAATTCGCAACTTGACCACCAAATTTTCCGAGCGTTACTCAAATTTATTGCAAATCACAGATAAATTCTCTTATATTTAGATCGTCGACATTAACGCGATCATGGCATGCTCATAACTTTGATTAACTAGACAAGGCTTTATGATTTACACGATGTGTTAATTTAATTATCGGAAATTCGCTGAAATAGGTCACTACTCTCCATTTAGTCCAAATTGTTCCTATTCACTTGGCTGATTTTGGGATATTTCAATTAATTCTAATTATTCCAAACAGGATATATAGAAACATGACTTGTCGTAGACTGTGTTCAAGTAATATTCTTTTTCTACATGATATTATTTACACATAATTTACACAAAGATTTTTTATTTCATTTTATGAACTGCTTCATTATCTCTAAATTAGCGAGCAATAAAAAATAATCTCTTTTTATATCATTTATGTACTTGGACTATAGCGATAATTTAGACATTGTACAGGTGGAGAGTAAAATATGTAACAGGATGCAAAGAGAGATTCGTAAACAGGCGCAAAGTAGTCGAGTTTTTAACTCGTTAAATTTAATATAAGTACAGGTGAAACTAGTATGAGCTAAAATGCTAATATTGATGCGCAAGTAATTATTTTATTAAGAGAATTAATTTTTTGAAAATGTTTCTGACATTTTAATTTTTTAATACTTTTTGCGACCATTTTTGTTGTACCTACCTATTTACAATTTTATATTGCCATGGTTTCGGGCTATTTGTTGTTTTAATTTTCGATATCCAGAGCGCACTCAAACTTTTCGGTTTTTGGCTCTGCCGTTTATCGATTATTTGTAAAATTAAGATGTCATAAATTTTGATAATGTAATTTAAATCAACAATAGTTTTTATGGTAAATATGCATAAAAAGGTCCCACCTTCGTACATATATAATGTTTGTTGCTATGAATACCTTGAGTCATACTGACAATGAGTATTTCCCAACAAGAAACACATGGCGCTCATTGCTTATTAAAAAGTTATTAACAAAAAAAGTTTGAAAAGTCTAACAGTTGTTTTGAGAAATACGAGAAATCAATCGCCACTTAAATGTTGTAGGGGAGGTCTTTCTGAGTAATTCTACGCAAGAAAAAAGTGGGGGACGGCATTGGTTTAGAAGATATAGCAAATTGAAATTTGCTTAATCGACAGTTATTTTGAGTATTATGAGATATATACATATGAGAGACTAATGTACCAAAGTACATGCGTGGACAGAGGAGCGCGTTCCACACGGGTCGGTGGGTTGCGGGGGTCGCCCCCCTCCCCCACCTGCACCCTCCCTCCCAACCCTGTACAGGGTGAACCTCGCTTCAACTTACAAAGCACATCTTGAAAGTTGAAGCGAGGTATATGAAATAGTATATTGTGCACCTAGGGGAGAAAGCTACGTTTTTCAGACGAGTGTGAAGTTTGCCGTCCGAGCCGAAGGCGAGGGCGGCAATCACATGAGTCTGAAAAAGCTTTCTCCCCGTGGTGCACACGATATTTTTCACAACACTTTTACGGAAATGTTCGACTTTTTAATGCCTGTAGAGCGAAATTTGAATGAAATAAAATTATATATATACAGGGCCGCCATACGGGGCAGAAAGTATCAACTTTCCTCCTTAGGGAGGAAAGTGATCACTTTCCGCCCGCTACGTCATCAATTTTCTTTTTATGCATATTTACCGTTTTTATATTAAAAACTTTATATTACAGCAGGTTTTTTCTATAATTATTTATATTATTTTTTTATGCTCTTGTAAACTGTTGATTGTTAATACAAAAGAAAAACTGTATGACTAAAGGCCATGACCATGATTAGATTTTTATATTCTGAAAATTTACTTAATTATTTTTATAAAAAAATTGTCTACCTACCAGCGTCAGCGTTTTTGTCTTGCATTGTTCTATCTACATATATATATAGATACTCGCGAAGGCAATGTGCCAGGACCGATGTCGATCCTCGAGGAGCGATCGGGCGAGCGTGAATAGCTAACGGCAACGAGACGAATAGATTAGTGCCGAATTCCGGGTCGTTGCAATTTGTCAAGCGGCGGGAAGTTTTATCGCGTGTATACATGTACATGCAATACACATTGAGCGGCGGTAGCGTGCGGCGCACGTGCGCGCGAATGCGTCAGTTTCGATCCCGGAGAGTGGCTCTCTTTCGCTGGAGACTGGCAGAGAACTGCTCGAGTGTATCCTCTCGCCCCGGGGCTGTTATTGAATTCGAAATTTATGGCTTTAATAGAGACTAACTTTGCACGATCATAATTCAAACGGCGTTGCGTGTCCGGCGGGCGTAACTGGCAGGTATCTCCCTCGATGCTCTCCCTCGTCCTGGTTACATCCTGCTCCTCCTCGTCGACCTCCGACCTCTTAGACGGCATCCCACGCCACGTTTTCGTTCACTGTCTTCTTTTTTTTCCCCTCCCATACGCGGACTTTTCGTTTTTCTCCGGTACCACGCCGCTTCTTGGGACAGGAGGATATCCTGCCGGGAGAAACTCCGGATGATTTAAGACGCCGGAGTCCCACGTAGGCGGAAAAAATATGTCCGAATGCCCCCACGGAAGTTTCCCCCATGGTTGCTCTTGCCGACTTGGATGCGGAAATCGCCGTGAGGAAAGTAGGTGGATGGAGTGGACGTTCCTGTTCTTGTCACTTTCGTATTTTTCTGCGTCAGCTATTATTCTGATTAATCTGGAATACTAAGATCTACAAACGCGAATGCTTACGAGGCAAATTACATAAATGAATGAAATATGCCGAATAGGAAAATATAAAGTACGAGAGATGTACTTATAGATATTATAATGAGGTTTCCTTTAGTAAGAAGCTTTTGCAGCTAATATAAATTCAAGAAAGAATCTTATTGTATGGAATATATAAAAGACATTATGTACAAAGTAATATTTTAAACATTTTTATCATCTTTCTATTATAACCTTTGGAGGTAATTGAATTATTACCTACAAATAATTATTACCTACAATATTTATTTTCAATAATCAGCACAAGTAACCATTATCGCGATGATATCGCGTTTACATAAGCGTTTAAGAAGCGGTTTTAGAGTTTCGAGCGTAATTTGGCGTACAGTTGACGAGAGAAGCGATATGACGGTGCGGAGATGTGCGGCACGTAACAACAGACGAAACTCGATTATCGTCCGGGGTGTAATTCTGCGGTTACCTTCATTACTTGCGCCATTGTCGCCGTTGGCTTGCACGCGGCAGTTTTGACGCGATCACTTAGTCATGGCGAATGGAACCACCCCTCGTTCTGCCTCGACCAGCCTCCATTGCGTACCCCGCGTACGACACCATTCGCGCGATTCTGTACCAACTCTACAGCGACAGCAAAAATTATATATCGTTCAGTCAGTTTAGTTTCGTGAATAACAAATAGTAATTTCGTGAATAATCTTAAATAAAAAATATTCGAAGAAAAGTGTTGAGGACAAAAAAATTATGAAAGAAATTTGTTCTTATTTTGTATTTTTTAAATAAATATATCACATGGAATTTGCATAATATAGTGCTTCGAACAATTTTCTTTCGCTTAAACTTCCTTTATCAATTCTAATTTATGGATTTTTATCTATGAAAAAGAGAATAAGAATGTATAATATCAAAAATTCGAATAAGCTTCTTGGCTCACAGAGGTTACGATAATTTCCTTCTTTCCATTTTCTATATGTAGAACGTAAAACGAGATCCGACTAATCTTCTTCACTCATATATTTCCTTTGACCGTAAAAAATCTTACGTTACACGAGCCATAATGTTTTACGGCATCACATCTATTATTGAAACATTGAATAAATTAGAAGCACTGTGAAACAGAGAGTTCCGAGTCGGCTAACATTACGAGAGCGTCATTACTTTAATTTACTGGAATGTAGAATTACCGACAAATGTAATATTAACCTAGCTCTTTCTATGATTATACATCACCCGAATTTCTTAACAAAGTTTCAGAACGGAAAAGCGCAGGGTATTTTCGTCAAAACGTACGCTCTCGAATAAAATTGCAAAAGCATTGAAACATGTAAATATGATAACGTAAATACGATTTCGGAAATTTTGCGTATATCGATATGACGATATAAGATCCGCAATCGTATTCGAAACTGGATTTATTTATTTTCAAAATAAACACGTCGTTTATGTAGATCGATGCTCAAAAACAAAAATATGCAAAGCGGGAAGGCAATATCATGGAAATATGGCTATTCGCTACAGGGCATTGCATCACGCGGCACGAAAATCGCATCGTTTGTGACGTCGCGTTCGAGATTTTAGAATTCTACGTGATAAAATCGATCGTCGATTTCGATTATGAACACTTATGACTTAAATATGCTAGTTTTCTTTTCTAATTCTCTCTTTTCTTTTCTTCAGTTTTCTTAACTCACTTTCTTCTATCTCATCTTTCTTCGCAGAGGCATCTTCCGATTTCATTTTAATAATGAAACCGGCAGTTTTCATTAATTTAAATGTTAAATTTCCGCTTATGAAAATTAGATGAATATTTTTATATTTTATTTCTATTATATTTCTCTATATTTTATTACTTAAACTTTGTGAAGATAGATTGAACAATATAATAATAGCTTTATATGTATACCTATATACTCCTTGCGAATATCATGGCGTGTGGGAATTGTAGCGAATCTCAATTATCATCTTATTGTTAGATTATAATTGTTCGTAGCAAAAGTACTAAAGTATTTTTCGTTTGGTTTTAATCTGTCTTTGTAGTTTTGACTTCTTCTTCGCTACGTCGCCTTCGACTTTCACCGATAGAAATAGTTAATGAATCTGACGAGTTTCATTAGCTGTCGTCAGCACACTCTGCCGGGCTGGGCGTAACGAATGCCTCTAAATATTTTCCGTCTTTATTCTATACTTCCCGGGGCAGAAGCAAGCCGGGTCCCCGTTCCCGCCTTTCCCCCATTGTAACCGTTCCCGGCTAATTGCATTCATTGTTCTTACGGGATTTCGCAACAGAAAGCTGATTAATGGCGCCTCTTTATCTTCCGTTTATTTCGTGTCAGCTTGCTTTTTGCCCAGTCATCTATCTGTCTGTTCACATTTTATTTGTCATAATTCGGCTAGCTACCTGTTTTTTTGTATATCTATCTCCACGCTTTATTTCGATCGTCTTTTGTTCGTCCACCTGACTGTCTTTTTGCCGCAACAAAATCTTTCACTTGTCCATTAAACGTATTGTATTTATTTCTTCGCGTTCTTTCACGATTATCGGCGAACGCGGGTTTTACTCTCGGCACGTTTCCGATTTCTACACAGTTCCTTTTTCCCGAGATACTGCGCGTGTTAATACATTTTCGAGCTCGTTGTCGCGCGCGTTATCGATCAGCGGGGCGAATTACGAGCGGCGAGTGGAGAGATTTGCAGACTCGGCGAGCGTAATTACGATGTTCATGGCGATAATCCGTTTTTGCCGCAATTATTAACAGGTAATTTCTAATTGCGTTTCCTGATTTTATCGTCCTGTCGTGACTTTATCTCTCTGCATGCAACGTTGACGTTTGGGGATTTTATCAGTACAATATTGAACGTCAAGGAAATGCTAATTAAATCATTTATGTGTTAAATTTAAAGCATTTAATATTTAATGACTCTGCGTAATTATGCAGAAGCTCAGAGTAGACATTATTTAACTATGTTCATTTTTTGATATTGTGATTTGATTTTCCTCTAAAGTATTTTATCATTATATCTTATAGTATATTTTTTAAATATCACACAATGTCTTTTTCAGCGTAATTTTTTAAAAAACTATAGGTAACTTTCTTTTGTTTCCAACTATACGTATATAAGAAATGGCAATCTGCACGTAAGAAATCAATATTGTCCGTTCGTCGTAATAGATTGTTCTGCAATGGAAGATAACTTCGACTGCGCCACTTTCATATTTTCTTCCGTTTTTTATTTTCCGTTTTCGCTTGGCATTTTGCCATTATAATCATATTTCACCATCTTTCTCGAGAAAGCCACGCCGCATGTGTTCCTCCCTTGCATACTAGTACGGTCTCGATCGACATGGTGAATGGATTATGCGGAAAATGGATGGAAAAAGCGCCTAGGGAGGAGTCGAGAGTCCTCAAGCGATCCTCTCGTCTATAATGACGGGAAATCGCGCGAAATCGAAAAACTAATCGAGTCGATTATCGCCGTGATAGCGCCGTTGCGCTTTTCCGCTTGCTTCGAATTTTTTTTTTCTCGTCTTCTTCGCGCACTTTGCTGGTGGATAACACGACGACACCGAGTGCACTTTAATACGTTAAACTTATTTTTTAACGATTATTATTATATGTACTAGGCGATATAGGATTATTTTACTTTTGCCAATATAGAATCTTTAAAAGTACAAACATAAACTTTAGATAATAGTAGATCTAATTACAATTAATAATATTGGACAGATTATTTTCTAATTTTGCAAATTGTCTGTAGCATGAGAAAACGCACAGTTTGAGTTTTAAAAGATTTGACTAGTAACACTGAAAAATATTTCAACTTCTGTACAAAATGCAATCTTGTTTACAGTTTTGATCTCGTAACTTCTTGCTTTTTCTCTTGTTATCTCGAAATCCCGTCAACAATCAATTTCGGAAATCAATTTCGCAATCGTGATACGCTGCTTTTTCTTGTCCCGTCACCTCATCGAAGGAAAGAGGTTTTCCGTGTCGACGCGGAAGACGCCGATGATGAATAATAAGCTGTAGGGATAGAAAGCAAGCGGCAGGGAGTAAAACTCATAAAACATGACGCATTTGTTTTGACGCCGATGAGAACAGATTGCAGAAGAAGACAAAAATCCAAGAAAGTAATTAAATCTCTTTTGATACTAAACGTTAATTAAAAAATTGTTTAAGAATCTATTAAGAACCGGCATGAGTTTGAATGTAATAAAAAAAGAAATTAATAGCTAATTTAAAATATAAAGTATAATTTTGAGAAAAGAGATGGGTTTTTTTAGTTTTGAGTAGTCAAGAAATTTTCTCATTTTTTACAGTAATGAACGATATATTTTTGGATAAATTGCGATTTAATTTTCGCGATGAGAACCTATGTCTGCGTTATCGCATAGCGGGTTTGAATTACACCTGCTAATTAATTTACGGAGAACCTACGGTGTACCGCAGCTCGGTCGTCGTCGATGAAATCGCGGCCTGCGTCAGAATTGTGAAATAACGTGTCAACATTTGTGGTACCGAGTGTTTTACGGCGACGTGTTTGGCGTGACGGTACGCGATCGGTTTGTTCGAAACGAGTTAACAGAAACGGGGTTAGGTAGTAATAGATTTTGCGTCCTGCGCTTCTCGTCGGTTATTCCGATCTATTTTTAAATCGAATCGTCGGCGGAATGCGGGAGTTTATAATGGATTAATTCTGGGTTGCGATAGTTTGCTTTGTGAAACCGATATGCCTCCCCCGTCGTATCTCCCAGTCGAAACGGTTCAAACCGGTCCGATAATTTCATCTGAAGATATAACTTGTGTACATACAACAGTATAACGTAGAGATTTAATCATCTTCGGAATCCCCATGTTCAATCGCAAGTTTCTCATTTCAATCCTGATATTCTGTCACACAGAGATATGAATATTAATTATTAATTAATCTGTAAATGATTGAAATGTTGAGAGATGCTTGCGAAAAATTTGCGTCGATAATCAGGACCTTATTGAAGCTTTTCGATTTTAATGAGATACCAATTTGAAAAGAGAAGTTTTATTTACATTTTACGGAGACGATGCGATGTCTACGGTAGACTCTAGACGCGGGGATATCTCGTCAGTGGAATCGGACTTTATTTATTATAAAGTACAGACGACCCGTCGTTCATAATTCACGAAAGTGCGCGCAATCCATAAAAGATGAGGGGCTCGCGCGCGCCGTATAAGTCGCGCGAGTGCGCGCATATAAACGCGACGCAACGCGTCTCCGGTGAAAAAGTCGCCGAGAAAGGAATTACGGTGAGTCGTGCGCGCGCGTTGTCTCGCGTATCCAATGAATATTTTAACGGCATCATGAATAAATTAACTTTCAAGCGCGTGTGAAGCCGGAATCGAGGAGACGGCGGGACGGACGGCTCCAAAAACGGCCCTCGCCGTGGAAGCCCGAGGTTTTCGCTCTCTTTCGGCGAAAATGTCACGCCGCTAATCGACGAACATTGTTGCGTGCGGCTGCTACGCGTTGAAAATTGGCGAACATTCTTTTTTCGCCCGCGTTTGGTTTTGTTCCGTGACAGGGGCGCCGCGTACGTAAACGTATACGCTGCGAAAATTTGCTGTGACAGCCGATCACGCGTACGCGCAGATCGTTATGGCCATCCGTTACGGTTTATTCGTTCAGAAGTTATTTCGTGCCTGTCACCCTGAAAAAGAGCCAATCTACCCGCGACAAATATGCGCGCGCCCTCGATGATGGCGTTGTGACCCACCCCGATATGTCGCGACAGTTGCTGGAACGCTGATAAATATCTGCCTTCGTTGTTTTCCATTGGAAATAAACGTGTTTGCGCTCAGGATGTTTCTGGTTTCTGCCACCCGTATTGTTATTTGGTTTTTTCTTTTCCAGTATCAATAGTATTTATTTCTGCATTTTGCGTTAGTTCGATCATACGGGATGTATCCTCAAAGTATCTTCTATTAAATATAATCAATCACTTGAATAACGTGTTGTCTAATCAGTCCGTATAATCGTACTTGGCACTTACGTACTTCATCTCGTGAATCCGCGGTTTGAACACCCTAATTTCATGAAGCAGAGTTTAAGAGGCGTGAGTTACCGCGATACGCAGGCCCTTAAAGCTGCTCGTGACGGACGCGAGTATCTCGTTGGTTCGTGAGAGGAGAAGCTAATAGAAACAGGATTAGAGATAGGGGAGGGGAGGGTGCCCTGTCACGTAGGCGATAGCCAGATCGTAAGGTGAGTGAAAGTAAAGCTCTCTCTGGACGAGAGCGACGGCAAGGAAAAGCCACGGCTATGGGAGAGGGAGGGTGGCTTTTCCTCGGCATGGCGAAACGGTGGCTTCTAATAACGGAAAGGCCCTACTACCACCGTCGCCGTCACGTCCCGGAGACACCCATCGGCTTATTTACTTTTATCGTACAACGTCCGCGACGTTCCGTGGCGACTGCTTTCCGCCATTTACTCCCTCGTACTTATTTTCTCATTTTTGCCCGTCGACTCGACGTCTGCCTTTAAGACGACTTCTTCTACTAGCAATGCTGAGCGGAGAGAAGGAACGGGAGATATAAAAAGATGAATTTAAGGCTTTCGCAAACAAAAGATCGGTGAATTATGTGAAAAAAGTAGCATCTCAGTGCTATCGGTATTTACTTTTTTATCAGCTTTTATTGTTATAAGACTTTTTAAATTATATAGACAGAGGTACCGATTCTAGTTGGATAAATTGACTTATCATGATATTACAGAATATCTCGTTTGCTGATGCTCCGTAGCTTCCATTGTAAGCCCTATCTTTAAAGTAGGTACTTATTTGGATTCTAAAAAAAGTAAGAGAGAGTACACTTTATATTAGTAATTAGAAACATTCTCTTATTTTTATGATTTTATCTTCCGCAAATAATTTTTTAATTAATTATACTTTTCTATATGTCTTTACATCGTATTACCCATGAAGGCTTTATACAAAACTATCAAACGCTATAGACTTGGTATAATTTGACGAATGTCGGCGATACTCGCGAGAATTCCTGATACAATGCAGCGTACCGCTCTACGAAGAATGACAGAAAAGCGTGGCGCAGGTTGAATTACTAAAACAGGATGCTATTGTTCCACCCGCATTTCTCTCCGCGATTCAGACGCCGGCCGCACAGCACCACGAGTTATAACGTCCGCGTGCACGGGAAGGATTACATTTTGAGGAAAATTTGCAAGGGCGGTGCTTCCCCTACGACGAATTTCGCGGAACTGAGACGGGCAGCGTTACAAGTCACGTAAAATTTAGAACAGCGGGATATTAAGCCCGTTATTTCATTCATTTTTAACCGGTATGTGTTAGACTCCGCTCTATTTTGCAGTGTTAATCCGCGCAAACATGATACGACTAACAAAACTACTAAATAAAAATGAGAATAAAGGCTACAAATTATAAAACGTTAAACTAAATTATCATAGGGATTCGAAATAGAAGAAGGATAAAAAGAAGGATAAATAGCTTCACTGTAGCGGCAAGGAATGATTTTCAATCGTAGATGCATAATGCCGGTATTCAAATCAGTTGACGCCGGTAATGGCAGAAAATTGGCCGAGCGATGCTCGACGCTGGTAAAATATCCATTTCAATGGCTAGCGCTGGCTAGCGCTCGCAGAGACAAGCGGACCAAATCGCCAAAAAGTTAATCAGAATTTTCACGTGTGATTATAATCTCGGTGACTACACGATGTAGGTTTGATAACTATTATAAAAACCGGTAATAATTTTTATGACGGGTTAATAACAAATTAATAGTGGCGACGTGACCGGCGATGGCGCCGAGGTACCTTATCGGATTCGGACAAACAGCAACGGGATTCGATCACTCGCCTGCTATTGTACTGTTCGACATCGACAGCTCTTGTCGTTGCTGCGGTCCGGAACACACGCATGAACGTGTTAACATCCCGCGATCGCGCGCGGTATTCTGCGGGGCATCCCTCGTGAGTCTCACGATCTCACTCGACTTTGACGACGATATTGCCGACATACGTGTTGTATTTATTAGGTAATTCGCGATAAAATGTCCGTTAACTCGCTCGAAATAAATTGTTATTTACCTTGATTTTTCCACGACCCGATAATAATATCAATGCAAAGCGACAGGAATCAATCTAAATCATATTTATCGAGATTAATGTAACGCCGTGTTATTACTCATGAAGTGCAAGAATAGATATTTATTGCATTTTCACTGGAAATCAGAGACAGCGATGGAAATATACCGTATCCAATCAATGTAGAATTAATTTAATAAAGTAGATTACCGGGGAGAGAGATGGACGTAATGAGGGAACGCGTTTGCGATGTGAATCTATTGATAATGAGCATCTCCGTATGATGAAATTTTCCTTTTTTATTTTAACATAGCACGTTTTGTCGGAGTATATAATTTACGTAGGATCCAAAATGCTCGTATTCATTTTTTAACGCTGACAGAACTAAAGGGTTCTTGGGTTAATCCATATCAATTTTGTTCATTCTATCTCACGGGGTTCTCTTTCGTAAATAACGGGTAGAGGGACGAGGGCAACGAGCGGACGGGCGCGATAGCGAAGAATTATATTGGGACTCACCTGCGCGCCGCGACAACAATGCGCCGGCACACTAAATCGCTTTTATTTCCTTCGCGGGTAATAGTGCTTCATAACGTTGCGTCGCGCTTAAGTTTAAATCCCGTGCTCGTTCTCGCGCGCGGCGCCAGGAATAAAATCGCGAATAATACATCGTTTAGTTCGATCGAGGAGCACTATATAGAAAATAGCGAAACTCCCTCCGTATTGCTATGATAACTATCAATAAACTAACGCGCGTTTGTTTCGCTTTTACGACTGACACGTGAAAATTGTAAGTGTATTCCGCTCTTAAAAAGATCGTGTAAGAATTTAATTGTTGCCGCTAATTTTCCGCGATGCTGATTGGTTCTCTTGCTTGGCTCGCTTCGTGTTGCGAGAATAGCTGTCAGCGTGAAGATCAAATTGTATATTTTGACAGTTTGTAAGCATCGTGATCGTGATTGATTTTCTTGATGCGTGATGTCAAGATGTAAATGTGAAGTTTAAATATATATAATAGTCGTACTATTAACCTCGTTATTAATAACCTTCTTAAAATTATTGAGACTCATTGCGCTTTTAAGTGTGAGTAAAGATTTTGCGTTGTGGCGGATTTATCTATAGAGACAAAGAGAGAGAGAGAGAAGGATGGAGGTAAGCTTTAAAATAATGTCTAAACTTATATTGTACATAACTCGTCGACGATGAAGTCAGCGATAGCGTGTTTGTCCGTAATTTTTTAATTGTTCGTGATTAAGATATAACACAAATAAAGAAGATAAATATGAGAAGAAAAGAGCCTTGAAGAGGAGAGTAGAAGGAGAGAGAGAGAGAGAGAGAGATTTCACTTCATCAAAGAGATAATAAGCATGTTAAAGATTTTGTATATAAAGATTTATATGTATAATTTTTTCGAGGCATTTAATTATTTATTAAAATGTTTATTATATATTTATTAAAATTTATGTCTTTGCAAAAGACATGAAATTATTTTAAATAAAGATTTTTCTGTACAAAGTTTTGTACAAAGTGATTTGAAAATCATTTCTTTTATAGTATAGTCTTGAAAGGCTCCAACGATTGAAAATCAAATAATGAAATAAAAGAACTATAAATCCGTAAGGATGTTCGTGTTTAATTATTTAATAAGAAAGCAATTTACAAACAATTCGGCTCGTTATCTGGCCATCTTCAGTGTGTTAACATTTAATGTAAATATCAATTTTTAAAAATTTTTAAGTAAAAAACGCAGCTAACGCATAGATCGCAATATGACATTTTGCAGATATGAGATTTCGAGCCTAGGAGTATACATTGCATATTCATTTCTTTTTATTTCATTGTTTCATTTTCTATATACCGTTAAGTTTTTCTCAATGTGATATTATTAAATATTAATATTCAATAGCGTTGTAAATGTTATTTTGTGTAATGTAATAGTAAGAAAGCTAAATGGCGCGCGCTTGTAATGTTCTAATTCTAATAAATAACCAGTTAGGCAATATCTTATTAGGCAATTTGCTGAAGAAATATATTACTTTTATAACGTGTTTTAATTTTTAATAACGAAGGGTGATTATGATTTAGTACACTATTTAAAGTTAGCAATAACAGAAATATGCTGAGGAAATTTTGTGTAAATGATCATCTATCTACATATCTACATTTTTCCGGTTGAATAACGCCACAGAGGAATCGGTGACTAATGCCACACTCCTCATTATGTATTGTTTTCATCCTTTCATCAAGACAATCGGTTACGAGTAGTTAAAGCGCGGCAGCTTTTGTCGGGTCATAAGAGATGAAATTACATTCAGTGCGGGAGGCCCGGATCCAATCCCCTAATCAAATTATATTGTATTAGCCTTCAGCTCGACAAGTTATAACTACAAGCACCACAAACAGTTTACGCGCAGCTAAATATTCTATACAGTATGCACGCGCGGGTGCACACTAGATGCGGGGTTGGCATGGAATGGGGATCTCCCGGGAGGGCGGGGCGGTCGATCCAGGGACGCAACGTTTGGAATAAGAGCTTATCGATCCAATTTCCGGGGATCAACCGGCGAGAGTGCGGAGGCATAGCCGCGTCACGCTTATCACGGTCGGATTAAGGACACCTTAAGTCTTCGACACGCATCTCTACGGACTGCACCGCACAAAGCCTTGTTTCCATCGCGATACATTGCTCAGAGAGCAATATGGATTCCTCCCTTGCGATTATACTCGAAAAGACGTTGATCTTATCCATAAGATAGAAAACTCATGCACGCATGGATCAGTTTATTAGGAAAGAGAAAAGAGATAAATTTTTATTAAAATATTTTTTAATATAGTTTTTATATATATAAATTTCGATATTAGGTTTTTCTATGTAGAGCAAGAAAGAGACAGAAATAAAAATTGAAAATTTTATATTACTTCGAAACTAATATATATAACATTTTATATATTACATCGTTCTGTGTAATACCACTTCGGTAGTATAATTAAATATATTATAAAACTTTTTATTAGCCATCTTATTTTTTATTTTGGATATTTACTAATGATAATCACTGCAAGCTAAAGAATTCTTAATCATTATTTATTTAGAAGCAAGATATTGAGGATTATACTCATTTTTTTTAAAATTAGACCTAAGCTTTTATAAACTTTTTACAATAAAATTGTTTAGACTAGCATACAAAACTGACGCTAACATTTTCACGTTCTTCATATTGTAATATATCTATACAGTTGATCGTAATCGTCACCAGCGCCGTTAGTTATAGGTAGAGTCCTATATAAAGAGAGAAGCGCCACTGGCGTAACAGTTTACCTCCGCCATTTTTAATACCCACTTGGAGCGAAAGAGAAGGATATTTAGATAGAAAGAGAAGGAGAGTATCAAGGCAGCCATTTTCAATACACGGTTGCGCTTCTCTATATACATATAGGACTCTAGTTATAGGTAGATCGATTGCCAGCGTGTAATTTGTCAATTGTCCACCGGAGTTCGTTTCGAGCTTCGTCGAATTTGCATACTTCACGTTTTAGCATCGCGCCAATCCCCGCGTTGCTCCGGAATGTATTTTTCGTGAAAAAAAGGAGCGCGAATCGTCGATCGAAAAATGTGCTGTAAACTTAGCACACAGATCTCTCTATGAATTTATAAATATTAATATTTGTTCTTATGTACCTACTCTATGTATAAGTTAAAAATGTACTTCTGATTTATTAGAGAATTAAACGGTACGTCAAGTCGATTAGCCTTTTTGCGCCACGTTCCGCCACGTGTACGTTGTGCCGTGCCATATTTACGTCGACGGTACTTTACTTCGTGGCGCGGTGTATGTACATGCTTTCGACACGCGAGCGACTGAATCCAGTTTGTCCTGTCGACAGAACACTTCGTCGTCACCGCCAGCAGCGGATAACACTCGCGTCTCACTCCGAGGTAACGAAGCGAGGACGCAGTGTAGAAGCTTTACGGTAAAAAAGCTTTTTCCCGGATAGATCTTCTACAGTGCAAGAAAGCGCTTTCTCATCGGTCGCGTAGGCCGACAGCTGTCATGAACGACAATGCGATATTTTCGCGAAAAATGCAGGGATCAAGGCGTGTCTGTCCTTTCCTCTCGAGTTGCCGCTTAGATTTTAATCCATTCTGCAATTTTTGCGATGTATCGACGGCACACTTTACTTGCAATTGTAAAAAAAATTTAATCTTGAAATTTTGAATTCCTTCTTCGTGAAGTTCTCCATTTTTGTAAAATTAATTTTAAAAAATTAGTTGACGATGAAGTATCATGGTTTATACAAGGGTTGAAACTTGATATAAATGGTTGTAAATATGAAGCGACAAAAGACCCGCACTTTATTGCAAATATCTGAATCGGTTATAAAAAATATGGCCCAACAAACGGCTAAAAAGTTTGGAAAACTCTGTTCTAGACGGTAGAAAATTGATGATTATTCGCCGTTAGAAGAGCTTTATTAATAGCGGACAATTAATAGCATGAGAGAAAGGCCAGCTACGCGTATGTGCACCGTTTCTACTTTATGCACCGGGGTCATGTAAATAACGGCCGATCGCGCGGGAACGTCGGCACTCGGTCTTTAACCCCGTTAAAAAAAGAAAGAGAAAAGAAGATAAAAAAAGCACGCGCTTCCGTCGGCTCATCTATCTCGATATCCATTGGCTGGATCGTCTTTTTATCTTATCCTATACCTACCTATCTACGAGGGCCGCGTGTCCGCAACTCAGCCACCGGTCTCCTCTTTGTTCCTACATCCATTAACCGCAAGGCATCGTCGGTGCTGGTGGTCGGTTGCTCTCGTCCGATATAGAAAATAGGAGGAAGGGACAATGCGCGCGATCGCGATCTTTTGTTCGCCGGACGACTGCGAAACGAAATGCGCGCGTCCGTCGTTATCTCGATACACCCGCGTTAACTTGACAGTAAATTGCGCGCGCGATTTATGATCGCATATCTCGATTCGGATACTGACGAAAAACTTATGCGTCGAGAGAATCAAGAAAATGTCTGTCTTTCCTTTGGTGTTCCAAACATGGTCGACAACGTTCGACGAAGATTTGTACCTCGACATTTGGCTTTATATAAGTACGTCTCATAATGCAATGAAAGTGATTGAGCAAATTTATATGCTAAATCTTCGATAACATATTCATTGAAATGTCGAAAGTCGAATTATAATATCGTTTCAACACTCGCATTTAATTATATGTTAAATCGACGACTATATAGTTTATCTACACTGCTGAAAGCTATACAACAAACGAATAATTATATAAGAGGTTTAATTATTCATTTATTAATTCATATGAACCATTATGAACAACCGTTTGCTATTTACCTATTATTTTTTATCCTAAACACTAACAATTCGCAATACCTCCCACGTTAATTGCGCATATTTATAAAGCGACATATAATAGAGTTGATTATCAAATGATATTTACTTTATACATATAAATGTTCCATAAGAGTTTAACATTACAAATTCGATATTATACCAGATACAGTTACAAATGTTGGTCTAGCAAGAAAGGCTGATCTGTAAGAAGCTACAGTTGTTTTCGTATTTGTCATAGCAAACGATTATTTATCATGTAATTCTTGCGCGAGAAGAGCGAGCAATCTGCGAGAGCAGTGCACTAATTCCGCCCGTTACATTTATTCGCGGGATCTATTCAACTGCACGAAGAGAGAGAGAGATACAGAAAGAGTAGCTGCGTGTAGAGAGTAGCTGCGGTGGAAACGAAGCTGCTGGCTCTTCAAGTCCAAGTCTATTAACTTAGAGACTGTATAATAGGATAGGGTGCCCCCGGGAGTAATGTATACTGAGAAACTCAGGCGCTTCTCGCTTCTCACTACTCTCGCGCCGCGCCAGCTGGATGCAGCAGCATCGGGCTGATTCGCACGGTGCACGTTTACTCGTCATACATTTGTACACCCCGTTTCCGCAGCCAACAGTATATATCCGCCGCAATTCTCTAGCAGCTTCCCTCGACTGGAGCTGCAACCCGCGAACGCGCGTTCCGATACGTTGCATTTTCTTCACGGCGCGGTCATCATTCTATCATCGCTTTCGCTTCCGCTTTCCTGTATTCTTCTCCGACTACATCGCACTGGCAGATCTGTCGAAATCGGAAAACCGATGGAAAATTGATGGCGGTGTATCGCACGGGTCTGATCGTGCATTCCGTATATGATAATTTAGATAGAAAGTTCGCCTGAAAGAATGTTTGTTGCAATTTAAAATCGCTCTATCACGTGTCTTCTCGAGTTTACGCTACGTGCAATTTAATTTTTATTTATTTTAACACAATTTGATCGCGTTAATTTTGAATATTACAAACGTATCAGATGCTTCTGTAATTATTTCGAGGAAATTATATTGGATGATTTATCTACCGCGACGATCTCACGTGACGCAGATGAAATAAGTAAACCTCGGTACCCGGCAAATTGAAGCGAGTTCAAATCGTCTCCATCAATTGTTACGGCATAACAAGTTTCACCATTGTCGTCGCAGCGTGCATTGATCGGAAAATAAACGCGCAATCTCGATTGTACTCGTAAGAATAAATCATCCGATTTTCACAAAAACCCGCTGCAAGTATCCGTAAGCAAAATGTACGCTCGTTTACACAGCACCGTTGTTCCTTTCGCGCGTATTTTCCTTATTCGGTTTTGCTCAATATTTGTTCGCCATTAATCGATTTCACGTCGAGATGTAACGAGACTTACTATTTTAGCTACCCTCTCGCCATTTCCCGCGCTTTACGTTTTCTTCCTCGATACGTTTCTGGTATTTATCTTTTATTCATCCCGTCGTATCTTCATATTGTACCGTGTTTTTTGTTACCCAAGGGACATAAACCTTCCTCAATTCGCGACAGTCTGTCTCCGTCGCGTCTCCATTTGCGTCCTCGTGAAGCTATCGTCGTCTATCTGGCAATTGTCGTCTTTATCTACTTGTAAAGCCCAAAGAATACACTTTCTTTTTATACATTATTTTACTCGCGTGAACATACGACAAACGTGAGCAAGACCTGTGAAGATAAATCGACGACTCTTCGATGTTACTTTCGATGAAAGTGGCAAAGATGATTGTACAATAATTGTACGAGTATAATAATAAAAAACTAAGAGTTAATTAGAAATTGAATTTTTCAAGTAAAGGAGTTTATTTATACGTAAAAGACAATAAATTTATCAGAAACGTGTATTTTATCGTATTTAAATATTTATATTGATTAAAAATGCTAATAAAAACGAAACGATTATGGATTCTATCAATATTTCGTCTTGCTCGATGACTTGAGAACGAACGAGCGCGTCATACTTTGCACTCTCGTAACTCACGAGAAATCTAAGAGATGCAGGAGACAGAGAAGAGGATAATTTCGCATCTGTCGCATAATGTTATTGCATTACTGTTCCGAGTGCATTTTGGTCGGTGATGCCCGCCACTCCCACCGCGGGAGATGAGCCCAAATGGATCCCAAATCTCGTATGCATATACGCGCAGCGCATTGCATCACACACGTGCCGTACTCCCCCGTGGATTAAGACACAGATAATTTGGGATCCGTGCAAACATATCCGCGTTCCGCGAATTCCCTGCTACATATAAATCCTGCACTCTTCGAACCACTCTAGCGAACTTATTGTTAGATATTGCGATTTTAGTTTCGCAACGACTGCTGTTAAAATTCAGCGATTAATTTAATCAGTTATGTGTTACGAATTTGAATGTTTTTATTTCAGCTTTTCGGATTTGTAAATATCGGGCTAATAAAATTTAAAAGTTTTCGATGACATTTTTCAAAACTGATAGTACGTCGCGAAAGCGAAATATGCTGTCGTAAATGTCTTAAATTTTCAATGAGTTTATTTTGCAGTTACCGATATTCCCCGTGGTTCAAACTTTCCCGACATTTTATGCTAATGACAGTATATTTACAATAATGTCGGCGAACTACGCGTATAAAAGTTAGTCGATGTAGCCTCAGCACGTTATACATTTCTCGCATTTACGTAACAAAGCGTGAGGGTAACTTTCGTAAAATTTTTAGGACGCATGAAACTCGCGATGCTTCATCACGCTAATTAACACCCGTCGAGATACGTGAAAGATAAATAACGCTTTATGAATTAACAGTCGTGTAATCTACATTGTATAATAATTAGACATAATAAGGGCATAGGTGCATATTTATTGTAAAAGAAGGTAATAGTAAAATACATGTGTGAGCACTGAGCATTATATGAACAAAAGTTTATTGAAAAATGAAAAAAACAAAGTATAATTCAGGGAAATGTATAATTTAAAAATATAATTTTTATGTTTCTACATTTGACAAGTCATTTCCTTTAGTTTCTTGTTTATTTTTACATTCTATATATAATTAGACAATAAATCTTGCGTCTATTTTTGGATTGTTAGCGCGCGAATGCATTTTAACTAGAGCAATAATTAAACCCAGCGATGTATATGGTACAGGTACACTGGAGAATGCCGCTTCATCTTTCCCTGCCTACTTTGCGCTTTTACGTCAGCATTCCACAATTACCTTTGGATCTCACCTTGGAATGTCGAATATTACTCGTAGCTTTCGCAGGCGACGCCGTAGGTGACGAGTTATGAAGATTCTTCCTCTCGTGAATGCATATTTCTTCACATTAATTGCTATGTCAGAGCTGCATCAAAAAGCTTAGAACATATTGTCGGGAAATTTACAAATATTTATATTTCATATATGTATTTCCCACGAAATGCTTTACGGTCTCTCGTTGAACGGAGTATAGACATTTCGTATTGTGAAATATGGTTTCGTTTATTTATTAATTTCCAACAATTGAAGTGTTATTTTGCGCAATTCCGTGTAATATGCAATCGAATATGCAGACGTAAACTTTGCGTCAAAAACATAAATTTTATAATGTTGTTTTATAAACGGAGCATTTTACAAATGGAGCAAAAAATCAATTTATCCTTACAAATTTAATGGCTTTTCAAATGTTTCTCTCTCTGTCTGTTAATATACATTTGCGGCAGTTAAAATATAAGCTTATAATTGAATTTGCTGCAAAAATGAATAAATTTTTAAGTGCAAGTCTGCGACGTACATGTCTGCAACGTAATAGCGTACAGTATATCTTGCGAACGGCAAAATGACAATTTATTTCCTCGGACTTTGGCTTGGTTAATAATGTCACGATAGAAATAGAAAATATTTCCTTATGCGAGGCATTCTCTGAGGACTCGCTGAGAGAAAATCCGGAAGTATTCCCGTTTTCCTGGTGTAATATGGTACGTAATGTAAGACATATATAAAGAAATACCTGTCCGCGTACGTTCGCATAAGCTCTGCCTCGAGGCAGATTATAATCTAAGGAGATGAAGCGTTCTCTTAAGCGCGCGCTTGGATTTATTTGACAAGCAGTTACTTTCTCTTATTGTTTAGGGTGTGTATGTATTTGCGTGAGCGAGCACACGGATTACCAGCATTTCTCGCGCGCGTTTTTCTTAGAGACAATTTATGATACGTTTATTTGAAAGCAACACTTTGTACTAACCCGATAGTGATGGCATCGCGAAAATAATATCTTATCAGAAAGTTTTTTTTTCGCGCTTTCTTTTATTTACAGATTTTTCTATCAATTTATTATCTGTTTTTTTTCCTGAGCCAAAGTTTGAGAAAATAACACATTTTGAATATGTATATCGTTAATCTTTGGCGAATCAAATAAGGATCCCTCGAAGGATCCATATTTATCTTTATATTGAAGCTCTTTCAAGCTCTTTTAATTCTGTTCTATGTTAATTTTCGAAAAACAAAACTTATTATAATAAATTATCGCACTTTGCTCTCGACATCGTTTATTTACGATACGAACTTATCGTGGTTTGCCTGGCTGATGCAATGTAAAAGTAACTTTCCGCAATTGAGTCGGGGGAAGCGCAAATAAGGGAGTACCTATCGAGCCGGACGGTAACGCGATAACGGGTCGCCGAATCCATCGAAAAGCCATGATCCTGTTACGTCAATTGCCCGACTAGAATTCGCAGGTCGGTCCGCTAGACGGGCGCGCGGTGGGAAGAGATAGTCACATGTACATATCGATAGCTCACTGGTAACTGGAGAATTCAGAGCGAGCACGGGGTTAATTGGCCGCTCGACGTTCGGTTTTGCCCCCGGACACACACATTCCTGGCCCGGGCTCTCCTGGGTGCTCGTGTGGTCGTCGCGCCAACTCTCGCACGTGGTTTCCGGTGGGATGACGCCGCACGTTAAAGAGACACATGCAGATCTTCAGGCCGAGCTTAATAGAGGCAAAACGTCCCTTTTCGCTTTTTACCTTTTCGGAGTTGCGCGAATTCGGTGCTTTTCAAATCGTAAATCGTTCTGTTTATTTTATTGAGAAAAATTGAGTTGACCGAAATTGATAAAATATTTTTGCAGATATAAAATTTTGAAATTGTAGGTAAAAAAATTGAATAATAGTATGACTTTTGATGTGCGATATATAGTTTGATAACATTTTGAGATCTTATACATTTCTGTACAAACACTGTATTAATTGATTAATTATACGAATGTTGTGAGAAGCGAATCTTTATGAATCTTTATACCAAAACGTAAAACGGGTGCAAATTCCGAAAGAAGCTTACGTTAGAAAATCGTAACATTTTAAGAGTAGCTTCGTGTTACGTACTATCGACGTAGCAAAAATCCTTTACGGCAAAGAAATTCAGACCGGCGCGATTCGTTTCGTTCGTCGAGAGAGATACGAAGACGATGGTGAGCGCATCGTCTTATCGTAAAAAGTAGTCGCTTTCGACTTACTGTAAAAAGTTACGCTTTAGCCCTCTCGAGCTGGAATTTTACGATGGCGATAAACAGGGAAATTATGACATGCTCATCCGTTACTCCTCCGATGCTTCCACTTACCTTTTTTTTCACCGAATCATGAAATATCCATACGTGTTTCCGTGTAGCTCTCGCGAATGAAGAGACTTATACGGTTTCTTGTCATGATAAATAATTAATTCCCACGTTTTGTGTTTATTATTGATACGATTAACTCACCTGTCTTCTATGGCTTTGTATTTGAAAATAAAACTCAACGAAGCGTTGAAAATTTTACTGGGTTACTATGCAAAATGGTAGGATATAAAGAGCAACATGATATTAAGATATTTATCTAAATCTTATTTTTAAGATTTCTTGAACGGTTTAACTCGACGAATGTTATTACGGTATTTATAATATCTTTGTAATAATATTCTAAAAAATACATAATGAGTATTTATTATGCCTTTGCATTTCTGAAGTTATAGATATAGCTTTTTTATTTTTAATTATTCGCGTAATTTAGGATTATTCGCGTTTCGCATTTTTGTGAAGATAAAGTCGATCCACTTCACAATAATAGATCACTGTGTTTGCTGTATATTTTTATACACACCACCATTGGTCTATTATCGAATATTCTGTATTAGCATTACTTTTTTTCCGCGGTGCTTTCGAGGCCTTCTTTTCCCATCGCGATCGCCTGTCGACCGTTTCCTAATGACGATCGATCTTAGCCATTTCGCAAGATTGATGGTTCGCGAACAAGGCAGATTCGATGATTCCGCGGCATATTACATTTCGGGATACCTACCAGCGGCACTAGATTTCTCGTTTGATTCAGCCAGGAATGCATTATATAGTCGTCCCGCCGCTGATGAACTTCCACTCCAGCCGGCCGCTAGTTTCTGTCCTTCTGTACAAAGCCTCGGACCATGTAATTACCGCCCACGCGTACAAATCGTTTCAAAGGGACCGCGGAAGTGTGTGTCTCGGACACTTGTCAGCTCCTCTTCGGACAAACATACTTTGTACCAAGCTGGCGTATATCCGCGGTCTGATCCGGAAGTTGGACGAGCTACGCTCAACTCGCAGAATAATTAAGGCGTATATTTTAAAAATATAAATCCAAATGCCACTTTGCGACAAAAATGGCCTAATTTTATTTTACTGCTGAAAACTTTCGTGGCAATTTTAAATTACTTTCTTTTATATCATTGATAATATTATATTATTTATTCGTATTTTTCTAAAGATACGTGAAAAATCTTTCCTTTTCAATCATTTATAAAGCTACCGTTGGTTGAAAAATCTTATAAATGGGTGCATTTATGTAAATATCTTGTTCTCAATGCTTCCGAAAAAAAAACAAAACGAAATCCGTGTTATTTAAAATCCAACTTTTCTGATCGGAAATATAGCGATGTGGACTGAAAGGAATATTTATTACATCGAAGCTTAAGAAAGAGTCGGTCGTTTCTTTTTTATGAGCGGCAGCACATCGAATGTTCTTTGTGTTTCGAAGAGTTTTCCTCAATCGAACCACTATTGCATCGCGATCGTTCGATTCGCGTCGTAGGAGAAATTGCCCGTCGGTTCTACTGGTCGTTTCTCAGAAACGCAGAACAATGACGGTACTGTCCGACCGTTGCGAGGCAGTTATTACGTGCGAGTGCATTTCCATGGCTTGCCGAAGACCGTAAAATGGCCGTATCCTTCCACGATCGTTGTCTTTTCATGCACGAAATATACTCGTTGTATAAGATGGACTGAACTTGGAGGTCGTATCGCGTGTTCTGCGCGAAACATCATTCTGTGTGCCGTTATCTGATGTATCTAGCATCTGATAATAAATCGAACATTACGGCTTATGATATCATAGGCGAAGATGACGGAATGCGTTTGCAGATAGTGAGAGGAGATATTATAAGCTTACAGCTAAATATAATATATAGTATCCTTTGTAATTTGTGGGGTTCGTAATTTTGTAACATTTAGATCTGCGGTAAATATCAATATTTTTTTATAATAATAATAATATACCATTAATTAAAAAATATCTGTTACAGAGTAGACACAAGAATCACAAGAATTTTTGTAAAAATTTTATTTTGCGACCTCTTTTATTTTTGGTTATTTGTTTATTAATTTTTAATTGGTTTTTGTAATAATTTTATTATTTTATATATTGTATAAGTATTTTTCTTTTTATAATCCTTTTTAATTAGGGAAAATTTATAATTTTTGCTTCACAAGAACGCTTCAAACTTCAACTACATAAGATTTGTTTTAAGATATTTTATTTAACACATGTAAATAATTAATTTACTTAGATTATGTTAAACATTTTTATTTATTTATTTTTTTAATTAATAACTAACAGTATAGGTCATCTTTTGATTTAAATGACACATTGATTTATGATTTTTCGTATTAAATTCCTGAGGCCAAACCGATTACGTTAGCACAAAGTGACGTGGTATACGCTGCTAGGGTGCTTTTTCGGGTACACACTCGAAATCGCCTCACGCCGAAGATATGGAAGAGGAAATCAATCTTTTCGCTCCATCTCTTCCGCCAGTAGGGGTTGCGGCCGGAGGGAACGACGCGCGAAATGCACTTTCGCGTATTCCCGCGTCGTTCCCGGACCACTTACGTCACATCGAGACGCCGCAAACGGCGTCGACGTGTTGCACCCGACAAGGCGCCCGCGACGACGTCTTTGACAAACGATGCCGCTCGTCGTCTCCAGGATGGAAAAATGGTCGCGCGAGCGATTATCGCGAGCCGTTGTTGTCGCTTAAATTAGTTTTACCGGGCTTATTATAACGTCACAGGGATGTTCTTGTCGACGCTCGTGATGGATACGCAGAGTGCGAAACTGACGCGTTACGCATCTGCAAGATTTCGCGCAAATGGAATTTTGTCGAGACTCGCGGATGAAAAATGGCGAGAAACGAGCGGTTTCTTTGACCGTAATGAGACATTCATCGTTATACAAAATGTCTCTGAAGAATCAGACAATTCTTCCAAACTCTGTTCCTCTGAATCTGATACAAATAAATTCGAGCAAAATCGTTTAGAGTTTTAAGGAGAAATGTCATATGAAATGCATTTGGAAAAATCTCGATCTATTATATTTTTAATTTCGTATCTTTAAAGAATATATGTGATTTTTTATACAACTATTTTTACTAAATAATGTAAAACGATTTTTCTTAAGACATTCTATTTTACATCGCATATGTGAATTATGAAGATGTGCTAAACTAATGGAATGTGATCCATCAACTTTAAACGAAATGCAACTTCAATATGCCTTTAATCTCAGGTCAACTTGATCAAAAATTCTGACTCTGCCATTGTTATCGTCTGGATCTGTATAATCTATGAAAATCACTGTATTATTCGCTAATTTTCGGCAAACAAAGTCCATGCCCGAGTTTGGCGAACTCACTGGTGCTTGCTCAATTTATAATGTTGCACATCCTATAATGGTGTAACGATATGCATACGTACATTGCGTCTACGTCATTCTTGTTTACCGAAAGTAGATTTTAATTCGGATAGAAAATATTCTTACATCCATACGTCTATGAATTTATTTGTTCCTTAGAGTTAGTTGAACATGTTGATGTCAAAGTTTAGTCGTGATTTTCGCACGCGTTCTCTTGTGACGGATAGCCGACCAAACTCGATTGTTTCCTACGAAATTCTGACGTACATTTCTGACGAGGATCAGCCACGGGAGAGCCAGTTTACTTAGGACGCGTTATGAGAAAAACCACGTTCTCCCCCGATATAAAGCCGACCCGACGCAGGCGCCGGGTTGTTTTAGTCGAATGAAATTTCGTTCGGGAGTCACTTAATGCCCGATACGCCACGCGAGAAACGTTTCCATCCATCATGATCAGCCTCCATTATTTCGTCATTCCTTCGTCGACGGAGTTTCCGGCGCTCACGAACCGATACACTAATGTGCCTGCACCAATACACATCTGCTTGCGCAATATTGCCGAGAGAGCTCCGCTCGGTAAGACGAAATTCCGACGAGACGTGCTTCTCGCGAGGCATTATGACACATTTCTCGCCTTCAAATTATAGCGAGCGTCGCGAAAAAGATTCGCCGCAAAAATTATTGCATCGAGAACGCGCTTAAGGAGGCTGTAAGGATAATGCAAAATGATAAGAATGGCATGAAATTTATAATAGAAGTTTCTTTACAAATAACGGTTGCATGTGAGTTTTTTCAGATTTTTTCATTAGCCCATTTTTGCGTAAATTAATATCAAAATTTCACATTTTATGAGGGACTCTTATGAGAAACCCGATTCTCCATATCTATTTTCAATAAAAACATATATTTAAAATATTAAGAAGCAAATGAATTTGTATAATATGTGAAGTATATATATATATTGAAAGTACGTACTAAAGTTCGAGCCATTTCACCACATAGTTTATTTGTAATACTAAAAAATATAAGTCAAGATATAATATTTTTGTCATCAGAGCTGTGTGATGGAGAAAACTTGACAACGCTGTCAAAAAACACGGAAAGATTCTGACATAAAATGTAACCTAACATGTAACCCAAAATGTAATCGAGAGTCTATTCTCATGTCAATCAATTGATAGTTCTACCAACTTCGGTTTTTCATTTCTACACCGTTACCAAGTCATTACTTGTAGTAATAATAAAATTTGTTTAAAAAAATATAAATTTATATGTGAGACTTTTACATAAATAAACATTAATATATATTTTCTTTGCATTTTAAATGCATTCCATTCCATACTTTATTAAAATTTTAGATTAATGTTGTTTAAAATATAATTATTTTAGATTGGCAGCACTCTATATTTCTATTGTATTAAAGCGCTACTTCCTCACTTCCCACCTCAGCCTTACAGCCTCCTTAAATGTTTTTGTTTCAAATGCTACTCACGCTAGATCTCTTCTGTTTAATTTTATTTTAACTTAATTACGTTTCAACTTATTTGCTCGTTTTAATCCGCGTGAATATTTCTAACTTGCATAAATAATTCTTTCATTTTCTATTATTATTACGAAAAAGGTATCAATTAAAATTATTATTTCTTTTTTTGTTACGCTTAATCGGCTAAAGTTTCATCTTTGACGAAACAAACGCCGCAGCGTTTCAATTAGTTTTAACAGTTGGTTACCGTCTCTTGTATGTGTTCGAAGGATCGAACTCGGACATCGCTTGACCATCGTATATGGTAATTTCGCCGACGATACGGCTTCGTAACAACCTACGGTTTTAATATTCAAACCCGCCCGCTGCACGCTTCGATACTTTACCCTGCTCGCATAATATCCGTATGATCGGCCGTTTCCATCAGCGAGATGGCCGACTTTGAAAAATGCACGCTCGTTTTACGAACATCGCTGTTAATAAAGCGTGAGTGATGTTTACCGCTGAAAATTTTTATTGCCCAGCAACGCCGAGCTATAGCTCCGTCATGAAATAGCTTCATGCATTCCATCCGATTGACACAGAACATATTGCTGAGTACTCCTATATTGAAATTTTCTGTAATGTCAGAAGTATCTCGTATGGAAATACGGCGGTAGAACAAAAGACTAAGAGGAATATATCGACGACCGTGACAAAGAGGTGCCGCCTTTTTAGATATTCTCGCGTAATTATAATTATTTTCCAACATTATCAATAACCTGCGCAATTGAATTCCAACTGATTCAGGAACTTGACGAAATCGAGCTGATATAACTTCGGAAAAATGTAGACGCCGACAGTATATCCAAATCCCTTCTCCCCGGGAAACTCCCGGCGACGAGCAGAGTGTAACAGCCCTCTTAGAATCTGGACTTAACGTCGACCATATTTCATCCCTCCGCGCCCGCGGCGTCCTCTCGCGCTAAGTTTCCTCGAGATTACGCCGCCATAAGCCGGCTGCTTAATTATACCGCGTGGTTTGCAGCAGCGGTGAGAGAGCACGGTTGTACAACGCGAATCGTCACGCGGTCCGGGGATGATGCGGTTCGGGGAGGGACGTGTATGTTGCAAGACATAATTAACCGTTGCAGTGCGCGGGTGACATGGACGAAGATACCGTATACAGCCATAACAGTGGGCTAAGTACACGATAATACTCTCATATACCAGTGTATCGGTGCGCGAGCTCGAGGAATGGCCGTGGCTGATGACGATGCGAATAGTGGTGGATGATAGTGTCGTGCACAAGGGTGCAGCGGGTGATCGGGGCTTATAAACATAATTGTTCGAAACAATGAGCCGTTACCGTGCGGAATGAGGGTCTGCGTGGCATATCACGCTTCAAAGTGAAATTTTGATGATACGAGGGTCTTGATCGCGACGATTAAGCCTTTAGCGTTGCCGTATATTTAGTCATCCTGTCCATTACCCAACGATTCCCAAGATGGGAACAACTCGTCCATTATTAAAGGGTCCATTATTAATTTGTTACGAAGATACAGATTAAAAATTTAAATTATTTATTAACGTATTGCAACATCACAGATAGACCAGTATTTTGCAATACATTATAAAAAGTTAAAAGAGAATTATTAATATCAAAGTTGTATTATTATAGTGTAATACCTATAGAGAAATTAAAAAATAATTAATTATATAATCTTTAGAAAAATATATTCTCATCTGGCCAATATTTTCTTTTATCTTTATCTTTAACATTTTATTTGACGAAACAAGAATGTCGTCGAGAAAATGAGTATTTTACCAAAATTGCTTTATCTTCTTCTTTTAAAAAGGAAAGTTTTCATATATTTTATATAAAAGAGCTATTACGACAAGCTCCAAACTTACGGACTTTAAATGAGAGATCGACTTTATGAATATATGTATTATTAACGCATTTTTTCTTTATAAAAATCCGATAATAATGATGATAATATTACTCATCTAATGTTCCGAAAGCAGTCGTCCGATTTACGCATTTTAAGTCGAAGTTATACAGATGGAAGTCGCAGAGGACGGTAAGCACAATCGTATATGTCGATAGAAAAGTCACGATAGGTGCGTCGGCATAACTGCCCGAACACGTGTAACACTTTCAAACTGACGTAACATCTACCACAACGGTGCAAAACTTTGCGACGCATTCCGAGCTTCATGTTTCCCGAGATCTTCTTCCGGGGCAATCTTTCTCCGAAACATCGCGTAGGGCAGGAATTTCAAGATTTCTCAAAATTGATATTAGTACGCAAGCGGGGAATTTGGTGCACAACTTGACTTGTACGGAATATTAAAGATGTCAAATTTCGCGTTTCTACCGAAAATTTTTCGCTCACATTAATCTTCTTTTATCGCTTTATGCTCTTCATCTAAGATCCCTGCGCTTGTATTTACTGCAGCTATTTATTATTTACTTCCGTAATCTTGCCGTCGTGGATGTTGCAAGAACGTCGCGACGAAATTGGAGTGCCGTCGCGCTAATAACGCGGAGCCTAGATATTAGTAACGAGGGAGTCGCAATGGTTATAATGTTTTACGAGAACGCGCCGTGGACCCCGACTGCAATCCGACTTACTGACTTACAGTGCCGGATGATATTAGATAAGCGTGGAACCGAGGGAAACGGCTAGAGACCGTACCGTATCCTTAACCGACTCAATATGCTCTTTCCCGTTCCCGCCGTATGCGCCCTCATTCATCCAGGGTCGTCTTAAATCCTTTAACATAACGATTTCCAAGTCTTCCAGGTCGGGGGATGGCTTTCAAACTATGAACATATTTTACGAAATACAAATTGATTATTTTTTTAAATATAACGGTTATCTTTTTAACTGGAAAGAGCATTAATATTTGAATATTTATCACATAATTATCTTATAATTAGGCTAACGAGTTCATAAAATAAATCGCGAAATTACAACACAGCGTATTTGATAATTTATCGAAAATGATTTGGGATATACGGAACATACATACGCACACACAAAAAATACCCGTCGTACATTTATTTTGAATATTTACGTTAAATATTTCGTAAGATGTGTGTTGACGCACGCAGTGCTCGGCGTTCAACAACATTTGTCGTTGTTTACGCGCTCGGTCGCGAGCCGCGGGGTCACGCTCCTTCGTCATTCCGTCGTCGAAACTCGAGCTGGTAGGCAGCAGCGCGTGCCGCTCCGTATTTCGTCTCATCATCCCTTCAAATACGATCATTCTTTGCATTAACTACAATCAGCAATTATCAGCTTAAGATGTACTAATCTACCCGATTACTGACTTATTTCGAGGCATCATAGAAGCAAACGATGAATTTATCCAAGCAGGTATATCGCTTGAATTTATCCGATTGAAGTAGGTATAAGTATAAGTAGATATAATCGGAGCAAAAGTCACTGTTTCGTATCTACGAGCGATAATTATATCATTAACGATTTTTATTCCTTGCGGATCGAATATATCTTCGTTTCGTGCGTTTCGAATTTTTCACCGAATGCAACTTTTTCGTCTGCCTTGAATTGAGAACGCAGAATAATGCACACGTTGCCGGATGAAGTAATTTTAGTAACCATGATATATCGATTATTTCGTAGTAATCAGTTTCAAATGCGAGCAAAGTATTCGGCATACATTTTCTGATACCTTAAAATCGTGGCGATAACTCCCAGCGTTCGACGTACATCGGCGTGCTGTACTTACAATTAGTGTAAAGAAGTTCATCTCGTTTACATTCGCGCAACGAAACTCGAGCTGGCAGGCAGACATGCAAGTCGCTTCTGTATCATTATTGAATTATTCCTCTCTGAATTATTTCTAAAAAGACCATTCGTATTTTGTTTCCAACATTTAGCGACATCAATCATTTATTTCAATAATGCGTGTGTTACGCGGGATATACATGCATATTTATACGTTCGAAAAAGCAAAGGCATAAATTTCGAATGTTACATTCTTCAATTATTAATCTTTAATTTTAACACGTTTATTCATTTATTTGTCACAATGCAATTATATTTATTATACAAAATTACATTTGTTCTAAATCGCGAACATATATTATTTGTTGCAGTTGCAGTGTGAAAAATGCGGGAGCAACAGGTATAGCAACGCGGAAGATGAAGTTAGTCGCATAACTTTTCAACTTTCTCCATCGCTAAGGATTCGTCGATTACGCGAACAAATCGTGCGATCTCGAGTGCTCGTGCTTACTCTTACGCATTGAAATAAAATGCGTATCGCGTACGTTTAACGTCGGGAGTGCCGTACAAAGTATCGCGCGATCGTAATAAACTTCGCGTTCGCGAGTGGGTGAGTGCAACGAGGGAATCTGAGAAGAGGAGGAGGCCTGGGAGGCACAGAGCGACGATGGAGCAACTATAAGGTAAATATAATCTAATTAATTAATTATTCAAATATTATCTAGTACCTACTTGCGATATTAATCATTTATTCTCTCTATTCTCATCTATTTGCATATATTTGTGTTTGAATGATTTAAAAATAAGAATAAGAGAAGAATTTTTATTTATGAAATTTGTAAAAAAAAATTACTTAAAAAGACGATCCTTTTCAAGAAGAATTAGATAATTGTTTTATTGAATATCTACTTAAAAACGAATAAAAAATTCAAAACGTGTAATAATAATTTTCGAAGAATATTAGTTATTTCGAACGTCGTAATAATAACTTGGATATATTTTATATTACAGTTCGACACATAGTTGGCAACGTAATTTGCTCCGCTGCGGCTCGGGCGCATCGTATCGGTGAGTTAAATTGTTTTATAATCTGACTGAGATAATGGATCTATTGGATCTAATGGAAAATTGTATTAGAGATTATTTGAGATTATTAATTATCAGTGATATGATACGGCTTATACAAGAATAGCAGAGATGAATTTTTACAATAAAATGAGAATATAAATATATTTTATCCAATATTTTTATATACAAAGCATATTTTTCTATAAATTGGTATTTTAATAAAGTAAACGCCAAGAGCTGTAGTCCATTTAGTCCGATTTAGTCCATTTAGTCCGATGGTTATGCAGCCCTGAGGTTACTCAGTTACTCTTCTCTTGCTATTTGTCTTCATCTTTGTGTTTCTTTCTCTTTTGCGAACAATCTTGACGTACTTCATCGTATATGACGTTACCCTGGGGCGTATTTGTATGACGGCTTGCAAATAGTATGATTTTTCTTCGAGAAATGGTCAATGATCTCTTACACCTGAATAATTTTGTCAATTAAGAAGTGAATTTTGGCTGTGATTCATACGTACGTTTTGCTGATCGTATTTAGTGTTAAATGTAATAAATATTTAACTGTTTGAAGAAGCACACACATACGTATACGTATACTATATACGTATAGTTCATACATTTACTGATATTTGCAATTTATATTCTATAGCATACAATATCAAACGAACAATTTACATAGCTATTATATCTTCTATATTTTTTGGAAAATTTTTAAAATTTTGCATAAATTTTTATTACTTCAGAGATTTATATTCTATTTGACAAAAAAATCTTTGCATTTAATAGGAATTATGAAAATTAATGAACTTACTTTTCGTGATAACTGGTGATATGTATCATTTTCCGTTGAATTTCGAAATTCACTTAATTAAGCAGACGCGAATCTGCAAATATTTTAAGTTTCGGAAATATGTCGCGCCGTTAGTGCGAGCTCGCCATCTCGCAGCTTGTTTAATTTAATCTGATTTAATTAAACTTTATTCAATATAACGTCGTCGCAGTTCTAGTTAGAACTTTCCGCGAAATAGAACTAACTTACATTACTTCCGCGATTTTCTAATTAGTTACGTTTTATCGTATTATCTCCATTTTTGCGTTACACGATGTATATAATAAAATGACGACTTCATTCGACGATTTACGCGCATTCGAATGAAGACTCAATGGCAAATAAATCGCTGGTATCATTTCTGCCAATTCCAATATTCGAGTCAAACCAATCTTCGATTAATTATCATATGCAAATTTATCTTTAGCCATCGCCGGATTTGTTCGATATTTGGCCATTGTACACCTGTTCGCACAAGATGACTGACAATGAATAATCCCGTGGTTGTAAAGAGTAATAGCTAATGTTATATTAACTCAGCAAACTTTGTAAAGTACTTAGCAAATCCAATAGCAAACTTTCTCGTTAAACATTATAAATTAAAGCCTAATACATATCACATAACACGCACGTATTCTGTTTATATAATATTTATTTTAATGCTTATCATTATGTAGATTGGATGGAGAAACAATAATTATTTTAATGGATTATAAACGATGATAGATTACGTTTGAATAATTTTCAACCGATCAAGCATGTTAATCGAGTCGAAGTCGATCGTAATTTTATTTAGCTCCCATTTTTTCAATTCTTTTAACGACTGTATTTTTATTCAACGCGATGTATACGCGATAAAAGTATTGCCGGTGGAAAAATCAAACTACATTATATTTTATAATTAAGATTCTACGAGATTGCATGCGAGAGCCAGCCGACGAGTTGGATTTTATTCCAAAATTTTACGAAGTTTTGCGATGAAAAAAGTACAATTTGTTTGGCGTATCACGTTTTCGAAAGGGGAATATAACAGAATTTTTCCGTAGGTAGCATGTATTGGTTCACTGTAAAGTAAATGTACGAATTTTTGTTGCAGGTAATGTCATGTTACAAATATCTTTTTTTGAACGATATGTAATTTCGCAAAAATCGCGATATATAATATTCATAATAATACTTTAATATTTAATTTATAATAATACTCTACACAATAATATACGATATTTATAAAATATTTTATATACTTTACGTATAATTCTTCGCTATTCGCGCGAATGAATATTTTCATCGCAATATTATATTTAACGATAGGGATGAAGAAATACTAGTACCTACCTCTCATTTTATGCTCGATGAGGTAGATAAAGTAAATATTTTTTCACAATCTGCGTAAAATTTTTATAAAACTGCATTTAATTAACACAGAATTTTATTCTGTATAGAGATCGAATATTTTTTATAATTCAGGAATTAGTATTACATCCCATGCAATTTAATAATGTCAAGATATTAATTTAAATAGATAAATGTATGATCCGTATGTGTTCAGTAAAGGTAAATGAAAATAAAGTATTCAAGAAATTATTTGCTTATATCTCCAGTCTTATTTTAATAATAACGGGTAATGAGGAATATTGCGGCATATCATTATTTTGTCTAATTTTGAAACTTGCTCTTTACCGCGCGAATAGCGAAGAATGCATAATGAGACCTCTACGAAAGTGAAATTCTCGCACGTTCGTGGTGCTGGCGTTTATTACACACACTTTCCAACCATTAATCACGAGTGATCGACAGAGACTAATACAGCCATTTAGCTGACAGTTAAGTTAGTTATGCTCGGAAAACGCACGACCCAAAAGTTAACTCATATTCTGAAACGCGTGTCTTATCGATTGTATAATATAAATCTAGAAATACAAATAGGACCGACTCTCTCGCGCTCTGGCAATTGCGGCTTTATATTTTATTTAACTTTGAATTGTGTGTGGCGTGGAAGATAAACAATATTCCATCATTCACTGCATACTTTTGCATGGATAATAAAGCTCGCCTCGCATTTTATTACGAGCTTACGCACAAGTGTGTGTAAAATGAATTTCTGTTTAATTCACGTTTGAGGAAATGTATGAAATGTTTAACAAGTCTATTTACTCGGTGAAATAAAATAGTAATGTTACTGCAATGTATTGTTTAACAAACATAAATTCAACATGTTATAAATTAAATGCTCCGTTTGTGATCGATACACAGCACATCGAAATTCATAGAGTGAGTTTTGTACTATGTACAGCTGAGTAATTAATTTCACGATTCTCTTTATCAATAAAGCGTATAATATACACGCATGTAGCTTCACCATTGGCACGTGTCTATCGCAGGTCATTGTCCGTGGATTAAGTCAACGTGCGCGGTCGTGATTAGCAACTACAAAGTAAACATCGTGGGGCATGATAGGAGCACGTGCATGTCTCCATTATAATCAGTTTTGGCGTCTATAACAGAGCGCGATAGTAATAGTCATGCTCCCTCTTTCGTTGTCGGCGTATTCTAAGGGATAGTAGGAAATCGCATACCTATAACTTATAAGATACAAATCTCTTCGAGAAATGATTAAATATCTTTTGTAATTATTTATAAAATCTAAAACTTTTTTAATGTAAGCTCTACCATGCAAAATGAAATGCAAAATTTATACATTTATACCTCATTCTGTTAAAAAGCTGATTTTTCTTATTTCTCATATATATTAGAAATGATCTTTATACTTGTTTTAATCACGTTAATGTTGAGACTAGCACATTGTCATAAAATTTAATTTAATCTGAAAGATTGAATTCTCTCTCTCTCTCTCTCTCTCTCTCTTTTTCTTTTTCTTTCTACTCGAGTCTAGTTAAAGCTTCACGATTGTTCAAAGTTGATATAAGCATATTGCAGCGAATAATTTAAATTGTGAGTGTAGAAGCAAGCGAACACGTCGTGTTCTCCGTGAGATCGAGTTGTATGAATCAACGACGGCATACGAGTACATGCGATAGATACGATATACGCGAGATGGCGATGGCGAATGCAATTACGACGACGTTTCCCGCGAGATAAACGCGCGGAAAATATGACAGTTAATCAAACTAATGGCTACTTCTCTCGTCGGTGCTTTCGCAGCCGGGGACGGCCCGCGTGTCTGCTTTCGAACGGCGGCAAAATTGGAAATTCGCACTCCGCTTGATTACCAAACTAATAATTGACGATCCGGACGAACGAGACTCCGGCGAGTATTCTAACCCGATTCCCCGTTTTGACGCGCTCACTTAAACCGTAAATATGCCGGACGAGACTGCCGTGGGACAAATCAGCACGAGCTATGGCCCGTATGTATTTTCCATCTTTTTTCAGCTTTTTATGCGGCTTGTAAACTACTTGTGGCAAATATCTAATTATCGTTCTGTAGATAAATATAAGATAAGATTGCTAGAATTTTCTCGCTCAAATTAAATAGAGAATTAAGTTGACAAAACAGCACGTTAAATATATTGTAAATTACTGTAGATATACTGTACATTTTCTACCAATCGGTAATCATATTATATTTAAGATAAACTGATCTTCTTCATGACAGATAATGTAACACGACTGATAGATCCATTACTAAATGCGTTTATCGTGCGCATTTATCTCAATGATATTCGCATCGCCTACCCTTCATCACGGAAGA
Organism: Leptothorax acervorum; assembly: GCA_035220615.1. Classification (NCBI taxonomy): domain Eukaryota; kingdom Metazoa; phylum Arthropoda; class Insecta; order Hymenoptera; family Formicidae; genus Leptothorax; species Leptothorax acervorum. The sequence continues at coordinate 865,102 of JASTWQ010000026.1, read as the reverse complement.
TAAACGTAGAGGATAAACGTAGACATCATAGTCGTTGCTGTTCTCTCGGTCAACATATTTGCGGGTTTACAGGAAATTGAGGTAGAATCAGGCATGAATCATAATGAAGTTTCTGATTTTCCTGTTGCAAGTGACGTAATATTATCGTACTCGCGGCAAAGCCGAATTTCGCTCGCGCGTATTTCGTTCAAGCAAAACCAAGTTCGTTTGTAAGATGACAAAAACGATGGAGTATCTCTTCTCATGGCGATGTCGCAACAAACTGTCCAAGCATGTAACAATATTGCGGACACAAGTGCAGCTTATTTTGGACTACATTCTCATCTCTGAAAAAGCCAATGACAACAATAACAAATTCCTCTTTGCTACGTGGCGTTATTGAAAGACTCGCGAAAGCATTTACGAGATGTGACAATATTTTCAAGACGCGCGCAGATGCATCGCGGTGAATTTTACAAAAATATTTTCACGAAAAGATCAGCGCGCTCGACGTGAGAGTTAAAGATACTGCGTCTTCTCGGGCAAATCGCTGTGGGCGATTCGGCCCGGTGGCAGTGTCGAGTAAAAATATTTTTTATTCGTGCCGTTTTATTCACGCGGGTCGACGACGTGCGCGCGAAATCTGGAAAAATCAAGGCACATCGGGGATTCGGGGCGAACGGCACGAAATCCCGATAAGTAACGAGTGGAAACCCACTCGCGGATCGAACAGACCACCTCTGCGTGATCGCGGATTACGCCTTAATCTGGAAATACTGTCGTTCGTTGGCTAAAGCCGTCCATTCCGTCAAATTGAAACGATTTTACGGTCGCGAAACGCCGAGTGCTTTAGCCGCTCATTCATGAAACATCTTTTCGAGATTATACGACCTTTGGCCTCGGTTATTTGATAAAAGGGATCGTTATACTCTTTGCATGTACGAGGGAACAAGTGCACTCGGATTTGCACACTGATAAACTGTACGCAAAAATGTCTCTCGAGACATTTTTAATGTACCGTACATTACAATTTTATGATGGTACTGTATAGAATTGAAAGGGACACAAGATAATGTAAAATAAAACTTTAGTTCTTATAGAAAATTTCAATATTTAATACTTTAGTAATATTAATTTTTTTAAATTAAATGTATTTTTAAATTTCTTAGATTTAGATAAAATATCTCTACATATCTTTAGATAATTATCACTATTATATATTTTTTTTTATAAATGGTAACAGAAAAGGATATTTCTAAATTCGATTTTATTTTCTTTTTGGTGTAATATGTATCTAATATAATCTTTCTTGAATTGTTTAGTTTTGATAAATTTGGAGTGAAAGATTTATAAGATACAGAAATGCTGTTTCATGAGAACGACGAGAGTGTTCGTTAGAAATATTATGCACCGAGTGATTTCCTCCGCGGCATGTTATTTGGCATATTGCGACAGAATAGGTGCATAAAGGTGGGAGGCTAAGTTGAGTCCTTTGATGTTCGTAAAGTTAGCTTTGGCGAGCTTGCATGGCATTATGCAGACACGATCCTTCGTTTCAAAGCGTGCACGAAAATGACGTTACAATTTCGAGTCAAGCCTGAAACGTTGGAAACGCTAAATCTCTATAATCTTGAATGCGTTATAAGCTTCGTTGTCTTTCGGTGTACGGTAGGCATCTATTATGTCGGTTTTGCAACATTGAAATAATTGAAAAGAGATTGGTTTTTCTTAAAAATACGAAACTGGAATATATTAGAGACGTTCCACATTTGTCGTTTTAAAATAAGATCAATGAGACGCAAAATTAAGGTTTTAAACACATCGCTATTTATCACTATGTGCTCTATCAGGGATAATTTTTAATATCAACTTTGGAAGATTTGTTTTTTTTCTTTTTAGAATCGCGATACTGGAGAATTACGTTATCTAATAAATACATTTGACAAGAGACTCGCATTTCCACTATTTAACGTCTTCTCGAGGAAAGAAACTGATTACGCTACGAGAGTCGAAGCTAAAGCTAAAGCCGGTCGCACGCTCGACGTTCTTTACTTCTTCTTTCTCCGTCCTAAGCGATACAGAATCCAGTATCTTCCGCATGCGCGGGGGGTCTTATGGGATGCTCGAAGGTGGAAAATAATCCGGCACGAGGCTGCCGTCAGCAGCGAAGGGGGAAAAGGCAGTTGGTGGAAGAAAAGAGGAAACCGACGTGAAATCTTTCAAGCTCCTTGTGCGTCTTTTTTCCGTCTCTTCGTTCTTATTCCGTCTTTTTCTCGCTGTATCGCGCAACTTTTCTTCAACTTTCGTTGTCTCTCTCTCTTTCTCTATCTATCTTTCACTCCCATATCACGCTCTTTTATCCTGTATCCGTCTCTCGGTCTCTCGGCAACTGCAACCCTCGTCTAACGCGTCCCAGATTTTAGCTCTAAGTGAAAAGACGCTCGCTAGAGGTTTTACGTTGGTCGAGGCACCAAATGACTTTTTGTTTTTTGCATCCGCGATATGCATTCTTATGCAACTGTGCCAATTGGTGCCAATCAGATAGATATGACGACTACATTTTATCATTTGTCAAATTGTAGACTCGTGATCGATGTACGTATACATGATACGGTCATTAGCCGGCGCTATTTGAGATCGAGAGCCTATACTCTATAGCAATACATAATTATGTATCTATATTAATCTAGCTGTAGAATGGATTAAGGTATTAAGAAGATAAATGGTTGGTTAGCACATTGGTTATCAGATCGAAGCTGTTGCGACATCAAGGACAGCAGATAATTGTGCTTTATACGCGCATGTATAATGAAAAAATATTCTCACTTATAACGCTTAATTGATATACATATCGCATTTAAATCACATGCTGAACTTTTAACTCCATTTTTCCATGAAATATTTTTGTGCGATTGTAAATTTTCCTACGTGATAATTTCGTCTGTGTGTTCAATTTTAAACAAAATCTCCACGATTTATGCAGAGAAGTTAAACCATTGTCACGAAAGAACTTTATAGATTTTAGTTATTACGATCGTAGAGATTGCTGGACCTCGAATATAAACTATGTCAGCTTCAGTCCTCGCGGCCGTTAGTAACGCGGAAGAGACCTAATTGTAGAGATTCAGTTCGGAATTTATGATAATGGATAGATGGCCTTCATAGATCTCTTCGTTTTCGCTCGAAGCTATGCAATAGTTTCGAATGTTGACGATAATAACAAATGGAAGAAAGTATATCGTTATAAAATAACCAATATATTTCTAGACTTTGATCAGTTTCATAAGAATTATATATTAAAACAAAATCCATTTACCTATTCGCGTGGAATCGCGAACGAAGACGCTGGATAAAATGGACGCGATAAAAATTTGCCTCCGTCCAGTGACATTCTCTATCTCATCGTGCTCGGGAAAATAGCAAAGAATATATCCCCGCGACACATCAGGAGACAAACTGCCGTCTTGTAAGTTATGAAAATGAAATTTCCAGGCCGAATGCGACCGCCTGCGAAGCCGGCCCTCGTGAAAGTGATTTTGAAGTCCCTCTCGCTCGCAGAAAGTCTGCTCGAACAGATGGCAGGAACATTTTTCGTTATCTACTCATATTCCCCTCGTATTCTTCTGCTTCCTCTCGGCTTTTCTCTCATTCTTTTCATTTTTTTTTCTTTCACTTACACGCCTTCTCACTTTCAGTCGTTCATACGCGTATGCGCGACAACATCGAGAAAGATTTCGCTCACGTTTTCTCGAGTCGCGCGGGGTCATCGCTCGAATATCGAATATCAAATACGCGTTTGAGATGAAAAAGCGAGTATTTGGATTCACTTTCCAGCTGATGGATCTGATTCGGCGGTAAACAGACGAGTCGAAGGATAATATTAAGTCGTTGGATAATATTAAGTTTTTTGCTAGAGAAAAATGCAGATTAGCAAAAAATTAGAAAAGCATAAAAGACAACCGTCGAAAAATTTTAGTTTTACCAACTGCTTAAAAGATAGCTGCACAATTAAGATACATATTGAAAACGCTACAAATCTATGCTGCTGTAGCATATCAATATTGTAATTTACAGAGGGATGGGATCGCTGTCTGAACTTTCGAACGAGCGGGTAGGATATATTTGTTTAAAGCGTCTGTCCCGGATTTGTTTCGGATTAGTATGCACCCGCATGCAAGACGTGCATCGCTTTCGAAAGGAATGTTATCGACAGCGCCGCATATTATTGCCGTATAGATATGCATAGGAGGGAGGAGAATCGATATTACACGCGAGTGTGGTGTGAAAGGAGCCAGACTTGCACACCTGTTAGCACAGCGAGTTCCAGATGCGCGGAATATCAATTAGTGGGTTAAGGATGATCTTGAGTTATGAATATTTTAGAGCATGCTTCTCCCTCTTCCCTCCCCTTCTCTCTCTCTTTCTCTCTCGCTCTTTCGCTCTCTCACACGCACAAACAACAAAACGCGGGGGCGTTGTCTCTTTAATATAAACTTGCAGATATTTTATATAAATTTACGAATAGACCTGTGTGGCACCGTATTGCATCTAAATTCAGTGTTCCGCTTTTCTCCCGGCAAAAAAATATGCCGATTCACCGGTGTAATACATTCCGCTCGCGCCAAGACATTCGGCATTGCCGGCACGCTCGCCGCGAGACTGCAAATCGGCGAGAACATTTTCCGACGAGGATTTATGCATTCGCGATAAGAGAATCGCACGAACAACGTGTACCAAGAAACAACGATTAATGTTCGCGCGGCATTATCGGTAAGAGTCATAAACTGTGAAATATATATTATTACGTATATACGTTTTACATTTATAAATTCCGCGCGAATTGCGGAAAGATGAGAGAAAAGGGAATAGGAATCCAAGAGGAGAGCAACGCGGGCAAAAATCGCGATGTTTACGTCTTGACGCGAAAATTCCACCGTCCTTCGAGATTCTCTCGAGTTTTCTTAGGAAATCTTGGCAGGAAAAGGGCCACGAGAATCTCAGCCGCGAAAAGTCGGCCAGCCAGCCGTGTCTCGCGAGAAGGCCCTTCCGCCGTTTTTTTTTTTCGCTCGCTTTGCAGCCGACCGTGGTTAAAAAGGATACGACTCGCCTCGACTCGCGACGGAAACGAAAAATAGGAGCATCGCGCCCGCGGGAGTCGTGCATCTGTTTCCCACTTTGCATAATATTTCCCCGTGGGCCACCGACGATTTTCCCCGCTTACCATCCGAACCGTCTGTCTTTACTTGCCCCTTTCGTGTAACGGAATGTCCCTCAGCGCAGCGGTTAGCTGCCTCATTGATCAATGATGCAATTCCGCAAAAATGATGTTCATGCCTTTCTCTGATATCAACGAAGAAAACCTCAACAAATAATTCTAAAGGTTAAATTAATAGAATTTTTAATGTTCTTAATTATAAGGCCATTAGTAAGTTTGCAAACCCAAACGTACTTAACGTATTTAACAATTTGTATCTTCTGTAACATGGTGATTAAATTCGTTCAATATTTTCGAATAGAACACGCTATTTATCAAGCATGTGAAGTAGAAACTCCTCCAGTGGTTTGCTCGCGTTGGCGTTGTAGAAGCAATGCGATAGTACTGAAAACCGACGTGTGCTTGCTGAGTGCATGCGTGTGTAGATATATACTGTGGCCATAAATTACAGAAGTTAACTGAAAACGTTTGTCTGGTAACGCAGAGAGATGATTTCACCGCAGAAATACAATAACTTGAGAATGACGATTTTTGAATCGCGTCATTCTTTCCGCTGGGAATTTTTTAGGCGAGAGATCTGGATTTTACGCACGTAGGTTTTAGGGAATTTAATAGATTTTGTCATGTACACGCGAGGGTCATAAATGCCGGTCGATTTATTGTTGCTTCGAGATTAGATTCGCCAGATGAGCTTTATTGCAATTGTTTTACGACTTTTCTACGGTGTCGTAGTATGTCGCGCGTATACTCGGATTGGACAACTGTGTGAGATGATTTATGCGCGAATGCGCCGCGTACGAATTTGCGCGCCGCTGTAAAATGTATGCGAGGTTTATTACTTTATTTATATATTTCACGACACGCCAGTAACAACGTTTATTAGAGTTACATCACACAAACATGATGGCGACACCTGTTTTCCCTCGTTTATTATGACGAGCGCCGAAGAAAAGAGTTTTAATTGTCAAATACGTGCAGCGAATCGATAAACTCGTCGATTTTGATGCGAGCGGATATTTACTATATGAATATTAACGCGCCGTGTAATAATACGAAATTTTGTCGAAAATTGCGTATGCAAATTCCGAATCTATAGTACTTATAGCTAAAAATCATTGGAATTCTCATGGAATTGTCGTTTCGTATAATAAAGTAAAAAGTACAGAATTACGTGAGTCGTTTGTACGGTTTAGCTAAGAGACGAAAAATCGTAAAAGTATCTTGTACGGATCAAGTATATATCAAGATTTTCAGTTCACTTATTCATTCTACTGTGGCCGTGTGAGCCGAGGTGAAAAATGTCCTACCGCATATATCCAGACCGCAGCGCAAACCTTTCGCTCTTCGTTCATATTTTCCACGTCGTGTATAGCTCGGTATAAAGAATCTTTTGACGACAAATTCGGCGGACGGATGAAATAGTATCAGGCGGTGCGCAAAACGCGACGCGGGGCGCGGATTAAAACGAGATGTTCGTTCGACGTAAAAAGTCGACACGACAGACGGCGGGGGTCAGGATAAGCGATTTAGTGAGATAGATCGCGGAAAACGCAAATAAAATTGTCGCTAGAGGCGCGACAATGCGAAAAGCCGCTCTATGTGTCAGAAAGGAAAATAAATATCTGACAGCAAAGGTATTTACAAGCTGATCCGTGTACCTACACGGGATCGCGGATCGGTCGGTTGCAACGTGTAAAAATTCACCTTTGAATCTGTAGGATGTCCGGCATCTTTACGTCATAACTTTATAAGCTTATCTCCTAAATGATATCGGACTAAGAATTTTTTTATGAACGTGGATCTTGATGCTACCATTTACAATATCGCATATTTTAAATAACAGCTTTAATACACACGAATGTGCATATACATAAGTAAAAAGATGTAAAGCTATAACATCGATAGGAGAGAAAAGGGATAAATTGTTTTTTTTTTTCAATTTTGCTTTTTGTTCTGAAGGCTTTATTTTCTCTCTCTTGCTCTTGTCTGTGTGGATATCTAATATTCTTATTCATTTATTGAATTTGATATCTTTAAAGCACCGAACGAGTGAAGCCATAACATCTCAAATCTCCTGTGAAGACATAACATATCAAACGATTTAGATTATATTGGAAAATTCGCAGAAAACTTGATTAATGAATCAATAAGTTTACTAGATGGACATTACTTGATTTGAACCATTTCAAAAACTTGTTTTGAATTATAAAATAATACCTAACGTAATACTCTCTAGGAGTTATATAAGTCGTTAGTTGCAAGCTTTCTTCGATTCTCGCATAGTTTCACTAGATTCGTACTCGCGGTAAAATTCCCGTGGTTTCATAAATAAGTGTCTTTATTTTGAGATTTTTCCAATGGCTGAAATTTTACGACTTGACATGGTATTATCCAAATACTAACGTATATGATGGGTAAAAACCACCTTTTGCGTAGACAACGTTTTAGACATGGAAATTAGAAGATGAAATCTCTATTAGGGGTATAACACGGTGTCTCTTAAAATATTTGTTCGACGGTAGTTTCGGACCGCGAAAGTAGCTGAATCAACGGTCGTGTTGAGAAACCCATATTATTCTGGAAGACAAAACGGCCCTACGCCAGAAAATTCCTCAGCATATTAAATCTCGAATAATCAAGAGCCGACGCATTTAGGATTAAAATTTGCTTCGATAGGTACTTATAATTCGCATTCCAAAGTATTATGGCAGAGCTTAGAAGGAGTGAATTTAAAATTTGGATCGTTGATATATATAAAGAATATTGCAGAATTTATGAATATCATAGACACTTTATAAGATATAATAAATATGAATCTATTTTTTATTACAAAATTAATATTAAAAGTATGCCTTTGAATGAGATAGACGAAACAGTTGAATTTTATCAAAGTAAATTTTTTAAGCGAGTGGTAGAAGGTAGAAGATCACGAGTGGCGCCTAGGCGCTCTATAAAGCGCTGAATCCCGGGGGCTATAAGCCATTCAGTCCAATGGTTAAGGCAGCACTGGGTACAGTTATGAAGAAGTTCTCATGTCGCCGTCTCGAGTCTCGAATTCTACCACCCCCCCCCCCCCTCCCCCCGCGTTTGCCTTACGTACGATGTAATCGTATTACATTCATTCTATGCCGCGTCTGAAATATGCTGTCGGTCGCGAATTTAAAGTTACAAATGGAGACCCCCGGACACCGCAGTCGAGGACAGCGACGGGAACAAAGAGCCGCGATCTCGTTAGGCTCTTTCCCCGTGGACTCGCGGCGGAATAGAAACTTTTCCAACACGAAGAAAAATGTTGCGTCCTTCTCGGTGTGCTTTCTACAATGAATTCGCTCTCTGAAACTGTTTTCCTCCGATTTTCAAATATCCTGGAATAGAGTCCAAAATAGATGTCTTTTATATGCAGTATAAGTACCTACAAGTAATAATTTAGATAGCATGTAATTAATTTGAATATATCAAATCAACTTAACTAAAATATATTATCAGCTTTGAAAAGTTGTTACGCTTCTTAAATCTATAAATATGAAACGCAATTCATATAAATGATATGTATTAAGTATACTTTATTTCGATCTATTTTTATACAAATGTTCTGTTTGAGTTTTTCTACGCGTTTCCGGCTGCCATTGATGTGAACGTCCGTCTCTGCTATTCTCTTTTCGTTTTTCTTACATCGCCGATTCTCTGTCTAATTTATCTGTCCCTTTCCTTCCTCCACGCAAACATTCGATCGCACCACTTTTCCTCGGTGAGTTCATCGTTCGGATTCTCCCCATGTAGCATATAGACACTAAATATAGCTATTCCAAAATGGTCTCCCTTATGTTGAGACGTTCGATCCGTATGTACACGAAGCATCGACGTCGCCAGTAAATTTATTGTGCAAACAAAATAGAGTATCTGTCCGCAAAAAATTCAACAACGAAACTATTAGATTGACCAGTGTGAATATTATTTCTCAGATGACGAATGTCTTTCATCACAAAAATAAATGATATTTTTATCTTTATTAATTGGAACACATTGTAGCGCCTCATAAAATCAAGTTCATCGAACGTTGTGCAGTTGTTATCGACAATAATTTATATTCTTTTACCGATTGTTAATTTTTAATATTTAGCGTGCATTACGATCTTGTTATATATTTCGCAGGCTTATTGCAAAATCAGCCCTTTTGCAAAAAGACCAGCCTCTTTGCGAAAGGCAGGCATTTTGCGAAGCACTGATCGTTTCCCAATAAGACTGAACGCACTTTAGGCTTTTTGGCACACATGGGCTGGTGCTAGGCTAGGCACTTTGCAAAAAGTCTAAAATACGTTAGTCTTATTAAAGAAACGATCAAATACTCTCGCAAAATGCCGGCATTTCGCAAAAAGGCTAGCCTTTTTGCAAAAAGACTGATTTTGCAATAAGCCTGCGACATATATATATTATCTTGTTATAACAACCTTCGTGCACTATCCCGTCCATAAGTTCTTCTCTCCGGACGAAATGCCCTTCGAAGAACGAAGAGTTCTCTCGACTTCGAGGATCGACAGAATGTTCCCGCCAAAGAAAGACTAGTTACTGCAAACCCTATAGTTACCATGCATCCAGGCGTCTCGGACAGCCCGAGGGTGAAGCTACCTTCAGCTCGCACGTGAGGTAAGTTTCGAGGTACTGGGATACGAAGTACGGTACGCCCTTGGCAGGCAAAGTTCAATTGGATAGCTTCCGGTGAGTAATCGATGGTATCGATAGTGCCCTGGATCACAGAGCGGGAAGCGCATGTTAGACAATCTCGACACGAGTAACATGACGTCTCTCGGTAACTTATCCCCCCGTATCGACATGCGGCGTTTCAATCTGAGTAGGCTTATTCCCCCCACTGGACCCCCTTCGGCGATTAATGATCCGTTTAACGTCAATTGCGAGCTCACGTGTCTCGAAGAATCTTAGAACTTGAATACAGAATTACAGTGAATCTCCGATCGAAGTTCTCTGACACCCTTTTCCACAAGCTGGCCGTATTATTCTGTACGGATTTCGACTGTCTTTGCAGAATCTATTCGAAGATTTGAATCTTTCATAGCTCATTAGGCCATCCCGGCGCGTAGTGATAGATCCTTCAAAGCATTTTGAGTTAACTCGTAAGAGTTTACGTCAATTTCTCGCGTGCGCGTTTTTTTTTTTCTTAAACTGAAACTCGACTTCTGCCGTAACGCCGCGATATCGTCGGCAGGAATGACATGGATAACGGCGAAACGGATAAAAACTTTATTACGAGGCGGCGCGGTCCGTAAGCGTTTTGCGGTTTACACGCGCTACAACGCCACGCCACCTGAACGCGAATGTACGATTAATTAAATTGCATTTTGCTGCCAGCGGATTTCGCGTCTGTGGCGCGTGACCCGACTACGGAATACCGCCTCGGCAAAGTTCCCGATGGCAAACAATTAGTCGCATCGATCTACACACGGAGGTAACGGGGCGCGACGTAATCGCACGCGAGATAAGATTTTTGGGCACGTGTGCGCAAACACACGAACGGTTGTGTGCACTCGAATTTGCGCGGAGCATAACGGCCGGTTATCCCCAAAACTAGTATTTGATATCAACCAATTTCTCTATGTTCGTTCGAAACAAAAAAGTCTAGAAAATTTCATATATTTCTATATCGTATTCCTAATGATGGTTTATAAGAAAACACTTCGAACAAACATGTATTATGTGGCAGAATTATGTGAGGTATATTTATAACGAATACAAATTATCTTTATTTCTAGCTGCACTAAATTATATACTATAAATAAAGAACAAAAAGTAAAAAATAGTAATTCTTGTGTGCATTACAATTTATCATAAAAATTATCAGTAATTACATAATTTAAAAAGATTTATTACGAAACAAATTTTTATATATAGTATCTTTATAAATAATATAAATTTTATTACTAATATAATACACATTTTATTATAAATAAAAGATTTGTAACAAATTTTTACAAGAATAGGATTTTACGAGACCGACTCTAATGACTAAACTGAACATAAATAACGTTCGGATCAATACGTAGCTGTTGTATTTGTAATTAGATAACCGCAGTAGCATAATTATTTGACGCATTTATTTATGCGTACACCTATGACATATCGAGACCAAGACTAACAGTTTAAATCGCTTTTAGTACAAGTTAATCCTTTGGAAATGCGTCCGCGTCGTAGCGCATTATCGTGAAACGTATGCCGACGCAAAACGCGCAGGCGTTTATGGAATCAAGCGGTTTAATCAATTTACAGCAATTTCATTATCGTCCGCTACTCCGCGGTAAATTAATTATTTGTGATACCGATTTAATTGGGCCGCGATAAAATCGTCCATTAATTTATGCGCGCGAATACTTGGCCGCGCTCGCCGTTACACCACGAGAGAGAACAAATCCGGACAAGTTCTGCAAAGTTTGCGAGACTCGAAAAGATACACACCGATTGTTAGTTCGGGAACATTACGCTTTCCCCTGGACGATCTGGAAGTAAATTGGCACAGCTAGGAAAGACAATATTATTCAAACGAAATCTTTTTATTTATTTCAAACGTATGCACAATTTACGTCATCGCTAATAGATTCCATTTCGAATTTAATACTTCCTCTCTCACGGATGTACATTCCGTAGAGACTACAGATAACAGCTAGAATCAAATTTAGTATCAAATAGCGGCGATTAGCATTAAAATAGAAGCGTCGAGTCGAGGCGAGAATACGCTCCGTGATCGCGAGATACACGCTGCCATGCAATAACGTTGTCTACTTGGCTGGAAATGAAACAAAAAGGGAGATGAGAGAGGGAGTGAGAAAGCGACGTTTTAGCTACTTTCGCGTTACGGCCGATTTTATATGCCAAATAGAGAGCGAGAGTGAGAGCGAAAGAAAGAGAGAGAGAGAGAGAGGTGGGGAGTAGAACGCGTCTGTAGTAAATACGCTAGTAACGGCTTTATGGCCGGGAACATCTTCTGTCCGATGTGAAATGTTGCTCGGCGCAGAGTCACGTTTTGGAGTACCTTTTTGGTTCCGGATATACGTTGCCAGCTGCACTTCGGGGCCACTTTATGTGAAGCAATTCATCATAATGTTCTTCCCTACTCTTGAACGGTGTCTTTATCGGACGAACGCGCGTATATACATATACATATTGCAGATATGATCCCCCGTCATCCCTTTTCACGCATGACGATACGCGCTCGAAGTCGCTCTCTCTTTCTCTCTCTTCTCGCTCTCTCGCGATTTAAAGTAGACACGATATACTTCTTCCTTCTTCCGGACAGAATTCCGAAAGGTGTGACTGAGCACAAGCACGTTTCCGAAGCTTGCCTTTTTGCTTTGAGCAAGATATTCCATATCATTTTGCAGGAAATTTTCATATTTAATTACTATTATAATCAATTAGATGCTTAAACATTTAAAAATACATGTTAAATTATGATAATTATAAATAGTAGAAAATATTGAGAAGAGAGATATGAATGCAGTTTGATCTATCATTTATTAAAAATGCGGTGAATATAGAGCGTACAGAGCAATATCGTTGTGGAAATGTACATATTTGTGATATATAATGACAAAATTATTAATTAGTCTCGCATTGTGACCTCGTTTCAATCTTCATTCTGTTCCGGTGTTTCAAACGTTTGCATTTAGATTGACATAATTTTGTTCGAAATAATGGAAGCGTGCCGCTCATTATCGAGCGATTGCGACGAGCTTCGTTTTGCTATACCTACTTTGCTTCACGGCAATATTGGTAGAGTGGATTAATTATTTCAAAACAATGTTGTGCACCGACAGAGCGTTACAACTTATAACTAATTTATATCTCCGCTAATGAAGTTTTGTGAATAATTTCTATTTAGATACGAATACAAATGCAATTGTTGGTCAATTATATAATGAGTTGATGGCGAAATTGCGAAAATTTTAATCAGGTTTGTGGGGCCCGGGCGAAATTTTGGAAACAAAAAGTCGTAATTTTTTTGTGAATCGAAAAAAGTGCGATTTAAACGTCGAAAAATTTAACTCTGATAACTATGCTTCAATTGACAAAGTTCGAACTGGCTAGCGTACGATCTCGATGAAGACCTGTTAATTGGAGTCTTCGCGGAAAATGAGAGAAAATATACCGCGGTAGCGATTAAAGAACTTGCCAATAGACCCAATTCAACGCATCCTGTCATTAATTGCCGGGTCACTTTAATAACGAAAATCAGAATGAGCTCGGTTCAATGCTCTGATAAAGTAATTAATTTCAACTTGGGATTAAAAGAATATTCCGTATCTAACTAGGTATACAGAGCATTTTATGAAAGATTTAATTTTGTGCTACAATCAATCGTTACCTCCTGGTTCAGATTCGCTGTCCAGTTCAGAGAACGGCTTGTCGAATTTTGACAATTCGCAAACGCACAAAACACTTCCTATATTTTTCTTCCCTCTTTCTTTCCGTGTTCTGGAATAGCGTTGTTTGCCTCAGAAGTCTTCGGTATTGATTTATATTTCACGTAGAATGCCTTCTTGACTGTTCGCAAGAATCCCCGACGCCAACTTATATGGATGCTCCAATTTCTTCTTTCTCATCACGTCTCCGAGGGCGGCAGGTCCGTTCGCGGGGTCGCCACATTTTTTGGCTCACGGCCGTAGGGATCGTGAAGATCTGCGTGAGCGACGTTGCGTGGTTAATACGGCCAAAGCGGTATCGCGGACGAAAAGGGGGTGTTTAATAGGCGGTAGAAAAACGAAAGGATGTCGCTGGAGCGTTGCCGCGGAGACTGAGAGGGTTGGAGCGGAGGCTGAGTGATCCCGTTCGTAAAACAAACCGTCGCGGCGCGGCGTCGTCACGCGGAGCGGTGGATGCTTTTAGTCGACGCGATGCAATGCGGCATAAAGAGCCGGGATTGAATTTCTCGTGACGTCCCTGTTGTGTTCTCGCGGCTAACAAAAGTGGAATTTAAAACCGCGGTTTATATTTCAACCCGAGGGCGGGGTTGAAGTGCGCGCGACAGCGAGCCCTTGCCCCGCGACAACTATCCGCCCTTATCAAATACCGATTTTGCGATGCGAAGGACGTGTGCAAATTGAGCAAATTCCATTCGATTAGGAATTTCCATATATCCGTAATAGTCGTCGTTTTATCTGGCATATAATATTTTTAGAATCAATACAGACGTTCTGTTTGTGACAACCGCATCACCGGGCCGCGACATCGCGAGAGAGCAGCTCTTATCACTCTCACATCGCGGAGTGTTAATTAGCACTCCCTGACATGTGCTTAATTAGCTCGATTCGGGTTCGCTGTGAATTTTATAATTAATATGTCATTAGTTTTAGCCACTTTGGAAATGTCGCGTTGTACATTAAATTGAATTTGTAGGATGCTCCAGCTTTCAAGTGTCGAGTACATTCAGCCATTCAGGTATATCGAGTAGGTACATTGGGCGCCTTCCATATAGAAGCCCTCGTAACAGAAAGATCGATCGGAAAGTCTCGCACTCCCGTCGCATGCTAGATAAAGCTATAATATACAGTGGCGGGCATCTGTGTTTAGCTTTCTGGAGCGGTTTCCGCGTCGATTACGGACAAGACGAATCGGAGGCGCGACGCGGGACATTTGTTTATTCCCGCACGACATCTATTCTCGTTCCTCGTCGCGTCGCGCAGCACGGCGGAATTTCAAATCAGTCCATTTGGGACACCCCTCGCCTTGGACGTCCCCGGAGTATCTCGCAGGAAGTGGCAAAGTTCAAACCCGTGTCGGACGGTATAACTAGTTTCCCTTTCGGAGATTGGATGACTTCTGCCCTCTTACCGGGGGTCGTGCCGATAATCTCCTACGACGTACACTGACGGCAACATCATAACAATACCGAAAACGGACGCGTGACTTGACGCGTTAACGAAAGGTTCCTGCCATCTTGACATTTATAAAGATCGGCGGATTTAATATTAAGACAGACTTTCGATCGCTGGGAAAGTACAAATCCGAGTACGATACAATCAGAGAATCCATCTTTGATATCAGGATCTTCTTATTATTATTCCGTAAAATTTTGATGTCAAAAATTTGAATTGTAAACCTCCTTCGCAACTTTCAAAATCTATTGCGAGCGTTTCTCATTGCGTCTCTTTACGTTAACTATGACTCGTGAGAGATATTTTTTTAATAATTACTATCGATATAACTTTAACAAAAATACAATTTCCATAACGTTGCAAATATATATATAAATCTTATGCTTCTTTGTGGCGATAAAGGCGTAACAATTGTCGTAAGATACATTCTTTCACATGTGCAGCATCGAAAATCGAGCTCGGCCGAGCATCGGTTTTGTGTCTTTTATTCGCTAGGAGGGTAAAGTCTTTCTCAATTCGCAGACGGTTCCCCGATGCTCGATCCGACACTCAAATTGTTTCAGACGTATCGGAATCGTCGATCCCGATGTCGAATATTTGCGGCGTACATACATATAGATACGTTCGTACATTTGTGCCGTTGGCAGTTTTACGGCCACGTGCACATCATTCGAAGTCGCGGAGGCGAGTTTTCTCCCGACGTTATTTCAAGACGAAATAACCCCATTCCCAGTTTTTAATGCCGCCATAAAATGGCACCCTTATCTAAAAGTTTTTCCCTTTCATGATCGTGCGTAGCGGACGCAATGCGGGCGCCACGTCGGCAATAACCAATAACAATCGCGCAAAGGGTTACGGTCTCCGCCACGTATATCCGATTGGAAATTCATTGTCACTCTCCGCATTAGAACGACGTACAAGCACGATTAATCCGCAGAATTGAATGTTCTACCCATGGCACACTGTATCAAGTTCTCCCCAATAGATCTCCCAAATAGTTCCGCGACATTTGCAAGAAGTATCGAAAGATCTCAAGAATAGCGTAACTTAGCATTCATCTTGCTTCTCGAGTTTTGTACTGACAATTTAATTGTGGTGAAAATATTCGAACGCGCGAGAAGAAATATTAATGATAGTAACAATTGAAGTTTCGCTATTGAATTTTTATTCTATGATAAGAAGGGACAGAAGGGAAATAAATTACGAAAGTTCGGGAAGGATTTCCAGCTGTTTGTAGGAAAACTATAAATACGAGGAAAAGGAAACTTTGCAATCTTTTCGCGAGCTACGCCCTCTGAGGATATTATGATCGATCGTTTGCCGATCGTTCCCGGGCAGGGGCAACGCTACGCGCGTAATAATTTTAATGGCAAGCGTGGCGACGCAGCAACAAATTTCATTTGCTAACGGCGCGGTCATAGCGTTGGGAAAACTTCCGTCGGTCGTGTGCCATTTCGGTCGGACGTCCATTTCGAGTTATTATGATGGCAGGCCCCGATATGTGTATGCGCTAAAGCAATTCTCCACACGCAACGGGCATGAGCAAGTGCACGTCAATGAATGCGGGGAAAAAAAGTCTGAAAAGCTTGCTATTCCCGCGCCGCTATTCCCTAATACCAACGGATCACGATCTGGAAATGCCATATTTTCACAAAATAACTACGAAATTGTAGATATTTTCCAGTCTCGTGAGACAATTTCGGTATCTGAATATAAATGCGCTTCGATTTTTCCATTAGAATGCCGCGGAATATAGTTATAAAAATATTTCTGATGTATGAATTATTTCCAAACTTTTTGGAACATTTTTCTCTTTTTCCGCGATGTATCCGCAATGGCGCAATCACACCCCTCATCCCCTAAAAAAAAAAAGGATAGGCGTCACAATCAACTTTTTATTCACTTCTATTTAAATCCCTATTTTAATTTTTGCAACATGGACGGATTCAGGTGACCGATTCGCTTTTGATAGGCGAGCTTCAATTCGCTTTCGATACACCTCGCGCGGTAAATTCCGGTCTATCGGTGTACGCTTGTGCGGATGCACATAGACATTTCCGCAAACATTAATATTAACAATCATCGCATGAATACTCGTAGAGTAAAATCCATTCGCGTGCCCGCAAGCGGAACGCATCGGGAATAATGTGCGAGAGCCCGCCAGGCCGATTCACTGGATTCACATAGCCGCGTATACGTCGCGTCGCCGAGAATAACAAAGTTCGCCCGTCGCGCGCCGCGTGAAAATCATTCCTGACTTATTTCCGTCACGGCTTCGCCACGCGATTTCGTCTTTCCCCGGGGGAGCGCGCGGCAAATTTGATCCAGGATTATTTCCCGCCTGCGCGCTGCACTGTCGTCGCTCGATCAACTGTTCGGACTTTTGTCTCAGCTACTTTCCAGCTGCGAGAACCGGTAGAACCGTACTTTCGCTCCTCCGGGACGCGCGCGGACAAATTTGATCCGGAACTACGTTTTGATATGTGGAGTGTCTGCCGTGTGCGGGCCCGACGGTAGAACATTTAGATCTTTCATCAGGCTCCGTCCGCAAATTTTGGCTAGCACGAGAGAGAGAGAGAGAGCTACATATCCTATACAAGTATTGTCTCTTGAGACAAAGTTTATGTGTTAGCAACATGTTGTTTAATTAAAACATTGAATTAATTACGTAACATGTAATTATTGTCACGTTATAATTTTACATTTTTTTGAAAGTCAGCTTATTATACTAATTTAGATCTTCTAAAATCTAAATTATCGAAAATATATCATGGAAATGCTTTGAAATGTTATTTAGCTTCTGATAACTATTCAAGAAAAATGTTAAGTACTAGATTGTGTATGGGATTTATCAAGAAGCAAAAATATTTTTAGAGAGATAGAAGGATGAGCACTCATTTCATGGTTTGTTATAATATTTTCACGAGATCTGAATTTATAAATAAAGGTACTCGAAACGATATAACTTGGGCTAGTATTATGTTATTGCACTTTTTTCGTATTTTGAGGGGAAATATGAAAAATGCTTATAGCATTGTTGAGCGACATTACGTAAATGATGCATTGTGCTTCCTCGTGTTGCACAATGCGATGCGTGCTGCACACGTGGCCAATGTTGGCGCGTTGCTAGCAGCAGTCCTCGGAGCCACATTAATTCCATTAAAACTTCGGCACTCTCGTTCGAAGTTATTAATGGCAGTTCCAGTTGGTTTTACGGCTTCGCCTCGATGCACCCTCCCGTCTTTTAACGCCAACCTAACTCGTGATGCCGGGATAAAGTTGCATCGTATATAATTTCGTTTTCGATATCGCGTCTCTCTCGTAGCGCGGAAATTCCAATATTTACGAGAATGGAACGTCAACATTTTGAAAACCGTTGAAAATTGACTGGTATTTAATTTCTCCTTTCGCATATTAATCTCGCGTATTTATAGACCAGAACTAATTAGTAACATAATCTTATTTATTGTATTCCGATCATATAATGAACACACGTACATAACGCATCACATCAAGGATGGATGTATCACGCCAGGATTATTAATGGTATGAAATCATGTAGTTCTCATGTAGTTATTGTAGTTGGTGCGTAAATAAAATGTCAATGTAAATAAATCTCAGGCTACCTTAATTTCGATATAAACAGTGCAGAAGGAAAGTTTAGGTAAATATACCGATAAAGTCGCGTGAAAGAGATAATGTCAAGCGATACCCTTGAGTGCTCATCCATTTAGCGGTCTGATTTCGACTGTCGGACAGCCGAGATTTACTACGGTTTAATCCACTTGTCGGCGAATTAAATCTATCGATGCCAGATAAGATTGTGCACCTCGTAGATCTTTTCATTTCTGTTGCCGCCGCGCCGGAGAAAAAGAAGCACGAAGATCTACGAAGGAAAATATGCCGGAGCGAAGCAAAAAAGGGGATCTTTATCAGTTTAGAAAAATAAAGGGTTATAAAAATGAATATTTCACATGAAGAAACGACAAAAGAATTATATGTATTTCCGCAAATTTCACCGAAAAAGATAGTAAAGCCACCGGATCCTTAAAAAACGGGTCAACAACGACGAGATCTTTCCGCGAGTGGCGAATACAAATGGAGAAGTATAGGATTGAGGGAGCGGAGGCCACCGGCGGGGCGACCTATTTCAATCAATAATCCCTTCTTCCAACACGAAGTGGGTTTTATACAACCGCCACTGAGCGGCGAAAAGTCAACTTCGTAATCCCTGAAAGAAGAGGCCGCCGCCGTTGCCGAGCCGGTTCCGGATCGCCTCGGTAAATCTTCTTTCCTCTGGCGCATTCGAACGGAAATCCGGCCCGGCTCGAAAAGTGAGAAAGGTCCACTCGATAAAGCTCGTCGGGGACCGCAAGCTCGAGAGAGAGAAAGCTCAGGGCTCGCGCAGCATCGTCGTGTCACTCGACAAATCGGACGACCTGGGGTGGCGGCTTAATTCGAGCACTCGCACTCGACTCGGTTACCGGATACAAGGACCGCTGTGTGTATACAAGACCGGCCATCGACTCTCGTAAACGACCTTCGTTATAGCAACTGCTTCGTTATCTTCGATTTTCCGCAACCTACTTTCGTGACGCTAACTCGACGTGCAGTTAAAACTTAAGTCCGAGAAAATTCTCTAATAATTGTAGAGTGGAAATTAGATTCGGATATTTCAACTTACACTAAAAATGTTACATTTTACACATAGTAATCAGGAAATAATATCGAATAAAATTTATTTCATATTTGAATAGAGAATTTATTTTTATTGTTTTCTCTCTTTTCACTCGCTTGAATGAATGCGCGTTTCAAATATTGAAATAAACTACTCGTGCAGAATTTTCAAGCGTTAATGATGGTTTCAACGTTATTTTATAATGCTGCTATATTAGATATATATTTTATGCTTTCGAACAGTAAAATAATTTTTAAAACACCGTTTTTGAGCAATATTTTTAAATAATTTACATTAAAAAATATATACATTAAAAAATATAAAATATTTGAACACTTCTGACGTTTTATATTTTTAAAATATTTACAAGTTGCAAGAGAGCAATGAAAGGGTTAATATCAAACAACGCACTTTTTTTAGGTATTACGAAAACATACTTTCTCCTCATGCTTATCGATCGTATCAGAGTTCGAATCTTATCTATCGAACAAATTTATTTATGTCATCTATAATAATAATTCACGAGCAGTCACCGTCGTCTGACCGATAGCTTATCATATTTCCGAGAAAAAAACCGTCGCCTACGTTCCTCCAATGGCTCCAATCCTTTCGATCCTGGAACATTTTTTTTATTGAAAGAAAGGTCTTGACATTTTACGAGTTTCTTTTATGGCTGTAGAGGTACTTTCTTGGATTATATTGAATGACTTAATACGGGTGATAAAACAACTGCAAGAGTTGATTCTGAGTAATTAAATATCATTGAATTAAAAATAATTAATATTAAATAAGTTTAGAATTACATTCAGCAGTACTTTTGCGTGTTCAAATAAAAATAAAGATGTGTTCGCGAGACATTGGAGTCCTGAAGAGATGAAAATGGTTGAAATTTTCTGATCCTTTCATCCGTAACCCCGAAGCGTCGCGACGTGCTGCACAATGCGCGCCGTAATTACGTTACGTTAATTAATCCGTCGGTTTCTTTGCTCCCTTTTGGTCTGACCCCTCGCGTCCCCCTTTCTCGCGAGGCGAGCTCTTTTAATGCCGCAGAAAGTCCCGATGAAACGGAAATGAGTTACCTTACTTCCGTTTGCGGAAGATTTCACGGTGAATTTGCGAATCCCCGCGGCGCTTCGTTCCTTCGCCCAGACATTCGGCGCGATTCAGCACTCCTGTTCAATCTCCTGAGAAAGAGGATGGTGGTTGGATAGCGTCGAGAAAGGAATCCACTATTTTCTCTGCCGTCGAATCTTCCAACGATTCGTGTTACTTGCGTGCGATTCCATCTAACGACGCGCAAAGTCGGGTTTTATCCGTCACAGCCTTCTGTGTAGGTATAGGCAAGTTACTCAAACAAAATTATTATGCAAGCTTTCACTTTATTTAAGTGTCTCTTCTTCCTCTTGCTCGTGCATGAAATGAATTTATTCATTAAGCAAGGATCTGTTGATCGAAACGCGACAGTTTACATAAACATCGTGGTAAACGAGTTAAAATTAAGTTATTAAATTAGCAATATTTAACTAATATATTTCTGGAAATTCCAATAGAGTCTCTGTTTTGATCTCTGTCGCTTCTACATCGATAACTTCGAGCTTCGAGGTAGAGTAAGTGCGAGATTTATCATTTTTATTTAACTGCAAAAGCTAATGTATTTTTGTCTTTTTCGAAAACTATATAGTTTTCTAATTTTAAGTCTAATCCGAATTCCTCTAACGCTATACGCTATATAAAATATAGAATAAGATTTTCGTGATTATTTCGCGATGAAAGGCTCATCAATGTACATACATTGGTCATTTTTATTTATTTTCTTTGTTTCGCAGGTAAGTGAATCAATCAAAAAAGATTTTTTTTTTTTTTTGAGTCTAGAAAGCATCTTTTTTCCCCATATGTAACTGTATCTCTATACTTGTATGGTAGCATCAAGTGCTTCTGAGTTCTAACGGCAACGGTAGAGATTTTAATTTCGCAAGCACTCAATATAACGTCGGACGAATTGCCGGCGTTACTGAAAATAACAGGGATTATCTGCGACGTACACCAGCCGTCATCTCCCATGACGATAACGATAATGCCCGGTCCCAACGCGCACTGCAAAGTATAATCTAATTATCTGCCCCGACCCCGACGCGCTTTGCGCTACGTCGCGTAATGCGCAATTGCATCCAACGTATGGTGCGCGTCGGCTGCATCTTCATTACGGCCGCGCATGTATTTATAGCCGCACGACTCGTTTCCCCGTATCGTCGATTGTGCCATTTAAGTGTGTCATATAAACGCAATGATAATGTTGCGATTTCGAAATAGTACCAGATCATTTATTTCTACATCTCTCACAGATATACACTTTACACGCATTCGCGCTAAATTCATAAAAATGTAATGAAACATTTTTTTATAGTTATCGTTTTAATTATGTGATGCTTTATGCTGATGGTTATACATTTTTTAGTTTAATTCTCATTTGTGAGTTTATTGTACACATTATTCGCTAATTTTGCACCCAAGTGAAGGCAGCATTACCGAGTTTTTAAAATAATATTTGCTTTATTACGATAAAATGTACTCGTTCTGTCCTTCTTTGCGATCGATAGTAACTGTGTCTCCTGTTATATTCGTGTATCGGCTATAAATTATTGCATATTAAAACATATAATTATTTTAATGGCCCTATACTAACAGCTCCAATATAGAATTATATTTTAATCAACTCGGGTAATTCAATGCGCCGATATATCTTACATGTCTGATGCACGCGAGCGAAAGTGTTCCAACGCGTTTCGCGAAGGATTATAACGTGTCTCTCTATATATCGCGCAATATTTAATTCATGGCTCTAAATCAAAACCGCTGCTAGGCAATTTGCGGAAATAGGACAGCTGTCGTGTGCAGCGACATAATTATTCCGACGTTGATGAAGTTTTCATTAATGGATTGTTGGTATTCATGGAAAAGTGTTCGATCTCACGAATATAAAACGAACATGCATAAGTCGATATCGTAGATGTTGCATTCAAAATTCTTCTAAATTGACTATAACTTTGCGTTATAATTTATAAAATTATAATATAACATCAATAGATAATCTAAAATTTGTAAACACTTATAATTACGAGAGAATAAAAGTGAATGTTAAAATTTTAAATAAAAATAGATTATTTCTAAAATCTGATATCATCGATATCGAATATGTAGTAGAAGAAAGTTTGACAATAATTAATTTTATAATTGCGTTACAAATAACTGCTATTCTATATACATTTGCTTTTTTGCACATGTGGCGCTATCAAACGTATGATTATACAGAGACGTACCAGTGTTCGTACTGATAGCTGATAACACAGATCACGCTTTGGCTTTCACAAAATAGGAAGAAGAAATTTAATTCTTTTACATATTAATATATTTTTATTGTCTACAATACTTTAAAACACCTTCTCTCATTGGAATTAATTTATTGATGTCTCCCATATTTATCGTAAATTACACAAAAGGCTTCTTTATCGACATTCGGAATTTAATATACCTCTAAAATGTAATAACTCGCGGAAGTTGAAAGGTTTATAGTCGATTCTATAATTCATTTAAGTGCCACGTCAAATTGCGACATGTTAAATGCCGATTCGCTTATTGTAGAGTATTATGTTCGGCGATATGATCGATTATAAAGCCACACGGGCGTTTGCGAAATATGATAATTAAATCAATAGCTAGTCCGAGCAGGTTTATTGTCGCTAGTAATTGACAAATTGCAGTAGCAATGAATGATTTCAATGTCGGTAATTTCGATACGTTTGTTACGTTATGCTGTTTGTTACGTAATAGAAATATATATTATTTACACAAAGATTATTATTTATTATTTATTATTACTTTTATCATAAAATAATTAGGATATCAATAAACTCTCTCTCTTTCGCTCTTATTCTCTCACTCTCTCTTTCTTTATTTCTCGAAGATACAGATAAAGAAAACACGTATTCTTATGATAATCTTTTTAATTTTATTAATCACTAATAATACAATGTGGCAGTTTATTTCTTTTTTAATTCTGTGTATCAATCAATACGTGCGAGTACAGTATTTACAACATCGTACGGAATAGCGTGTGAACTACGCTGATCAAAGATTATACAAATTAATTACTAATAATAATTTATAAACTACTGACTGCTTCAAAAAAAGTATAAGTCTAAAATTTAAGTCCATTAAGATGCGCAGTATAATGCAGCACGTGATATAAGCATAACATTTGCGTTTCTAAATTGGATGAACTTGAAATTCATAAAATACGCGCCAATAAAATTTGCAAAGATTCCGAACATCCCAAATTTAGTTGAAAAATTGACGTAATTTTTTTGAAGCATGGTCTCTATTAAGCGATAAGGTACATAAAATCACGTTTTTAGGTCGACGTTAATACGTTAATACTTAAAAGTATACGGGAATATACCGTACACCTTAGCCTCTTATACTGTAAAAATAGCTGTACATTTTATAACATTATTTTAACTCTAGGCTCTATACA
This sequence comes from Leptothorax acervorum, assembly GCA_035220615.1. Taxonomy (NCBI): domain Eukaryota; kingdom Metazoa; phylum Arthropoda; class Insecta; order Hymenoptera; family Formicidae; genus Leptothorax; species Leptothorax acervorum. Next base: position 840,818 of record JASTWQ010000026.1, on the reverse strand, counting down.
ATTTAACGTAAAAATTTCGGCTGCGGACCTTTTACTTTTCCCACATAAAGCTAACATAAATAACTAATAGAATGTTTCGTAATGCCTCGATTCGTGTTGAATACCGACAGATTTCCCGACTTGATCGTAAAAAGTACCATAGAATGTCACCGTTAATTCTTCGAGTCAAATAATGATACCGATTTGCATGGTTAACGGCTACTCGTTATAGTCGTTATAACCGCGATGCAGTTTTACGACGTGATATAAATTCGACGGGGCAAATTTATGCGAATGTCGAGGACCAATTGAACTCTACACTGTGCTATGTATGGAATTCTACTTAATATTGCACTTCGTGTCTTGATTATTTGTAACTGTACAGAATCAGGTGATTTATTCTTGTAAATCAAGCTCCACTCGATGCAGTAAATCTGGTTCTGAAAGAAGATTTAACAATTTAGGAATTATATACGAACTGGCAGTATGCGAGTAGATCGTCGTTTCTTTTTGTGATAGCTACCCTTTCGGTTTTCCTCAATGTAGAGACTCGTCCTTTGAGAACGTCTATTCTCATTGGAATATCTGATTCTGGGCTCAATTCTCTGGGCCGGAACGTAGGTCGGTGTGGTGAAATCGTCGGGGCCTTCTATAACGGGAGTGTTCGATCTTTTCCTGCAGATCGCCACGCCGATGATCACTCCGATACCGACGAGGACCAGCGCTGCCGCACCTTTAAAATTCAGAGTTGCATTATGCACACAGACTAAATATAAGGTTTATATTAATATATAATAATAAATTAAATAATTAAAGCTAATAAATTAAAATATTATAGTGCATCATGGAAATCTGGAATCTAAAATTCATAAATATGACAAACTTTTGCTTTCGAGAAGCCTTTTTCCCGTCTGGAAAAAAAATAGATAATATACTACCGCATCTCTTGATCATAATATTAAAGTAAAAATATGTAAATATAATTTACAAAAATTTCGAGCGCGTGAAAAAACGATTTTTCGTTTCGATTTAGAATTATTCGCAATAATAAACTAGACCGTAGCTTGGCAAGTGATTAGGCGAAATTAGTGCATTAGGCGAAACTAAAAAGCCAGCAGCATCGATTTTACCTGTACCTGTCAGTGCAATGGCAATGATCATGTTCTCGGAGCTGGCTTGCGGTAGCGCCTTTTTCAGATCTTCCAAAAAGATCCCGCTTCTCTCCATCTTTCCGCCGATGGGTTCGACGACTCTGACGTGTTCCAGAAGAGCGGGTTCGCTCATGCCACGTCCGTTGACTGCGTAAACATATACCGTATAGTCGTACCCTGGTTCAAGATCGTGAAGCTGGAAGTTCGGTGTCGGATTCATGTCCTGATATATGGGGGGAGGTTCGCCGACCATCCCCTGATCGCTCTGAGGCGTCTGAAGGGTATGAGGACCGATATGACCGATCCCGGAATTCCTGAGGGATCCCCGTACTTCCAGCAAAAAATGCTGCGGCGACCCGCCGTCCGACCCCGGGATGCAATTAACCTCTAGCGAGCTGGTCTCGTTGTGCAATGCACAGTCCAGTGGTGGTTGCGGTGCTTCTGGGCGATAAAAAATTGGCATTTGAGTCCTAATAAAGATATAACTCTCTTAAGCAGATCTTAAAAATTTAATGCTAATAAGAAATTTATATCTTAATTGTTAAAAAATTATTTTGTCTGGAAACTTATAGCTTCTTTTGTCAAAAACGTTAATGAAGACGCGAGAGACGATAACGTAATTAATGACCAATAACTCACTAGCAGGTACGATGTTAAATATACAGGGTGTCCTTTGCCGCCCGATGCTGTTGCTCGCCCAGCAAGCCAACGTGCCATAATCGGTCTCGGCACTTGGGGTGTATTCTAGCACGCTCACGAGCCCTTTATTTTCGACTCTCGAGTTCGGCATAGGTAGAACGTCGCCAACAGTGCCGTTGTAGGTCCATGAAAATCGTACATAGTCATCAGGCAACGCTTCTACCTCGCACTTGAGCTGTACGGTCTCATGTCGAGCGACGGTGATCTCTCTTCTCTCGCTATCTTCTCTGCATCTCGGTGCATCTGTCGAACGTTGCGATTGTTAGGAAAAAATATAAGAAAAACCCAAAAATCTTTTTTATATAAAAATGATAAATATCAAATATATTATATGAGCATTAATTATTTTTGGTTTATAAGATTGTTTTAGTATATTTTAATATCTCGCGATATTCTAATCGCGAAATAATCAATTAATTTTCTATCAAACTCCTGTGAAATGTTTAAATCTAATTAGAAAATCATAATATAACTTGCTAATTTAGTTTGTCACAGACATTGCGTTTGAGACGCAAGTACAATTTATTTCGATGAAAGTAACTCTCGCGCGGCGTGTTAATAAATATAGCGACTACTAACATTTCATGTGAATAAAAAGCGGCGGGCTCTGGGTTTCTCCCACGGCGTTCGTGGCCACGCAGGAGTACTCGCCGACGTGTGCGAGTGCGAGCACGCGGAGAGTCAACGAGTTAGAAGCCAGTAGAATTCCGGCGCTTACGTCGTGTTCCAACCGCTGATTCTACGGACAAGAACGCGAGGATTTGAATAGCGGTCAATCATGTTGGATAACGAGTCTCTTTTTTCCTCCCTCTCTTTTTACTTACATCATGGTACCAAGTCACTCGCGTCGGTGGCGGATTGCTTTGTACGTCGCAGACCAATTTGAGATCGTCGCCCTCCCTCAAAGTGTCCAAGACGTAGCCACTAGCCAAACGAGCGACAACCACCGGAGCATCTGTTTGTAATTGAAGAGATTGCGTCATTATTTATTATAGTATTTCATTTCGCAATGATTGTTGCAGTCTCAGTTAGTGGAGGACTTAAATGTAAAAGACAAGAGTCTTGAAAAATATTTTTTATAAATTTGCTCTTTGTAAAATCCTGTAAATGACATATATCAAGAAATATTCTTAGAGACGTATATACATTTAATATTGCACATGTTGTTTACTGGAAAGCTAAATTTGAAAGCTACAAACATTGCAGCAAAGTGAGTTGAAAACTCACAGGAGATGCGAAGCGTTTTAACTTCCTCGAGCACTCCTCCGGGAAATCTCGGATTTTCGGCTCGGCAGACCAATTCCTTGCCATCGTCATCCTTGTTGAGGATCAAGGCCAGCTTGCTCATCGTTGAGTTACTCCTCTGCGTGGTGGACACGTTGGGATCGCCCATTACATGTTCACCGATCCTCCAAATAATCCTAGCCGCTGGAGAACTACCCCACGTCTCGCATTTGGCGGTGATTGGACGACCTGCGAAGATCTGTTCCTCGCTCAGAACGATCTTCACGATTGCTGGTTTAACTAAAATACGATAGGAGTGAATAGTAAAAGATTGAAATAGATACATGAGAGCGAAGATATTAAGTTGTTCGAAAATCTTATTTCTACAATATTCTACAATATATTCTGCGGTTCTCTGTTATTTCTTCTTGATTGACTTTAGACTTCTAATATAAGAAGGCACGAAGGCAAACAGCGTGCGAAGGTCTAACAAGTAACATACTTCGCCGTCAAAAATTTACATGTGCGGATGTAGGCACGACGGATGATTCCTTCTGCGGGATGCAAAAAACTATGAGTGAGCCGAGAGCCTCGTCGTCGGCGTTGCACCACGAAAATAACGGTCCGAGGGAGGGCCAGATGCCCGCTGCCCCGAACCGCGTATTTTTACTTTTGGACGACAATTCCGCGAAATACGACCGTCAAAGGAGTTAAGGAGGTCCGCGCGAAATGGTTGGAATTCATCTCGCTTCCGCCGCGGGTCAGTTGCTCACAACTATATTTAAATTTCTTTCTTCGCTATGAAATTATTGCGCGGTGCAAGAGAATTTTAAAAATCAGGTTAAATTAATATAAAGAAAACCTAGATTAATACGACAAAATGAAAAATCAAGTTCGTTTAATCGAAAAATATAATGTGATTTTTTTAATATTTATGTTTCATGAATGAAAACAGCATGATTGAAAGAAATAATTCATACATCTTTTTAGATTATAGATAAATAATTTGCTTTTCCTGTAATATCTTGAAATATAAGCTCGGTGTTTAGATTCAAATGTCATCCTTTCCCGAGGATTGCAACAAGTGTTTTCCCCGTGTCTCTTGTAGATGTAAAGTGTGACGATTTTCTTGTTTAGCTTGACCTAAAAATAAATACGAGAGGAAGGCGTAGGAACGGATGCGCAACGTGTCGATCGAATAAAACGTGCCAAGAGTGCCCTTTAACACGCGCCGGTTGAGATCGCCTTTTAGCACGTGCTTAGGACCGAGAGAACGGCCTTGAAGAGTGTGCGTGCGTTTCTTCTATTTTATTTTAAGCAGATGTCACGTTAACGCGGCATTTATGATCCATTTCCTGGTAATGCCGCTCTTTGCATTTCATCGCTCGAAAAAGTTAAAAAAAAAAAGCGCCGGAAGATCCTCGAGTCCTCGGTAGGGCGTAATCGCCAAGAGATTTACGAGCTCGTGTAATCAGAGTCGAAGCTAGAAAACGGCTTGAAAATATAATTCGCGAACGTCTTGTCTTTCAAAATTTTCCTGGGATTAACTTCAATTTCTGAGAATTGTCTAAATGTAATTTCGCTTTACATAAAATATGATATTTACGGTATATGTCGAGAGGCACCTCGCGGACGACAGGTTTCTCCATCGGTCCGGATTGAGCCCTGCATTCGAGCTTCGCTCCCCACAGTGACTTGGTGACTTTGTCGATAAACAAGTGGTTCTCCGTAAATCTGCTCGATGAGCCGATAGACGACGTATCGACCACTCCATCCAGGAGCTCGCCGTCCTTCCACCACGTCACTGAAGGCTTGGGTCTACCTGTGAATCAATTATGCACGTGGTTTTCCTGTCAATCGACTCTCAACACAATTTATACGAATACTACTTGCAAGATTTAATAATATATAGAACGATGCGATGACGCGATAACGTTCACGTACACCAATGAAGAATATTAATGTTCGTAATTATTCACTGATGATAAAACTTAAAAAGATAAATTGCGTATTAGTACCTCCAGACACTTGACATATCAGAGCAAGGTTGTAACCCTCGAGAAAGGGACCGCCCACCCCCGTTACCTCTCGTCCTTGGGCATCGTATATCACAGGCCTGCTTGGCTGCTCTGAAAGAGTCAAGCATGATAGTGTAACGGATGTTTCGTCACTCTCTTGTCACTCTTTGAAACGCGATAGTTACCAACTAAAGTCAAGTTTACGCGAAAGTTTCGCGTCGGCGAATCCACGAAGTCCACTCTGCACCTGAAGACCCCTTGATCGTTCAACGTCACCTTGGTGACCTTTAATTTCGCCCGGTGACCGTCGCCAACCTGGAAGTACGTTCGTCTCCCGAGGTCGTCGCTGACCGCCCAGTGGATGGCACTAATCAAGCTACCGTTTCTCGCGTCCAGACTGTATAGAAAGGAACAAATATGTCAAGCGACATTATAATATATTATAAGGATATGATATAATAATCTATACATAATATTATATTATAAAGATATAATAATATAATAATCTGTATAACATAATATATGTGTATTACAAGAATAAGAATTAACTAGATTATTATTTCGGCTGATTCAAATTATTTTTTAAACACGTAATTTGTATTTCTTTCAAATCAAATCCAGATTAAGCGAATAAACACGAATGAACAACTCGTTTTAGTGAGCGGCTTTGCAAGTAAAAAATTTGAGCGTTATCATATTCATTATTCAAATTAATCTAACAAAAAGGGACGATACGCTGTTAAATGTTACTCTTCCCCTCTTTAAAACGTTCTTCTTAATTCTAGTTAATCAGGAGAATTTACTTTTATTTTTTTATTTTTTAAGATAAAAATATTTACTTGAGCATCATTATTCAAGGAATGCCTCTTTCAAGCAGAGGCGCCATTGATTCAGTCAAGAGGAATTTTCTAAGCCAAGCTTCTCCATCGCGATCTTGAGCATTTCCGGTGCGGAAACTCGGTAAACATCGCGCTTTCGCCAATTGGCGGCTCTTGGTGACTAAACTCGCGTGCATCGCGCGTCTATTCGCGGCTGGAAAAAAAGGACAGTTGGCAGACTCGCCACTCGCGGATCGCGGATTTAGATCCTCTTAGTTTTAGAGAGCTGAGTATTACGCAATGACGGGAACAGGAAATCGTTCCGGCGCGCGGCGGAAAAACGGACGGTTGGCAAAGGAAAAAGAGATATCCATTAAACTGTTTACCGCACGTCCGCGCAATTCGCCGTTGATATGCGATATGCGATATGCGATTGACGATGATCTTTGCCAAATACGCCGTCAAAGTCAACTTTTGGAAGCAACTGAAGATGGAAAGTTCCATCTAGTGGAACTCGGATTATGTGCCGTGAAATTGAGCAGAGCCATCTCCTATCCGTTGAAACGAGAATATGACAGTTCTTCGAACGCACGAAATGTCCTCCGCTACGAGGAATTCGGAGGCGTAAAACGCAAAAAGCAACCGGTAGAATAACCCTTGCTTAAATCATATGCGTTCAACGGACCAAGTCGCGATTTCGACGTCGTTGTAAAGCCGTTAAAAAGATTTCAAATCCATCCATCGTTTACGACAAATGACTTCGATATTAAACGAAATTCTCCTCATTTTATACGTTGAAATAAAAGATTTGAATATTGCGATAAAACGTTTCGTCGCCGGATTCGAAGCGCCACGGCGCGAATTTCTTCTGACTCGGCGCAATTCATTTTTCCTTTTTTCTGCCATATCGCGACCATTTCAGCGACTATCGGAATCCGCGGAAGAGTCTGTGAGAAACGCTTCACCAGCAGAAGGCGCAAATAACCAGAAACTGCTTTATCCATCCTCGCAACTCATTCGCGCTTCCCTTTGACGCTCTACGATCCCTTTTGCTTGTTGTAGTTCTTCTATGAAGGTCCTTTGATATTACCCGGAACTCTATGCTCCCTTGTGAGCCTTATAACCATCACGTATCTGATAACCACTCGCTGACAGTTTCCTGCATCTTCCACATTGCACGATGCGCTTTCGCAATGCATTTTCAGCTGTCCGTATTTTCTCTTACCGTCCGGAGAATTTCTATGAGATTCACATATAAAACTTCCATCCCGGAGCGAGACGTATCTACTTTTAATAAAAATCTGTTAATATTGCTCAATTTCTCATAATTTTTTTTTCTTTTTATTATTTTTCAAATCTAATTATAACTTTTGTTAACAACTTTTCTTTAATTTCTGATTTTAAAATTTGATTGAAAAATATGTTTTGGTAATATTAGGTAATATAATATAATAATATATACAATGAGATTAAAGCAACTCGTGTATATTTATATAACATTTTAATTCTTTAGCAAATAAAACGCGAGTGTAAAAATTTGAAAAGCAGATCATAATAAAATAATAAAAATTCGTAATAAAAATTCTTTCAAACACATCACGACCTTTATACACGGTTCCATTTATTTTTCATAGACGAACGAATGGTAGTTGATGAGGAAACATATCTTGCTTTACGATCCCAGAGACCGTTTTCGTAAATAAGCGACGCTCTGATGTTTAATGCCCATGTCAGCCGAAAAGAGTCTTCGATCGACTGCTATTCCTGAAGCTCGGGGTCTATGTTATGAAATTCCATCATTTCACACTTCCGATCGTGGAAATTCGGTCGAATTATTTATACAGTCCTGATCTAGCTTAACTTGAATTTCCTCGTGCACGCACCAATGCGCAATGCATCCGTTTCTATAATCGTCCACGCGATGAGAATTTGAATAAAGTGGATATGGCAGGATGATAAATAATAATTTTTAAAGCGCTCCATAAAAATCGTGCACAGAAAGCTCGATTTATAAAATAAAATTTATATCACACATTTTTGAATGTATTAAAAATTACTATTGTAATATATAAAAACAAATATGAATATTTTACAAAAACTTTATATATTTTCAAAATATAACGGCTTTATTTGACGATCTTAGTTATTTTGAACATGTCTTTTAAGCTCGAAATAATTAAAATCGACGGTTAGTCTTTCTTAAATTAAAATTATCACGTAATTACTGAAGAGAATTTTCAGCATTGAAATATAGGTTGCGCTTAGTTACATCGACTATTAATGAGCCCATGATATTTATATGTCGCGAGCAGGGCACGTTGGAGGTGTCCATAATGAGAGTTCATGCTCGGGCCTAGGCTTGTGCCGGGATATTTCGAGATGCGGCTTCAGAACAATGGCATCCCATCCCCCAATAACGCGTGCCTAGCCGGTATTCGGCAGAAAGTCAGCCACGTGAATCAGTTCTCGCGTTCTCAGAAAACAGGAAATCGACAGCAGAAAGAATATTTTTAAGCTTTAAGACCGCGCGCTCACTTGAGAAAAAAAATTTCGCTTCTGCTGCGTTTTGAGAAATGTATTTTGATCTGCATATAAATTTGCAGAGGCTTCCTGCAGATCTCTACATCTCTCTTTTTTCTAATTTTTTACTAGTGACTCGTAAGCTTGGTTGAGATTCGCGAAATTAATAGCGGTATCTTTCGCAGAGTTAAATTCAGATGGGTTGACGTCCTATCTTTGTGGCGTTAGCGCCACGTAAAAATAGTCGGATCGGGGTAGGATTATTTTTAAAGTGCAAGACTCGCCTATAGAGCGGTATCCCGGCGTTGTCCTTGAACCAGAGAACCATGTTAACCGAATCCTGCGGCGTCGGCGGTGTGATGTCGCATGGCAGCTCCACATTGTCGCCTTCGGTTGCCCAGACTAATCTCACGGGCACTGAAAAGGGAAACATTGCATATTTTCTAATATTCTACATTCTAGTACGTCTATCATATTTTCCTCCTTAATCTAAAATTTTATTATAATTTTATAGCACTTTATTTTAAGAGATTCAACCAAGAGATTTAGAAAGTAGAATATTGGAATACCTATCAATAACCATCGCACACCGTCCTAGTTAAAAGTCGAGATACAAATCTGTGATATATGAATCATACGTTTTTTGCGATTACGCCCACGAGCGACTGGCAGAAGAATACATAAATCAGCGAATTATCGTATGAACGTTAGCAACAATCAAAGACTATAGGAAGATAGTGTTCTAATGTTGTCCTAAAATTCTAATTTATAATTATGGGAGTTTAAAATAACATAGCATGTGCTATTTTAAAATAAATATAAATTAATTAAATTTTTAAACAAACAACAATGTCAAGGCCAATGACGAGCAATAATAGATGTCAAATTTAACAAAGTTTTTAATATCACAGGGTCCTCTTCAGCCTTAATAAATAGTTGAAAAACGAAAATTACATAATAGTTGAAAATTGAAGATTTAAAATTAAAAATTAAGCCGCGGGATCCTGTCTAAAGTCGATAGCAAAAAACAAACTCAACAAGAGACGCATTAACATGACAGCGGTAAATGAGTTGTAAAAAGATGTGTGTGTGTCTTAATGTCTGAGAAGTCCACCATAATTAAATTTTGCATATTTTATAAATATAGGCACAATCTATAACCTACATATGTGTAATATATAAATATTATTTAACGTACACACACAAATTTTTTCAATTTTTATTTTAATTGCGCGATGGTAATTTTGAAGTTTTTAAATTGATATATTTCAGAGCAAACAAATTGAAAATTAAATGCGATTAAGAATGCTTTTGTCTTCGGGACGAAAGCTTCTTGACATAATTGTTTCCCTCGCAACTCTGCCAGCTCATCACGTAATTTTAAGCAAGACAGTGAACATCAGTTCGATGCACCATTGTCCATGATTTTACGTGGCTCTTAGCGTGCGATTTAAACTTAGATTCGCCACATCGTTATGAAGTACCAGTGCAGAAAATAGAAACGATATAATATAGCATAAGCCGAGAGACCGGCCGGCCGGACGGCCGTCGCACGTGCACGAGGCGAGCTGCTGTTAATGCACATCGCGGTATGCCATTGATAACTCTGCCATTGTGAACGCATACATTTCGAGACGTTTCCCATCGGATATTTTATCGAGTTCTTTTTTTTTTTCTTCAACAGAACTCAATAGACCTATGGCTCAGTCTAAGATAATACTTCGAATGTACGGATAAAAAGATTTTTCTGCACATTGTACTGCAGACTGTCGCAGGAGGTTTAGAAGAGAAAGAGTTAACGAGAAACAAAAGTCACATAAATTTTTACCCCGTCACTTATTAAGACCGGACCGAGTTTAGCAAAGCGGATGCATTTCTCCGGTGCACAACATCGTGCACGTGGCCACGCGAGCATATACGACGGTGCCGTTCGCGAGGAACCGCTTCATTAGTACGCCGCTACATGTTTCATCGCCCTCAACGAGCCTTTAAGAACCTGATGAGAGGGTTGCGACTAAGCGCTCTGTCGAGTTTTACATTGGCGGTTAGATATTCCTGCCGTACAATCAACGACGCGTTTGCACCTGTTGAAGCATTCAAGACAGAATCTTGAAGCTTTATAGATTGTTACATAACTTCATATATTAAACTACTTAAAAAGATTTGATAAATATTTTGTAACCATTTATTTTTTTATACATTAGACCGTGTGCAAGTGAATTGCGAGTGAAGTATTAATAATCGGGAAAATTTTGTATACATTTTTTTTCTACGATTTTTATTTTTATTTTTATTTTAAGGATGTATCACATCTTTATCTTGAAATTATAAACTAGACGAAAACTCTTTAATAATGAAATATGATATAGTCAATCGTATCTCATTATTATTTCAGTTTCTCTCTGGAACAAAAACGACCATTTTCTCTCTTTATGGAATGAGTATATATTTCTTTCATTTCAATTTCACAAAAAAGTAAGAGCTTGCGGTTAAAAAGAATAGATCTGTTGTTTTTAAGCGGTCGGCTACTGCATGCACCTGTCTTCCACGCGAGAAAAAAATGAATATGCAGTTCACGGACCCCAAAGTGGATCACTGCGCACGTTCCTCTTGTTTTTTCTCTCTTCTTTCTTTTTAATGTAAGAAGCAGAGATGTTTCCTTCCTCTGTTTCTCTATTTTTTTTCTCGACTTCCAGGAGAGTCGATCTAAAGATCGAAAGAGAAAAAAAACGCTTACGCATCGGGTGGTTATGTAAATAATAGTCGGCCAAGAGGGACAACTCTGCTATTTTTGTATCGTGTGTTCGTTGGGAAATCGTGCTTCCGGCGACTCGTATCTATTTCCGTACGGGTCACAGCCTGGCCTCTTTCCCTGCCCTTCCTTTCACTCGATCGCGTGCATCTCCCGTTCGCGGATCGAATTCGCGGTCATGCTTATCATATATTGAACTCTATACATACTGGAATGAATGATTGTTCTGGCTGTTGCCGAGAGAGAGGTGTGCTTTTGGGTGTATGCTTCTCTCTTTCCAGTACTACCTGATTGATTAATCGCACTTATTGTGAGAATGTCGTCATTTGACCAATCTAGCATAACAAAAGAGCATGAGATTTATATGAAAACTCAGGAAAACAATACTTACGTAAAAAAAATGGATATTTAAAATAAAAACTTTAGATTTAAGTAAAAAAATGCACATAAATGAGTCGATTTATATATAAACTATTATTAGTAATATACTAATAAATATTAGTAATTTTTTAAATATATTTAAAAATTTTATAATAATTTGGAGGCTAGCTTTTTTATATATACCTATGCACACAAAGACGAAAATTTCATTTAAAATATAAAATGATTAATGATAGTAATAATAATGACCGATTTGAAAACTTGATTTATCGTATTGAAATCGATAAAAAGTTACGAAAGCCGAAACGATTAGAAATTTTTGTTTGAGAAATAGGCAATATATCTCATCTAGATGCTTGGTAATTATTTACGAAGAACATGTGGCCACCTACCTAAATTATCCGGATCTATTTCAAAATAACGAGCCACACGCAAACCCGACAATTATGTCGACATTTTCGGTCGACCACCTTCTGTTCCTTTCGACCTCCCTGCGAGCTGTTCTTCCCAAGGGTCGCCCGAGGGATGGAAAAGGAGGGTACACCGGGATAGCTTTGACCACTTTGTATGATAATTTCACCAATACTCTGACCCACGTATCTCGCGCGTGGTTCCCTCGTTACATTAGTCAAACCTGTTCCGCTTTCAAAGGGCAACCCTTTCTCCATGTTCCACCTCGCTATTTTATCCTTCGACCCTTGACCACCTTAAGTTTAAACATTGACAACGCAATGTTTCGTGATCAGTGTCGGAATGATAACAGATTACGATTTTATCTTTCACAGAATACACGTATTAACACTTTTGCATTACAGCTGAGTTCATGAATAATTTCATGGAATTAATCGTTCAATCTCGTGAATTTGTAATTGTGTCAATTTAAAAAATAAAAATTCTCTCATAATCCTAGTTATTATATCCACCGAATAATCCATTACAATCGCTGTCGATGCGAGATCGCTAATTATTTCCATAGTTGGGTATTGATGAATAATATATTCAAGCTATTAACTATTTCAATGATATTGCTCCGTACGTATTTAATGTATCTGTATATTATCTCTATCTTCCATACAATTTTGGTGCATATGATCAACCATATACTCGTCCGCAACGCTGACGACATGTGTCATGCACAACAACGCATGAGTTTAGGATCAGTAAACGGCTGGACAAATGTCAAAACGCGCTGCAATTAATTACAGCGCGGACGTTGTTTGATGAATCAACGATTAATCGAATCAATAAAGACTCAGCTAATATAAATATTAAATAATAATACAGCGGTGTATCATACTACAAAATATTTGTAAAATGCAATACGCGCTAACTATGCTAATTACGCTTTCAATTAAGCATTGAAAATAACGTACCTACAATTAAGCATTGAAAATAACGTACCTATAATATCGCGAATAACGCTCTGGAATATACGTACAAAGGTATTCCATTTAATGAAGAATTATCTTATTCTACTTTATCATTTCTGATGTTTGCAACAATGCATACGTACTAATTAGAAGCATGTACTATAACATGTTGAACGTGTAATTCATACTTAACATTTCGCGAAATTAAAGTATTATTCTACCCATTTGCCTTTGTATATAAATTTAAACATTTATCGATATTCTAAATTATTAAATTTTAAGCTTAATTGATTAGTTTGTCAAACAATGTACGATAATTTTATTTTTTAGGATATTTTTTCTTTAAAGCAAAATTTAAAATAAATAACATTAAAACAATTTAATGTAAAATCTGCACTTTTTTCATATAAAATTTTTTCATATAAAAACTGCTCGTTGCTCCATCATACTCATCTTATGGATAAGATGCAAATTGAACTGTGCATCAGGAGATTAGCATGCGTTATAACGAGAGAGTTGTTGAGATGCAACGATGCAAGGGCGATCTCCGGAGCGCGAAAAGCGCGCTGCAGTGGTTTATGTGTTTTCATTTCGCAGAAAGTGTTGCTTTCGCAACGGGCCGTTCCACATGACTTTTACTGTTAAACAAACATGTAAAGCCTCTCGGGGATACCTACATGAGCGTGATGATAAATGGCGAGATTTCATCATCTTTCACATAGGGCATAGGCTAACGACCAAACGATCAAACGATCGATATTGTAAAACATCAGGGCCTCATCGAGCTTAGTACTTTACACATGTTTCTGTACAAATATATTTAGCTACGTTCTCTCAATAATATATTTTGATGAAATGATACATTTTTCATATCTCTCGCTGTTGCAACGAACAGCATTTCAAAATTTATGAATACGCGTGTCTGTTGGCAACAATTCGCAATTCATATATAAATGATTCCTTCATATATCGTATGAGTGATCACAGTTTACAATGACAGAGCCAAAGATTCGAAGGTTTCTTTCCATCCTCTGAAAATAAATCGCACGAATTCTTTCGTCGCAAAATCAAAACGATCCGAGTTCCTACGATCGCGTAGCATCTGAGAGGGACCATCGACGAAAATATCCATTCGCTAATTCGCGCTTATGGCGTTTCCTATTTTCGACCGACTGTTTTCCACGTGGCAGAATCCTGCTACGCATGTTATATCGTATCGCGGATATAATTTGCGAGTAGATAAACCGTCCGGTTGCTTTATCTTAACGGTCACAATGCGGTCGTACTAGTATTATGTCGCTCATTAGCTTAACACGCTGCGGTTTGGTACTTTTTCCGTTGAATTGGTATATATCTTCACGCAATTGTAAATAGGAGAGCATTAGTGTTAGTCGACGTTATTATTTTATTATCTCAATTTCCTCGATGTCTCTCTCGCGTTTAATTGATGGAGAAAATAATATTTAAAAGAACACTATATAATTTAAAAAAGACACTATATAATATGAAATAATATCATTTCCGCGTTTATTGCTAATAAAATTCCCATATCATTAAATTATTATACAATTATAAAACAATTACAAGAATTGCTGAGACGCTGATCGACGAATGTTACTGACCATGCCGTAACCACAAAAATCCACAAATTTAATTTCACTTGTTACACGTTTTACAACCGGTGGTGGTCCCTTCCGGATTCCGCGTGATATTTTTTTCCACGGCTGTCCTCGTGATTTTCCGAGAGTGTCCATGACTCGGGGATTAATAACGTAATTATTCTGGCATACTGGCGAACGTCGGCAGTCTCGCCAAATTAAACTGGCGGCGTCTATTTCAGACGACTGTTTCAATTTTTGTCTACCTGTCCACCGTCGTGGCATAGCTATTACCGTACTCGCCAATTCTTCCTCTCGCGACACGATTAATTAAATTGTTCATGCGTGTATGTTTCTTACGCGACAGTGAGTGCAACGTTATATCTGCTTCTTCCTTTGTGCAAATTGTGATATCGCATCATAATAATATCAACAGGAAACGACGCATCATATGGGACTGTTCGTGATGCGTTAGAGATTGAATCACACAAACGGTGCCTTGATTGAATTTTACGAACGCTAAAACGTCAGTGGGTCGCATGCGGGCCTGCGGGTTTATTTGAACCTTCCGGTTGATTTCCGGATAGTTAAAAAATGCCAAGACACCTCACAAGTTATATGTCAAAATGGTTCATTATCGGTGGTCCTTTTTACTCGATATCTTCTTTTTAGTCTTTTTTTTTAGTGATAATAGCTATTATTTATTTTGTATATTTATTCTTCTCTCTTATCTGATTTTTTATTTTAAGTACAAATTATTAATAATTCTTATACAATTATTATTTAAACTAACCGTTATAATTAATAGTTATATATTGTTGAAGTATTATACAAAATTTTTATGCTGGCTTAATAATTCTCTCCCTCTCCCCCTCCCCCCCCCCCCCCCCTCTCCCCCCCTCTCTCTCCCCCCCCCCCCCTCTCTCTTTCTCCCTTTCAATAAATAAAATGTAACAGTATCAAAATATGTAGACGGAAACGATTTTAGTATTGAAGAGAATTCACTAAAAGTCACTTCTCTTACCCGCGCATGACGTTGGTGCAAAGTTTATGGGTTAGCGTGTAAACGTAAATGTAAACTTGGAGGGCGCGTTGAACTTCAAGCGAACACCACGTTAATAGCCTCGTTGACGGATTTGACCTGTTAATTAGATGTCAATCTTCTGACAGTTTCGGGCAACGAGGGCTAAGGCGCTTGCATACCTTCGTCTTGTACCGAAGATGGTGTGGTTGACGGTCGAAAATAGACGCAATTATCCAGGGTATTCTCAAGCACCACTGACTTTTAGCATAATTCGGGAACAAATTTAGCAATAAAAGAATATTTAGGATGGCGTGTTGGAGAAAACTCCAGATAGCATTTCGAGATAGGGAAACCCGATCCCTTTTATATAAGGGCGTACCTTTATTTTGAAATTCCAGCGACGTCTCCTCCGCAGCCGCGCCCATTCGGCGAGTCCTTAGCACCATCAGCAGACTCGTCAGAAATACGTATCCCGACGCGCAGCGCATTTCGATATCGTCTTCTATCGGGCTCAGGTGTCGCGATGGCTGCACTCAACACGTCGGATCCGCTCTCCCGTCACGGGGAGCAACATTCGATCTCAATCGATCAAACTGAGTTTTCCAAATAAGCGCAGAATTGATTCAGCGACAGTCCTTCTCGCGAGGCAGACGTGGATCCGAGAACAATTTCGATCGCGCCGCTTCCACGATCGATCGCGACCACTCGAAGGACTCGGAAAATCCAGGCATTCTCGACGTCCTCGCGGATTTGATTGTTCTTAACACTCGTATAACGTTACACTTGTCCTTTGCGTTATATTATAATAACTAATATTTATATATTAATAAATAAATATTTTTATATTATTTGCAGTCACCACACGATCTATGATCTCGATCTGAATCCTACTTTTTTTTATCGTTGTGTTCCACTTCAAAATAGTAATTAGAATTATAAGAATTCCACGTGTCTTCACGCTCTTTCGAAGCTGCAGACGTTTGACTTGCACGAAAAACTTTTAGGTTTCTCTCCCTTCTTAAAATTTTCAATCTTCCGTAAACATATCAGTATTCGACAGCAGTTCAATAATATTTATTCATTTATTCAAGGGTGGACCCTTATTCTTTGTCGGTCCTATTCAGTCGGGAATACAAAAAGCACAGGCGCCAGCGACACAATTCACGATCTCCTGGTCCTCGACGAATCCTTTCACCGCCCGCCCTTTCTCCTCCCCTCGCTCGTTATTAAGCCGGACGCGTGTCTTGAAATCTTTTGATTAACAAAACCTGCAGTCGGTATTTTTCTCGCCTCCTTTGTGCCTTTCTTTCCTCGTTTCTTCCCGTCGAAAACTCTCGCCTCACGGCATTCGCGACTTGGTCGTCGTCCTCTTCGTCCGCTTTGACTTCCTCCAACCGTACGCGCTTCTTCCTCCTGTTTCGCCGCCCTCTCGAGGAATTTCAACTTTGATCCCTTTCGGGCGCGTGCCTTTTGCGCGCCACTTTTTACCACCGATCCCCCTTACTTCGCTTCTGACGTTATTCTTGGTAGGTGGTCCTTCTTTTGCGCGCCGCGCGGTTTAATTTAGAGACGCGGTCAGGTGGCACTGTCGCGCGTCGCTTTCACGCTTCTTTATTAGCAACGTTAATAATTATTGCCTGTATTCTATCTCACTGCCGATGTCTTGAATTTAATGTCACGAGAAATCGAATACCCTCATATAATATGTATTGATATAGTAAATATTAATGGGGTCTCTCAAACTCTAAATAAATCGAGAATGAGATTTAGATTAAAAGAAGAATTCTCCAGGCTCTCCAAGAGAGGGATTGGCCAACAATTAACACTTCAGCTTTTTAAAGAGAATTTATTTTATTAGCTCGCGAAGCTCCACAAAAGCAGTTGCGAAGAACTCGTAGTATTGATACTTGTGAAATAGCGCTCGAGGGAAAAGTACTTGCAGCTCTGTCTGACAGTTCACAGTACCACACACTCGCGATAGATACGAGAGCGATTTAAATCTCGCATCACATAGAACCGCGTAAATTCTATTCGAGTATCTCGAACGGGGAAGACGGGGAGCACGTGTGCGGTACTCCGAGACGAATAAATCTTTATATCTCTCGGGATAATCCTCACACACAGGGGTGCAATCGGCGACACCGGAGACACTGACGTACTCTGGGATTTAGTTCCAGCCGCACTTGCAGCTGGTACCTGCAAAGATGCAGCAGGCTCTCACTCGTTCACTCGCGCGCGCTCGCGCACGCGTGTGTGCGCTCGATGTCGATTTAATCGGGAAGCGATACCGGGCGCGATAAGACGCGTCGTGTTCTCGCGTCGGCGAGATCGGGTATCGACGCTCGGGCGGATCGGCGTCCTCGTCGTCGTCGTTACGATCGTGCAATCGTCGTCGTCGTCGGCGTCGTCGTCGGCAGCGACTGCCACGAAACTAAAACCAAAACCGAAGACACGCGTTTAGTTTCCCCTACCCGGGACACCCTCGCCCTTCTCGCGCGCGACACACGCACTAATACTCCACTTCACGCACGCACGCCTGAAACACGGGCACGCACCTACACGCGTAAAACCGCACACGCGCGCCTTCGGCGCGAGCACATACGAGTGAACTATACACACTCACATAACGCTGGATCCGGTGCATAGGTGCATTTGCGCGGACGTGGGAGTAATGCTAAATAAGAGTCTAAGTAACGCATGCAAATGCCACAATGAGTAATACCTTTTGTAAAGTGAGGACGTAAAACGAAGCATTTGTCTGTGTTACGTGAGGACTGTAAATTTTATTGGTTTTCGTGAAGCGTACTGAACATTCAACTAGCTTTATTCTTTAATTCTTTGTCATGGGTCTATTTGTATTTCGCGATAGAATGTGGGACAGCTAAATTTATAATTTACAATTTATATGTCACGTTTTTTTTTACATACAGATCAATTTTATAAAAATATTTCTTGCATTACACAACGCGGATAAAATTATAAATAGAATTCTATTCTGTTTAATCGCAAGTTATAGATCGTCTAAAGCAGATTCTCTTTAGGAATTTATGCTATTATAAATTCTGTTATATTTTTATACATAGTGTAGTATTTTATACATAGTAAATATTGTTCTTTAAAGAGAGTCTTTTATATATATTCTTCGAGAGAGACTTTCTTCCGGAAATAGTTACAACGCATAATAGAATTTAAAATAACAATCTTATTTGAAGAGATAGTGTCCATTTTCCAGGAGAATGACACTATATAAATACATAATATAGATTTTACCTGCAGCTATAGATATATCAAATTCCACCGACTTACTCTAGATCAATTAGTGAATTTCGCGTAATTCCGCCGGGTTTGAATTTCAATGCTACAGACAATAGAAAACGATCTACGTGTTCGGTCGCGGCAACGACCGCGCTAGACAGCCGGCGCGAAACATATGTTCACTGTCTCCGTAGGCAATACATATCCCGCGCGGTATCGCGAATTGAATCACGCCGAAATTCTGCCGGTTACAATGCCCAGTTGCAGAAAGTATATAGCTATATCGAATACCGCGTGTGCGTTCGCGCGTGCAAGCGCACGTACACGCACACACGCGCGCGTTCCGCTCCGCCGCGCGTCTCTGTCCCGATCCTTCCGCCGCACGGAAAGGCAACCCCGAGCCGAGTGCAGAGTTTGGTGCGCTGGAATAAATGTACAGGGGTGGGTTTCTGGCGTGTCATCGTACGGACGATTACGCGATGCCGACCGACCGCGCGCGGCCGGAGGGGCTGGAAACGCAGCTACATACGAGAGTGATCTCGAGCTAGCCGGCCGAGGGTGGAGCGGAGACCGTTGGGTTCCGGAGCAGGCGAGGGTCAGGAATGCGTTCTGAAAGGATCGGACGTTTCTCGAAGCGTCGCGTCGCCAGCCGCGATGCATCGAATTCTGCTTGTTTGCCCAAGGGCCCTCATTGTTGCGCCCCGGGGCAGTTTCACGCGTGCCACGATTTCCTGCCTGTCACGCGCGTTCACTATGTCGCGCTCGCGCGCTTTCTGGTTTGCTTTTGTAGCGGGAAAGGCATTCTGAGATCCTCCGCCGCATCAGGATCGGGCCTGGTGTTTGCTCTCCCTCGGAGAGAGAACGCGACTTTCGAAAACAAAATTCTCAAATATAGGCGGAGAACCGACCGACGTTGGCCTTTCGATCGACGAGGGTACATTCCGGAGTCGCGGGGTCTTTATAAACATATTTTCTGTTGGTTTAAAAATATTTCACATGTTTTGCCAGGATCAGGTCTGTTTGCTCTCTCTGAATACGATTCTCGTAAATAAAATTCTTGAGTAGACGAATTACTACCAGCTGTCAATTATAGGTATCCATCTTTAAGGTGACATTTTTTCTAATTATATTTCTCGTTACTTTTCCATAATTCATAATTATACGTTGTTTACTAGACTTTATTAGAAGCTTCCTATTTCTTTGAGCGCGTCATATCCTCTAGAGTGCCACAGATTCCTGTTTGTCACGCGTGTACTTTGCTCCCGCAGCTCGAAAATATCTCATATCCTCTTAGAGCAGGTTTGATGTTTACTCCGATCGCGTGGTTTCCACTAAATTCTAAAACAAGAGACAAATCCTTAATTTCAACTCAACCACTTTCCAAAAAAGTACACAGGCCACAAATGCGTATCCAAACTTAGCAAACGCATCTCGCGGTGTAGAGTGACTATTATTATTACTATATACTAACGTCCTCCCGTCGCTATTATTGCCACCACCATTACTCACCGCGGCTTAGGCTCATTAGGCGAATTTGCTAGGCGCATTTGCGTCGGCAAGTTTTGCCGAGCAGAAAACGCCCGCGAGAAATGAGAAATTTTCTCGTTGTCCCTAGCGCCTCTCACGTCTACACCCGCTCTCGCCAACATTCGCGCGCTCGTTTCCGTCAGCGTAAACTTCCTATAAATAAAATGCACGCTTCTCTCCATCGCTTCCGTTCAAATTTCGTCGCTGCGAAACAAGTAGTAGCGGCCACGGCGACCACGTTCGCGCGCGGCACGCATCAGGGCCGCACGGTTTTACGGCGCCTGTAAAACTTTCTAGCCTTGGCGCTTCGGTTCGCAGCCTCTCTATTTCGGGACTCCCGTTGCCGTTCCGTTCTATCGTAGTAGCTCTCCCTCGCTGGATGCCATGCCGCGCACTAGCAACCCTCCTCTCTCTTTCTCTCTCCTTTCATCCGACCGGCGCGTACGCACCCGCGTAAGTACGCGCGACGTAGCACGAGAGGAGCACTTTTCGCCGGCCGGCCTGCCTCCATGCCTCAAGCTCAATGCCCCGTAAGTGATTACCCGGAAAAGCGCTGCAAATTGCGTAATCGTCAGCGCAGAGTGTGTCGCTAATGACAGTGGTGGCGATATTAATATATCGAAAATAACAAGCTGCTAGATACACTCTGTTTCAATAGAAAAAATCGGAGGTTTAAAGAAGCAGTAGTAGCTTTATGATATCTTAATGGAAGAAGAATGAACGTCAAATGTTCTGAGAATTAGAATCGGAGTTTTGAGATATTTTTGTAATTATTTTGTAATAATTAATTCATGATTATGCAGATTTAGAAAACTACTTGTAGCATTGATGAAGCGATATTCTTATATATTTCCGGGTTTTCGCTGCAACTTTCGTAGAAAATGGCTAAACAAATGTTTAAAATAGCAGCGGTAATTGTTGCAGAAGAACAAGTATTTGTACTATTAATTCGATGAACGGAAAGCTTGTTTCGTGTTACCGCGGCGGAATGGTGGGTTTTGCTTTGACAGTAATTTTAACATTATTTTTCATCGGGCCGCAGTTTATTTAGGCGAACAAATCTCTCGTTTCACTCTGCCACCGATTTGTTTATACGCAGATGAAGTGAATACGAGCGCGGTGGTAGTGGATGCGCGAGCACTATCTGGAGGACTCTCGAGACTTTTTATCTACATCTCCCGTTCACTTATGTGCCTTAACAAATAATCATTTTTATCAAGAATGTGATTATTTTCTTTTATTCATAAAAAGTTTGTTATTTAAAAGAGAACAAATATACGTTGTCTGAAAAACGACATAAGGAATTATTTGTGCTCTCATAAAACGAGATAACGATGTGATAGCCAATTAGTGATGTATAATTTTATTTCGTATATCTAGAAATTCGCAAAACACTTAAAATTTACGAATAATTGATAATACTTCGTAAATTGTGTGATATAATTAGTCACAATTTGATACATCTAATAGATCTTGATATATAATACTTCTTTATTAGTTCCTTATCGTCGATACTACCTACCGACATTCGTTTAATAGCATTTCAATTAATGGTTCACGCCTGCTATCGCGACGCCACGTGACGCTTATCTCACGATTCATTGACGGGATTCGAATATCAATCGTCTTGATGTCTATCGTGTCGGGCGGTGCATCTATTTGCCCACGGTGTTACAGTCAGGCGGTTGCGCACAACATCCCCTCGCACGACTTGGGCTCCAGCTGCCCCTAAACGATCCCTTTCACCGCCGTACGCCCGATAGACATCGAATGCGGTTACACGCACGTGCGTTTCGCAGCGTGTGCTTCAGCGGGCGATAAGCGGACGCCCGAGAAAAGGGCAGATCGATATCCCGCGTGCCTACGACGGCGGATGAGGCCCCGCGGTCGCCCTTCCTGGGCATAAATAATAGAATTACAGCAGAGCGACGGTAATTGTTACGAATTGCCGGCGTTATTTATGGGTGCCCCCGGGGTGGGTGGCCCCGGGGCGCGCGCGTTTTATCTCGCTGCGCTACGCGCACGTTTGTCAAATGAAATAAAGCGATTATTGAGTCGTCGCAACGTGAAATGTCATTGCTATGTCAACGAGCGTCAGGTAATTCCGCAAAAATTGAATACGTCTCATTGAGACAACTCTGGTTGCACTTTTTAATCGGACTACGTCCATCACGAATCTCGGCGAATTCATTTGAGAAATGTTTGCTCGCGTTTCTTATACTCGTTTGAGAATTTTTCCGCTTTCGACGAAGAGTCCCGGGAGAAAAGTTCGTGATTGTCCGCGGGAGATTCGACGGATTCAACTCGCCTCGTAAAGCAGCGAGATCCAAGAGCCACTGGAGGCCCTTGAAGTGTACTAAAACGTGGTTTTTGCCTCTTGTTTTTTATCGCGGTGGAAACGCACACAATATCAAAGTGCTGCTGGCGCTTATAAAAACGCTAATGCTCTTTCTTCCCGACGCTTTCGAACGCAAGACAGACGTAGAAATGGATTTTTGATGGTATTCAGAAACGCATTCTTCATGCCATTTTGCTCGACGTCTAACAAAAACGTTAGCAAATAAAATTAACGAAAATTACCCGTGACGAAAACCCGTGCTGCTTATTGTTAGCGTCCGTGCGTTAGCTACTTATGTAGATTCACTCACGGGTTACGCCTTCTCGATTTCCTAGAAGATTAATCGTCCTTATGCGGGCTACGAAAATTACTCTTCCGGTTCAAAGCGTGTGCGTAAGATCGTAAATTACTACTTCCAATTTATCCCTCCGGACAGACGATGATGCTCGGTTATTACCATCCCAACTCGTTTCACGAGATAACATATACGCTACGTTCGTATATGTATCTTTTATGTCGGACAGAAATAAACTCGCGCCAGTTCGTAAATAATTGACAAAAGCGTTCAGAAAATTTATAATAAAAGAAGCAAAAAATTTTTGTAATATTTTTCTTTTGAATAAATTTGAATTGGGTTATTGGGGATTTTTTTCCACCGAGTGAATTTTCATGCGAATTAATTCGCAATTTTCGTGTAACATTTTTATCCTCTCTGCTTACGTTTACTTTTTCAAATATCTATTTATTTGTCATTTATATTTATTGTAAATTTTCTGCTTATTCGGAGCCAGAGGGATATTTGTTTGACCGTAATACCGAGTTATGGCGCGCCCTTTCGCGGAAACGATTACATGGAAAATTTGGAATAAACGTCGTACACGATTCCGTCGAAAATGATCAACCCTCGTTCTATGAGAGCCGACGAAACGGCTAGACATTTATTGCATCTGGCGCTTGCTTGACGTTGCGTACAGGCAAAGCACCTAACTGGAAATGGACTCACTTATTAGTGACTCACGAGAAACGTTCCGTGCTCCTTTGGGCGGGCCAGCTAGCACGAAACGTCCACGATGACTAAGAAAATATCGGGACTGGTCGATATCACTCCGACTGCGAGAGCGATTCGGGAATGACGGGCTTATCGCGCTATCGTTAACGCTCGAGGTGCACTCCAACGTTTCCTCCCTGTCACGAATGATCAATTAATCATCCGTGAAATGTCATTTTTCTCAGCCTCGCGTCGAGTCCGAGGGAAACCCCGGGGCGAGAGCTCCGTACCTGCGACTTGTTGACGCGGACGTTAAATAATTCTCGGTATTTACTTACCGCTCGGTGTTTACCAGTCGCTCGTCTGGCGCGGTAAATTTCGGCAAACTTTCTTAATTCTTTCGTGGAAGTCATGACTCGTCTTCCGACTTTCTCACGCCTCCCTTCAATTAATTAATCGTTCCTCGCGCTATGCGCGTCGTAGCCGAAATTATATCGCAATTTGTTAATTTAATTGTCAATGTATTAATAGCAGTCTTTACGATAATACGAGGCTATCTCCTGTTCGGTCGCTGCTACACGTGCATTTGCCAATTTTGGGTCACGATATATGTGCGCATCCCTCGCGCGTGCAGCCCTGAAATGCATCGCTACGGTATCGCATTTATACGTTCACAGCTGCGCCTTCATCCGCGAAATACATAACGCTTTTCGCGTCGCCGAAGATGGGGATCTCGTGTCAAGCGACTTGTCGATGCAATCTTGCCGATGCGAGTGCGATACATATATGCGCTCCTCGTAGAGCGATGAGTCACGTTTGCCATACCGTGACGCATGCTGCATTATTTTTATGGTGTTCTCGCGTGGGCGCTATGATTCACGAGCCTACAGGCTTTTTCCGCCACCCCCGTTCGAACTGTAAAGCATCCCTCCTTGGTACTACAACGTCCCGCTCGCGTGAATGAATCGTTAGAAATCCCACGCGGACCATCGCGGTACCGTCGCGTCGCGTCGCGTCGCCCCGTTAATTATTCCAGGTGGTGTGCGCGATTTTGATTAGCCGTAAACACATTCGGCGATCCTCGTGGGACGTATCGAGGTGTTCGCCGCACGTTGCTCTCGCTTAGGGAAATACGTTTGTTAGCCCCCCCGCGCGATGACGGCGATTATTTATTCTGCTGTCCTCGCGGATTTATCGATTTCGCGAACGGGATTGTTATCACCGCGCTGGTTCATGATTGTGTCGCATGTTATTAATGCGCGATCAAAGTATATAGTATCAAGTTTTTCAATATTTCAGTTTTTTTTGGAAGAGAAAAAGTGAGCCAATATTGTTCCTATACCTACTTTTAGATAATATTTCTTTTTATAATATTGTTTCTATTTAGATAATATTTCTTTACATTACACGAATATCAATATTACAATAATTTTTAGTGTTTAATAGAGAAACATTATCATCTATTAGGCGTAACGTAAAATTTTTCTTGTTTACTACATTTCCTTTTTATTGAGAGACACTTTGACAAGAGAGAATTCTTATCAAAATATTATTATAATATATCATGCTTTATATAGTGAAGCACAAAAAGAATGATTAAAAAGAAGCGTATATATGTATTTATGCATGTACTTGCTTCCAATCTGTGATTTTACATTCTGAATTTTTAATCTACTCTGTAAAGTAACTATGATAAAAAGAAAACGAAGTATGAACATATATACATGTACATTCACCTTTCCAAAGTACGAACTCGCATGAATATGAATCTCGTAAAACTTGGATCGTGTAAGTGAGGAAAGTTAATATGTTTTATCCATCTCGAAGTGGCCCCTTACCCCTTAACGCAAACTCTTATGGCGCGAGAGAGATCAAACTTAGAGATCTGACCATAAACTTGCTATTTTTACGCATATACGAGATACGCGCGATGTTCTTACTCCGAATTTCTCGAGCGTGAATTTACACACTTTAATTTATTTTTACGGTCCGATATTTCTTCGCGTACTTCTACCTTCATATCACACTTCTTATCGCTCTCTCCGTAATATTCCTGATCGCCCGTACCAGAGTCAGTGCGCGCTTTTTCGAGAATTCGAGGCCAGGCGACCTTGAGGATCCTACCTCCGATAAATCTGGAAATTGCCGAACAAGAAGCGTCAGCCACGCGACTCTCGCCCGGCTGACTTCGAGAGCACTAATGCATCGATAAATCTCGTGGCGTTTCAAGGCGTCCATTCAGCTTAACTGACACATATGCTGCGGGTTCGACGCTACGTGGATGTGCCCGTAAGCGTGTGTAGCCACACGCACGTGTCCCGATTCCGTCACATTTCCCGTTGGCGCCTAACATTTTTCGTTCGCACTTAGCGGCGTGGGGTCCTTTTCCCTCGGACCCCGCGGTCATCCGTGGCACGAAATTAATGAGAACGAGAAAGCGGCTAGATCAAGGCAAGCAGCAGAAGAAAAAGATTAAACGATACGTATATAATCAGAGACTTGTTAAAGAAGTATCGTACTTTTTCTTGTGAAACAACAAAGAAATATCGTGTCATAAAAGAATAATCGATTTTTTGTATGACAATTTTTATAGATTCGATAAAGGTATCACTATCATTCCATAGATCGCGAAGCTGCCTTTCGCCGAAATTTTCCGCCTTAATTAGGACGGAATTCTTCTGCGTTCGACATACACCTGTGTCGGTATTTCGACCGCGGATCGCGCGGCACGTTCGGCACGCGCGAGAATAATGCGGAGCGTAAAGCGACTAGAAAATAGCAACCGAGAAAAAAAGCAGCGGAGCACAGACGACCGTCGTTGCGAGGAACGAGAGACGCCGATGGGAGACGCGTCGTTTCGCGTTTTCTGGCGCCGAGAATCCAGCATTCCTAAATTCTCCGAGTTTTCGCGGCCGTTTTCCTTTCGCCGTTCCATCCGCGTAAGGAGGCATAAAGCGATCTTTTTTTTTTCCTCTCTGTCGACCGCACGCTTTTAACCCGACGCGAGCATCTCGAGTCTCGAGAAAGATATAGGTACCATCGACGCGCACGAGAAACAAACGAAATGGAAGACCGAAGAAGCCGCGGCAGAGTGGCGAAACAACTTTTTAATTTCAACCGCATCGTCAAAACTTATGTGAAACGCGCGCTAGTCGGATGTAAGTTACAACGTTTTTACACACTCAACTCTGTTGAGAGCTGTTTCATATTTCATATGAAACATGAAGAAAATTAAACTCGAAATCGCACGAAGCACTATATTTAAAATTCAAAATGGTAAGCTTTTTATTCGGATGCAAAACAAGAAATCATAATCATCGTGTGCTTGTTCATGATTTCATGAATGTGTTTTTATTATATATGCAATAAATCCATAAATAGTAATACTATCGTATATTTAGTTATTCGCTTGAAATTCATTAAAATAGGTTTCGTTCAAATTTACATTATAATAATTTTATAAAAATGACACTAAAGCGATATAACTTATACAGAAAAATTTCCGCAAAAAGTACAGCCAATAAAACCATATATTTATGAATTAGCATTTTTATTTTGTATGGTGTATATCTAATCTTAATTACAACACGATATAAGAATATAGAAGACCTAATTGACAATTACATCACTTTACGTAATACCGTACAATGTTATTATGTCATCGGTGCCTTTGAGAAGTTCACTTAGACGAGTGCTTTGAAGTCACATTACAAGATTTTTCTAACTTCTCGAACTCGTGATATTTTGGGAACTTTTATCTCTCCTCCAAAATTTAACACAGAAATAACGCTCTTTTATGTTTTCTCGCTAGAAATGTTGAAATATGACAAAGCGGTGCCTGCTTTTGCCGCATAAAATTAACTAATTTATTATATTTACTTCTGCGAGAGAAGCTTTTAGAAGACAAGTTTCGAATGAGGGTATTTAAAATCGCGCAAGAATTATTGAAAGTCACCAGAAACGACATCGACGAGAAGCAGTAGACAGTGCATTATGCAATTTTCGTACAAGTAGAAGGATAGAAAATCGGAGGACATCGTTGCACGGCAACACGCCGCGAAGATGTCGCAAGCGCGCGTGCTAAAGAGAGATCGGAAGAGAGACCAGAAGAAGCTGGGGCGAAAGTTCGCTTGCGGAGGAGCAAGCGTGCGGCGGAATGTCGCGATTTCGCTCTACGAAATTGGACTGAACGTACGCCGGCCGGCATCGCCAAAATAGAGGCGTGCACCTGTCCCGCTAGAAAAGGAAGAATCTTCTACGCCTCTTCTCGCTCCTCGTATCCCTCTATTCCTTTTTCGGGCTTTTTCGTCTCCTCCATTTCGTCCTCGCTTTGCCCGTCTACTCTCTGCCGTTCTGCCTTGTCCCATTCGCCCTCGGAACTTCTCTCACACGCTTTCCTCCACCTCGGTTTCGTTTCGGTGATTCGTTCCTCGTCGTACTCGCCGCGTCCATTTCGCCACGGCCCTCTCTCTTTCTCTCCTTCGTCTTCTTGTGGACAGAACTTCGCGAGTTCTTCTCTCCTTCATGCATGACGCTTCTCTCCGCGTTGCTCTCTATCTTCTTCCCTTTGCACGCTGTTTGGTCGTGCCACGCACGCCGCAACGCTATTTCCGTCGACACACGCTGCAAACGCCGTAAGTCGCTTAGCGGACGTTGGACATCGGGTAGGTACGAAACATCTGATGTTGAACTTCCAATAAAATGGGGGATCAAAGTACCGAGATACCTGGAGTTAACATCAACTCACTTAACACCTTATAATAATACTTTCCTATAATTTTATATATGTTGAATGTTACTTATTAGCGAGGCAAATCGTATTATACTTTTGAAAGCAAACTGACGATTCTCAAGCTACGTACTTATCACAATATTGAATTAAACTTAAATTTCATATATGTAGGAATTATCATGAGACTACCATGGGGGGGGGGGGGGGAGATTCCTTTTTTATTAGTTTTATCTCTGGTTCTTTATTAGATCCAGATAACATCGTTATCGATTTCTTGATGATTCAAATCATCAAGTAAAATGCGCTACTTTCTTTGCAATTCGACTGATTTTTTTCTAATATTTATAGGTACAACAGAAATGTCTGTACGCCACGGCATTGCGATACAGTGCCATTGTCGAGCTCAAAATGTAAAGATCTTGAAGGGTGCGCGTGTTTTAACGGGCTATATATAGAGATCGACACGTGTTTTGGGACTGGACCTCGACGACCTGCATACTCTCGATAATGCGAGGAGGATTTTTTCTTTTGAAATCCGAGACGCCAGTAATGAGCATGGCGCTCGCCAGCAATTAGTCGACAGTTTTATTGACTGGCAGTGTAAAATCGGCCGTCTAAGTGGAATCCCGGGAATTAAAAGCGGGTGTAGCGCGATATAAATTGTTTGTTCTCGTCCGCCGTCCGGTCGAATCGTAAAGAACGCTTTTTAACCCGTAGCACAAAACGATCTCACATATAATTGAAACTTAAGGTCACTCACAAATTGGCAAGGGTCAAAGGGCAAACGTGCAATGCTCAAGCGCATTGCGGCCTGCATATACAACGGGAAGCACCCTATTAAGTCACGCTAAAGCGGACGGAGAGTGGACAGTGGTGCGATTTTAGTTACAAACTTAATCTCACATTTTCAAATCCTCATATTTACAATACCAAGTGTGGTTTAGTTAATTACGAAATTAGAAAAAGTTAATCATATTAATATAAAATTCTCTTAATTAGAATTGAATTTGAGATACACGTCGACGTGAAAACACACCCCTTCTTTCTTTCTTCCTATATGAATTATAATAAAATATCTATATATTTAAAAAAAGAACTAAAAAATACCAAAATCTAAAGAATCTTTAGGAAAATCTTTAGGATATATTTTATAGAAATGTTGTACACGCAGCAATTCTGATTTGTCTATCGTAAAAAGTCGTGAGAGTTGACATCACAGTGAATGTTAATAATTAGAACCTTCGCTCTACTCTATGAAATCTATGTTCAGTAAGAAAAAGCTAAAGGGTGTTTTCCGAGACGTACTTTTTCACAGTGATGTTTCGTGTGACAGGGAGGACATTGAGGAGCATTTGTGCGTTTCGTCCCACGGGAGCAAGTCGCGAGGTGGTCCCCTCCGCCTCGCTTCCCGCTCCACCCTTCCCGTGGCTCTCCGGTTTCGTTTTTCCTTGCGACGGGATTCCGCTGGCAAGCGACCTATCAGTCAAAACAGTATCACGTGGCACGAATCCGTCCATTCTGTCATGGGAAACGCGCGCGGGAGAAGCTCCCGCTCGGCGAAGACTCGGCCGTCGCCGAATATCTCGCACTGCGTTCTCGTTCTACGGAAAAAGGGAACGGGAAAAAAAGATTTGACAGATGTATACCGCGGTTCCCAAATAAGGCATCGCTCGACCGGATAATAAATCACAATCGCATAAATATCGCGTATGGCAATTAAGTTTTGCAATATCAATTACGTGTGGCGTGCTTAAAATGAATTTAAAAGAAATTTTAAAGGTAATTTATTAAAAATGATATCTCGTAAAATTCCACGCAGACTAAAGACACTTCGGATGAATGAAAATACATGTGGAACGCTTTCTATACGGAACACTGCTTCGGAGGAATACGTGTGTTTCCTTTTATCGCTTCGTGACGCTTTTCCGACAATTCCGACACGACATGAGGAGAGGTACGAGCCATCGGATTCGCTTCGCTCGGATCTCCACTTTCCACCGGGTCCCCGACTTGGATCGAGGCGGACAGCCGCGACGTCAGTGAAATTGCATAAAACTGCGACGCGGAATGACACACTGATACAATTTGCGCGAGGCCGCGACGATGGGCAGAGTAGGCATCGTCATCCAAATATAAACGAGTAAACGGATCAGTCTGCCGACCGTCTGGTTATTTATCCCGCTTTTCCGAGATTATCCCGAGAACCCCCTTGGCTGACCGTTCGGCTCGGCTCGTCCCCGCAGGGCTGCATGAATGTAAAGGCCGTGGAACGAGATGAATAATCCGCGGTCGGTCCTTGAAGAGAGACACCAGGCATTTTATCAAGAAACTCGTAGATATATAACGCGTATTTAACAAGTCAAATAATATCAACAAGTCATTCTAACACATTATATCTCCGGAATAAAATAAATGTACTCAGAAAAGGAGTATTAATTTTTTAGAGAAAAACAGAGGTACCTATTAAAAATAAGGAGAAATTTACAACGTCGACGATGATCGATGGGGATGGATAAAAGCCAAGAGTTAAGAATTTGTGGCATCTCCGTGAGAGGAGAATATAGTTGATTATATCTGTGAGAGAGACTGTAATATACATACTTATACATATATATAGTAATCTGTGATACAAATTTTTAAGCGTTAATTCAGCAGATATCAAAATTCGATCGGGAAATTTGCGACTTTTTTTTTGTAGGAAACAACACTCGTAGAAAATAATTAATTAACGCGTACATAAGTGGACGCGATTGGTACAATCGATTGAACCTTCTAGCGCTGAAATGACGGCAAAATCGACAGCGATTCCATTTATGCAAAGGCCATGCTGTACTTCGCGCCGGTAAAGGTAAGTTTATAAATACTCCGGGATTCAAAATAGACATCGGACAGTCCGTGTCGCAAACCGCATGGAAACGTCCGGAACTCGACGGAAATTCAAATATCTCCAGGCACGTATAGCTTCGGTGATTTAAGACACGATTTAAACTACGCTCGAGCCAATTTCTCGTCGTATTTATCTCCACCGAAAATTATTCTCACTCGTTACACAGTAAATATAGATCTATGACACTTGAGCGTACGAATACGGAAAATACTACTGAAAAATACTGTATTATACCTGAAGCTCCTTTTTGTTCGATTAATTCTTCGCACATATTATATATCATGTACCTATTATCAAGTGAAATCTTTTTCCCTTTTACAACAAGAGCAAATTCAACGAATGTATAAATCTGGTATACTAAAAATTTTGCGTCGATTGCTTTCGAATCCGAGGAATATTTTCTCTAATAATTTTTCTAGGCTTAATATTCTTTTTTTATTTCTTCGTCATTTTTAATTATATTTCGAAAACTCCAAAATTATGTGTTGCTAGACTGCGTTTATTATTGAAGTGGGCAAACGAATTTTAACGTCATTCAGTAAATATAAGTCTTACGTCGGCTACTTTTCAAAGCCAAGAATTTTTTACAATAACTCACAAATAACCATTCTTATTTATTGCTCTAATTTCAGACACGATGTGTCTCAATATTGAACTCATCGTTGAACTTTGTTTTCTGGCTATAAAACGCATGAGAAAGTTCTAATGGGAGTTGTCTGGAAAATGCAAGTTTTACGTCACGACGAACCTTTCAAAACCAAGAATTCGTTTATAATAACTCGCAGAGAGATAATCCCATTCATATTTATTTTAATTGTCTCTTATAATAAAATTCTCGGTATAATATATTGTAACGTTGGGCCTTTCGTTAATCCTGTTCTCCGAGCTAAGGGCACGGGGAGGGTTCTAATAAAAGTCATCTAGCAGATCCTAAGTTTTGCGTTGCGGCCACTTTCAAAGCCAGGAATTCTTTATGGCAGCTAGTCGCACACACACACACTCCCGCCCTAGATACCTCTTCGGCCCCGGATATACATTTCCAGCTGTAACTAGGACCGCTCTCGATGTTATAAATCAAAAACGGGCCGCGTTTGTGCCACTTTTCGTTCATGAGGCGGCGCACTTT
Organism: Leptothorax acervorum; assembly: GCA_035220615.1. Classification (NCBI taxonomy): domain Eukaryota; kingdom Metazoa; phylum Arthropoda; class Insecta; order Hymenoptera; family Formicidae; genus Leptothorax; species Leptothorax acervorum. The sequence continues at coordinate 808,431 of JASTWQ010000026.1, read as the reverse complement.
GACGGAAATTATAGTCGACCATATGTGCTGATGTGTAAAGGCGCGTAGAGATCACTGAAATGCGAACAAAGGCGCGGTGACGTTCTCGTTAAAGTTGTTAGTTTGACGAGTATCCTTGAGAATATAAAGACGAAGATATTAACGCTTTCGTGATGATCTTTTTGAAGTTCATAAAAACCCAGGCATCTCAAAGATAATTACAAAGCTTATAACTGTTGAGTTTTAAGGTTTACTCCATATTATTAAAATATTTCTTAGTATAGTATTTAATGAAAAATTACAATTAAAGGTAAAGTTCTTTAACTTTTTTTTCTTTGTTAAAATATTTCTTTGTTTATTTTATGGTACGTTACAATATATCTCCCAATGACTAATTCTTAATCTTTTAGTATAATAGAATAAAAGGTCTTCAACTATATTTTCTTTATTAAAATTATTTCTTTATTTAATTTAAAATACTTTTTCCAAACATCCCTAATTTCTTAATATAATTAATATCTAAATTAGAATGTTATATTGAAGACAAATTAAGTTTTTCAATTATTTATCCTCTCGAATTAAGTTTATCATACAATTATTGCTTTTCTTTTTTTCTGTGAGAAGATTGCGCTGTACAGTATTTTAATAGCAGTGATAAAAATATCTGAATCCATCCCGTTTTCTTTTTTACATTCTATAATCTTAATATCAATAAAATTATATATGTAGATACATATACAATAATACATATGTTTCCGTTCATACATATACATTTATTCGAAATTCTTTTCTTGGCAGTTTCATTTTCTCGTTTTACTATCCGTGATTCTTTCTAACTAATTGTAATAATTATCCTTATTTTAGCTGATTGTGAGAGGGCGTCGGTACACGAGGAATCTTTCAATGCCATTATCTTCAGTGGTAACGTCGTCGACGCGATCTCTCGTCGATCGGCCGTCGATAAACGCATCCTCCGAGTGGATCGATAAATCGATATTACTTGGCATCGTTTGGCGATAAAGGCAGAAAGACATGCCGTCACGTGTATCGTGTATCCAATCCACCCGCGTGTTCGCGCGCACGCTCGGAATTGCCAGTTGCATCAGAAATGGCAGGAACGTGGAAGCGGCGGAAGCCGCAGAGCACGCAGAGTTCAAGTTTCCCGTGAAACAAGGAGTCCCTCACGTTCTTAATTCGCACTATTCGCAGCCGGCAGATCGCAACGATGGCTTCCGCCGGTGAGTACGATGTACGCTGATAACGCGTCATCGCGACGATGCCTCCTCCGTTCGTATCGCGACGACGACGACGCGCATCGACGCCACTTGGTCCAGCTTGGTCGCTGCGATGCGTGACAATAGCGGAGTTAATTCTTAATTAATCATTAGCGGAAGGATGCGGGATCGCCTGGCAACTGACATAGTCGCTGCGCTCAGCGGTGCGCCACGCTGTTATACTCATTTCGTTACTCGATAATTAATCCAGCAGGTGCACTCGCACTGTGCAGACATGCCGGCGTCAGTGACGTAGCTAGTAGCCGGTTAGCTAAACGCTCACTCGAGACAATAATGCGCGTTGATGATTTTGATAATAATTAGCGTGTAGAAATCCGTGAGATTTCCCAGAAATTCATAAACTTCGCGTAATATTATAATTCTAAATCTTATTGTTAGTAACAATTTATTTATTTTTTTCTTTTTTTTTTATATTATTCAATCAGTTTGCATTCCCGTAGATTCGGAGCAATCGGAGCTGGAAGCTCAGTTCAGCGTTTCCTCTGTGACAAGCCGGCACTGGCCGGCAGCCGCGCATTTGAGTTTTGCTGTGGGGAGTTGGGTGATGGGGATTGGGGGGTGAGGAGGAAGATGATGGGACCGGTTGGCCGGTATGCTCGAGATGGCGTTTGCTCCGTTCGCCGGTTTGTTTTGGCGGGAAAGCCGCGCGCGGCTGTCCCTGATTCGTCGTCTGCGGTCTCCGCGTTCGTTCTCGCGCGGTGTCATTATCGCTTCGCTGTGCTAGAGGCGGACAATCGCGGGGATTCGGGATCGACGACTTTCGGAGAACTGCACTTTCGTCAGGTGAACCGTTATTTGATCCACGTAGATTTACGTCAGCTGGTTTCGAATCACAAAACGAGTAAACACCCACGTGATAATCCGTCGGTGAGTGACAAAATGTTGCGGATAATTGTTGAGTGAGAATCGACGTGGAATTGCTTAATTGTCTGATAAATCGTTGGTTTAATTATTCTATCGTGTTACTACCGTAAGATATTTCGTTTATTTTTCTCCTCGAAATAATAGGAAATATTTTAAGCGATCTACTGTGTTAAATAACGGTGATTCTATTGTTGCTTATGCTGCGCAAACACTTTCGACTTTCCAGCTATAATAATAAGGTTTATTGTTGTTACTGTAATATTGTAGTAGTGTAATTATATCCAAGATAATTGTGTTTTAATTAGATATTTCATGGCACGTAACACATATGACATCTTGTGTATGTGCATCTGTGAACCGAATTCAATAAGTTTGTATTTATTCCAAGGAAAAATAAATAGAAAAATTAGATATAAAGACTTAGTATGAAGATATAATAATATGAAGAATTTATTTTTACTAAAGAAAGTCAGGACTCAGGAGCGTGGAGCCGCAACTGGGTGTTAATGTTAAAAACTTGTATGTATTCATGATAAAATCAATACTACATACATATTTTGGTCTGTTATCAGACCATATTCAGTATAAAATTAATAATGTCAAGAGTTAAAAATTAACGGTAAAATATAAACTGAAATACAAAACCGGAACGATTGTCGCTTAATATGTACCATTTCAGATATTATTCTTTTTAAATAGGAAGGTTTCTTTTGAACGTTATCACTTATCCCAATCAAAGTCGAGAGTGGTATGCAAGCGGTGCAGTGGCAGGAAATTCAGCGACAACTCACCGCAATATGTAGAATGATATTGAACATTTAACTGAAGATTACTTTCTGACCTTGAATCTGTTTTCATCCTATCAACTTCATTTGATCCCCGTCAATCTTCATTTGATTCTCATTCTAATTTCCCCTCTTTTCCTCACTATTTTACATGTACGAACATGGCATTCTCTCGTGTCTATCGGTCGACGTCTTTCCGACCGTTGTATAACACAAACCATGACCTTACAACATTACTTGCAATAACAAAATCACAGGCTTTCTCTTCACAACTTTGATGTATGTATCCATAATTAATTTTTATTTTTCATCTTTTATTTTTTGACTGTACATACTAGCATTAGTAATTAGTAAGTAATTAGCGTTTATTAATGTTGTGAATTTATGCGAACTATGTTTTATCTTTTAGTTTATATTTTGCTGTTAATTTTTAACTCTTGATATTATCAATTTTTACACTGAAGATGGTCTGATAACGAGACCGAAACGTATGTATGTAGTTTTGATTTTATCATAAATACAAGTTTTCAACGTTAACACCTAGTTGTTGCTCTATGCTCCTTTCTTTCTTTGATTGATTTATTAATCTCTGAGCCTTTGATATTTATTTTGAATATTTTAAGGATTAGAAAGCATCGCAGACCGTTACTTTTAGCAATTGATATATTCTTAGTGTCATCATAATAAACAAAAAACGCAAGATAATAATAAGATTTGTCATGTTATTATTAGTAATGTTACCTGTAGGCTCATGAATCTGATGTGTATGACACATAAAATGTTTTAATAAATTAAAGTACTAAACTGAAATTAAGATTATATAAAGGAAAATCTTTAGTAGTAGAAAGCTTTACAGTGAATGTGTTCTAAGTTAATAGATAATTGATATTTATCGAGGACATATAATCCCTTTTGTCATTATTTTGCTTTAGTTGAGATATGTTTAAGTATCTTCTGCCCTGATTATAAATTAATTCTGAGAAAGCAATTATCTTATTTAAAATATACTATTACTGTTTACATTTATACGTCATATATTTCTTACTGAGCCAACAGATCCTCAGTATGTCTCCAGTATTAGAGGAAGTCAAGTGCATTGTCTGTTCAGGTAAAGCAGCTCTTGAAGCATTCATCAAAATGTCTGGCCCTATTGGTAAACTGTACAGACGTCCCTTTACTGTATGCGTGGAGGGCAACATAGGAAGCGGTAAAACAACGTTTCTAAGTCACTTCAAGAAGTTTAACAATGTTACTGTATTAGAAGAACCGGTCGAGCTTTGGCGTGACGTGTCTGGGACGAATTTACTGGTAGGTCAGAAAGTATTTTTATTAAAACTTAAGAGACGATCCAACATAAATATTTAATGTCTTTGTTACTTATTTATAAAGACTTCACTACAATAGTGATGAGAAAATTTATGACAAATTATTATTTAACATATTAAATATTATTATTTACAATATTAATGTGCATTTTACTATTTAAAAATATCTCGAATTTTTATATATCAAGTAAACTGTATAACAACATTTGCAAGAAAAATAACCAAATTAATATCTTGTATAAAATATGTATATTTTAATATAAAATATTACTGTGTATATCTACATTAATGATTGGAGTAATTGACATTGTATAAATACATTTCAGGAATTAATGTATAGCGAACCATCTCGTTATGCCTTTTTGTTCCAATCTTATGTACAATTGACCATGCTGCAATTACACACTTGTAAGACACCCTCGCCGTACAAAATTATGGAGAGGTCCGTTTACAGTGCAATGTGCTTCGTCGAAAATTTAAAACGCACAAATGTACTGCGTGATGTTGAAGTTACGATTTTAGAGGACTGGTATGACTGGTGTTTGAAAAATGCCAATATAGAAACTGATTTGATAGGTAGGATATAATTTACGGATTTTGTGCGAAATTATTACAATTATAGCTATATCTATTTATTTATCTCTTTTTTATTTATATTGCTAAATAGTATACTTGAGGACGACACCTGAGGTCGTATACGAGAGAATGAAACAACGAGGTCGAAAGGAAGAGAACGCCGTTTCATTGGAATATCTGAAGCAAATCCATCAGATCCATGACGACTGGCTCTATAATCAAACTCTAAAGCCGGTGCCATCACCAATTATAACTATAAACGGTGATCGAGAGCTCCATGAAATGGTGGAGGAATTCGATAAATGTAAAAATGAAATCTTCAGTAAGGTAATAGACGATAATGATGTAAATAATACGATGATTACGGTATCGACAAATCGGGTGCTACCCGAAATTAAAGCTGTCTCAGATTAAATCATAGAATGAAAAAAGTAATGATTGAATATAATTGAAGCAAGCGTGTCATGCATTTACATTGATTAATTATTACATGCAACTTTGCACATTGTATTATTTTAATTCCGCCGGCCGCATTTACTGCTTTTATTCTATGTATATATTTATTTCTTTTTCAAACTTATGATTTAATATGTAATTATGTATTATGCAATACATAATTTAATCAATTATTTTACATCAAAGGATTAATTTTACATTCTGCCAATATTCAAATTACAAAATTAATCCATATTAAATTATTAACGAGAGATTTGCCTGTCTCAATACATATTTTATTAATTTTAAATAATTATTTTAAATAATTTTGCGCATTTAAATAAATCCCTTGTAATGTATTAGATATGATTAAATTTTGTATCAATGAGTACAAAATAACATTAGTAAAAGCGATTAGGGAATATGACTATGCACGATGTGAAGGATAATTATTTATCAAAAAATCCGTTAAAAAAGTGCGCGCGTGATTATATTGCAATATTGAATATATCCTAAATTTTTTATTTTATTTGTTTGTAAAGCTGTTTTGTAAGATGTTTGAAAAAGAAAGTTATAAAGACTCACGAAATATGTTAATTTCTGTAAGAAAATCTAAAAATATAAGGATAGGAGAGAAAAAAGAAGACAGATACAAATACATTAATCTAAAAAGTGAAAAGAAAATATTATATTTATTATAGGACTTGCTGTATGCACTTTGATGTATGCATGCATACATCAATTTTAGTTAACGTTGGATTTGAATGTGTAAACGCATATGTCTTGAATGTATATGGATTTGTATGATGACTCAATGAAATACATAATATTTGGAGAATTGCATGTTTATTCCTGCTAGATTTTACAAAATGAATTAGAGATAAGCATTAAAAAATGTATGTATGTATGTATACACACATACACATTGAAATATTACGTGTAAACGTGTGTATCGCGCAAAGCGATGCTAGATTCGTTCATAATGTCCTCATATTATTAACCAGATCATGTATCTGCTTGAAACGCAGGCTCGTTCCGTACAATGCCAAATCGAACGCTGAATGCGAATTAGTCCAGTCAACAATATTCTTTCGGCCGATTCCGACATGTTAGACGAATGTAAACGACCTTCGCAATCGAAATGGTGCGCATACCGTGTGTCTATAAACTATGCGCTAAAATATACCAAAATATGTATAAAAACAATGCTATCTCGAGTAAAAAAAATCACAATCGCTCGCATAAACGTATGTACAAATGTTAAGTAGAGATTTTAACGTTCCGCACCTAGCTAAGACGGATTCTTACGAACTGCAGCTAATCGCTCGACGCAGTCGTACTCCTGGCAAGACCACAATATGCTAACTAACGTACCGAGTTGAGCATCCCGTGTATTGGCTTGCTTCCAATCAAGCAGAAGCTGATAGATTACCTAAAATATTATCATACATGAATAAAAATTGTTATAAATCGCTCGTTATTAGTATTTTAGAGAAGTAAATTTGTAAATTTCACATGAAATATTTAACTACATTAATAATATTTAATATTTTATTAACAGCAATCGATCTTAAACCGATTTAATTTCAAATATCTTCTTGCTTAAACAAGATTATAGATTGATAATCGCGATCATTGATGAATCATCCGAGATGAAATATTTGATTCTTAGAATTCGATATTCACCTCGTCGATACCCTTATGCCTGTAATTCTCCTCGAATTGCTCGATCTGCGCGTCCGAATACGAGAGTCTCCTCGCGATATCCCGCCATCCGTGCCCAACGTATTTGTTAATAATTAGCATGTCGTCCAACCCGAGTTGCTCCTCACACGTACTCAACTCCTCCACGTACTCGGGCATCGGCCGATCCTTGGTCTTCGAATCCGTCTCAGACTGTGCCGCATTATTGTTTGCCGGGCACTGATTTACATTGCATATGTAACTCTTGCTCGTGACGATGTTCACTCCATTGCAGTTGGTTATGACAATACTCGTATGATTCGTACCTTTCGCTGAAAATTTATTTATTAAGGAATTTGAATTATTAAAAAAATGTCGCAAATTTATAACTACATTTGTTTTAAAAAGTGCCAAGATGCTGTAACGCAATCTTCTCTTGATGCAAATTGGTCGCATTCGTTAAACATTTGCATTAAATATCCGCTATCTTGTGAATATAACATTTTAATTGATCATTAGACACAATTATAAAAATTTACCTTCTCTGTGAATAGTTATCGCGTAACGAGGGCGCCTAGGTTACGAGCTTTAACTCCCTGATAGCATCATTTAGTCTGTTTCAATATTGCAACTATTATGTATATCGTATTAGTTATCGCGACGAATAACGGATTCCCCGAGATTTGAAGCAACGGGAGATGCATGATATGTAAAATTTTGGCGGCTGTTATATCATTACGATTCTGCTGCGACAATAAAGTCAATAAAAAATTTCACGATATGAATTCTTAAATCATCGGTTTGAGGACGAATTTTTTATATCATTGCACATGAAACTACAGATGTCAATTAAAAGATCACAAATGTTTGTTCACGAACGAAATAATTATTATACTGCGATTTTTTTTTACGTATCAAGCGTCAAAATATGCAACAGTCAAAAATAGCATTTGTTATTCTTTTTCTTTAATACTTCTGCAAACAGAATACACAACTTGGTATTCCCCGAGTTTGATCGTGATAACGTGTCTCGAACGTAGAAATATTTACAACAGGGATATGTGGAGTAGGGGATATTTTTATTTCGTTTTCTTCGACTCGATTTTAGTAAAACCGCGGCGTCTGTGCGGCATGACTTCGCTTCTTAGTCTTCTTCCGAATCATTCCGCTAAATAAATTGTAATACAAATGTCACATATACGTCAACTTATCGAAATATACGTATAGCATTACGTAATCTCTTTATGCGCATCGTGTCTTCTTTCTAATTATAGAATGAAGATTATCTTCGTTTACAGAACTAAGTTTAGTCGCAAAATCATGATCATATATAGGATCGTACTGAGAAATTTTCAAAAATTACGCAAATATCACTTTTTTTATTACATCCGTGCTACTTGTCCGTTTCTATAAAGAAGCAAAAGTATTTCACGCGTGAAGACATTCGTATGTCCTATTCGGTTGTCATGAATCCACTGTAATAAACTTCGAACTATCACCTAGTAAGAAAAATGTTTCAGATAAAAGTTATGGAGCGCAGTAAAAAGTACTCGAATACGAAATAAAATTCCTGACATGTTGAAAATTATATCGCTCTTTACACAGTTACGATAACGTTCTTATTGCAACTTACAATTTTTCGGCTTCGTCTTCGTCCTTGGTCGTTTATATTCCTTCGATTCGCTCGTCGACCTCGTGTCGCCGAGATCTTCTGGTTTTGTACAAATATCGGTGGGTGTCGTCGGCCTCGCATCGTTCGGCATCGACTTTTGCCTTTGTGTCGTCAACATCACGTTGTCCTGCTCCTTTTGCGGTGTGGCGGGCATCGACTTCGACTCCGTTTTCGTCAATTCCTCATCCGGGGTCGTTGAAAAATTGTGCATGTAGCTCCCAGTCCGCGGTGGATCCGGTAACGCGTCCGTCGTCAACATATGAAACCGGCGCGATATCTGGGATAGGATCGGCATTTTCTTAAACGCTCGATGTGCCTGCAAACGATGTCTTAATATTAGGATGCTTTAAGGATGATATTCTGAAATCTTTTTGAATAAACCCAAAGTATGAGCATGGATGTTACGATGTCTAATGCGTCTTAATGAAATTTTCAGAAAGTTATGTATTTCTCTTAATTCAATTTAAATTGTCTGCGATCAGAAAAAAATGCATGACATTTAAGACACACACTATAAATTGTGCATCTTAAATGTCACTCAAGCTTCGCATTCATTTCGCACGTGCTGTACGCGATATTTCTCAATGCCGCGACTAACGTCAAACCAAACACTCCCCGCATAAAATAGAGCCAGTAACTAGGCGCAGTGTTTACCTTAGAGATACGCACTTATTATACTCGCACTTCCGCATTGTCATAACGAAAAGTATGATGAAGCTGAGGTGGCTGCGAAAACGTGAAAAAACGTTTCACAAAAGTACCAAATCTACACGCAACCTTTCTTTATGAAAATTATTTATTATTCCTTTCTCTACACGTATTTCTTCCAATTTAATTTCTAATTTAGCTCTTTAATTTGATAGTATATATTCTAGACTATCTTTATTAATAAATCATAGTGACAATAAAACGAAAATTGAAATGATATCCGCGGTTAAAAATAAACTCCACTTGTATCGTGAATGAATATAGATATTTTTTCGAGCTCCCACGGACGTACCATTATCGTAATTACTTATATGCGATTCTGAAATTAACGATCCACTTATACCCACGTGCTTCCGGCGCTATTGTCAGACGCACAAACACGCATTACTTGATTGCGTTGTATTCCTTGAGGATAAATTTCATTCTGTGAAGAAAAGTCAGCAATATGAAATTGAAACGCTATTGTGCAATATTGTACTGTAATTAAGTGTATAATTGATTTTGCGCGCGCGTTCGATTAAAAATTTAGAATAAAAAATAGAAACTTGTATGAAGCTGATATGTTAGTATTCAATATTCAAATAAATCGCGCAATTTTGTATAACAGTCAAATTGAAATTTTATAATTACTTATTAACATATATTTCTGAAACATTACGAAGTAAAAAAAATTATCTCACGATTCGTACGATAAAAGCTTCAGCATTTGTTTTGTAGATGTTCCCAAGCTCTACAAAGAGAACACGTCACGCGATTTCAATATTGGTAATTACCGTATTTTGCATATCGTCTTTTTATATTAATTAATATAACAGTGATAATTCCCGCCAATATATCGGGTTTCACGTTCGATTATCGCGCTTAGTAAAATTTATCTGACAAGTCATTCGAGGCGATTCTTCTCGTGATCGAAAAAAAATTTCTGGAAATTCCGACATTTTCCTCGTTCGTGTTTCTGACCGTGATAAAAGAAAATCCGAGATTACGATGATCCCTGCGCGGCAGTTTCCTGCATTCCTTGTCCCGAGAATCTTTAAATACTGTTTTGTATAAATATCCAGTGCGTAAACTGTAACCCAGGTTACTCAGGTCTAATCTGGCTATCAGATACGCATTCCTTTCGTCACTTTTGATAATCAATACAATTCTGTTCATCGCTCGTATGAATATACTTGTCAATTCGGTTATAAATTTTATTTTCGAATTTTAATTCGCGTTGGAACACTGATTCAATAGATATCTCGACTTCTTTTCGAGCGAATCAAAAGTGGAGCAAAAGTACAAATAAAAAAATATTTTATGATGGCATTTCATCCTAAAGCATATCTTCCACATGATATGTAATGAACTAATGAAAAATAATATTCTCGTTGCTCAACATCGCAGATTTAATTTTGGAAAGCGAGGGCTATTCGAACTTAAACTTCAACATGAATAATAAAATTTTATTTAGTAATCAATTTCAGCCTTTGCTCACATAAAGTGCTACTTAACTTTTTGAGTGCTTATTTGTTAAAAATGATACGAAAGAGTATCGCATTCAATAAAATTTTTACCGTAGAAAAGTCATTCCGGTATTTATCAGATACATTCCCAAATCAAAGGCTTACGAAGTACTCTGTATGTACTTTTGTCGACAAGCATAAATCTGTTCTCGTTGCGACGTATGTGGAAACTTCCCGGAATTGTGTTATATTTGTGTCGATAACACGATTCCGCGTAATACCTGTTGAAGACGATAAGTGCATTTTTAATCGCAGATATATCGTGGATGTGAAAGCATTTGCAATTATACACGTGTATCGTTCTTTTGTTTGGATTGAGATATCTGATACCATTTATAATAAATGGATAAATTTATTTGTCATAAATCCTGTCGCACAGTGTGTGTTACATTATATGATATTTAATTCTTATAATAAGATATATTGTTAAAGATTACGTTGATTGAATATCGTTAAATCGAGTAACAGAGCAGTAAAATTTTTAATTGGGGAAAGGAAAAGAAAAATATTTGCACAATTTTTTTAACTCGTGGATTAATTATTTTCTCTATGCCGTTATACATGACTTAAAATTTTCGTAATGCATAACAGAGAAAGAGAAGGAGGATTCCACTTTCACTATCATCTGTGAACTGTTATATGACAATTTTTAATTTTGCGCAGAAACATGTTCCGTTTTAATTGATAAGAGAGAAGACAATTTTGTATGTTCGATTATATTGCTGTTTTCTATATTCTGTCATGCAATGTTTCTTCTCGTTATCAATTTAACCGTGACCCACATGCAGTGTCTTTAGATTGATACATTTTACAAGTTTACGCCACAATGATAAACAGGAAAGTACATATTATGTAGTGCTATACTAAAAGTAGCAAGAAAGAAGAATACTTGAAAATTTAATCCGGGACAATTTCTCCACGCGTTTAATTGATGAACCTTCGTAATCTGTCCGTAATCTGCGAGTTTAACAACCTATATATTTCATTAAACATCTGAATCACTCGAGATGCGCAATTAAACAAATCAACCAAAGGTCAATTGCTGTCTTTCGCAATGTGCTTATTCTCTCCGCAATGCAGTTACAGAACTTATAACGGAATACACTGCACTGCTGGATTTACATAGGTAATATCTTGAAGAAAACAGAATGACTCCGTGCGAGAGCAGTCGACTTGTCGACGGCTAATTACTTAGGTACGAAGGAGCGCAATGTTTGCAAGTGATAAACGCGCAGATATTAATTAAGTCAGATAATTAATCTTCTGCATATCTCGCGAGAAGTGCGATTTTAGTTTGTAAAAAAATTCTCCGATAAGATATTTCTCGGGATGTCCTCTCCTTTTAACTTCGCGCCATCGTAAAATTCGTGTTTGATTATAATCAGTTAAGCTCTCGGTAAGCAAACTCGTACTTTCGTAACTGCCGACGAAATTAACCGCCCCTTCGTGAATTTCAGGCGAAATAATTCAAACATAAGAATTACGTAACATATTTCGCGTAATTTACGTTATCGTGCATTATCTGCCAAGTTTTTGCAGACGTAGGTAGACGCATTTAGTCAACTAGGCGTTCGTGAAAAATGAATAAAATTGATTGCTCTCATCGCGGAAAAACACAACGTGTTAAATACCTAACGCTGGACATTTGTTTAATGAATAGTCTTTAGAATATGACGCGAACTATCCGAGTCGTGGATATTTTTGGATTAATTAATTTAATTTCCTGACATTTCGTTCTGTGTGACAGTTAGTTAACATGCTACTTTCAATTTGTACAAACAACGCTGTTTGAATTCTTCACTAAGCCTGTACTAAGATGTGTATAATAATAATTATAACGAAGATAAAAACGCTAAAAGAGGACGTTGAGTGCCGTTGACACTCACGATAGGCAGTTTAGGTACTCGTCGGACGATCGAGTGTCCATTAACGTGTCATATAAATAAACAGTTGTGATAGATCCAAAACGCCAAATAAAACACATTCAACCTAAAGTCACAAAAATGTGTTCAAGTATATCAGATTGATGAATAAATCATAATGCAGTTGATTTATCTGATTCTGTCTATATAAATTTATAAATTTCACAACAATGCTAATGACCAAAATAGTTTTGAAACTACTAAATTAAAAAAAAGTCTTTATCTTAATTTTATGCAAACAAATATTAGCTTAAAATACGGAATTCCAACTATGCAGCTATTTTAAGAAAGAACCAACGTATAAGTTTATAATATTTATAATTTTGTCGAAGTAAATGACAACAATTCAATTATATATCAACGCGTTTTTTTTAATAAACCTCTGAGATAATGGTTTAGCGGTATTAACAATTTAAATAGATATTGCGAAAGAGTACAGTTAGTTTTATTTAGCACCCGTTGTATAATTACGACTGACGATTTTAAGTGATGTTACTGTGATTCATCATATGTTTTTTATCAGACATAAATAGATTTCTCTTCGCGAACCTGCTCTATGCGAGTCCTGTCGTGTCATCGACGAGCGCTGCAAAAATGTGTTGCACGGTTCAGTGACAACGACGTGCATCGCTCAATTGAGACGTATGTACGTACAAAACGGCCTTGCCGTCTGGGTTTTCCAGCGGCAAAACCAGTTTTCGACGTAGCGATGCTAATGAATTTGATAGCACACGACAGACAAGCGCAGAACGGAGGACAAAGCCTCTAGCTTACCGGTAATATTTTATATTGAAATTATCATGACACAATATATTATACAGGATTTCTATATTAATTTCGTTGATTCTGTAGCTCTGCGAATTTTGTTTGTATATTTCGTTTATAATCTAAATTTTCAGTGCGCTGGTACGGAATATTGTGCTCAATTTTGCAACTTTCAACGAACACTTTAGCTATCTATGTGACCAATTTTCATGATAGAAATCTATTACTTGACGTAGACGTGGCTCTTACACAGTAGTTTATATCTTAAGTGTTTTTATTGATAATCTAGAGAGATTATCAATATCGATTGATTGTTAAATTAGACCGGAAAAATGAACGCATATTCTATCTATTTGGCTATTTCTAATCTTCAACTAACTCATAATTCAACGTAACAAACTCACGACAGATGTACTACTTATCTCAAGTCCATTGTGTAAATACCGTGTATATTGACCCTCGACTATTACAACAGAGTGAAACCCAATTTCAGCGCAGATATTTTAAAGTATATAAGAAATATGCGATTGTCTTGTACCTTGGTTTCTCTTGTAATTTTAGATACAGCTACTTCTTAATCTTCATTAATCATGAAGGAAAATCGTGGAAGATTAAATTGCCGGTGTTAACATAAAATAAAGCAGCGTTTATTTAAGAGTAAAACTGAATTCCTCTTTGGAAATTGCTAATCGACGGCAATTAAACGAGACTGTCGATATAACTGTGACACATGAATCTAAACAAATATGTTAAAGCCGCAAATCTTAAAACTGATGATTACTTGCACAAGTTGCGGATATTGGTCGGCACAACAGGTTGACAAGAAAAATTCGATAAACATCTGTTTTTATACTAGTAATCGAATATGCATAAGTGCAAGTCATCTCGCAATCGAGTTCAGATTTCTAATTATAAATTGAGGAATCTTCAAACAAAACATTAGGTAATAGTCATCATGTATTTGTATCATTATTAATATCCACCTAATAATTATCAAGTCGCAGTATATGTCTTATTGGAAAAAAAATTATTATTAGTTATAAATCTATTATGCAATCATTTAGCTAAGGAAACTCCGATTTAAGAACATTATTTCTCATGCTATACGAGGAAAATGCTATACGAATTTAATCATGAGTCTCTTTCAATATATTAATAATTTTAAAATTAATAATAATTAATAAAAATTTAATATTAATGCAACACTTATATATTATATCAGAAATATTTTTACTATGACACAGTGTGTAGATATCTAAACTGCATTTTCTGTAAAACGTGCAAGAGCTTCGTAAACAAAGTGTCTCGTGCGTGCGGCATTATATAATCACTCAATGTAACGAGATAATTTATGAAGCTTTGCCTAATCAGTTCCTAGAAACACCTATTAACAAAACAATTAATAAAAATCATTGTTTCCAAGTTTACCGGACATTATGTATTATTATAGAGCCGGTTTAATTTCAGTAGCTGTCATCCTACTTCCTTTCGTTAGCGTTAGCTTTATTATGAAAAATAAATATCTCACTTAATAAAACAAAAAATGTGTTTATGTCGACACAATTGGCAAGTATAATGTAACGTTCTACTACGACGTTTCGACCGCAAGGATCGGGTCCTTCTTAAGTGATCTGTCAACAAATATCATAACGAGATCATAATTAATCGTTAATCTATAACAATTAGGAAAACCGCATATGTCAAATCGATAAAATGTCCTACCTATAAGTTGGCCAGAACCATCGCGCTTACACTAACATCCTGAGATTATGATAGTTTTTGCCGAAAAAGTCACGAGTCAAAAGATTATTTAAAAGATTATTTAAATTAAAAGTTGGCAGAAAACCTTATTAAATACGATATAAATATAATTACATGTGTAATGTTGAACGAGTGGAGTGGTGAGCTTGATGTAAATTTCGTAAAAAACCTCCGATGCATTCGCACATTGTCAGCACAAATTAAAAACGGAGCACCAAAACTGGGATGTCAGCAAATCTTTTAGCTTTTGACTCGTGATTTTTTCGGCAAAAACTATCATAATCTCAGGATGTTAGTGTAAGCGCGATGGTTCTGGTCAACTTATAAGTAGGAAATTTTATTGATTTGACATATGTGGTTTTCTTAATTGTTACAGATTGACGATTAATTACGACCTCGTCATGATACTTGTTGACAGATCACTTGAAAAGGACCCGATCCTTGGAGTCGAAACATTGTAGTAGAACGTTACATTATACTTGCTAACTTGCCAATTGTGTCGACATAAATAAACATATTTTCTGTTTTAATAACATTGGCGGATCAATCTCTTATTTTTAATTTAATAAAACAAGTCTAATTTTCGAAGATCGGAATCTTGTTCATTACAAAGATTGGATTCAATGTTGTCACGCGGCAACACTAAATATAGAAATATAGTCTTGGTATAATTTCCAATTCTGAGTCACGTGAAAGAAAGTGGATGCATGGAATTCTTGCCGCAACCAAATGGGACAGGATTTTTTTCGAGCGCTCAAATACGTCAACATCTATCTAATCAAGCGATTTTAACCAGTGATTAGAATATCGAGCATATGACCAAATTTTTTTCTCTATTTTTATCAATTGCTTTACAACTTAGAAATAAAGAGAAAAAATATATTACACGTCTGAATGAATTACATATGCATTATTTCAGTATCAAGTCAATAAAACGACGTTTTGATTGCAAGATGTACGCAAAGTGGAAAAAAGATCAAGGCGAAACAAATGAGAACAAAAATTTTTTGTCAAGATTAACTTAAGATTGAACTCTGGCATGCTAATGAATAAATGTCATAATTCTACGTTATATTTGGCTAGCAGCTTTTCAGCTTTTGTAAGAGGTAGGTTTTGACAATTAACACCAATGCTGTTTTATTATATTATTTTTCTGCCTATATTATAAGTAATATTGTAAACTTATTTCAGGATAATTTAATATGTCCATGAGAGAAGAATGAATAAAAGTATATAGAATAAATTTATCTTAATCTAAATACACTTGATGTGGATTGGAACTCAGCTCCTGAGGCTAACATAAAATCTAATAATAATTTAATATGCGTACAACATAGACACGCGTATAGAATCGAAGAGTCAACGCAAAACTTTAGCATTAAGTATATGATACAACTGTGAATAAGAAAAATGATGTCTGCAAGAAACCGCGACGAGGAAGAGGAAGACGAAGCTAGACCTCAAGTCTATTTCAAGTAAAAAACGTGTTGAAATATGCATGATAGAGGATAGAAGGCCAATACGGTTTTCTCCAAGTATTTTGCTTCAGATATGACAAATAAAAGTCATATATATATATATATATTATATATATATATATGACTTTATGCGTATATATATATATATACGCACGAGTAATAATTTATTCGTTACGCATCTGCTTGCCACGCTTTTTTCATAAGCAATAACGAGTAATGAAGCGAAGCTATCCAGACTTATGCGGAATAATTTATCTCCCATTGTTGAAACCCCTGATAAATGACGCGGGTGTGACATCCGGCAAATGGCATATCATAATTGATTTGCGTCGAACGCGGAACCTTATCGTTTATCGTGTTCTGCTATCGTTTTTACATTGCGATAAAGCGACACAAATCGACCGTAAATACATATGGATAATTTTTATATTAGAATTTAAATTATCGTGCGCTATGTGATACACGAGGGAGAGCGTTTAATTACCGCCTTGAAAACAAAGAAAATTCCTTGCTGCAGGAAAATCTCTGTGAAGCTATCGAAGGTATGAAGAAGCGATAGTCGTGTCGACGGCGGCTTGTGGTTGCAAGTCAATTATTCATCAGCGTCAGCCGATTTAACACATGTTCAACACATAGGTTTAACACATAGTAATTTCAGTAATTCACATATACATATACACACGCATACATATCATCGCTTATCACAGATGTTTACAATGAGCAGATAGTGAAAAAAAAGAAGGTACAAAAAGTATCGCAAATATCTTTTTCATGTTTTAGGAATGATTCCCAAGTTCTCGAGGACCTTCGCACTCGGAGCTCTACGTTAATCAAAGAAATGCGCACCAAGACCCGCAAAAAGATCCACAGGTCTATTTCTGATGATCGTACTTACCTTGCCACCGAAAAAGGTTGAGCGCTCTGGCAAATCGACGTTTCTCGTGGGCGTGATCATGGAATCGCTTGGTGAAGATCTGCTGCTGTTGCTACGTGCCGAGCGCGTATTTTGACGTACAAAAACCCACGACGCACAACTCAACTCGCGCGCTGATCACCGACTGACTGGCTGGCTGGCGCGTCGCTGATGACGAAGCGCACTGTGTACCACTATGTACTCTGCTCGAGACGCGTGACCGACCGGGGAGCACCACTCACCTTTTTTCTTTTTTCCTATTTTTTTACAGACTTGAAGCAATAATCGAGTAATCCGTATTAGCAAAATTGTACTGTTTTGGATGGAATTATTAATTTCTTATTATATGACATAGAAGAAAAAGATTAGATCAGGAACAACGAATAATTTAGCAAGAAGTTTTGCTATTCTGTCGGTTGAATTAATCGTCTATTAAATTAATCGAGGCTTGATTGAAGTTGAAAAAGCTCATTAAAAGAAATATATCACTTAAATAGTTACGAAATGACAGGTTCTGTTCGATTTTTACAGTCAATGTATCATTATATTCTGTTGATATTCTATCCGACAAATATCGTGATAGATACTTTGCAAAATCTATTTTCGACAGGTTTGACTATCTCAAAGTCGTTAATGCTTAAAAAATGTATATTTATAATTATATGTATAATTAAATATAAATATTTATAGTTATAAATAATTTTATCTATTCCAATGCCTCTTCACACGGACATCTGCACTTCCCTGGAACTTAAACGCGGCAAAACTTCCCATGCCTTCAAGGTGACTTCTTCGGCATCACTCGCACCTACGACATGAATGACTAGATCTTTGCTTTTTGGCTCATAGTTTAATAATTGCGTAAGCATAAAACAACGTCAGGGCGGCAGTGTGGTCTAGTGGTAGAGCGCCAGACTCGCAATCCGGAGAACCGGGTTCGAGTCCACTTGAGTACACTGGAATTTATTTCCAGAAACTGCGCCCCCCCCCTGCGAGAAAAATTCTCAAATGGGAAAAAACTGGGCTCCATCTTTCGGAAGAGACGTTAAACCGTTGGTCCAAATACTATATGGGTAATATCCACCATGCCCAGGGTGCTGTAGGCTAATCACCAGCACATCTGAATTTAAAAGCGATTACTGAAACCTCCTTGGAGGCCCTATGCTCCGTGAGGAGGAAAGGATCTATATATATATATATATATATTAAAGTGAAAACAACGTCAAGAGCCGTGTCAGATAAAATGAGTGTTGGACTGCCAAGATATCGTAAGGTATCTCCGAGTCAGTCTGAATATTCCCATAAGCATTTATAAACTCTTTAATGTTCCGATACGCAGTCGTGTAGGAAACGTGTCGTAAATAAGAATTTAAATCCGGGAGACCGATCTCCTTCCTTACACGAAGAGTATTTATTCGAAGACTAAGTTCCAGGGAAGCGTAGATGTCCGTGTGCTCATGAGCACATGCGTGCTGCTGTGGGAAATTGCGCTATTAAAAATTTCAGTAATTTTCCAAGATTTCGAAGTTTGAAATTTTAAATTCAAAATTTTTTAAAAATAGAATACAATTAGGAACAAGATGTGACATATATTTTAATTCAGAAATCGGAACTTTATTTCTTCAAATGCTCTGAAGCATTCCTCTTCTCCTTTCTTTCAACGAAGAAAGAAGGAGAAGAAGAATGCTTCAAAGCATTTGTAGCGTCAAGTGGACCGCAGCCCAAGAGTATCATTGAAGTAATAAGTAATTCGAATTATCTTGTTGCACAATAATGAAATTTTGTTACAAATTTTTTAATTATATTTAATAAATAAAATAAAGCTACTATTCTGTTTATTTTTTATTTTTAGTCGATTTTTTCAAGAATATTCTTGCAATATTTGCATCGCATAATAAAAGCATTTATGTAAAAATGTACACAGTGCTACGCAAGTTTTTCCGAAATTGTTTCAACAAAAATATAGTTTCCATCATCACTACAAATTAAAAAATACCAAGAACTGGCTTGGATATGGTTTAAGTAAGTCAATATTATAACTGACATACAAAATAATTTATTTATAATAGAGGAAAAACGTATAAAAAATGTACAGAAACATATTATACCACATTATTTGCAAGATAATTTTATTAAAATTAAAAAACTTGTACCTATATTTTTTCTGTGAATTGCAGATTTAACGATTGAAAGCGAGTCGATTCGCAGCCACGTACGACGTCGATTTCTATTGGATCGTCATAAATATTTAAATTTGTGAAAATAAAAAATGTATTAATTATTTGGAATATTATTTAATTTATTATTAATTGATAAATAAACACATCTCAGCATAAACTCTTCATCGATTTCTGCCTTACCTATAATAAAGTAAAATGTAGATTGCTTAATTCAATCAAAACAGCGCAGCATTCTTTGCTCTGCAAAGATCAAATCACAAATATACGAATACGTAATAAATTCTCAATGTAAACACTCTTTTTGAATAATTGTGACAATCTAACTTATAAACTAAATGGCCATCCTTATGAAAGATATCCAATATCGAAGCCAGACCGGGAGCGGGCGCCACTTAACATTAAGATGAAAAAGGGTGAGATTTCATTTGTGCGATTTGTCATTCGACAAAATTTCCTGATTGGCTGTTAAGGTTGGGTTAATAACACGGACAGCCGCGTGCGCCAATCGGAACGTCCGACAAGTTTGTCGCACGACAAATCGCACAAATTAAATTTCACCCGAGGACGAAGAAGAAGCACGTGGTAGCGACGGCAGCGTGGCACGTGGTACTCGTGGTTGCACACTGCACAGGCCATAACCTGTATCAACCTGCATAACCATAGTCACATCACGAGGACAATGGCAGGTCTCTTGCCGGAGCTGGTCGACGATTTTCACGATGAGTCGGATATCCATCGGGGGATAAAAGAAAAAGAAAAAGAAAAAGAAGAAGAAGAAGAAGATGATTTGCCGGAGCTGGTCGACGCTTCGTATACATACGTTTCGATCAACGATAATAACCGTACGGTTCCAACGTTGCGCGAGCAAGAGATAGAGAAATTGGAAGAGTTGGAGCGTATTTCGAAAATGCAACATTATCTGCAACGCGAAGATCTCCCGCAGGAAGTGCGCCGTCTCCGGCGACAAATTAGGGAAGCAGCATCACGAAGTATGTGCGAGCTATTTTGTCAGGTAACCGAACATATTTTTATTTTTTTCTCAAGTTTGTTGTACGATACGCTTTATTTTGAGAATAGCCAAATAAGAATTTAAATCGCCAGTGAATAATAAAAAAATCAGCGTAGGTATCGTTTAATCGACCCAACTGGCCAAGTTTATTTAAAAAACGCGTTTTTTAAATAAACTTGGCCAGTTGGGTCGATTAAACGATACCTACGCTAATTTATTTTAAGAAGCTTTGTTTTTCAACATTATTGCATATTACAGTCTCAATCTTTTTTGTAAATTGAATCCGTCTTTGTAGGGAACTCCACTTGGCAAGAACTTAATGAAATAGACGATTTTAATTTGCTGCTGGAGTGAGTGGTGAAGGTAGCTGCGGTAGAAGTGGTGGAAGCGGCAACGGAAGTGGCAGCAACAAAGAACTCCGATCACTCTCGGCGAGATTGTATTTACTTTTATTGGGCATTATTGCCCACACTCCCCCCCCTCCCCCCAATTATTTTTCTGTTCAGTGGCACCCGCCTCTTGCCAGAGGTCGATACGGCGGACGGCCAATATCTTCTAAATGTTAATTTAGGTTACATGACGGTGTTTCCATAGATTTGTTTGAATAAATAAATATGAGTTGTGTATCTTTGCAAAAATCGTTGTTTACTTTGAGGGAATGAGGACAGAACATCCAATTCTTTATGTATACTGCCTGAAAGTCACAGCAACATTGGCTATACGGTACTCGTAATAAGCAGATGACTCGACAGATAAAGAGAAATATAGGTAAATAAATATAAGGTAGAAGCGATACTGTAACCTCCTTTTCAGTTTAAAACTATTCGTTATCGAGAGTTGTTTGGGACTTTAACGTGTATATAGAATGGTCTTTTCTGGAAAGAATTATATATTTTTACATCAACTGAAGATCCATACAGCTTTCCGGATCCACGTATTTTAATTATTTTCAATTAACTATACATGAAAATATTTAAACTACCTACATAAAGCTAGTTATATATAAAACATTTAATTTATTTATTCTGTTTCAAGAATATAGAATTACAAATGTTAGCAAAATTTATTTAAAAAGACTTCGAAAGAGATAAAACTCTCCCTGTCTCACATACTTTTTAACACGCACTTTTAGTAATTAATAATTTTCAAATTAGATTGCTATTTCACGACAATAATTAATTGACAATTTTCTACCAATGTTCTTAAGTGTATAAAATGTATTACAGTTTTAGCATAAAATCTTTAAAATTATTTACACATTACAAATAATATCGTACGCAATAATTATAACAATTTTAATAACAATATGTATATTGTTTAATTTTGTCATATACTTACACATTGTCTTCTTATTTCTAGTTTCTAGTTTACAATATACCAAGTAATTTTAGAGTTATCATGTCCGCAGTTTTGCAAAATGTATCCGAAACTCAAGGCCAAGCCACATATGATTTTGTTCAGTTCAATACCGGCTTATTACAAAGTACCTAGTTATTGCTGTGGGTTCACTAGAGGAGGTGAGAGTTGGTTCAATGAGCGTGTTTGCCGAATCCACATACGTCAATGACAGTCAATGATAGCTCCACGACGTTTGCGAATGTTGAAAGTTTGTTGCAGATGGCCTGCGAATTTTGTGGATATTATTCGTGGCCAATAACATAATAATTAAATTACAATTTATATTTATCAACTTAATGTCACAAAATATATTTTTATTTTTTTAGATTATTAATCTCCTTCTTAATTATTATTTTTTTGTTATTATATTAAAAATCTCTCTATAATAAACGTACAATAAACACATGTGGTTGAATAAGAGCTTTGGCATATTCTTTTATAATAAAATTATAAACCGAATGCAGATTTATGATAAAATAAAAGAATTTTTAAAAATAAAAGTGGACCGCAAACTGGTAAAAACGGTAAAGTATATTATCTTTGATTAAATAAAACAAATGGAGTAATAAATAATGTCGGATATGTTGCTAGATAACAATATTTTGCAATATATATATATATATATATATAATTGACACGTATTTTACAATATACACACACATATACAAACACACATGTCTCTGTATTCCTACTATATTATTTCCAAAACTGTATTATAGATTAAAAGATTCATGGACATCGACATGAACCAATCACAATGGCCGGTATTCATAGTCGGATCTTATTTCAAGACTGTCTTAAGTAATATCTTAAGATGCTAATACGGCTCTGTGATTGGATCATAACATCTTAAGATTGTACTTGAGACGGACTTAAATATAAGACTCGGCTATGAATACTGGCCGTAATCGGATCTTATATTTAAGACCATTTTAAGTAATGTCCTAAGATATGTTAATGACCAATCACAGAACCGTATATGCATCTTAAGACATTACTTAAGAACTTAAGACGGTTTTGAAATTTAAGATCCGACTCCGACTATAAATACGGCCGGCCAATAAGTTATATTAGCATCCTAAAACACTACTTGAAACGGTCTTAAAATATTATTAATGCTGTTGAATAGGGAGAATTTTACCATGAAACTTTTATATATAGAACGTGTTCTTTGATATCTCGAATACTTTTCGAGATATATCACGAAAAGTAAGAAACCGCTCTACATATATGAGGGATGGTCCTTATCACGTTTGATTGCTACTAATAAGTAGCTCTGTCCACTGAATGCAGGTAAGGAAACACACACGCGAAGTCGCGAACGACATACGCGAGGCGGAACAACGTGAGCAAGATGATGCGGGAAAATACGGATTCGGAAGCTTTTTTCCAAAAGTACACATTATCGGAAGAAACCATGGCGAGACTCGAATCTATCAGGGAAACGTTGAAAGATAATATCGCCCAGGCTAATCCGATGTGGAAAATCATAGCAGGACAGGTTAGAATTCCACCTGTTGATGTTTATATCACAGTCTCTAATGCCCGGTTTCTTCCGGGCATAAGTAAATAAAGTTTGCATAATCATTATTTAATTTTTAAACTGATATGTGTCCTTCTTGGTACTTACAAACATGAAATAATTATAGAAACAAGATCACTGATACTAGGCCTTCAAGTTCCATACATATACAGATAATTTAATACAAGTATTAAAAATGTATTGTTCAATATAGAATGAAGAAAGAATATGTTCAGAAAGTGAAGAAGATAGCGATGGTACTGATGAGCCGATGAACAGTAGCGAATCCCAAATAATGCGTGCCACAAATCAATCAGTGCCACTACAATCCACTCAATTTTACTTCACGCAAGCTGAGAGAGTAGCAGAACCGAATAGATCAGCTGTCGCATTGCCGCAAAGATGTGATATTTTAGAGTGCGCCTGCGAGAATTTAGTCAATTTAGAACGAAATAACGGCAGGCTAGACTTCGCTCAGTTAGAAAGCCTATCTGATGAAGATCTTGTCACACTAGTAGACGAGATGAGAAGAAAATTAAGTCCCAAGGGTATCTATAATCTGTGTCTGTCGATGAGCGATATGACCATCGAGCAGAAAATGACGTATATCAATACATTTTTCACGCATCTCTTGCTACCGAAGGTGCTAATGGCATATTACTGATTTTACTAGATACTTTTTCCTCATACATTAATTATTGTTCGCACTGTGTTCATAGATAGTCGAACTCGAGGAGCCGTCTCGTTTATTATCGTCTGCTATTGTTGAATGCATTAAAATATTTCCTGATGAGGTTCAGCAATTTATATTTGTTCCCATTCTCAATACTGAATTGAAAGACATAACGTTGGTCACCACCATTGTGAACACAATTGACCAGGAAAGGAAAGCAATTCTTTTAGAGTACGTTTCACACACAGTCATATAGTCCAGGTTAATTTTTACTTAAAAACTAGGGTTAAATTGAGAGAAAAATTATTTTATAGTTGAATAATACATAATTTTATTCAATTCTAAAAATTGAAACTATTCCAAAAATAACAAGTAGATTTAATTTTTTAAAAGGTTTTTTTTTTTGCAGGGCGTTTCTTGCATGTGTCCAGGAATTGAAATTGTGGCATATACCTATATTGCAAAATTTTTTATCCATAAGATTGGACCATAACATGATCGATAAAATTATCAAATTATTCTCGGGGAAGGCACTTTATTATTCAAAAGATAAGAACTTTGGAAAGCTTGTGCTGTCATTTTTGAAAGTTAATACAACATTATCTGAAGAACAGAAAAGTATAATGACTGAAGTCGCCGCCGTGAATGAAACGTTATTCAAAAAACCTATAGAAAGTATTTTAAGGAAAATGTAATCACTAAATCACGTATGTAACGACGCAAACAATTATCTATCGTAGTTTCCTTCGATTAATGAATTTTTGTATAGTTACATTTGGGAATTAAAATCTTTTTAAATTATAGATACTTTATCTTTTTTTTAATAATGATTTTCAAATGTATTTTTGCACTTATATTTGGTATTAATAACATTACAACCTAGTTATAATTTATATAATTTGTCTTAATCTTAATGTTAATTAAAATTTCTAATTAGGCATAATTCTTGAAGATTTTCTGCTTTTATTTATCCGATACAGATCCATAATCCATCGACTTTTTATGCTTTTTTTTTTGTTTTTTTGGGGGGGGGGGGGTTTGTTTTTTTGTTTTGTTTTATACAAATGCTTTTTTAACTCTATCAATTATAATTTCTTCGTCATTTTTTATTTAGCTTCTGTCTGAACGTACACCTCTCAATTTTTTTACTATGATAGTTTATGCCGCTAGTGAAGGAGATGCACAATTAATGTCTTTCTTTCGATGATGCTAATACTGTGGTATTCAACATTCATTTTTTGTTTTTCGCGAGTTTGGTGTTATCTGTTAATAAAGCATAGTATTTGCAATGCTAATTTGATAAAATTTGCTACTCAAGGGTCTGATGGATATTAATAACTGATACTAATTGGATCATTGGATGAAAGGCGATGCGCGCGTGATATGACTCCGTGCGCCGATCAGCTGAGCTGAGGTTCTTTTATTCGAAAGTTCGAATGACAGTTCGCATTGTTGTCTCGAAGAGATATATGATTCTCACGTAAAGACTGGTGGCCGTTGACAATTATTCGCAGAGGCAGGCCGCCTCGATTGTCGTGCGAGAATGACACAGGAATTGTCCGGTATCACTATAGTGATATTTATAGCGGCGGGCGTTTTGACGATATTGCTACTATTTATCTTTGCGAAACGGCAGATCATGAGGTTCGCTTTAAGATCTCGTCGGGGCCCTCACATTCCCATAGGACATGACGCAAAGAAGGTACATTTTACGTTTAGACATGTAAATTTGAGGTTAACCAAGTGTATCACTGTACTGTTTCTTAAACATGCTGAATATGTTTTTCAGTCCTTGAAGAAGGAAATAGAGAGGAGAATAGAAGTGATACCTAGGATCCAATATGAACCGCAGCTGATCAGCGACCCTAGATATATTTTGACTCCGGGGGGACAAGCCCCACCGCATTATTATAGATTGAAAGCGGTTGATGATGTTAAAACCTTAGGTAAGTTATCGTAGTATCATTATTGGGTTGCCTCTGTTTCACATCATGTCTCTTTGCAGAGGCGGAGATCACAAGGTACGACAACTGTCTGAAGAGACATCCTTCGGAAAATCTGAGGGCATACTTGCTCACCACGCTCGCTACTCCGTTAAATGGAAGTGGCCAGCGTTTAATTCATCAATTCTGTGATTTGTACGAACACGCGAGACACGACCCTACCGAGTTTGGTGATGAGGAGTATCAAGTATACACTCGCCTGTTTCTGAAGTTGATGGACGCGTAAGTACGATTCGAAACGTCCACTAGTATCCCATAAAAGAAGATCCAAAGTGACATTTAAATGCTGTTAATATGTCTCAAGTGTGTATTGCTGAAGAAATAATATTTAGAGGTACAAAAACTTAGGTATAATTTATTAATTGTTTAGGGCACGTTTATTGAAATCATATCCGAGCAGCAGGAAGTCCAGTCCTAGTCGCACGCCGATCAAGAAGAGCGTGGAGACAAAGAGAAATATATTGGAACCCAGGATGCGTCCGCCCGAGGAGCAAATCCTATCTGGTTCGAGACCCAACACTCTAACGGTAATGACGCTAGACAATAGCGAGACGTCCGTGTAGCATTATGAGTGCCGTCACATACAGCATATGTGACGAGGAAATTGTATAGATAGGTATGTGATGCTAAAATAATTTATATTGAACTACGCGCAAATGGGACGTCCAATTTAGTTAGGAATTATTGATATGCATTTTTACTTTTACTAATAAATGCACCTAAATGCCATTCTATTCAAATTGCGTATCGGTATCGAATAACATTTTGTATACAACGAGTAAGTACGTTTCTTTCTGTGATTTGTTTGATATTTATGTGATATTTACATTTATACAAAATTAGCCTTATAAAATAGAATTTTCGTGCTCTTTGCACCGGGATCGCTTGTAAAATATTTTAACAAGTACTGATGTGCATAAGAAGTAACAGTGTGTAGAAGTCGCCGAATTAGAAAATTAGTGGTAGAACAGAATCTTTTTAAAACGCCCGTTTCTCGTCATACGTAATTTTTTGTAGATGATAGCACTAAGTCGTACGTTGTACATTCTCTTCCCGATTAGCTCCACAAATAATTTAATACTAAAATTTACATATACTCAGTCGCATATAGATCTACATATCTCTAATAAAATTCAGGAAAAATGTCTACAGTAATTAAAAGATAATGGAAAGGTATTCTTTCCTCTTTTTTAAATGTTTATCTTTTAATTAATGATAACGGATTAGCATATCTTTTTCTACATGTAACTGTTTAAAGTGTTTAAACATAGACATTTTTAACAATTTAACGAATTGAGTGTTAATTATGCAATAAGGATACTTGGACCTAAGTGTATGTATATATTTATCAAAGCTTGATATAATCATTACTTTATTAGTAATAAGGTATAATGTCGAGTGTATTTACACAGATGTTCATTACAATTATAAGGTTTAATATATCGTTAATGAAACTCAAGTCTAAATAATACAAATAAGTAAATCAGTTCAACGCAAAAACTTCCCTTTTTTATATAAAAATATAAAATTCTATATGAACATATTTCTCTTTAGTTATATTGAAATACGACTTATAATGTTTTGACTGATAAATAATTTTTCCATTCTGAATTATAGTCTTCTTCATGCCTTAATAAAATCAATGCGCTTTGAAATGCAAGTTGATATACATCAGGTACAGAACTGTTTCTCATGTGACTCAGCCATTTCATAATCTAAAAAATAACCAATACGATTTAATGGATATTTATGTATAATAGATATATTGCGCTCGTTTCACGACGAAAAATTCCACCGTAATTGTAAATGTAATGTTTTTTTTTTAATTAAAAATATCAAGTTGAATATCAAGAGATTAAGTCTTTGTAATGTGTAAAATATCTGTAGCCGAGACGAAAGACAAATTTGCACATACCTGGCGTGTTATAGATTTCCAAATTTGTCGATCAATAAGCATACAGATCGCCTGTGGAAACAATCTTATTCTAATGTCTTGCGAAATAGTTAGCAATTCTGTTTTTGGCAGCAAACACTCCATTCCGGACAAGCAGATAACCACGATGAATAAAATATCACAGTAAAAAGTTATATTGTTTATATCATCTGGTGTCTCTACCATAAGCGCATCGATGTGTCTTATAAAATCTAAAATCCAGTCTTTTTGCATTTCAAGATCGCAGGATTTCTCCGATCTCAAGTCAGTCTGCACTTTTTGTATATTTTCTAATAAATATTCTCGCATCCTATAAAGACAGAAAAATTAATTAGGCAACTTGGCCAAGCATTAAATTCATAATTACTATTAATACCTACTCAGGCTTAAACTCGGTTACGTTGACAAGTTCATTCAGCCAGGTGAATGGCGTGCTGATACTTCCCTTGAAGGCTGACTGGACTCTAATAGCGATAGCAGTTTTCAGTCTTTCTGGTGTTACTACCCACCAGGTGCAAGGCGATGTCATTCTTTCGACATCCTTGACTGACAATTCCATCACAGCCGCAAAATATTTCTCGAAATATTCGGACGTTAAGTCGATTTTTCCCGATATCTCTTCCAACAGTGTGGTTAGCAGCGTGCGATTTCCTATTTGTATCTCGTTGCTTTTTAAAGCGATAACATAAAAAGACATGATGTGATTGAACAGAAAGAGATACTTTTTGTCATTCAACAAAATTGAAATTTTGTCAATGGCACAAAGGAGAGAAGTTTCGAGAAATGGTTTTAAGTTATTCGGCTGAATAGCCTGGCACAATTCTTCCAGATTCGAGTAAAGCACCAAGTGTTTCTCATCCAGCAATAATCGACCGGCTTCTGATGCGGACGTATACATAGATAAGAAATTTTCTGTCAGCAATTTCGCCGACTGCGAGATTTGACAATGACGACTCGCGATAGACAAGCTATACTTCTTAGCTTCCTCCGATATCTGCATGGTTTCCTTCAAGAAGTCCCACTTTATGTTCGGCAACGGCTTCTTGTACCTATGAGCGAATATGCGCAGACACTCCACTATGATTATGTGATTACTCCGGTCCGTCTTGTCGCTTCGTCTCAAATACTCGCCGACGGCCCTTATCACGCTTCTCTCTGGCAGGTACTTAAAGTTTTGTGGTTCTCCTTGTGGCCAAGTATATATTTGCGATCTGAAGCCGCTCAATTCGTCCCCAATATAGAAAATTAGAAGATCTCCGGCCGCCGATAGAACACTCCTGTTCACATTCTTCAGCATCTGGATCCAACAGGTGCCCGGTATGTTTGGCAGCAGATCCGCGGACTTGTTATCTTCATTATCTGTCTTTCCGGATGCGCGCTGTACGATATCTGGTTGGAAGTTTGGTGGCAAAGCACTCAGAGGAATTCGTTCCACGTGGTAAGATTTTAATGCCTTGAACGCCGCTCTCGCGACTCTCGTATCGTCGCAGACCGTGTAGCCCCACAAATGTGTCACGACGTCGACGATGAATTTGTCATAGTCCTCGCTCGTACGAAACAAGTAAGAGGGAATATTGGCAAAAAGATCGCATAGACTTTCCAGGACTACCGTACGCTTCTCCTTGCGCATCTTCGGCGCCAATACTTGCCACGTAGAATAAATGCCTGTTAAGTGAAATCATCAAATGTTAATCATTGAAAATGATAACTTTTACAGAGAATCATAGAGGACACGCAAGAGTGGCCAAGAAAAAATTGATGTCTTTAAAAAAAATGTTTAGTGTTCAAAGATACAAGATGCAAGGTACATACCTATCACTGTGGACTTGCACAGGGCCGAGATGCTGTCGAGCGCGAGCGCACTGGCCGCACCGCTGTTCAAGTCAACGCATTTATTCAGGATTTGCGACAGCAACGGCACAAGTTCCTCGCCGTGCTCGGACCGGTTCTCGCAAATGTACTTTATCGCCCGAGCGCATGCCACGTTCGAGTGCCAACTACGATCTTTCTCCATGGTGTCCATCAGAGCGGTGGATATGAAGCGGTAACAGCGTGGCTCTTTCTCCAACGCCTTCAGATAAAGCTGGATTGCAAAATATTTCAGCGACTTGCCGCTATTCAGTAGCGTGTCCAATGTGTGGATGACGATCGGCAGATTTTCCTTAGTCATCGCAAACTCCGGGATAGTCAACAACAGATATTTCAACGTGGAGCTATCATGAGTTATAGTTAATTTATGCAGCAACAAGGGCAGCACGTGCGACGCGAAGGAGTAGATCTCCGTCGCTATTTGCACGAGAATATGGCAGACTTTCTGCACAACGAGCGGTTCGTCGCTACGGAGGAAGATCCCGCAGAGGACCAGTTTACACATGTATCTCAGATCTACTGGTGCGAGCGACAAGTTCTCCAGCCATGACAGAATGTCATCTTTCACAAATAATACACAGCGGATGAGTTCCATATAAAATTGGATGTATCTATTGCTATAGCTGAATACGAACAGCATTATGTTTGAAACATCACCGTTACAACTGTCTGTTTCCTCTTTTGACATTATCTTGATTAACAATTCTTTCGCTACCACTAACGCATCAGAGCACAATAACGACGGATAGGCCAACCACTTTAACAAGGCTGCAGCTAACGTGCTTAATGATATAACGTGGCACGGCATTCTTTCCACGATAACTGTACCTATTATGTCACACAAATCGGTCAAAATTAAATCTTACAATTTTTTTAGGTAACATCACTACCTTTAAAAAAATATGTGATTTTATTATATCAGAATTTACATGTTTTATAAATATACTTACATATTTGGAGGGCGTCAAGTAAATAAGCTGCAGGACATATCACAATTATTTCTGCCATCAAAGCTATCGTAAAATCTCCTATGTCATTGTCACAGCATTCAAAAAGATCCATTAGCATGCAAAAATTTTGTACTGGTTCATGACCGTATTCCAAAAGCTGTATCGTCAAAGATGCGATTAAAGGTACTAACGCGGTACACAACTGCTTATTTCTTTTCAATAACGTCATGTTCGCGAGCTCGAGAACTCGGCAATTCGCATCGATGCAAGTGTCCGCTCGATTGGTGCATAACCAGAGTAAGATCTCTGTTCGTAAATCCGTAGTGTTACTAGATTTAATTACAAGCTGCCATGCCTCCTGTTTGCAACTCTCACATGAATCTTTGGAAGGATTGCACAATATGTGTACGAATACTGGTCGCAATAGCTCTACACTCAGCTTCATAACTCTGAAATTCGGATAAATAAAAATTTAATAATGCTTTTAATATACTTCTATCTCAATTGTATCTTTTCAAGTCTTTAGAACTGAGAAAACTCAATTTATAAAGGCAAAGGTAAATAATGTGGTATATTCCTATATACATATCCTGTGCATGCAATAATATCATTGTTATAATAAAAGCGTACTGTTTGTCGTGATGATGCATGATGAGCTTCATTTGATTCAGTACGGATCTCCAGCTGAGCTTTTCCTGAATCAGAATCGTGATAAATGGATGCTGAGTAGGGACTTCGAGAGTATATTCATTGCATTTATCGGGCGACTTCCAATCTAATATCAACAGTCGACTTACTGCCACAGTAATTGCCTCATAATTTCTAAAATTTGTGATAATGATAAATAAAACTTACTTATTTCAATAGTATTCATTTATATTGAAATAAATAAATAACATAGATCACATCACATTATATACAGTTTATTTAATACGTATGTACATACTTTGCTGAAGATAGGCATGCCATAAATGTTGCTAATGCAGACTTGACGTCCCATAATCCAGTCTCAACAAGCACAACCAACGCTTGACACGCAGATGTGCTAACTATAGAATCCTCACTGTTGCATTTAGACGAGAGTAATTTAAATTCCAATATCTATAAAAAAGAAATATATACATAAAAACAAGACAAATACCAAGGAAATACTAAAATCATGATTATCAAGAAAGGAAAATTATTTACTTTTGAAATATTCTTTTCCTCCGTTTCCAATTTCTTTTTAATTATCTCAATCAGCTTGGATATTGCCTGCAGAAAAGCAAAAGAAATTGAGTAACCATACAGTCGCAGAACAAATCCAGGTTGGCAATTAATGTTCCTTGCCATACTCACATGTGATATCAAAGTAGGATTCTGTGATCTCAATTTATAATCAATCTCGTCCATGTTTTATGCTTATATAGAAAAATACGAGATTAAAAACCAACGCAGTTCACTTTACCACTAGACAGAGAAAATTAAGCGAAGGAGACAAAAGACACATTAACGGATAAAATACAAATATCTCACATATTTTGTAAATAAAGCATGAGTGTGGTATTCCAGCAATGAAAGCATGGGACTATAACCTCTATCACCCGGTAGGATTTTATGGAATCAAAAAATCCTAAAATTCTAAATTAATTTAACATTACATCCTAGGATCCGTCTATGTACGGTTTTTGTAAATTTTTATTTAAAAATGTTCTTTAATTATCGTATATTTTCTTTAAACCTTAAAAATATTTTTTAATTTCAGCGTTTCACCAGAGTTCTGACCGACAATGAGAGCCATCAGCCAATAACAATAATACCAGAAACCAGAACCTTCTGTTTAATCTGTTTGTCATCACTGGATAGCATGGATATAAACCAACTAGTTTTATCACCTCGAAAAATGGATCTGCAGGTTTCCAAAATACCATCAATCAATATGTTATCGGCTCACTGTTGGTAATTACAGATACTTACTGACCTAAAAAATGTAAATTAAAAGGTCAGTAGTCTTACTTTCAGAAGAATATAATCAGCAATACAAAAGTCAAAAGTAGATCAGTAAATAAAAAATAAAAATGTCCAGTCTTCTTTTTATCTTTTTTTATTTCCTGGTCTATTTTACTTCTCTTTTCTCTTTATTATAACTTTTACTGCTATCTTAAAGAGTAAGAATTTTATCACACGCTACAAACTACTAATTTCATTACTTTAATTATCGATTTTTTATTTCTGCTGGATGCAATGAAATAAAAGTAATGGAATCTCGTCAGGTAATTAAAATTAGTCTGACGCTTTCGTGTGTGGAAGCCACTGATACTTCATGTGTGAAATTTGTAGATGCTCCTTATTTTATCCATTAATATTTTCATGTCGTCAATTTCAATCGCCTCGTTCTCTGAATCTATAACAGCATGATTTCTTGAACTTCGTTTTTCGCAATCTGAAAAATAAAGACAGTGAAAAAAGAAATAAAGGCAAAGATGTTTGAGATTTTTGAATATATTTATTTGTATGGACAAGTTGGAGCATAGTGCACAATATATTTAATATATAGTAGTCTGAGGAAGGGGGATCAGAGTACATTCTGGAGTTTGAACACAATATCTTACAATTTAACGACAAGATGCCTGCATGTTTTTTTTTTCTTCTGCACCTGCTTCTCTGTACGTTATGTTTACTCGTATATTCATATACTCGAGATGTATAATATATAAAGCGTAACGACTCACTATTTTTATCATTCTAAAAAAAGGAGACGAGAATAAGGGTCCTTGTTTATTATGTTATATGTCTCAGTTCTCTTAGCATCGTTTACCATTCGCTTCTATCCTCTCTCATACTTCGCTTATACGTATACATACATACATACATACATACGCGCATCTATTCACCCTTTTGTCTCTCACGGCCTTTCTGTTACTCTTCCTCTCTCCGTTTTTTACTTTCTCGCTTTCTTTCTCTCACGATACTCTCACGATCGATTATGCAACGTCCTAGCAAATATGCGTAGTACTTGCTACAGTGTCGTATCCTCGGACACGGAGGTTGTCTCCAATTGCTAATTACATGCGCTCCCTATTACACTTGGGCGAGTTGCGCGTCCCAGGGGTTTTCCCATTCCCGCGGGGCGAGCTGGGCCGGCAGGAGGGGTGCGAGGGGGGCGAGGACCATCTACATGAACCACAAAGCTGTAAACCCGTCTTCCGGTAATGTGCGATTCGCGTGTAGGTGCAATAAAGCTCTTTGAGCTTACGAGAGACGACGACGACGACTCCTACCATCTTTCTCTCTCCTCATATCTTTCTCCCTCTACGTATATCCCCTAATTAGCGATTAACGATCTATATTAAAATTCTTTTTTTTTTCCTTGCTTACTGAAAGCGAATACATTTTACAGCCTGTACAATTGAGTAAAACGACGCGGCGCACTCTTGGTTCACTCTCACATTCTTCATTTCTTATGTTTCTCTCTCTCTCTCTCTCTCTCTCTCTCTCTCATTTTCTCTCTTTTTTCTTTCCTTTGCACCTCCGCTTGCGGAGGCAGACGCGGGCCAGGGCAGGGTCCAGGTACTCAAGCTATCTCTCTGCGTGTTGCTTTCCATTCTTTTTTCGCATTTTTTTTTTTGGGTCTTCTTTTTATGCTCATTGAGATCCCAGAATATCGGGTCTCTCGATCGTTTCGTGTACTCTCTTGGTATCTATCTCTCTTCTTCCTTCGGGTCCTTTCTCTCTTTTTTATTATTTGCTTTTTCTTTTTTACAAAAATCACAGAGCAGCACCAGCATTTATTTCTTTTAAAGCCCACCCCTTCGTCCGCTGGACGCCCCACTAAAACTGAGGCGGATCACTTTTTATTTCTCTCATTCATTCGCATGTACGCACACTCACACACACGCACCTACACACAGAACACACACACACATCCAAAGCATGTATACGTACATCCTCTCATAAGTGCGCGCGCGCGCGCTTCTCTATCGCGGTTTCGCTTACGTTCGGCAAAAATGGATGCATTGCGTTTTGCCCCGCTCCTCTAGTCTTTCGTTTTATTAAATATCTTCTTTTTTTCTCTCCTGCTATATATGAAACGCATCATCGACCGTATCTTTTGATTTGGCATTTGCGAAACGCTGCCCGATAAAAATTTCTCGCACCGGCGTTATCTCTTCTTCCCTCCCCCCCCCCTCCCCCTTTATCTCTCTCTACCTTACGTCACACTGACGATAGTAATAAAATAATATAATTAATAATCAATAATCGCGTAATATATATAAAATGGATGACGATAGTAGTTACTGAACAAACATTATGTAGTTTATAGATACATATATATATATAGTTTGCATATGCATACGTAATTATACGTCTCGCTCCTCCTGTTTACCCACTCTCTGGATCTCGCCCCTCTGCACCCCTCCTCCGACCCCTCTATTCCCCCTTTTTCCCCCTCTAGCTTTATCGCGCATCACTGGCTACCATTACCTTAGTAAACAAATAGCGTTCTAGCATCGAATTTACAGTCACTTAACGCCACTTAATTATTTAGAATCAACGCATTACGTGTCGCCTCGTTTTTTCTTTTCCTCTTTTGTCGTCCTCTCCACGACTCGTCTTTATAAATCGTTCATATGCCTTAAGGACGAGTTCCCTCTGGTCGCGTTATCGGCATTTTGCGATCGGTCAACACACAATCATGAATTCTTCATTTCCCTAAGAGATAAGTTATCAGCAAGTTATACAATTTTTCTACAAAAATCGAAGTCTGCGCACCTAAATTCTTTGTCTTATTTCTTTACAATAAAATACATCGATACGGAATCTATACGCACGCACATCCACACACGCATACATTTATGCTTGTACAAGGCAGTCGACGCACGTGATTCGCTCTCTTACATCTCTCGTGTACCCTATATATAATCGTTACATATTTTTTTTACCTCTCTCTCTCTCTCTCACTCTCTTACATATATGCACACACACACGTCTACACGCGTTCGCTCGCTCGCTCTTAAGCTTCTCTACGCTCGATAAAAATTCCACCTCGACACACACGCTCGAGTCTGAGAGTCGGGGGCGGAGCCGCGCTCGCACCCGGCACGCATTAAATCCACGCTTTCCGTAACTTTTTGCCAGCGCGGCCCCGCGGACGCGAGAACGCCGACGGTGCCGTTCGTCCTCGCGTGCTTCAGTCTAACGAGACGCCTGTTTCCTCGCGACCGACGTCGCGTATCTCCTATGCCTCGTCTCGGTAGATGGACTGGACCTCCCTCGGCCTAAAAATGTCACTACCTTTCAGTCAATATTTCCCGGATCTGCAATTCTCAGTTTCATTCCGAGCTACGGTCCTACCTGGGCAAGGTCTGTTTACATCTGAACGTCAGAAAGAAAAGAGAAACCGTTACCAGGGTCAGCAGACGTCAGCGAGGAATCAACGAGACTTCTGGGATGGCACTGAGCGAGCCCAGTCCACACCGAAACGAGGCAATCTTTCGCTCGATCCCGCTCGAGGACCCTCATCTCTCGCAAGATAACTTGTATCCCTCGAAATCTGTCAGAGATCTCAATCTACGGGCTAAGATCGAGCACCCAGTCGCTTATTCTTACACTAGCCGAAGGCGTCTGTACATTATGCGGCGCGTGTTCCTTAGATATACACTATGTACACGAAGAAGGATATCCAGCAAGCTGGTTTCGTCTGCACGAAGATCGTGGATCCGCAATGGACATACGTGAGAGGTACCTAACGATACTCGGGGGATGCGTAAGGAGGAAATTCGTCCTCTCGTCGCGCGAGCACCGGTCCGATAGCTCGATCTGGGGGATTGCTCGCTCATGATCGTCTCGTAGAGCCTACCGCGGTCAGTTCAACAGATTAATCATCAACAGCTCCGTCCGAGAATGGACAACGTATTTGTGCGTCGGATCGAGTTCAGTCTCTTATCTTCCTCACCCTCTAAATTCATATAGTACTTACTAGGGGTGACATGTAGCTCCATGTTGATTTACAGTTAACGTTTTCTAGAAAATTAAAGGTTGCGAGTGAAGGAGATAATAATGGTTAATTTATTTTGAGATATTTCAATAAGATTTCAAAAAGATATTACTTATGTCTTTTCTATGAGTGGCCTGATATTTTTAAATGTAATATTACATGACTAATAACTGGCGTTTGCTAGATTTGCCTTTCCGTTCTCTCTGTTATCTGAAATACAATGTTCAGTACATCTGATGGACTTTATAATTCATCAGTTCTCCGAGTTTATCGAGGCCTCCAATTTCGCCAGAATTCACCGTACTGTATCGCGAGAGAGAGGCCATGTTTACATTAATTGAAAATTGCTCGCGGTGGTTGGTATCAGTTCGCGTTTCCTCGATCCTCGCACGTGTGCGATTTAAATTTAAAAGCCATGCGTTACTATTGTCGCCAAGCATGGGTGATTGTTACATGCGCGTGATTGATAAGGGACTTGATGATGTTGATAAGGGACTGCCTCCCTTTCCCTCCCCGGATTTGACAAAACCGCGAATTGCAACGCTTGTCACGCTAAAAATGGACAGTCACTGCGTTTTATTCATTATAACGGTATATAGTACTTTTCACGTTTGCGCCTGATTTGAAAAGTCGTGGATCTTCCGTGATCCACCGGTTTCCTTGATTTCATTCAGACCTCCTAATATCGTCAGTAGTCATGATTTATTTCTCGCGTATCTAGAATTCCTAGCTCGATTTAGTTCGCAAGGACATGAATAAACCACCCATAGAGCACCCCGAATCTCATCACTCTAAAGTTCCGGTTAGCGTTATCGAGTAAGTGAATAACACATCACATGGAGCGCTACCATTCTTTTACTTGGCCACCACCCCCCTTGGTTCTAATATTTCAGCCAGTCTTCGGTTCCATCTAGTAGTTTGGGCCGTTGTTGAATAGAAGAACTACATCACCCGTCATCTTGGTCATCATCATAGTCCTAACGTTTCAACTAGCTTTCCCGGGTTCCCAACTTGGACCGACATCGAGAGAACGGGCGGCAGAGAGCAGGTAAAGACCACTTCGACCTCTTTACCGGCTACATCTTTGGTCCTAATCCGGCCGTCGTCGACCTCTCTTTACTGGTTACACCTTGGTCCTAATCCAGCCGTACAACGTAGCATGAAAAATACACGCGGCACCCTGCTCAGTGTCGGCTACACCGCTCATTCGCTCGTGTCCATGCCTCCTACGGCTGCCTGCCGCCACCGGCGGCGGTGCCGTGCGGGTGTCCCGAACCGGGCGCGCCGCTCGCCGCCGCCGGATGCGTGTGGTGGGCCTGTGTGGCGGAGCTGCCCCCGGCGGTTCCGCCGGGCAGGACGGGGGCGGGGGCCGCGGGTCACTTTGGCGGGAATGGCGAGATCACCGAGGCGGCTACCGCGGCGGCCTGCTGACTCGCTAGCACTGCCGCTGCAACACACACAGAGAGACAGCAGGCCATTAATGTTTCGTCACGATTACTCTGTAGCACCTACTAAACGCGCGTGTTTGCTTTCCAGCTGTTGCTGTTGCTTTGCTGTTCGGACGATGGCGACCCGCGGCACCCGAAAACGAGATCTAATTCGAAGCGTATTCTGGGCTATCGGGGACCAAGAGGAGAGAAACCAAGATTCTCCACCAGCTGAGAAAACAGCTTTCCTCATCAGCTGTGCGATTGGTTTGTATTACGCAATACGAGATAGTGTCGCATTTAGTGCGAATCGCGAAAAGAGGTCGAAGATTTGGTAGAAGAATAGAACACTTGACACTACTTATATGTGAGAAAACGAGGAAGCATCAGCGATTAAATGGCTGTTGAATAGACATGGTGGGTCAGGTCCAAGAATAATTGAGGAGCATTAATTATCGATCGTCTATGATATCATAATATGAAACAACTTGAGACATATGAACTCAATATATTAAAATAATAAAACAATATAAATATTATATCTATAAACAATATATAGATATTAAAATAATCAAACAATATAAAAATAATCTAAGAAACAGATGAAAAAGTATTATGTGTGATTAAAGAGAAAGTATCATTTCCAGATGAAAATGGAACTTTCTCTTTGTGCTAACTAAAAGATTTTCATTGTATTACTCAATTATAATATTACATGTTTCAATTTTTACTGTATGTTTTTTTACAAACTGCTCGATGTAGCTATTAATGCCCCTAAATCCTGGCAATTGATTCTTAAGTTTCTTATCTGATGAGTTACGGTTAAG
Organism: Leptothorax acervorum; assembly: GCA_035220615.1. Classification (NCBI taxonomy): domain Eukaryota; kingdom Metazoa; phylum Arthropoda; class Insecta; order Hymenoptera; family Formicidae; genus Leptothorax; species Leptothorax acervorum. The sequence continues at coordinate 768,997 of JASTWQ010000026.1, read as the reverse complement.
ATGCAGCAGAAAGTGTATCTATCATGGCTATGAAAATCGCACACTGGTAAGCTCTTCGAGACGATCGTTAACGAGTGCAATCCTCCAGGAAACGCATCGTGTCCTCGAGCTCGTGTCCTCCCGCGCTCGAGGAGAAAACCCGTATATTTCGAGATGTCTAAACACAGAGCTACTTCCATCACTACTCGAGGGAAAATGACGACGGATATGTGTGTGAGAAGTGGTGGGAAAGCATACAAAGTGGCGTGTACCTAAGCGATCGTTTTTTTCCTATCTCTCTCGCTCTTGCTTTTGTCTCAATGATCTCGCGCCTACAATGCATTCCCTAGTCGCGTGATTGCGGGCTTCCCTCGTTCACGCAAAAGTCCTGGCAGTGTTGGCTCCATAAGCGTACCACTTGGTCGATTAAGTTCGCTGATTGGCGACCGCTTTTTGCGTACGAGAACGTCGCTAACGCGAAACGTCGTAGTAGCAAAAATAACAAATTTGAAAAATGAATTTTATCAAAACTGAGATTTCTAGATACAATCCAAATTTAATGTATCTTGTTTCTGTTTCTTTCGATAAGCAGGACTACGCGTTTTGATTTTCCAAGATATTGAAAACATTGTATCGCATTTCTGTTATTTTCGATGAACATGTCTTTGTACTTTGATCCTCGAGGTGAAAAAGAAAAGGAAAAGATAGGCGAGAAGAAAAATGAGGGAAATATCACCCTTCAAAAGCACATAGTTCATTCTATACTCTATGATATACCCGTGATATCGTTAACATTGAAAGTTATCAATATCAAAGATACTTTGGAATCTGTAAAAACTGCATCTGCTTTCAATAGACAGTAAAAGAAGGATATTTTTACAAATCGCAAACGACGTTCTCGTAACAAAAATCGTATTCCACTCGCGACTAAACGCAAAAATCAAAACTATAAGGTCCTGACGACTATTTCACTGCAAAACAAGCTTTCGTGGAAGACTACCGAGGTCTAACGAAGGATACATACATGGATGCGAACGCGAATACGTATCGCGTTCATGAGAAGATAGGACGTTGCAAATTAAAAAGTCTAAATGCCAAAATTTAAAATTTTTTATGGGGTAAACTTGAAAATAATATTTTATTTTTATGTCGAGTATCAATAAAATTATACATATCGATATTCGCGACTTCAGAACATAAAATTACTAAATTCTATTTTAGGTCTTCAAATAAAGTTATCATTATCGTTGAATATTAAAGAATTTTTAACGATAAGAAGCGACTTCTTAAAAATAAATTCTTCTTTAAGCTACCTGCTACAACATTCTCTTTGGCATCTAGACTTTTTAATTTATACGTTCCGTTAAAGACTGCATTTTCCTCGCGCATACCATAATCAATATCAACATTAGCGCTGGCATCGATATCCATATCAAGCTCGATGAGGTCGTTATCGTCATCGTTACTATTATACGCGAGTGCCCATCACCCGCAGCCGGGTGATCTCGCCCATAAAATCCTGTTAACTTTTCTTCCGTCCCGGAAAGAAGCACGATAAATAATTATCACAGTCTGAACTATACGTCTAATCCTTACTTGCGCCCTACTTGCGGTACACAGCTTACATGGCTAATCTACACACGGCCGCAGTTATACTTCAATATTTCCAAAATATTCAATTCGTCGCTACGAGACTCGTTACATACGTAAATGTATAGATATACAGAATGTTTCGGGTGTCGTACGCTTTCTCTCAACTACAGACTAGCGATGCTGGCAAATGGAATAGAATATTTCAAATTTGAAGACTGAAAAATTTTAATGAATGAAATGACAGATACCATTCAAACAAAAAATCGAATTTTCTCTTGCGCTTAAATCAAGCTTATATACATATATCATAAGCTCTCAATTTGAAGTATATGCTAAAGCTGGAAAATGAATTTTCGTCAAGGTAAATTGATATTTTAAATCCGTAGTGGAGAGAGAACGTGCACGAACTCCGCGACCGATATATATATGTTCAAAAAATGCAACGCTATAGCGCGAGCGAACCGCGCCCGCAGAATGTACAATCGAAGATAAATTAATTACAATTGTCGTTTGGGTCCTCAACGCGGGACCCATATAGAAGAGGTTCAATCGATATTCACACATTTTAACATTTTTGCCTTTGTACAAAAGAAGAAGCGCGTCTCTTATTGGTCTGGTAATAAAATAGTACCTCGGCGGAGACTCTGCGCGTGGATCGACTCTCGAACGGAGAGGGCTCCTGCCGCGCGAGTTCCTTGTTGCACATCAAGATCCACAAGTATTTTTCTTTCCTTTTTCTCTCTTCTCAATTTTTATGCACCAATATGGTGTACGGTTTAGACACTCAGGCTCTAAATAATACCTGGCCGAGTTTTACCCGTTTTTGTCGGACATTCGTCCGGATTCGTCTCGAACCTGAAACTAAAATTAGCCGTTCGCCGTTTCTTATTCGTCGTCGAAGTCGTCTTTGTACTGTCCAATTCGACCTCGAGCCGAAAACATGTTAGTGTGCAAACGCATATATTTAAAACGCACTTATAATCACATCGCATCGTACACTTAAAATGTTTTTAGAGGCCGGCTGTTAATTTCGTTTATTTCGAAGAATTCAAGATTTAATAAAAAGCCTACGAATACCGTTCATGTCTCGGTGATCTACTGCATTGTCGCAAACGCACCGCACCTTCGAGTCTAAGCGCATGATTCTAAAGTCCACCTTCATCGTTCGCAAAACGCGGTCTATCGCAAACGCTCGGCACCTCTCATCACGCTTTCGACATCGCATCGTCGTCATCCATCCTTAGAGTTCACCAGAGAACGCGGCACGTCAACAGCGCAACGAAAACGATCCTAATGCACGTATGCGTTCGTTCTCACGCCATTACGCTCATGCTTCTCTCTCGTTCTCTCTGGTTCTCGTTTCACTGGGTCCCGCGGGTCGCCTTACTGTCAGGGTCTGACGAGAGGCTTACCTCCGTAGGGGGCGGGATACTGCCCCGTTAACAGGGGATACCCTAGGCCCACGTGAGTGTGATGATGCGTGTGCACGTGTCGCTGTGGAGGCGGCGATCTGTTGTCCTTGCCGAGGTTACCGCCGCTGGCATCCACCGCGCCTTGCTGCTGCTGTTGGCTACCCGGTTGACCCTGCTGCTTGCCGGACGGCTGCTGACCCTGGCCTGGCGGTGGGCCCGGGCCCGCAACCGACGTAGGCGGGCCGCTGGGGGGTCGGGCAGGGGTCGGGCCCGCCGAAGACGGGCTGGCGGACGCCGCGGATGTCTTGGGCGTTGGTGACTTGAGCGCGCGCTCCTGGAGCTCGTGTATCTTGTGCGCCGAGTAATACTGATTGGCATGATGTTGGAGCAAGTCCAGCGCTTTGCCGCCGGGTGGCCGACTGAGGTCCTCCGGCGCGTGATACCTAGGTAGCTGATGGAGATAGGGGTTACTCGAATACGGACCGGGTACCAGCATGGGGCTGAGGCCGCGGTAGACCGGGTGACCCGGATCGAAGGGCAGCGCACCGTAGTGTTGTGGCTGCATGTAACTGGGATGAATATAAGCGTACTGCGAGGTAGGCGGCGGCGGCGGTCCCTGAGTCTCCATCGTCGGCTTTACGCCCTCCTGCTTGCTCTTTGAGTCTTCGCTCTTTCCAAGGTCCTGTGGTTTTTCCTGTTTCAGCTGGTGCTTTGGACTGGGCGGTGGCGCCTTCGCTTGTTGACTCTGTTTGCTCGATTCCTCTTTTCTCCTTTGTTCACTCGGATACAGGTAATACCTTCTGTCGTCTTGAACAGGTCCCGGAGGAGGAGGAGGCGGTGCCGCTCGTTGACTCTGTGAGCTGTGGTAGACGTGGTATGGACTCATCTGACTCTTCATCTCGATACTTTCCTTCAGTATCTGATGGTTTTCGTGCTGCTTGTCTTTCAGACTCGGCTGTGGCTGTGGCTCCTGCTTAATCTTGGCCTTTTGCTCGTGCGGCTCCTGGTCCTGTGACTGCTGACTCTGTTGCTGTTGCGAGATCTGCTGCGGTGGCTGGTAGGCATAGCCTGGCGGCATATAACCACCGTAACCGCCATAGTAGTGCGGCTGCTGCTGAGGCTGCGGTACCGGTTGGCTCATCTCTTTCTTCTCCTTTTCCGACACGACGCTTTGTAAGCTCGCCATCGAAGGCATCTGCGGTATGTTAAGCGGTTTCATCTCCTGCTTGGGCGTAAGATCGCTCGGCTTCTGGTCTACCACCGGCTTGCTGTCCGGAACGTTGGATACCAGGTAAGGTGACTGACCATAGTACGGGTACATACTGAAGTGCGCGGGCAGATGCGCTGGCGCCGTGGCCTTGTTGTCCTTTTCTTGACTCTGCTTGGACTTGTCCACCGGTTCGGCCTCGAGCACCGGCGCCGCGTCGTCCGATATGTCCGAGTAGGCCGGGCTTTGTACGTCGTCACGCGCCGAATCGACGATCGGCGCTTCGAGGGGCGATGGGTGCGGACTGCCGCCAGGCGATTTTCGTGACTTTTTCTTGTAACCCTGCGGCTTGGAAGTGCGCGCGTCCGCGCTTGTCTTGCTCTTGTCCTGTTCCGGCATCAGCGCAGCCGTAGGTTTTACCTTGAACTGCGGCATCTTTGCCGCGGCGGCATGCAACGACACCGCAGTCGGGTACTGTTGCAAGTGCGATTGCACACCCTGACCTGGATGACCTGGCGGTGGCGGTGCAGTCTGTAGACCCGCTGCCTGTTGCGATACCTGGCTCGCAAGATTCTGTAAACCTGCGTGCTGACTGACTATGCTTTGTAGACTGGCCTGTTGCTGTTGCTGTAATCCAGACGGCTGCACCACGTGGGCCTGCGCGGGCTGGCCCAGAGCCGACAGGGGATGCTGCACCGTTTGCAACTGATGCGCCGGCGGCAGTTGTTGTTGAACCGATGACTGCAGTTGCTGCTGCTGCTGCTGGCTGCCAACACCAGGCTGTAGCTGTTGTGGCGGCGGCTGAACGACTTGCTGCAACGACTGCTGCGCTTGTTGCAGAAGAGGATTCTGCGATTGATGCGACTGTTGCATCTGAGACGGCTGCGGTGGCTGCGGAATATTGAGGGGTTGGGGGATGTTCGTGCTCGGATGCGGCGAAGGCACGGGCCTGGGGGACTGACTGGGATGCGGACTGGGACTCTGGGGCGGGTTCGACGAGCCTAACGACGATTGATTTTGTTGTTGCTGCTGCTGTTGCTGCTGTTGTTGCTGTTGTTGCTGTTGCACAGATTGCTGCTGTTGCCTCGATGGCGCCGTAGAAGTGGGTGCTGGTAGATCATCCTGGCCGAACCTGAGCACGCCCGGCTTGACGATGCTCTTGTCCGCGAGCACAGGCGTGGGTGGTTCTATGCTGGGGGATGGGACCCGCGGGGGCGGCGGCGGCGTTTCCGGTGGCAGTCCCGCCGCCGGCGGACTCGCCGCTCTCACTGGCGTTCCCTCGGGCTTGTCCGCCGGCGATTTTACTGGCGTGGCAGGGCTCGGTGCCTCGATATTGCTCTCGTCGTTCTCCGACATACTTGTGATGCCCTCCTTGGTATCGTCGTCGTCGGCGGAACCGTGTGCGTGACTCTGGTGATACTTGAGCCCGTTGATGTGTTTGTACTTTTTATTACAGTTCGGCTCAGGACACTCTAGTAACACTGGACTAGCGGGTGGCGAGCCACTGGGCGGCGTCGGCGGCGGCGCCCGTCGCTTGTTCTTGTCCTGCTCCTCCTCGGGCCCGCGGGACTTCCGCTTCGCCGCCGGATCCGGTCGCGGCGGTACGAATGCCGCCGGACTCGGGCTGGCCGCTGGTGAACCTTGCGCGCCCCGACGTCCCTTGCCGCCGTTGCGCAGCTTACTGTGCACGGAACTCCTCGTCTCCGTGAAGTTACTCAGGTCGTTGCCGGGCGTGGAGTTGGCCGCGGCGCGGCCGCGCTTACCGCGACCCTTAGGCGTGCGGGCATCCAGGTCGCTGGTCGGCGAATCGCAGAAACGTGGTGGCGCCCAATCGTGACGCGTGCAGTCCAACAAAGTCCCAACGTACGTTTTACCCCGCCACGTAACGTTCACCACCAGTACACCTGCAAAAGAGAGAAAAATGTCATCGTAATTGATCGGTAGAAGCGACTCTTCGAGTCGCTCTCGTATTGCCTTTTATATCGGTAACTTAGAACAAATCGCACAAGCTCGTTTATAACTTTGAAATCTGCTGTGTAGATCTTTGCCATAAAAATAAGCAATACATCTTCATTTTTATTTAGCATACATGTCTATTATCACCAACTATTGGACTCGATATGGTAATTTACGGCAATTCTGCGCATTTGTTAAATTTCGAAATATACGATACCTCATTATAAAGAATAGACTAATTTTTTTTTTCGAATCTCTATGAAATTTCAAATAATACAAATTGATGTTAAGACTTGGTTAATTTATATTTGTTGTGCAACATATTACTTTATACATAGTAATGTAGAAATAATAAATCTGGCCGGTCGTGCATTCTTCTCATTTATCAGCAATTTCTGATAAAAAGAACTTATGCATGCCGCAACTTAGCGCAACGCTCAAAGTGATTCGAGCGAAAGAAATAGGTGAAGGAGGAAAGAAGGCGACGAGAATCTCGCGTGTTCAACAAAGAAATACGGCTGTATATCGCTTCGCTGACGGAACAACGCGTGAAGCTACGGCGAAGGAAAAACCGGTCCTAAAATACGGCGGTTTTAACCCCCGGGGGCAGACCCTCGAGCAGTTTCATCGCGTAATAAGTTTCGTGGCAACCTGTGAAGAGCTAACTCGCATCTGTCTCCCTTCTTTTCTCCTCGCGGCTCTTCGTTCTTGCGCGATCAGCGCCGTTAATTGAAAATATCTCGCCCGTGCACGTGCAAGAAAACGCGGCGTTTCGCAGGTGATCTCGACGATGATGCTGCAGGTGTTCCCGACCGCGGAACTCCGCGTGCTCGACACAAAGTGCACGCGGCTAAATTACTTTCGCGTTCGCGTAATAGGGAGAGTCGAATCGCGGCGTAAATCGAATTGGCACCACGGGGCGCCGCACCAGATTCAAATGTCAAAGCTTCGGGGGACCGGACGACGTGATCCGCGAGCGAGTGAAAGGGATAGTTTTACATTAACGCTGTTCTTGGAACGTCCGGCTCTTCATGTCGTAAAAGTATTAATTGTAAGGCTAAAAAAGAAAGAAATCTAACAAGAGAATTGGCTCTTTTGAAACGACGAGATCGTTAAAATTGCGAGAAAAGATAATTTAAAAGCGTAATAGGTACTGCAGCCGGAGATGAAGCTGAGTTTATACGACAAGAAAAGATTCTTTATTTTCATCGCTCGGATTAACTCTTTCTTCGGGAGGCAATTCTCTCCCGATGGGGTATCGTTTAAAAATAGATACCTCCGGCCGGAATGAAAACGTCCGTGGAAGATCGCCGAAACGAGCCTCGTCGTTTGCATTTGCGAGTTCCCCTCGCAGACTCGTATCGTGAATCGTGAATCGAGAACCGAAAATAAAGGAGCGAGCGAGCGCGGCGATTGAGGGAAAAAATAGAGGCGCGCGTACAAAGAGAACAATAAAAACAGCGGAAGTTCCAAGGCGACCGAAGTTCCTAAAAGCCACATGACACCGTGTTTCTCCTCCATCTGTCAGACACACGTCTCGCTCTTTTTCTCTACCCGTCTCGAGGGCGAGACGCAAGATGTCTCGTTGTTTCTTTCTCCACCCCGCGGCGTGCCCCCTCATTTCGCTCTGTTTCTCTTCTCCCTTCCTTCTCGCCACGCGGCAGAAACCTCGGGGCATTTTGGTTGATTGAGTCGTCCCCTCGCGCATCGACGTCATTCCCATTTGCCGCGGAAGATAAACGTACGGGCGAGCACCGGGGGATGATGATAAATCCGCGCGTCTCACCCCCGTCATGCGCCTTTTCATCCCATCCGTTTCCCTCGTCATCCCCCGAACTAGCGCTGTTTTCCTCTATTTTTCTTCTTTCACCCTTTCGTCTGAACTTTGGCGGCGGTCGAATGCGCGGAATGACCAAATTACCTTCTAATAATTTGAAGAGACTCTCAGTCTCACGTCGATACACATTTTACTTTGAACAAACTCATAGTAAAACCGTTATTATTGAAACCGTGCCGTCGAAAAAGATTAGTAAGAGCAATTGCTACATGTAATAAAGAGTCAACAGCATCTTTCGTGTCATCTCTTGCGATGTCTTCTCAGGATACTGTCTTACACGATAATAGCTGTTAAATGAATTCATCTTTAAGTTTCACATTCGGTCTCGCGATTGGCTCTTCTCATAGAGTTAATAGATTCTTCGGCGACACGGTAAACGAATAATCGCGCGTTTCGCGAAGAGATTGCGGTCGCGGCAGCTGCTCGCGAAGTCACATCCAAGCATTACCTATTTGTCCGTCGCTTGCGGCGAAGAGACGCGGGCGTCGTCGACTCGGGGTTTCCTCTTCCTGAAAGCCGGCGGACGATAAAGGGGCTCTTTTCCGAAGCGGGAGATTTGCGGTCGCGGTCGAAGGAAACCCGGGGAAACCGCACGGAGGACGAGGAAGAAAAGCCGCGCTGCCGCGCCGTAAAACGACGAGTTAATCTCTTCTCAAGCGATATCGTCGTAAGCGACGATATCTCGAAAGCCGGGGAGAGCTCTCTTGGCTCCACGTCGTTATAACAGCTGTCACGTGAAATCACGTCTGGTGTTAGCCGCCCTCTGAGCGACGACAATCGCGGTCGTTGCTCTAAAACGAGAGATTGCTTTCGGTACGAGCGGGATTTCTCCTCGCACCGAAAACTCGTCACGGAAGTCTCCACCGAGACTCGAGCGTGTCTCGTTTATCGATGTGCCGAGAGAGGCATTAGACTTCGAGAGAGCGTGCACATTTCACGGTCTAATCCGATTTTGACGGATTTTAGTGGAGAAAAATTGTCGACAAACGCCGTTTGACAAACGCAAAGATAAAACAAGTACAAGTGAATTTTTTTTTACATTTTTTTTTTATTTATAGTATTTGCTCGCCGTGCAATCACCGAGTTACAAACACGATAATTTTTTTAACGTAACGTCATACGAGCTTTTTAACTCGTAAAACAAAATTTAAATTTAATACTGGACATTTTCATCAAATAATATACAGGAAACATCTATAAATTTAATTTTAAATATTGTATTTTAAAAATAATATTGGAAATATCTGACTGTATGTTGTGTGGGGGGAAGGAGGATTAATAGTTGTAATGTGGTCGGATGATATACCGATGATATCGCGCGCTCGATAAAGTCCGCAAAGCAGAGCGAAGCGGAACGAAGCGATGCAGCTGCCAGGCGAAACGTGAAATCACGGGGCAGCGTTATTTGTCCTCGCCGAATGGCGGTCGCCTGTGGCGCCCGGAGACAACATCGACCGAGATCAGTCTGGAAATAAGTGGATTTTCTTTCGGCTTCAGAGAGCTTGCAGTCGCGACGGAGGTCTTTCAGAAACGAGATGTATTCAAGATCTCATCCAGATGGAAGAAGTGGAAAAAGATACGCGTCCTAGAAGTCGCTTCTTTTCTTCCCGTTGCCGTTTTCCGACGTTTAGCTTATTGTATAAGATTCTCCGTGCAATTTGCAACAAATGTCGATATCATTGTGCCATATAATCCGACAAATATATACGAAGTAATATATACGGAACACAAATTAATTTTATCTTATAGCAATCTAGCACTGATCTTTTGTTGAATGTAAATTTACTTAATATATTAAAGAATTTTGATAAATTAAATCTTGAATTTGTAAATAGAAAATATCTCTATTTACACGAGAACTAAAAAGTTAAAGAGTTAAAAAAATCTATTTCAATGATAATATCTATCATCCAAATTTTACAAACAAGCCGATATTCCAAATTCGTTAAAGAGCCTGCATCATCGGCAAGAAGCGACATCCAGTAGGCGAGATAGAAAGGGCAGATTGTAAGAGGAGGAGGAGGAGGAAGACGAGGAGAAGACCTAAGAAGGAGCAAGAGCAGGATTCCGCCGAGGTGAAGCGAGAGATGTTCCGAAGATCGATAACAAGCTGTATAACTCTAGCTTCCTTCCACGGGAGAGAGAGACTTCTCTCTTTCTTCCCTCCTCGCTTCTCTCTCCTCTCACCCTTCCTTTCCCGTCTCCACCTCCGTGCCCGCCCTGTCGCGTCTCCGACAAGCATCCTTTCATCAACGTCTCTGTGATCCAACTAAACTACCCTGACATCGACAAAACCAGGTCCGATGGGAGATAGACGCCTTTACGATATACACCTCGCTCACGGTGGTGCCTGTAATTGTATTAGTGGCTCGTTCGTGCAGCCTTCTCACAATCTCGCGTAATGCTTTTCTGTACCTACAAGATGTCCAGAACGTGCTCATGAGATATCACACGGATCGGATTCTTAAACACGGATATAAATCCTTCAACAAAATAATTTCTTCTGTTTTACTACGCTTAACGTCAGAATCAAAATACGATAGCAGAATAATTCCAAAATTATGAAAATTATATTTTCGTACTAAATAGCTTAAACAAAAAGCAACTTTTAATTTTTATTCTTTCTTTTTAATTTGCTGATCAAGACGCTTGAAAAAATAAAAAAAAAGTCGAGAGTAAAAGATTAGTAAGTACCCATTAAAATAAAAATATTAAATTAAAATAAAACTTGGATAAAAAAAGTTTCTTTCTCGGTTTGAAGGTAATTGTATCCACATTTGCGGACGCCACACGCAACGAAAATGCGTGTTATTGCGCGATACACGTTATCGGCGATTTAGTATACTTCTGTCGGCCGATCGGCGGTCATTAGTTACACGCGCACGCACGCATAATTACACATTCGCGAGTATGACATTTATTGCCGGAGATTAACCTGTTAGCTTCGCGGAATTATTAATGTGCCGCGTTTATAAAGTGGGAGATGTAAATCGGGGCCGATCGTCGGAGGGCGGGCGACGCGGCGCGAGTCGTCGTCGTCATCGTCGCGAGCGCGCGCGGCGTGCAAATATAACTCGTTTGACTTCGTTTGCTTATCCACGCGTGTCGAATGCCTTACGTAATTACCGAGCGCGTGGCTCGCGTACACGCGAAAGAAATCGCCCGCCTTCTTAATCGCTCGCTTCCCGGGAAAATTTCTCAGGGGGGGATCTTAACGTGCCTATACTGCCTATTATTAGCGGATTGACGACGTGTCTCGTTAAGCGTGATAATGCAAGCACGAGATATGGGTCTTACGAAGGAAGCATATAAATCGACAAATTTAATTTGCACTTGACATATCGTGGAAGTGCATGACTGTCGCGAGACCACCGGATGCCACTGCATGATCAATTTGAAATTGATTCCTGCTCGACAAAAATGTCAGCGAACACTTATTCCTCTTTAATTAAAGACTGGCGATAAAGAGCTTCTGGCAAATTAAGCTTCAAGAGAGAAGATAGATGATAAAATCCTGTTTTTCTTGCTTAATTGTAAAAATGCATGCTTCTGTAAAGTAAAATTGTAAATGTTTCAGGGTTCTCGCAAGATTTCCGGGAACCGCTCGTACGTTATTAAGATTTTCTCATTACGCGACTATTACATTTCTAAACGTAATCACGATCGCGACGGAGGCGAGAAGTCTCGGAGAAACGGAAGTGGAAGGCAGAACGGATAAATTTGCTATAAAGTAAAGCGGCGCGAAGAGGCAGCAGCCGCGAAACCAGAACAGACGTGCTCGAGATTCCGTCGCTGTTTTATTTCTCTCGCCGATAATAACACGCTGGTGGAGCTCCTCTTCTCTCTCTTTCCTTCTCTCTTTCTCTCTCTCTCTCTCTCCCTCTCTCTTATCTTTTTCTCGTGTCTCGCCGGGAGTCGAAGATGGAACCGGCCGAAAAGTAAAGAGAAGAGGAATAACAGGGAGATGAAAAGAGGTAGAAGAAGACGGGGCGAGCCGAGCGGAACGAGAGAAGGAGATAGAAAAAGGGATGAAGGGCGATGGAAGAGTTATAGGGATGCGAGAGGAGGCAAGCGGAAGGAGGAGGATGGGAGGTGAAAGGAGAGAGGATGTAGCAGCAGGATATCAGCAGCGAACGACGAAAGTAATAAAACTTGGATGGATGGCAGGCTCGGACAGATTGGTCGGCCATTCAATTGGGAATTCGACGAATTTATGGACTTCCTAATCTGCCATTATGGACGGCCATTTAGGAACTCCCTTTCGTGTCTAGCTTCGCCGCGTCGTTTGTTCTTTTGATGGCGAACAAAGCAGGGAAGGAAAACGCGTCTCACAGATGCTTCCGAGATCTGATCATGCGTCAACTCGAATCGAATATCGCTCCAGAAAATATATACCTTATGTTAATGTTATTTAATGCGTTGCATGCTCTACAAACGACGTTTCCTCTCGTATATCATTCGATATATATCACCGCTAAGAATTCATTTCTAATTAGAAGTAATTTTACCGGATATGTAATGTTATCTGTACGTGTATCCATACTGTTCATCATCTGTTTGTTTCCTCTTGCGTAAATTTAAAGATATATCTTTAAACAAAAAATAGCTGTTAAAAGCATACACGCTAAATGCATGCTTTTGATGCAGTTTTTATATGAAAAGTGCTAAACGTCAGTTTTATCTACTTCAAGCTCAAGGCACTTACATTTCAAGGCAGTCGTTTATTAAGTAGATTAAACTTTACATTAGAATCCCACGAATTACCGTCACGGCGGAGGAAGCACATTTTTCCCTTTAGAAAACTTTGAAACTCCATTTCTCAGTTTTGACGTGGAAGCGTTTGGCTCCTTTCACATAATGGCCGTTCATTTATCCTTACTTCGCGAGGGGATCCAGCGGTGAAAAACAGCTACTCGATTCGACCGTCTTCGAGAGAACGATCATAAAGTGGACCTTTGGTGCCGCGGTGGAAAGAAGAGGAGGAAAAACACGAGGGAGATACGAGAAAAGGACGGAGAGAAAAAGAGGGAGAGAAAGAGACGGGAAAGGACAAAGAGTGGAAGAGGGAAGAGCTGGGAAGAGCAGCCGGGGAGAGTCACGATGTAGTTTAACCCGACGACAACCACGACCGCGGCATTACATATAATACCTGTCTGACAAGCTACCTTACCCGTGTTGTATCGGCCAAGTGTGTATGTATGTATATGTATGTATATGTAATGCCGGCTTGTGTGTTCGAAACACGCGCTTTTGTGTGCACGCGGAGTTTACCGCACGGCATGCATAAGCGTATGCGGTTGCGTGTGCCCGCGTTGCACGCTCGAGTGTGGCTCGAGAATTCGAGGATTCGGGTAAAACTAATTGTAGGCCAGTCTGAAACGGTTGGCAGGATCTTGCGTTATCGCATGCGAACATAGACCATTATCGATTTCATTCCGTGGACATAATTATACCTTTATAATTACGTGTGTATGTGTGTCACATTTTGTACATTGTTTCGTATAACTTCTTTTTATGTTACGACAAGAAGCTTTTACGACGAAGCGAATTGACTTTAAAAATATTTCGCTAGGTAAAGAATAAGTGGTAATTTTGGGGTATCCTGGGTAGGTTTAAGTATCTCGATATCGTAAAATTTATTTGTATTCATGAACATGTATTATGCGCAGTCGTCACGTTTTGTCACGAATGTAAACGGTGGTACGACGAGTGAGCGAAGTGTTCGCGTGTATTTATTCGCGTAGCGTGTGGCTCTCTTTATAATTTCCGTAGATCGCTTTAATCGTATTACGAAGAAATCGTCGTTGAAGCATACGACGGACAAGAGCTCGGGAGGCTTTCCCAAGGGAAATGATCTATTAGCGAAATTGGAATTAATTATGCTCGCCCGCGTTAGGTAGAATTAATTATTCCGCCGGAGAGCGTCTCCCGGCACTTTTGTTTTAATTTCATTCTACGTACATCAGTTTTATCTCGCGTGCGAGTCGAGTTGCGGCGCATTATTGTATCGTTATTATATCGCGGGTCATTATTATACAGGGAATGATAAGAAAGAAAAAGCATTAATAAACTTTCAGACTAGCGGTCACCGAAGAAGGTAAAAAAAAAGTCGATCGAAATATGCTATCAAACGTAATCTTTAGTGTAAATATTGTAAATTTTAGCGTACATGAAGAATGAAAGGTGTTTCTCTCGTTAAAAGCATAATGTATTTTTAATTAATTGTTTGCGCGTACAACAAATTTTTTTTCTCAGTGTAGCGAGTCAAATTAGTTAACGTTCACAAATCGAAATGGCACGGTAACTTTTTAAATAGCTTATTAGTCATCAATCAAATCAAATTTCAATATTCACTACAGAATTCAGGAATAGTTTATTGAATAAATTTTAAACGCGTTATTGATTTTCATGTACACTTCCTATATACGCTTTCTGATATATCGACGCTAACTAGTACGAGTCGCATAATTTATTTAAAGTGTTCCATACCTTTTCATTAAGGCATGAAATAAGTGGCACGTAGAAATACGTCCATTAGGGCCTCACGCATACACACAGACGTAGTCTTAAATATTTAAATATTTTCTTTATCAACACTTTACGTTATTACATTATTCCGCACGCAATAGCTAGTGCGTTTCGCATTGGAGCAGCTGGAGAATTAGCGATTCAGCTTAGCGTACGAGCCGTAAAACAACGGCGAATGTTAAGCTTACGGAACGTATGCTAACAAGCATGAAAGCTTAAACCCGGATAAATTAATCTGCATTACTTCGCAAACGTGATCGTTATCAAGTTACCGCTACTTTGACTGTCGAAATGGTCTTAATAAGCTTGCATACGATCCAATTACGTAGTTTATCCGCGTTTGTTCTAATCACACTCATTACTCGCGAAAATACACCGGCGTGACAGTGCAATATTTCGGTGTAACGTTACGGTAAATTAGTCCGGATAATCGCGCGAAAAGCATTAATTCTTTCCCGCGCGCGCTCACGTTTTCTAATAAAAACTGTTTAAAAAGAATTAAATAAAAAAATATGAAAAATTTCTCAAAGAATATACAAATTGGAATGCACGAATAAAATACGAAGTGTCGCATTCTATATATATTTAATACATTACAATTACGATTGCGACTGATCGATCTCGGCAAACGAAATAATGATGTCGGGATTACAACACGCTTTTATTTACCCGACTTTTCCGGCCGGCGGAATATCGGACGGATATTTATAACTCCGAATCGTTCGAGCAGCAACAAGATCGATCGAGTGCTATTCCTATTACATCGGTGCTCTCCGAATGTTTACCCGGGGCAAACGATTGATTGATCATCGGTGCTAGTTATTTTCAGTCGACACGAGACGATACAACTTTTATTCCATCGATAACCGCAACGACGATGGTTATTATTTATTCGCGCGACTATGCGGGACGCCGCATCGTAACAACCTGCAGATCGTCATTCGTCAGTTGTTATTTGCTAACTCTGGATAATGGAATTAAACCTGGATCAGAGTCTCGATCAGAGTTTCGATCATACTTCATAAAAGCAAATCAAATTTCGATGAAAGCCTGCTTGAAGTTAATCTGCAAACAAGAAGTTTCGTTTTATTTTTACTCCCGATTACTTACACCAACCGCGAAGACTTCCGCTAGTAATTAGCCTCTCATTTAAATCTTCACAATATTGACTCGTCTCAAATTCATCAAGAGGTACTTTATTCACGTCTCCGTTTATTGAACTTTCCATTTAGCCAGTTATCCTGTCTATGACATATGTCATATGTGAATATAGCAAGTCGACGTCGATCTATTCGCGTTTCGGACGAAAATTAAAAAAACATCGCCGAAAAATATCCCGAGCGATGTCTGACGCTCGAGACATTACATTCAATTACACTTGTCAGATATTGTATATCACTTGTCATATTGTATACGACAAAAATATTGGAAATAACAGCAAAAAAATTTATATGAAATACGTAACGATGCAAATAATGTTTGATTACATAAATTAAACTAAACGTTACATAAATCATTATGTTGTTCGGACGGCATGCACGATGAAATAAATGTTTTCTATCCAGTGCGGAAAAGTGGCGTCTGTAATCCTTTCTCGCGCAATTATCGTTCGTTATTATATCGGGAGGAAAATCGCGATATAAGCGGGACTCTGTTTCCTGCGCTACTCCTCGTTTAAACGCGCCGCTAACGGTGAACATCATTTCGCGTAGCAACTCTAACGATGCTCGATATTACTTAATATCCCGGGAAAACAAGTGGGCAGTGGACGCGGTGATTTTACGTTGAACGATAGAAGATACGCTCATATAATCTCTTTTACGACGGTGATTTCCATAATAATAACGCAGACTCTGTATACGGTGCCATTAGTGGTTATTACTGTTATTCAGCGAATTGCAGAAATTCGATAAATCAATAAGCACCGTGTATGACTTTATCCGAAGAGCCTGGGGCAATAACAGGGTAAATTTGATGGAAGCAAATTTGACAAGCGAGTAACTGGGAATGTGCATGAATCATTAATGGCCTAAATGCAAATTCTTCGTACTTTACCGACGTTCATTGGCGTTGATATTAAATGCTTCGTATTCTTAATGAATCGATTAAAAATGTATAGGTTTGTTCGTTAATTTAGCATTCAAAGAAGTTGAGAAAAACGGTCACGTATATATTTCTCCAATTATATTATTAAAAGAAAAATTAGATAAATAGCATTAACTGCACGAGTCGTAATTTGTGTAATAAAAATACGTCTCTCTGATAAGGAAAAAATATCTCATTTTCATTGGGCAAAATAAGGTAGATCGACTGGCAAATAATTTATTAAAGAATACCGTTAAATAATTTTAGCTAAATGGAAATATCATCTCTGTTATACTCTTTTCAGATATCAAAAGATAGACAGAATTAATTAAATTTTCTGTATTCGACTAACTTTTGCATAAAAAACATATTAATCGAAATTACATGTAAAATTATCATATAAAATTAATATTATTCCATTTATCTTTAATTGAGGATTCATTAGCTGCGATGTGACAATTAAATACATTAAAATAAGACCAACAATATCTCGCGGAAATTAATATAAAACTAATTTGTGTAAAAATACGTTTTTCCGAAGAAGGAAAAAGGATCTCGTTTTATCGACGAGATCGACGAGAGAATTATAATTGTCTATTAAGAGAATATTAAAAATCAATGCTTCACGTTATCGCGTTCTAGGATTAATTTCGCTACCTAATCCTCTATAACTAAGAGCTAAGGAGATAACAAGAAGGTCGGAGGTCGAAGGTGGCAGAGTCCGCGAAGGCAAATGGGCGAATTAAGCTGTAACGAGGTTCTTACCTCCTTCGGTCTCGTGCCAAACGATGCCCTCGAGGGTGACGGAGGTGCCGGGCTCGCAGGGCCCCAAACACTCCGGCTCCGTAATGGTCCCCACGCTGGTCCCAACGCACACGTCGGACATGTCCTGCAACACAAAGTTCGACGAACGGTGAGCCACGATGTGTCAGGTGTCACACGTGCGACATGCAGGATCGATGAATATCGCGTCCCATCAATTTCGCCCGCGTGAAACAAAGCCGCGTGAAATAATCTACAATGAAGATTATACTATGTACCTAATATTTTATAATACAGTAACTATTTTATTATACTATGTACCTAATATTTTAATATACGAATAGTTTAACTATTTTAACGAACATTCTCGTGATTAAAAAGCTAGTTTCTTCCTGACGACGCGTTTATTCTGGAATATTGCCGGTATCAAAGATTGCTGCTGTATACATCGACTGATGCAAGCGCAAGAGACAATGCATATTGTTTGTAATTAGATTGAGATAGTCTCGTATGTCCAGGGACTTGTCATTCTAACTACGAAGCGGTTCCCGTAACGCCCGGGGACTCGCATTCTAACTACGACACGGTCTCCTAAGTCCACACGAGAATGGATCAAGCATCCTCAGTCATGCTATCGCATGACTGAGTGATGAGGATGCTAACTAACGATCTGCTAGATCCGTCAACGGATCTCTTAGCAAATATATAAAATTAATGTTTAATAAAACGTCTGTTGCGAGAGAGCATTCGAATGTTTTCCGCGAGAGACTTGCCGTCATGTCATCTCATACATTTAATTTCAATTCATCCACTCTTCACAGTTGTGCAACGCGAGATAAACCCGACGCGTATCCATACTGTGTCTCGCGTCGTGAAAATATGCATTTTTCAGTCCATACATTTATGCTGTTATTCTGGCTAGTTTTAATACACAGTGCACGACCGTTTCGCCGACATGACGTTGCGCGACGATTTCGACGAGGTGTTAACGAGTCGTCGTACGGGGTACGGGTATATCTCGGGCTTTTCAAAAATATCGGGTCGGGCTGTCGCGAAATACCGCCGTTGCTGTACGCGGCGACGAGAGTATCGCTTCGCGTTCATTTCGGAAATCGATGTAATCCCGGTCGCTGGATTTCGCGCGCGCGCGGAAAATGCATCCCGGGCCGGCCGCGGCGGCCGAGTGGCCTCGAGGCGCGACGAAATGCAGCCGAGGATATATAAAAGCAATTGGAGGAGGCCCAATTAACGGTCGGTCGTACACTCTCTCGCGCCGGGTCGTCCGCTCGCTCGCTGTTTATGGAAATATCGGCCGATCCGATATTTCGCCGAACGGTCGGAAACGCGGTTCCGCCAACGGCTGCACGTTTACACCGGCTTGCAAATAGAAACGCGACCCCGGCAAGAGCGCCGAGGGTTGATTTTCGCATAACGTTACCGCGCACCTACCGTGTCGCTGGAAATTGACGAACACGTCATTCCCGCTCGGGATATGCAGTACCTACGCGGGGCGCTATCGATCCTGATTTACGCCCGCGGGACAGACTGTATTTTACAGGATCCCGGGCCGAGTGATAAAATTTCCCTCTGCCCTCCCTCGCAAATCGTTTTATCGCAAATATTTTTATCCGCATTAAAAATGTTTCCCTCCTATTTTTACGCGGCATTAAAAAGCATATTGATACGATGTAGGGTAAATATATCTTATTATCGCGATGCAGCAGCAGATTTGTTCAGATATGAATATTTCTCGTTGTATCAATTTTATTTTTGTTAATATCGATCAGTACCTATACCGCTATTTTCATTTGCTCTACTGTTACTTCATTATTATATGTGATACATTTTCATATGTATAGCACGCACTTAAGCACATAAATATGGCATAATATGGAAACTCAGCCGTGAGCCGGTTTGTTGCGGGTTTAAAAGCAATTAGCGAGATGTCTGCTGAATGAATTGCGCTCCGCCCGCGCCGGTCGCGGTAATTTTCGCGGCTCGATGCAAACAAATTTCCATTTCGGAAAACAAAATCGCCGCGCGGCCGGGGCTTTGAGAGCAATTAGTGATGCCGCGCATAATTAACGCGCTAATTAGCGACGCAATTTTGGGTAATGCGAACGTAACTTTTTCGCCATATCGGAATATCGGCGCCGCGGATTTTTCATTTATTCACCCTGCGGGATTTAAATGTCACCGATGTCGCGATATATCCACCGTTCGATATTAATATCTCCTTTCGCGGAACGGATTTGCAAACGATGCACAAAGCCATATGTCCGCTCGATATATAGCTCCGTTTATCCCTAGGGGAGAGCACCTCTCAATAACAAAATTCCTCGTAGGCATAAAATCGAGAGTAGGACACGATTACTTGAATCGTCGACTAAAAAAACAACGGAATTGCTTATTGCTTATTTTATATATTTTCGACGTTTTATTTGATTTTGTACGCCATCGAAAGTTATATCGATCCAGGTCCCGCGTGTGAATCGGCCTAGGTATAGATAGCTTCCATATGTATGTGCCGTATATTAATCCAGACGAATTTATCGACGTTATCGTTTCGGCGGCGTTTCGCTGTGGAATAAAATTTGCGCCGGAAACGCGTTTACAGGCGGGTTGGCTGAATGCGTCAAAACGCATTAACGTGAATAATCGGGAAGAGTGACAGCATATGCGGATGAATATACAGAATATTCGTGATTCGTTGCGTCTCTCTTCATCTTTTTGGTAAATTCGCCGCTCTTAACGGCAGAATGGAGCTGATTTAACTTTACGATTTTTAATGCCGAACATTTTCGCGAGAGACTTACAGTAAAATGAGAAATAATAAAATATTTCGTTATATTCCTCTGAAATTGAAATAATTCCCTAAAAATCCTTTAATTTCGGTGAACTGTAGCTTCAGGCTATTCGTGTATTTTCGTATTTTCGTTAAGAAAGAACCGACTCCAAATTGGTCGGGGGACCCATGGTTGAAAGTAAGAGAGGCAATTTCGGAATATTCTACGGCGAAAGGGTAAGGGCGGGAGAGAGAGATAGGTAGGTAGGTAAAAGCACGGAGGAACGAGCACGCGGCCGCCTGTCGGGCCCGAGATTACAATGGTAGTTTGAAATGCAAATCGCGGAGTTTATGCTTGGTTTCCATAATTACAGAAGCGCGGCGCGCGCGTTACCTCTCATAATGTACAATGCACACGGACCGACGTAATCGTGGCATTGTTCTGGCGCGAAACTATTTTGCCGTGTTACGACGACGACGACGACGACGACGACGACGACGACGACGACGACGACGACGATGAGGACAACGAGTCGGCGATGCGGAAGGACAGCCGTGAAACGCGAGATGCGACAGCTTGCGAAAGGAAGGAAATATATCGAAGCGTCGCCAACGAGCTTGCGCAGCCTGTCATGGCAATAAAGAAAAACGACGTCGCGTCGTTACTCGACGGATATCAGAGTACGAAGAAAAAACCGCTTACGAAGCTTCAATAATACTGAAATGTCGATATT
Organism: Leptothorax acervorum; assembly: GCA_035220615.1. Lineage (NCBI taxonomy): Eukaryota > Metazoa > Arthropoda > Insecta > Hymenoptera > Formicidae > Leptothorax > Leptothorax acervorum. The sequence goes on along the minus strand of JASTWQ010000026.1, from coordinate 748,119 downwards.
TCTTTAGAAAAGTGTCACAACGACGTTTAACAATAAAATTAAGAGAACGATGAATAACGTAATCACAATTTTAGGATAGATTAAAAATCATTAACCCTTAACGGTCACACTGGGTAAAATACACCCCAGCGTTTTTTTGACTTCGAAAACGACCCAGTAAACCAGTGGAAATGGGCCTTTTGCCGTCATCTACAGGTAGTTTTTTTGCAAATCAAACCTATACAGTCTTTTTAAGGAAGACAAACTACAACAGGATATTTTTTTTTTTTTTAAAGGTCACCTACAATTTTTTATACACGTGCAAACACGCTGGGGTGTATTTCACCCAGTGTGACCGTTACGGGATTCTCGGGAAGTGTGACCGAAAAGGGTTAAGAATACTAAAAAGATGAATAATCGCATTTAATCACGATGTTACCCTTTACGTAAACGTTTGTACGCTTTGTTCGTTAGAATTTTGAATAACTTTGTTTAATCGCATTCCAGACGTGAACACGATGCCAGCTCATTTCAACAATTGCCGCCTCTGTTCCTCGATTTAATAAGATTCCTGGCTGGTCGTTAATTATTCCGCATTTTTGCTCTAGCACCGCGGACTGCATTGAATAGTCCTACGCGCAGGAACGGTTGAACGGAAAACGTCCAGAGAGGAACATTGTCGGGAGACTCATAAAGATCGTGGGAACGCCGTGCGAAACAGTCGCGCGGAAAAGAGGGAATAAAACTGAGGAGTCAAAGGAACAGCCGTATACATGTGCGATGTGCGATACGTATTTTGAAGAGCTCTCGTCAGCGCGCGCGATCGAACGATTTCTTTTTAACGTTTCGAGAGCTAAAACCGAACTCCCGTAACTCGAGAGAGGTATCTCGAGAAAAGGAAAAGCGCAGTCGGGAATTTCTAGCGCACTTTCGAGCACGTCGGTGTTATACGGCATCGACCGACACGACCCCGCGCGTCGCTTTATGCTCGCCGGCGCCATTATCGCGGTAAAATTGACGGCTAGATGGATAGTATAATAAATTGCAACGGCGAAAATAATATCGCACGGGGAAACGTTGTCCATTATCGCAGTCACTTCGGCTGAAATTGGCGGATAGGTGGGGAAAACGCGGGATATGAGTTATCGCGACGGAATATCGAATATAACATCAAATAAAGGAACTACCGCTGTATATAATTTGGGAATCATTTACGAGAATAGCATCCTTTAGATCTACCAGCGGAACATTTAGAAACGCGCTACCACAATATTTTCCCTACGCTATTATTGTACATTTCTCGCTATATATAACGGTTTCTTCATTAAATTCCTTTGGGGTGATCAATCATTCACGATGCAGCGCGTGTACCTAGTAGCTACCGTACTAGACAAAAGTCTGGTATCGAGTATAGCAATCAAGAAAATTGATGTTGGAACTTCTGAAGTGTACGTCAACTGCTAAAGATATAACGTACACGCGTGTGTGTCGGTACACGAATATGTATGTCTATTATATACTAGATACCGATAAAAATGCTCTTCATATTCCTAGCACTCCAATCGATTCATTATAATTTATTTATTTCGACATGAAGATATAAGCTGACAACGCTTGTTCAATTTGCTCATGCATTAACGTCTATATATACACAAATATATATATATATATATATATCGCTGATAAAAATGCGCTTTATATTTCTAGCACGCTAATTGATTCATTACAATAATTTATTTATTTCGAAATGAAGATACAAGCTGACACGCTTGTCCAACCTGCTCATACATTAACGTCTATTCGCGCGTTCGAATTGAGATACCACTTATCTCGATCCGAGTGAAATTTCACCTGTAGTTAATGTCGCGTTTCGTAACAGACTTGGCGCGATCGTAAAATCGAGGGGGAAGTAATCTAGAGACGCGAGGGTTAAGCGACACGTGGGTTACCCCGGTCCTTGTCGGTCGACAGCGATCGTTATCGTCGACGATAACCGCGCGCGGCTCTTCTCTCGGACGCTCGCCTAGACTGCAATTTGCGGAGGAACAATCGCGGATCGCCGACAATTGCGAAATGATAAAGCGAGATGCACGCACGTGCGTTCGCCTCGTGCTTGAACACCGGTTGCACTCATGTGTATGCACGTGCATATTTTAGCGTGTGGGTGGCTACGGTCACACACACACACGCACGGTGGCTCAGTGCAAACGGCGTGTGAGTGACTACATTTACGTACGCATACGTGTACGTGTACGTGTGTATTTTAGTGTATAGCTCGCTGCGTATGCACGTATGTACGAGGGCGAGAGAGACGGCGAGGGCGAGTTGTAACTATTTTATGATCAGCTATAGAGGATCGGGTTTACTGCCGTTTCGAGCCTGCAGCGTCGATGGAAGAAACCGTGGCGAAGGGTAGAAGAAAAGAGACCGGCAGACCGGCGGATATAAGTAACTGACGGGGACGAGAATACCGAGGGGGAAACGCGGAGGCGGAGACGGAGAGATGGTGAGAGTATACCCGGTGTATTATACCCGGGGAATACGAGTTCGCGCGCGTATAAGCGCAACACACAGCGTGTAATATCGGACCCGCATTTTACATTCTCCTTACGTTTTATTTATGAGCGACGCACGATCGTCGCCGTCATCGATCGAGACTGACGCTGACGACGACGACGATGGCGATGGCGATGGCTGTCCGGCTACGTCTGTCCGATGTGTATAAATACGATATCTATCTAAAAGCGACTTTACGTCCCTTAAAAATAGCCTATCAATCGGTGCGTATATCGACGAAGCGGACGGGTCATTTAGCGAGTATTACACGCGTCGTAACGAGCTTGCCGTCTCTGATGTTTTTACGACCGTTACAAACGCGGGGATTCGGCATTAAATGACACTGACGATCAAAGATATCGTTATTTAATCCTTTAATCTTTGCAGCTTCGTGATATAACGCAACACATTTTCATTTGCCTACAGACTTATAAAATATGCATTGTATGAGGCTATAAAATATGTACTTCTCAAATTTTTTTAATGGAGTATATTCTATTTTAAGTAAAAAGAGAAAAAGTATTAGTAAAATACACGTAAAACGTAAAATATATGTATTATAAGTACTAGCGCTATACTAGATGTTTCTAGTACTATTCAATATTTTAGAAGTTTAGTTTTCAGATTATTTTATAAAGAAAAGTTCATATGAAGATATGGTCACAAAGGCTTGATTTCAGAGATACAGAATGTTAAAAATTCTATAATTTTTCATGTTCAATTTTTTTCAAAGTATTGACATTAATAAATTCGGTACAAGTATATCTTTAAGTTAAATTAGATTCTATATTAGTTATATCTCAACTCCTTCAAAAGCAATCAGGCAAGATTCAAATACATGTTTTAATTAAAATAATGAACAAGTGTATTTTTATTTTAAAAAATAAAGATATACTTTGCCTATATTTTATAGAATTTTTAACATCGTGTATTTCAAAAACGAGGTTTTTAAAACCATATGAATTTTTCTTTATAAAATGACCTTAAAATCAACTGCTAAGATATTGGATAGTAAGGAACACCCGGTGTACGCGCCGATTCTTATCTCGCAGATTTTACTTCCTTTATGCGATCCGTTGGTTTTTATCGTATTAGCCTCTACAGTACCTATAGATGCCAAACACTTTTCGTGAGACGACCGAACAAATCCCCAATGGATTGTTCCATATTGAGCTTGGCTATATCGGAGTTTCTTGATTTAGCGCACGCGATTTGGCATCGTCCTGTTTCCTTCTATCTCACGAGATATTCCTTCGTCGGAGAAATATAATAGAGTTATCGGTCTGCTCATCCCCAAGATCGTCGGCGAAAACAAGCCGCGTAGAAGACGCGTCGCCTGTAGCTCGTCGAGTATATGGTGTCACGGGAACAGCCAGCAGCATTCCGATAGGTAGTTCGGAGAGAGGGGCTTCGGAGAGAAATCTCGCCGTTGCGAGGCCTGTCTGTCCCCTAAGCCCGAGGGAGACAGCTTTACGAGGGTCCCAAGATGAACGTGAAGGGGAAGCACGAGTCAATCCAGACCTTCTGTCCCTTACGATGAGGAGGTGGGAAAAAGGGAGGGAATTTTATCTCGCCTTGGGACCAAGCCTCTCTTCAGGCATACGGTGAAATGACACATGATACGGCTGTGTTACACGAAGAAATAAACTTGAACGTGCAGCGTGGTAACAGAATGTAATAAGTAGCGCACAATTGGATATAAATCATGTACAGTTAAAAAAAACGTAGTATTTGTGAAAGGGAAAGAAAAATAGAAAGGAGAAAGATACAAAAATATCTATTACATCTATCATGTACATTTAAAAAAAAATGTAATGCGAGCATAGTATATAATAAGAAGCAACGAAGTATGATTGGTTAAAGAGATATTCACAAGAGATAGAATCAAGGATGCTGCGGAAATAAGGAAAATCGTAAACGTCAAAATTAAACTAACGAGATGATGGAGGTCCTTACGTGCGGTTTCTTTCGTTGAAGAGATTTATATAAGAACATTCGGGGAATCAGTCTCACAAATTTTTATATGTAACGAGAGGGAGAGAAAAAGTGAGCGGGGGAAACTACGAAGGAAGACGGAAACGCTGTATCACATATTTTCTGAGAGACAAACGGGAAAGAGAGAGCGCGTATGAAGAGGACAAAAGAGCGAGAAAGGGACCGTAATGGAGCATACAGAGAAAAAGAAAGGGCGTAGGTTAGAAGAAGCCAGGAAAGAGGGCAGACACGCTACGAAATAGAAGGGGGGTAAAGAAAGAAGCGCGTAAATTTATTTACACAGAAAGGGAAGTGTCGCTGCGGACACGTGGAGCAAACGGGAAACGGAAATACGGGGTGTAAAGAAACCTCCCGGATCGTTCACTTGCAGAATGACGGCCAGTCGACTTTCTTCTTTCAAAGGTTTTCACAAACATTAGCGCTATATATCTATAATACTCTATATCTATATACATATACATGTCTACACTTTTACTTACATATAGTCGCATATCGTGCCTCACGCACGGCTTCGTAAGTCTTATCGCGATCATATACATATACATTCAGAAATGCACGTCTTACCATGGATTTTTTCATTAATTTACTTTCTTTAGTGCGCCACAAAAAAAATAAATTTCGCAGTTTACGAATTCTTTTCACATAGAAAAGTCATTCGTTTCAAAGCTTACTTTTAAAGCTTTATTAGCAAAATATAATCCAATGCGAGGTTTTCAATAATGGTGGAAGTAACTTACTAAGAACATTCTGTGCCATTTACTTTTACTCGTGAACTTTTTCACGTTGAAAATTTTTTGTTTGCAAGTTTGATTTTAAGGCTTTATTAGCGAAATACGATCTAATGCGAGCTTTCCAATAACGGAATGGAATTCACATCGAGGACCATATGTTGTGGTAGTAGTTTTATCGTTCTAGAGAAAGATGGGGAAAAGGTGTGCCCAATGTAATGTATAGAAATAGAAATATTGAGCGTAACGACGAGAGCGTCGGCGTCGTAAAATCCGCTCGTGAAAGCGATTTCCATCGAATTGGCACAAAACTCGGTGGCACGTGCGCGACATGTTGTGTGCCACCCGGTAGATAGAAAACCGCAAGAGGGGCAAGATGAAGACGAGGAGAAGGGAAGATCGAGGAAGAAGTCGGACGCGAATAAAAGCACGGCGGAGAGAGCAAGAGCGAGCGAGTCGGACAAAGAGAAATGAGAAAGAGAGAAAGAGTTAAGGAGGATTTCCGACTGCAATATGGCACCCAGGTTTCCTTCGGCGATGGCAACAAGAGCGAAGTAATGATCTTTAAGCGACAACGGCGGTGCCGGGCACCGGGATGATAAGCACAGATAAGCGCTAGGATATCCGGCGAGTAGATCTGGCTCTCTACGAACGGCGAGAAAATCGGCGGCGACGAGAAGCGACCCCGGTCGTTCGCGAGACCACGCGGTTATTAATTTAATTGCCGATCAAATAATGGGTCGATTCGATTACGGCCGCCGGTGCAGTGAGTGGGTGAGAAGAACCGCGGAGGGGAAGGAGGAAGAAACAGATGGAGGCTGACGAGGGAGAGCGAGGCAGGGTGGAAGGTAGGAGCTCTCCGGGCGCCATGTTCACCGTTCATGAATATATTCATAGGTGCGAGTCGCACGAGTGTGCACCAACACGAGAGTGGAGTGGCACCCTGCTGCCCGCCTCGTTCTCCTCTCGGCGCTTCTCCCTTCTCCCCCCTTCTCCTCCCCCCCCCCCTGTTTATAGCGTGGCGATGCACGGCAATGCACGGCGGACGAACACGTAACAAGTTAACAAGTAACGCCGTGCACGGCGAGCGTTAATCTACGCGCGCAATTCACGCATACACGCACGTATGACTCGCGTACGTTGCATACGTGTGTACGACGAATGGGCATTGGCATCGCATCGGAACGGATTAGCGGCGATATAATGCGCGCCTCTTGTATTTCGGGGATGCTCTTTGTGGGCGCGTGTAGCTATATGCGCTCTCTCCATATGTCGTGTAGTTCGAATTTCATGCGAGTTTTCATAACACCCCCGTTCGATTTTAGCGCTCGTGCGCTGGTAAAGGGTTATGCGTATATAAACATGGGTTGCTGGCGAATATTAACCTATTAAAATCTGAATTTCTTTGCTACTAACATCTGCTATGATTACCTCACATTTATGTCTTGAAGGTTCAAAGAAGTTACAGATGACGGTTCATAACGAATCATAAAATATACTATCGTTGTTAACTTTTATTATATTTAACGTTTTATGAATTATAAAGAGTACTTTTGAAGATTAATATCTCTTTGATTTCTCTTTATCTCCTTCTCATCTACATTGTTCTGTGATAACGAGAATCTAGGTAACGAGAAATCCTGAAATCTTAAGACAAAATCCGAAGTTGTTTGGGATTTAGAGATTTAAAATTACAGAATCCAGGGATTTAAACATCATGCTCTTACGCTAATCTGCCAATTTACTTTAAAATTAAGGCAATTCAGGATCCGAGGATACGAAGATCCAAAAATGCAGGTATTCAGCACCCGAGGGAGCTTAAATTAAATGGGCTTCGGTATTTGGGGGAGAAGAGAGTAAAACGCGTAAGAATTCTATAAAAAGATGCCGGCATCTCAGAAAAGCAAGAGAAAAAGTTCCACACAGGAGTGAAGTATTAAGAGTAATATTCTCGAAACGCAAGGCATATGTAATATAAGAGTGGTAATATAAGAGTGCACGTCAAAGCTCACTTAATAAGAAATAGTGTACAGCTAAAATACGAGTTACTTCGTAATATCTGTCTTTTAGTTTATTTCGTATCACACACACGTAGCGTGCAGGAATCTCAGAACAAGCTGAGGACCCTCAGGGCACACGAGCTGTTTGATCCCAACGAGACTGAGTCGGAAACTAAAGTTACAGAAGCAATTCACCGGTAGAAACCGGTTATCAGACCGGTGATGAAGGTCTTAACCCTCTAATGCATCATCCACTTTTCCGCCAACCTAAAAATCCTACACCACGTAAAATGACAACTAAATTGTTATACGTCGACTCGTGAATTCAGATAGGACGAAATACCACGCTTCAAGAATGTCTTGACTGCTAAAATTACTAGCGTTAAAAAATATCCAAACCTTAATTCTCTAATAGCCCAATAATTAAAAAAAAGTTTTCAGTGAAAATGAAGAAATTTCAATTTTCTCTAAAATAAAGCACGTTAAATTATGTTGCCGTATACACAGATCGCGCTCGTTATTGTCTTGATCTTCACGTTAAGCAAACAAGACCCGGAGTTATACGACCACATTCGCCGTGAAACGTACGACGAAAATATATAACGACTCAACATCTCTGCGAAAACACAGATATGATAAGATATTTATATGCAGCATGCGGGCTCATTTTGACCTCCAGAAATACAGCGGGGAGTTCAAGTCGTCGTTGGTCGCTCGTGCAACGACATCGGTTCCAGAATCGCCGTGGAACTTAAATCGTCACCACCTTCTGCGATCCCGCGGATTTGTCGTTAAACGTTCTCTTCGTTACCATTCCGTCGCGCGAAATAGATATTTAAAAAAAGAGCCGAAATATAATCGTCGACGCTCGCGCGGTCGACGAAGTGGTTGGCTGTAAAATTTATAACCAAGTGACGCCGGCAGCTGCAAGGAGCCGCAGTCTAATGGCAGCTGGCTCGTTCCAATGGAAAGAAGAAAAGGTCCGATCCGATCGTGACTCGTCGACATGTTAAAGCAGAACGGAGCGAGAGTGGAGAGAGAGAGAGAAAAATGAGCTGCCCGGACTAATCGCCTTGTAACGGCGACCGTCGGTCCTGTAAAGCGTGTAACTTGCGGATCCTCCCGGCGGCACGCTGCTGTATAGCGTGACCGTTAGCGTGTAATCGAGATACCACGCTGTATTGTGACGAAACGTAAAAGAATATCCAACGGCATCGCTTCGCACTTTTAATGACTTTGCAAATTCTCTCCTAGAACGTTTGCATTAAATTTTTAACCTATTAAGATTCCTATACGATTCTCAACGTCGAAGCCGCTGCTTCCTTTTCTTGCTTTCGCTTCTGGTTTCCGTGACGGGGAAGGATACGGCGATGATTCGCGGAGATCCAGTGTAACGTGTAGAACACGATGGGTTAAGCCCGAAGGGAGAGAGGGAAACGAACGAGCGGCGTATGGAGGAAGCAATAAAGTGCAAGCGACGGTGAGACAGAAATCTTCGCTAATTACATTAAGTCGGCACCTGTTTCCATGTACGCCGCAGCACGTCGATAGATAAAATGCCGGATAATTACGGTGAAGTATACCCAACGTATGTGTGTGTCTCTGTGTATACGTGTGCGTGCTTGTGTACCCCCTCGCGCACGTATACCTATATCGCGATCTCTCTCGGTGTCCCTCGGCGAGGAAGGTGCGGTGGAATCGAAACGGTAAGACGCGCGCGGCGGGATTCGTTAACTGCCGGGCAATTACAAGAAAAACCCGTCTTTGTTACCCGGGAGCGCATTACAGCGATCGACTTTAATGGAAGCAATAAAATGCAGGTGGCTAGTGCCGCGCATTCTCTGTAGCCGAGAGAACCCGCCATTGGCGTAGCTGGTATGTAGTTCGCTCGCGCCGAGGTATTTCACGTGTTTAAGATCTCTCTCTTAATTCTACACTAATCTGTCAAAAGCATTTAGCAGAGTGTATCTCTCCAAAATCAATAGTTGTGCGGTGTATTAATAATTGCTACAAAAATCGATGCAAAGAAGAATTTTTAAAATTTTTAAGAGTTTTCAAGTTTTTAAAAAAGCTCCTTAAGTTGCAAAAAAAATTGCAAATTTTTAACTAGCATACAACAATATGCGAAGAAGAATTAAAGTGCTAAATATATTGAAACAATAGGCCGGTATTCATAGTCGAATCTTATTTCAAGACCGTCTTAAGTAATGTCTTATAAGATGCTAATGCGGTCATTTCATTGGCTGGATGGAGTCTTAAGACTGCCTTTGACCAGACTTAAGACGATCTTGAATATAAGATCCGACTATGAATACCGGCAATAGATACATAAAACTCCAGTTTCTTTTGCTTATTGTTAGTATTATACAATTCAAGTAAAATCTTAAATATCTACATAATTTTTGCTTGATATAAATCGCGCTACAAAGTTCAGTTCGACTAACTCTAAATTACTAATCAAAATTACATCTTTAGAAAGTAAGTTTAATATAATTATCGAACAAACACACCGTAAAATAATTTCATTAACAAGTATTATAACAAAAATTCTATTACGTAAAAATAAAGGTTAATTAAGGTTTGTCACTTTCAATTAAAAACACGACTACGATAGGAATATCTCTCGACCGATATAAGAGTTTATATTTTAATTAAGTAAATTGCTAAAGTTAATTCCTGCAGTTGAATTCTTTCGTGCAATTAAAAACTTTAAATATCAATATAAAATTGTAACTACTCGCATTGATAGTTTATCAGTTAAGTGTGAAGCGCAAGATCTTCCACACGGATCAAGGTCGAATTTAGCGTCAGTAATTTTACGTGTTTTACAATTACAGTCTGTTCACCTACGTGGAACAGTATCCAAGACGATTCTTGAGTGTCTATCACAACAATTATTAAAAGCGTGTAAATTGGCCTTAAGATCGATGGCGAGCAACGATCTCGCAGGGATCTCTTACATGCTCGTAATTGCCAAGTTGGCATCGCGGCGCGGCATCAGTAACTGAATCTAGTATGTGGCGAGTTCAAGACAGCTATAACTAACGTGTCAACGCGCGCGAGGATGCGAAGCGATCATGACTTCGGGCAATTGGCGCGAAATCGTGGCGTGTAATTAGCACGTTAAGTGCGGCTAGTGCGGATGATCCTCGATATCATGATGCACACACGTTGTTACTCGGCCGCACTCGGCTCGCATTCGACTATTTATAGCGAACGTGAAGCTCAATATAGCTCAATGGTCCTCATGTAGATCACGCGGGGAAAGGGGAGGAGGGAATGGAGTAAACTAATTTTCATCGTCCAGGATAAGATCTAGCGCGTCTTGGGAGAATCGATCAATTTCTTAACGTTGCCGCGATCGAGTCTTCGACGTTGAAGAGCCTTGTAATTGTACGATCGCTGAAAATGCGATTGAAAAGCACGGAGACACGCGAGATCATTGAGCGTGCGTTTGCCTCCTCGATAGGGTATTTTAAGCGACGGGCAGATTATTATAGGGTCGCACCATCGCCGTGATGTAAAGCGGGTTACATCGATAATAAGTCCATCCGTCGGCGATCGATGCGAAATGACACGCGATTAAGCCCACACGTCGTGCTGTTCGTTGCAGCTGCGAGAGCCCGCGTTCGAGTGTCGTTCTGTTTCCGCGTAGGTGATCGAGAGACGGTACTTAATATTTAATCATCGACGCTGCGCAACGCTGAACCGCACGGAGGTGTCTATCTCAGCGGCATTTTTGCTTGACGTAAATCGGTCGGCGTTCGACGTTCAAACCCTAAATTATTAATCAAAATTACTCATCTTTAGAAAGTAAGTTTAACATGATTACACTGTTCGAACAAACACACCGTAAAATAATTTTATTGACAAGTATTATAACGAAAATCCTATTACAACGATAAAAATAGAGTCTATTAAGGTTCGTCATTTTTAAAGACTGCAGAACTACGATAAGAAGGAAATAAGTCTCTACCGACATAGGAATATAATATTCTATTTAGGTAAATTGCTGAAGTTAATTCCCACGGTTTTATCTTCACGCAATTATCCTACAAAAAGATTGTAATTATGACACACTGCAGATTACTGCAGATTAATACACGCGAGCTAGACCATGCGACTTACTTTGACAACTGTTCCTCCGCTAATATTTTATCTGCGAAATGACAGCTCAACAATCAACGACGCGGCTCTTAGGTGTTATCAAGTTAAACCGCGGTATTCTTGATACGTCGGTTTGTAGGAACATTATCTTATGTCGAGTGGACATAACACTCGCACAAACCGTGTTCGTTTTCAAGTCCACTCTACACGCAAAGCCGAGTTTCTTTGAGGTCGCGTTCATGCTTTCCGGACACGAGTGATATTTTTCCGACAAAATGCCATTCGTAGCATTCGTCCTTTACTGCGGCATTATTTTCCAGCGACGATTCTCCTCTATACGAATTAGCATAGACTATTCAAACAAAGGTTAAAAAATGGAGTGCTATTTCCGCGAGAAACGTCGTGAATTATAAGTAGCTCGTATAAGCGCTTGTGGCTTGTGAAAAGTGCCAAGTGTTTAAATAACGATTTCCCTATTGAGTTCCAGTCATCTATATCCGTGACGTCTCTTTTCCTCTCTCCTTTATGCGCGCTCTTCACACAATGAGATATAATGAATGATAATTAAATTCCATGTTCTTTTTCTAAGAAATATGTTTTCAGTTCAGGGGTTAATTTACGATAACAATGCTTCCCACGATCTCAGTAGTTTCACTGTGGGTTGTGCAAATGGCTGTAATGATAAATGCGTGGTAGAGACTTCGAAGCGCAATCTAAGTTCTCCCCGGACTTTACTCGTTACCGCCTTTCCGATGAATACTGCGATTGCGAGAATCGAGAGTCAAGAACCCCCAGTGAAGTGAAAAAATAAAATCCCCCCAACAAAATATAAATTACTTAAAAGGATATTTAAAAAAACGCGAATCAAGTAAGCTAATTGAGTGAAGAGAAGAGAGGAAAATGAGGGGAAGAGAAAGTAAATAAAAAATAAATAAAACGTTGATCTTACTTGCTCTTCTAATTCTTGAGATAATTCGCGAAATCCTAAAGTAACTTGAGAAAATTACTCAATCTTTCCATACAGCTAATCAACAGAAATATACATCTTGTTCCAATCTTGTGTTCTGTATCTCGAAAAAAAAAAACAAATTAGTAAAAAAGTCGCGAGAGATGCACTTTTCTGTTTCGTTGTTAAAAACTCTATTAGGCGCCATTACCGCACTTTGTTAATGCCGGCACCGGATGCGGATCCCACTTTCCGCAGGGACCGTCGCATTCCGCTGTAACTAATCGCCGTAAGTGCTTCAGAGGCGGTAATCCCCGGATGGAGGATTACCAGGGTTTCTTGGGGCGCGAAGGGCGGAGGATTATAACTCTGCGCTTCCGCTAAGTCGCGATAACTCCTGCACTACGGACCGGAGCGAAAGCTCCAACAATATGAACGACTTACCGGCGACGGATCGATATTAAACTTCGCCGCGCGGCGAAACTAATTTGATGTCACGCGGGCCCGCTCGGCGCGACAACGATCACATTTGTCCTACGAGGGCACACACCCGCGAAGAAAGACGCGTATCGCCGACTCGTCTGACAAGATAAGCCATCTCGCGCGCTATGCACAGGATTTATTATCGTTCCATTTTAATTCCGACGAAAGAGACATCCGCGAACGTGTTTGTACCGCACAGAGGTCGGAAGCAAATGTTTTATATATTCTCATCATCTCGTCTTTATCAATTATTAGAAAAATATTTAGTTTGTATTTTAGGACAGATTTGATACAATTTAGGACAAGCGTAAAGAAGATTTCAGCCGCAAATGATAATAATGAAAATGTCTATTCTCTCCAAGTTGACAGAAAAACTCTACAAATAAAAAGAGAAGCGTGGGGAAACTTAATATTCGTCATAACGTCAAAGCAAGGAAATATTAGCAGTAACACACAAGGGAAAAGAGGACAAGCTTTAAACTCGGTTTATTCAATGTGTCATTTCATTACGACCTGCCGTTTTTATTGCGAGTCCCTCATTTGAATAACACGTTTTCCGAGTCTGACCGACTCGCTCCCTTGCCGGCGACCCAATGTGCATACTCACGTGTTTCAGCTCGGAAATTATGTCTCGTGCATGTTAAACATCGCGAATGGTCGCGCGTTTCCCATGTCGTTTCTTCTTCCCCGGTTACGACACGCGTGTCTCGCGAGATCCGGCCCGTCTCACGACAAACGTATTATTCGCGAAGTTTCACGGTCCAGCCGTATAAATCGAAAATTGGCGATGCGACGAGATAAGAGATCGTACTAGTGGGATGTGAATTAAGGTACAACGGGGAAATTCAACCGCAGCCATCTGCTTATTATATATCTGAGACCTCTCATGTCGCAAACCTGTTTGTCTTAAGTAAGTGATACATAACGAAGCCAAAGAAAAGTCATGTTTGCATAAACCTTCTTATCTGCGATAATCTCGCGAGTGATCTACAGAAGCTTGTTACATTAATTGAATAATGAATAATTATAAATGAGAGCCGTTCCACTATAAATCTTTCATCTCTTAAAAAAAAAAGTTTCGATAATATTAATTATTACTGAATTACAGAAGGACAGTATGTTATTATTTCGTGTCGGATAATTAGATAAAAAAATATTACATCCAAAATCTGTCTCTGCTATAAGAAAATTAAAGTCAAATTAAATCACTTGCGACATTTTTTGAATAAAATAATTCGCATTGTATAATTTATATCTTTCTTAATAAAGACGACGGGAAGGAGATGCACCTCTTTATCTTTCACGGGACGAAGTCGGGTGCGAGAAATTGCCATGGTACCAAGATGCGAGAGATGCCGCGGCGGGAACGGCGCGGCGTCTCTAACGAGACGCAACATTAACGATCGTAATTACGCCAAGATTCGGACGGTGATAAAGAGGCGTGCGTTATTAGCGGGGTATAAAGGTTCGACGAATGAGGAAAGTTACCGTCTCAAGGCTGCGCGCTTCTCTGCTCGAGCATGTACGGGGTAATTGAGCCTCCTCGGAATATCCGCGTCTTCTCCTTCAAGGAAAACGGACCGAGAGAGGAGCCATGCAAGTCGGCTTTTTACTTGATCGAGCTCCAAGGTCTCACGAGAAATCGCGCCAAAAGCCATCGCTTGTATGCTAGATTCGCTTTTGTGTTGCAAGTTTCAATCCATTTTTATTCATCGATAACGAACACATGCAAGATATAAATTATATTTTCTTAGAAACAAAGTTTGATTATAAATCAGGAAAAACATCGGCGATTTATACTGCAAAGATGCAAGATACTAACCAGAATCTTATTTTTTTAACTAATGTTAAGTGAGCCTTGAATTAATCTTGAGGCTGTAAGCAATATTCTTATCTACAAAAATTTACGAAAGATTATGACAAATTGAAATTTGGAATCGAATAGCAGCAAAATGTGCAGGTGAGAACAAAAGAAAGGTGTTTTCAAATGTCATGGTCATCCCTAATTACTCTCAAGGCATTCTCACGTCGTGTCTCCTTTTATCGCGGCAATATCACTTTCTATCTGCGGCGCGAAGGCGAAGATTAAACGCCAATCGACGAGTTTCGCCCCACACCGCGCGTCCGGTTTATCGAATGAGAGCGTGCGCACACGCTTGTTATCCGATAAGATATTAAGCCAATTACAACGCCGTCTGACACACGATTCTACACGCGTACCTGTCTATCCACGAGGTATTCTGGAAACAGAGCCGCGTTGTGTTGCTCTCGTTCGTGTGATCCGGTAAGCAGGCTGCGTGATTATGGCCCTTTATACATGCCGCCGGAGGGAATTTTCTGTCCAAAGATAAGATTAACGTACCGCAATTCGCTTTTACAAAATTTATCTCACTTTTCTTGCGTCGTGTATTTATAACGATTTAAAAGACGACATTTCAAGAACAATCTGGAAAAAGTGACGTAAAATCCGTAAAAATGCTGGGAAGTCTAAAAAGTCGCTAACTTCCGATGTAAAATACGAGGAACGTAAAGAGCAGCGAACAATGGAGACATATAGAAAGAATGCAAATTGAATCGAGTATTATTTTAACCCAGTCTGACTTGGTCAGACATTTTTCTATTTGATATAGTTTGTAGGAATCGACGAGAATATTTTTCGGAAAAATCATCATATTTCTGGAAATCGTAATAATTTTAAATTTGGGATGATATATTTTTCACGATAAATAATGTCTGTAGTATCGAAGTGCGATTTAGCGAAAACTCGTGCGAAAGTTACACGATGAAGAGATGGATAGAATCGCAGAAGTTGCCTAAAATATTGCCACAGAATGGATGGACTTTGTTTGGAAAGAAAATTATATCGAACTTTTCTCAATAACACTATCAGTAACCCGAAACTCAAATCTCAGTTAAGCACTTCTCTCTCAAAGTTACTCAACTCCCGTTTTAAATTACACTAACTCCTACGTTCTTCCTTATAAAATCATTAAGTGCATACCGGAGTCTAGTGGATCTCGTGACTCTTTCAGTTGCTCTTACTCTGGTCTATCATAATTTACCTTGGAGTATCTGAGGATGTGGAATATTCATCGTACCCTTATAAAAATGTTTCAGAAGAAAACTTAGAAATTAAAAGAAATTTTCATAGCGAAGAAAAATATGAGGTAAATTCTTGCCGCAGGAAAATGAAATAGTAAAAGAATGTTTAGTGATAAGGAATGATATTTTGTGTTATAGCACATTTTAACGAAGTAAAGAAATTTGAAACTTTTTTCTCATTTTATCACGTTATATGAGATATCCATAATCCAAACTTTTTTCCAAGTTTTTAAATATATAAAAAGTATATAAATTTTTTTGTGTTTCACGCGTTATAAAAGATTCTTATATATGTTTCTTTTAAAGATCATTCATCCTTGCAATATGAACTGTATAAACAAAGATATAAGCAAACTGAATCTTTATACATTAATAAAATTATAAAGTACGCAGTCGCCAAAATGTAAAATATATAACTAAGAAATGTGGAACATTAATAAAAAGCAACTATTTTCGGCCGCAACATGTAGTAGCGTTCGTAAAATGAATTTCGAAGGCTCGACCGCATGTCCGAACTCATTAAATCACTGCAGGTGTGCGATGTAACTTTTGCCGTTGGAAAAAGTTGACTAATTAGTCTCGTACAGATGCATGCGATAGCGACAAAAAATTGTCGATGCATTGCAGCGCGCAATTTTTTACCGAAAAGTTATTTTAGTGTTAACCCAAATATTAATGCACAACAAAATATTTCGTATGAAAACGTTATTAATAAAAATAGAAATGCCTTCCTTAGAAAGTTAATAACGTTACCATGCGATAATAAAAAAATCAATCAACTTTATGTAGAAACTAAATAAAGATAACTTACATTCGTAACTATTAGAAACTACAGGCAAAAAATACCTAATTCTAAATCACATCTAACTTCGTTTTCAAACATTCTAATCTGTAATATCGAAATTACGCGCTGTTTTGCGAGTAATAAATTAAATTATTACAGTATTATAGTGTCGATAGCCAACTATAAATTCGAGCAGTCGTGCCATTAACCGACGTTTAGCATCGTCATTCGTCTGGAAAAGCCAAGGCGAACGCTTGTAAAAGTCGGCCGACGACTCGTCCGACTCGCAGCCTGAATTCCCAAGTATCGATACTCTAATTATCCGGTTAGCTCACTCGTCACGCTCGAGCGTGTCTCTATTTGCGTTATCTTGCCGGCGTTAAGCAATAAATTGCCACGATCGTTAACGCCCGGGCGACTTTATAACAACGATCAGGCGGCGGGGACTCGGTGGCGGGGCTCGTAAAGCGCGATACGCAGCAGCAATTTTTCCGCAATTAAGCGAGTGCGTATCGGCCGATAATGGAACTAAACAATAACGCGATAAAAAGGAGTGCCGGGGCCGCGGTCGCGAGTTGCACGCACGCGCATCGTAAAACGGATGATATAAATGTTCTAAAAATGTCAACGTCGGCCGTGGCGGCTTAATAGCTCTTGCAGATACAATCGCATGTTAATGTTGTTTCGCTGACCGATTAATTCTTTCAATATCTTAATTCCTTCTTAAGCTCCATTTTTTTTTTAAAGAAAAATATGTCGATTTTTCACAAGTTTTTTAACTCAAATGTAGTTATTACAAATTTTGGGGACATTTTAATGTAGGTCGTACACATTTTTTTAAAGGGAGATTTTTTGATGGAACGGTATCTGGGCATCTGCAATGACATCTACTTATGAATGAAATGAACAAATATTTGTGTCGCATACCATATGCTACAATTGTAAATAAAATACTGACAGAAAGAACGAAAGAGTAAAATAAGCAGCAAAGAATCGGGATACAACGCCCGTCCCTGTCATTGCAAATAGTTTATGCGCACGATAAAGCGAATATATATATATATATATATAACACGCGGGTAAATTTTTCAGACTATCGTATCGATTAATTAGCCAGCTGATAAACGACCCGCTGCCTGTGAATGAACGTTGGAGAAATGATACTGAAACCACCCAAGGCGATCATGCGCGTTCCACTTATTACGCGAATAAACCAGATGCGGATATAGAGAGAGAGTTCGCTAATTGCAATAGAAAACCACAAGTTATATATCAAAATATCGAGTTGTAATATAAAAAAGAAATTTATTTCCGCATAAAAAATAATTTATGGAAATAAATTATGTAGTAATTTAGAAAACAAAACGGATAGAAAATATTTCCATAATTATTGAAACACGCTGAAAAATAAAAAAATAAAAAATAGAAGTAAAAAATAATAAAAGAAAAAGAGAATCTGAAAATTTTCACCTGAAAAATGACATATAGTTTCTTACACAATTTTGTATTCTGTAAGTGAAATTAAAATATGTGTGATTTTTCGTCGATTTGTCAAAACACAATCTTCCTTCGAAGAGCAATCTCATTTTCGCGTATAGAAATTTTACAGAATGTTATATTTAAAATAATCTACAAATTCCAATGCACGCGCACGATCTGTCATAATTATTTCGAAATGTATCGAACGTGCGATACATTACTCGATAAATAATGGAGGCATTAGTCAGTCGTTAATCACAGAGCAATTTTGCTCTGTTTTAGCTATTTATCGTTTAAAACTGGTAGTACGTACGTTCTTATTACAGTGACGAGGAATCAATATTTCTTTGGTCTATACCGACCGATTACCATACATTCTGTATGCTGTTAGAATTAATAGCAGTATAATGCCGCGATAGTATCACGGTGGGTTCTACTACATTGCGAACAAACTAGATGTAGATATTCTAATGGTGGTATAATGCCGCGATGCCGATCGATAGCATAACTGTGTCGTTCGGAATTGGAAATTCCGGAATGCCGGCCGCTTTCGGATTCGGAAAATTCTATTATCGCGCCGAATCTCCCAAGCGCAAAATTTCAAAGCGGTAGATTCGACGTGCGAAAGTATCGATAAAAGTTCAGTAACGCGATTACGTCGAGCCGCTTGCGATCGGCTATTTATTCGGTCTACTTCTTCGCCAACGTGCTAGATGTAGATATTCTAATAGCAGACACAGCGCTGTGATATAACGTCGATCGATGAGAATAATTTCAGGGTGCTTGGGGAAAAAGAGTATAAAGGCATAATTGAAGAGACAAACGAATGGATGGAGCTAAGCCATATTTATAGTACCACAAGAATTATCGACTATCGAGTTCAATTATTAATGGTCACGATAGAGTAACCTAATATTACACTATTTGTAATATTACTAGATATTAATTTTGTAATATAGATAATGGAACAGGTAATAATAATTTAGCTTCAGAATGACAAATCAATTCTCATACAAGCGCTATATGTCTCATATATTTATATCTTTAATTGTATGAATTTTATATATCTTGCATTACTCATTAACTCTTTGAAAAAAGATGCATTAACTAATCATCGGCAGCCAATAATAATTAAAATTATTAACTAAAATAATGATAAATTTTTAATTAAAATATTGATGTTTCTTTACTTCTACATTAATGGCAAGCATCATAAAATTTTGATTCAAACATAATCTATTATCTATTGATTTTTCCTTTTCATATATTTTTTCCACATATCCGTATAGTGAAAAAAATAGAAAGACAAGAGAGAAAGAATCCATATAATTCAACAAATTCTTTCGATAAAAAAAAAGTAATCTATCAAAACTGCCTCGTAATTGTAGCATTCTGAAGCCTTGAATCTCGAAATGACGGTTCGTCGCATTGTCAGATTTATCTCGAGACTATTCCCGAGTTCTGCAGCCGTCGGATCCGCAGATGCGATTGTTACTGCACAAAAACCGGCCGGAACTTCCGTAACAACCTAATACATACGGGGTGAGGAACAAGCAGAGAGGGAGAGGGCAGTTGGGAAAAGCAGGGGTTGCTCCGGGGGTTGAACGGTTAACTTTCGTGACGAGGGTACGAGGCGAACAAAGTTTCCGACGATTCGACGGAGCGAGAAAAGGAGGATAGCGGAGAGAGGGAGCGAGAGAGCGCAAGCTCCGATACTTCCACATCAACGTACTTAACTCCCAAAGCGGCGCGAAGAGACGACGCGTGGTAGGTATGGTACAATGAAAAGTGCCGGCAGAGAGAGGTGATTACCACCGTTGAAACTGTTCTGGCACTTCGGCACGCCTTCAAAAAGTCGCCCGGTCGTTTACTTTTTGCCGACCTCGAGAACGGGGAACGTCGGGAAATATTTAACGTTCAAAAATCGCTCGATTCTCTCTCGCGCTTTTGAAGAGTGCTGAAGAACTTTGAAATTGCAGCATTGAGTAGGTATTCAAAAATGAAGCTCGTAAAAATGAGTTGGCCGAGGTTTTCTTTTAATTATAAGTGATCAAAAATAGTAAAACGATTTTTTGCAAATAATTTCGAGCCTCTTAATCAGTCATACTTTAAAGTTCATTCACAAACGTGGCATGTACTTGGCCTTTCGCACAATTTGATAAAGAGTATAAAAATCCAGTGTTAATTATTGGATATTTTTATTGGACAAAGCTCGACTGTTTCGAAATGCTTCATGGTATTGGCGAATGGATGATTAACGTTGCGCAACGGTAATTACTGCTTCCGCATGGCTCATTCCCTGGTTAACGCAATTTTACAAAGTTATTTGCATTTAATACAGAAATACAGTTTCATTATCGTGGCCGGTCTGGTTTTCTAGTCGGCTATATCGTAAGCCGCTATCTCGGTTGTAACTCGACTTTATAACAGGACAGCGCGAATAATCGCCTCGTTTTCTCGTGATTTACAATTTTTTTTTTGGCAATTTAAACCTCGTAATCTCATACAGCTTAATAGGCTATCAATGTATGTACCTGTATTAATAAAATTTATATCTTCGCACCGACATATTATCATGTTTTTAAAAACACGCAAAAGCGCGAAACAGCACGATACCTTAACGAGAAATGTTACACATTTCCAGCAATCAATTTTTCTACCAAAAAGTTGGGCAAATTGCTGAGGACACTGTTGATGTTAATTAACGTAATCATTAAATCGTGCAAATTTCCGAAAAGACAAATCTAGAAGGATACGCTCTCGAAGTTTGGATACCAATATCGCGAGATCACATATCAGTTATCTGTTTCTCATAATACAAGTGGTATAACATTCGCGTACGGTAATAGCGCGGTACCAGAGTGTAATGTAACGTAATGTAGGGTTCCAGCCCCGGGGCCACGGAGGTTAATTCGCGCGTACTTTTCGTGGCGAGAAGGAGCGGTTACAAAATCACTATTACGAGGCCGTCAGTGTGTGTGTGTGTGTGTGTGCAAGGGGGGCCGAAGGGGGGGAGGGAGGGGAGGAGCCGCGGATTTAATCCTTTACCGCAGAAGCGAATGTAGTACGCGCGCGGCGGAGATTGTGCGGACACTTGTGCGCGCTTGCCGCACACACAGGGCGAGCAAGCAGTTACAGGTTTTAGTATATATACGGCCGGGGAATTTATACCGCAGGAATATTGATTCTCGCGCGGGAGGCTTTCCCGCGCCATCTGTCAGCGGCACAGACCGGGGGGGGAGGGGGGGGCCGGTTCTCTGCTCAGCCGTGTGCATTATAGACTCTGCATGTTGGCGCTCGGCTTAGTTTCGTAAGCCGACCCCGGCCGCGGTTAGATAATATTTGCGCGTACGCGCGCAAATAAACACGCGCCGCGTCGCGAGTCTCGCGTGGAATCGCGAAGACTTTCGCGCGAGCGGCGAGCCGCTGAGAATGCTGATTTCGCGAGCCGATATTGATTAGTCCAAACATTGCAGTTTCAATCGGAACGTGTCCAGCCAGACTACCAACGAGACTGAATCTCCTACCCGCTTCGAGAGTAATTGCTTGTTAACAAAAATCAAATTATTTAATAGTTTGCCAGATTTAACATTATCAAAATTCCCGATTGATCTTTATTCAGTATTATTCTCCGGAGAAAACGACAGAACGTTTTTTTAAGCCTCTCTTTGTATGTATCAATGTAAATAATATGGCACATGATATGCTAAGAAAGCTTAAATGTCATAGATTATCAGTATCAGTACTTTACTTTTTACGCTGAGATATCTTTGATATCGATATTTTGCTTTCTATATTAAGGAGATATTGACAGCTGCAAGATAGTGCTGATAAAAAAGTATCAATGCGTTCTAACAATCACTTCACAATCTCTTAGAAATATAAGTTCAAAGATATCTCAGCACACTTTTTATCTTAAATACTACTCCTTTATAATAGACGTCAATCATATTACTCTTCATCAACTTATAATCGCGAAAATTTCTTAAGTATTATTTAAGGGTTTTTTTCCAGATGCAGGAGATATTCATTCCCTAAATATTACACAATAAGAACCGAAATCTCCACGAATAAACTGGTTCTCAGAGGTAGAAATGAATGAAGAAGAATGGGCGAAAACAATTCAGCGGAAACTGAGACAATCTGCGTCGAGAAAATACGCCACGCTCGAAAGCACCTCTGAGCGACGTCTTCTCGCGGCTTATCAGCGTCGTCATAACTCAAGAGTACAACTAATAATTAGAAGGCAAATACGTTCTGGTATTTCAGGTGTCAGCGGCGGCGGCTGTGAAATACGAGCAGCTGTTAAAGCGGAGCGGATCGCGCACACGACGGCTGCCGTGGCGCGTACGTGTGTCTACTCCGGGGCACGTTACATCCGGTCGACGAAAGCAAAGCGCGACGCGGGATATGCAAAAGTTCCGAAATCCGCCGAAGTGGGACAGCCGCCGAAAATACGTTATCTCGAAATCGCTCCGAAATCGTTCCAAAATACCATTTCTCCGAAACGCTCGGCGGCGCATAAAATACCTCGGAAATCGAAACGAGCCGTCTTCATAATCACGAATTATTCCCAAGTAGGTAATTCATTATCTAAATCCATATCCGTTTTCTTTTTCACATTTATTCACTGCAGATTTTCGGGATATTATCGTACAAATTTCCCCGATATCGAATTATCCATTTCTGATTAACGATATCCCGTTATATCCAATTCATGATTCCAATTCGAGTTCGAAGAAAAATTTACCTATTTCCGCTGTGAATGAAGTCGTTCTCCATACGGGAAAGTGTGCCGGCACCAGTTATCAAAACTAGATTAGTAAAAACCGATACATATTTATCTTGCTGACTTGTACGTTTTTCGGAATTCAGGTCACGATGATT